>CM038795.1:62706929-63413664 GCA_021764765.1 Vicia sativa
AGATATATCCAATAATGAAAATCTTAGGATAAAATATTTTCCAAGTTCTCTAACAAAGAACGCTTTACTTGGTTCACTACCCTACCCCTGCCAAGGCGTAGAGCGGCAAGCAAAGAGTTGATATTATTTTTACCGTGATATATACCGTTAGGTTATATCGATCGCGGTCCACAGAGATTGGTTATTGATCTCGCTCGATAATTCTACCGCTAATGAGTTTGAGATTAAAATGAGTTGAAAATAAAAGACAAAAGTAAATGAACAAAAAGTATAAAGGATAGACAACTTGTCCGAACGAATGTAAACTACCCCGTCACAAACTTAAATCTACCACCCATGTCATACTCGACCCACGATACCGTCCGTGTCATCACATACCTCTCACAATCTAAGCTATTTCTAACCCAAATTGAGAATCCTCCTAAATCATCTCAATATCCATCCCCGGCATACCGACAACAAGAGGTCAATCACACACCTCCATACCCATTCCCCGCATACTTCACCGACGCAGAGGCATTAAGTTTGGATACTCTATAGTGAATGTTAGCTCTAAACCTATCTCTAGCATTCAACCAATGATAATCATCCTAGGTAAGAATCTAATCTATCCTAGCAAAGCTCAAATCCCTAACATAAAGTAAAAACCTAAGACAATCACCAACATGATTCATAAAGCAACTTTATACAACGCCAAGGGCTATAAATATACATGAGTTATGAGTAGATATACATACAAAACCCAACAAAAGAGATTACAAAGAGAGAGAAGAAGATGAACCAAACATTTATTGGTTTGTCAACACCAATCGATTTAGGATTCAATTCGGATCATCCAAATGCAAGCTCCAATGTTGTTTTCCAAGCAAATCTATCAAAATATGAAGGTGATGGTGTTGGGACTCAACAATACCCAACCCATAACCTAAAATGTGTTTTTAGCCTCTTTAAAGAATTCTGAAATCGCAGGGCGCTATAGCTCAAGGCTAAGCGCCGGTCCTATGTTCAAAGATCTTATTTTGCCATATCTTGAGAACCGTAACTTTAATCGAGCCGGCTGAAGCGTTGAAAAGCTTATTCAATGCTCTATCTAACCATGAAGAAATATCAATCAAATGATGATTTTATTTTCTTGATTTTGAGCTTTATTCGTTGATCAATTGTGCAAAATCGCACTTCAAGCTTAGCTTTTGGCCTTTATTACTCAATGCTCCAATTATGAATGAATACCTATAAAAGAGATGAAAAACTATCAAATGATACAATATTTACACAAAAACTCAATTATTCTATTATGTACACAAATATACTAAAAGCGATTTATTCAAGAATATCAACAAAGAACGGATAAGTGCCACAAAATGTATATAAAATAACTACATTTGGCACTTATCAACTCTCCCAACTCTGACACATTGTTTGTCCTCAAACAAAGTCAAATAACTCAAAGAAACAAAGAATGATAATCAAATAATCACGAATCAACAAGTTTTGAAAACGGAAAACAAATGTATGGTTCAAACGAAAATGTACACCATAAATACAAACTTACCACTATACTACAACAATAACATATATATAAATGAAACAAACCAGTACAAAAGTCATGCAAAACATTCTAAAACAAAACAAGCTCAATCATGAATCACACCTAGCAAAAATTCATCGGTAGATGAAGAACACACAAAGGTGAGGGATAAAAACACCTCCACAATCTTGCAAACAAAAGACTAAATTATGCATTCATCCAAAATGTATTGAAAATACAAATGCAAGAATCAAGGGCTTTTCAAGGTTGTAATGTGGCTTGTTAACAAACAATTGATAAGTCCTAAAGCTAATCGAAACAAAAACTTGCCTAAACCTAAGGGAGATTCAACTCACAAAGTTCTAAACAATACAATTCCAATCAAACTTCTTCTTCATCACAAATTTCACACCAAACACACCTCACTTATTAACATAACATTATTCCTACTCTTTTGTTTTTCTTTTCAAAGCTTTTCTTTTTCTTTCTTTTCTAATCTTGCTTTTCACTTTTTTTCTTTTCTCAACCTCATCAATCACAACATAAGCACATAAACATTCCTCTCCCAACTTGAATTCAACCAACATTAATGTGTGAATATTCCATACTTCTAAGGCAAGGTAAAATCCATACAACAACATATAGTTGAGGGTTCAAGAACAAAGAAATCAACATCCATACAAAAAAGTGAATTGACACTCATAGACAAGCATCAAGTTCAAATAAAATGGATGTTGATAAAATTCAAAGGGCAACAAAGGTTCACACACTCACAAGGTGAATTGAATATTTGGCCAAGGTAGTTATGCTCAAAATCAACAAAATGCCTTGATCATTTTCTTGCAATCATACAATCAACACAAACCAAAAGATTAAGCATAATAAAATCCAGTTAAAACAAGAATGTGGACTTCATATGTAAACAATGGAAAGCTTCCTCACATATATGGTTTAAAATGGTACTAAAGTGATTCAATTCATGAGCAAGTAATGCAAAAGAATGAATAGCATGGTAATTGTACAAATGATAAATTTCCTAAACATGTTATGCTATAGAAAGCGATAAATGAGTACCGACGGTACCAACTTTGAACACTATCATTACCATACATCCGCGAGTTGAAACGATCAAACCGAAAATCACCTCAAAGTCTTCAAGTTATCGGACCAAAAATTGAGTCCAAACAACAACAAAAGAATTAGAAAACAATACTAATTTTATTCAATACAAAACTTGGTGAAAGTGGGAAAAGGAAAACCAAGTGAAATTTTAAAGAATTAATCGCCTCAGATAGCAGAAGGCTGAGCTGCCACACCGGCCAGTAAAAATGACAAGAATAAAAGTAAATCGCTATGCAAGCTCCACTTACACACGATACAATCTCATTTACACATCTAAACAATATTTACAATACATACACACTTCCACAAGCTAAAACACTACAAACTTGTGGAAAATAAATTGACATAACAAAACATAAGCAAATAACAATACATAAACTAAGTGAAACGAATTAACAAGTTGAAAGTGAAAGTTTGAAATTAAGAGCAAGTCCTATTTCAACTTGTTAAAACATAAGCCACCAAACAACATAAACATAAACAAACAAAAACATGCTTGTTTTACGTCAGAAGCTCGACGCCTTTATTGTGCGAGCACTAGTAACCTCATCTCCATGCCATGGTATTGCCACACCGCAAGAAACCTAAAGAAAGTGTCCTAATAACCACACAACAAACGTTACGAGTACGAGACAATTCACAACATCACTTGAAAATAGGAAAATCACAAATATGTACAAGTATGGAAAGTAAACAAAACATGTACAACTAACAATATACAAGTTCATATACAAAGTCTATACAACATATACAATAATTACAAAACTCAAAACAACGGAATTATCATAATACAAAATCAATAAAACCAATCCCCGCAACGGCGCCATTTTGTTTGGGCGGTAGAGCGGCAAGCAAGAGTTGGTATTATTTTTACCGGGTGATATATACCGGTTAGGTTATATCGTATCGTGTCCACAGAGATTGGTTATTGATTCGCTTCGATAATTCTACCGTTAATGAGTTTGAGATTAAATGAGTTGAAAATAAAAGACAAAAAGTAAATGAACAAAAAGTATAAAGGATAGACAACTTGTCCGGAACGAATGTAAACTACCCGTCACAAACTTAAATCTACCACCCATGTCATACTTGACCTACGATACTCGTCCGTGTCATCACATACCTCTCACAATCTAAGCTATTTCTAACCCAAATTAAGAATCCTCCTAAATCATCTCAATATCCATCCCCGCATACCGACAACAAAGAGTCAATCGCCACCTCCATACCCATTCTCGCATACCACCGACGCAGAGGCATTAAGTTCGGATACTCTATAGTGAATGTTAGCTCTAAACCTATCTCTAGCATTCAGAAACTAACAGATAATCATCCTAGGTAAGAATCTAAGAAATCTATCCCTAGCAAAGCTCAAATCCCTAACATAAAGTAAAAACCTAAGACAATCACCAACACAGATTCATAAAGCAAACTTTATACAACGCCAAGGGCGACAAATATACATGAGTTATGAGTAGATATACATACAAAACCCAACAAAAGAGATTACAAAGAGAAGAGAAGAAGAGGAACCAAATATTTCTTGGTTTGTCAACACCAATCGACGAGGGATTCGACTCCGGATCATCCAAATGCAAGCTCCAATGTTGTCTTCCAAGTAAATCTATCAAAAATATGAAGGTGATGGTGTTGGGACTCAACAATACCCAACCCATAACCTAAAAATGTGTTTTTAGACCCTTTTAAAGAATTCTGAAGTCGCAGGGCGCGCTAAGCGCCGTATTCGCGCTAAGCGCGGTCTGTTATGTTCAACATCTTGTTTTTGCCATATCTTGAGAACCGTAACTCGGAATTGAGCCCGGTTCGAAGCGTTGGAAAGCTTATTCAATGCTCTATCTAACCATAAAGAAATATAAATCAAATGATTTTTATTTTGTTGATTTTGAGCTTTATTCGTTTATCAATTGTGCAAAATCGCACTTGAAGCTTAGCCTTTGGCCTTTATTACTCAATGCTCCAATTATGAATGAATACCTATAAAAGAGATGAAAACTATCAAATGATACAATATTTACACAAAACTCAATTATTCTATTATGTACACAAATATACTAAAATGGGATTTATTCAAGAATATCAACAAAGAACGGATAAGTGCCACAAAATGTATATACAAAATAACTACATTTTGACACTTATCACCCTCGGATTCGTGGATACTTGGCCCTATTTGGAAAGACTCTTTCACGAGCAATTCTACATGGGTCAATCTAAAATTAGTCTCAAGGCAAGTATTAAAAGAAAATTCACAACCCATAGATGACTATTTGAATAGGTTCCGATTGTTAAAATCTAGATGTTTTACAAGAGTGCCCGAACACGAATTGGTCGAAATGGCTGCAAGAGGTCCGGATTATTCCATTCGAAGAAACCGGATACAGTACCTCAAGGACATGGCCCAATTAGACGAGTTCGAAGTCGAAAGGCTAAAAGTCGAAAAGACTAGGCTAGTAAAAATCATAAAAAGGAAAGAGTAGCTTATATAGAGGCGTAAGGGAGAACATAGATGACTTTCAAGATCCATATGATTTCGACTACCAAATAGATCTTGCAGAAAAAGAAGCACCTACGCTTGTAAAGTTCTCGCTCTTCTAATGGAAAAGACACATCGAAAATGAGAGGAATGAGAAATTTCCTAAGAAAATATATACTTTGATATAACTAAATGTGATGAAATCTTTGACCTTGTTAAGGATGGCCAGTTAATAGTTCCTCCCAACCTTAAGATTCCTCCTTTGGAACAAAGGAAGAAGAGGGGTTTTTGTAAATATCACAACTTTCTAGGCCACAAAACCTCACAATGTTTTTTTTTCGTGGATTTGATATGTAATGCAATCAAGGATGGCGTGACTAAAGTTTTCAGACAAAGGGAAGAACCCCATGAAAGTGGATACAGATCTGTTGCTGATGGCGGAGACCAATTATGCTGAGCCTTTGGATATCAATGTGGTCGAAGTTGCTGAGAACAAGGCTCAACCGAAGGTGGAGTTCGAAGAAGATGGGGCTTCGTTTGGTTAAGAGCAAGAAGGAGGTACTTATGGCCTTCCAAAAGTGCTCAAAGCAAAGTTACTGAAAGAAGCAATGCAGGCTGCTGAAGGCCAAAGTGTTGTTGACAAGAATTTGACTGAGGCTCCTGAAGGTCTCAGGGTGAAATTCGAAAAGGTTAGAATTGCTAATGACCAAATGCCGGGAGGAACATGGTGGATTTAGAGCAACACACCGAGATGCAAGAGGTGGAGCGATGCTTGGAGAAAGAAAGAGAGCAAAGAAGAGAAAGCTTGCCAAAGAAAGATGCAAGCCTGCGCGAATACCTATTTCATTGTCACAAGAAGAATCAGGACAAGTTGTTGTGCCCAAGGTGCAGCATCATTTGCAATCCAATTGTCATTGAATTCGAGAGGCCAAGCGTGAGCGACAGGGGTCAATTGGAGGCAAGACAATCAATTGTAAAGGGTCTACCCAAGGGCGAGGAGAGGCGCTAGAGTTCATAGTTCGCTGCTAAGATTGGCACGTAATGTTTGATTTGTCCAGTGCGCAAGTTTGATAAGGAGATGTCCGAGGCATTTGAAAGAGTCCCATTCCGTTGGGGGCGCCAAGGTGGAATTCCTTCGAATCTAGCTGATGTTGGAAGAACTATGCTGAGAAGACCAGATAGTCCCTATCCCAGGGGAGTGAAGAAAGTATCTTTCAAATTACCTGCAGTGATTCCTACCGATAGGTGGCCGCAAGTAAAGCGACAAGGAAAGGGTAAATGGCGCACCACGATCAAGGCGAAGGACCGCAATGGCATAAGACAATTCAATCGGTAAGAGAGGAAATCGATTGGAAAATTACTAGGAAAACCCAATGTCGGCTCTCAATGGCGCAGATAACCAACGAAATAAGAAGGCTAAAAGGAATCAAGCCTATGGAAATCGAGAGTCTAGCACCAACAACCCAAAGTCGTTGATCACCGGGGCAAACCCAGCTGTCCGTGAAATTATTCTCACCAAAGAAGGAAATTGAAGAAAATAAAGCACAAAAGGAGATTGAAACGAAGAAGATTTAATGACTTTCTTTAACGCTAATCAGAATGTTGTGTCAAGATACCTTGTGAATTCGAACATAATACGAGGTGTGTGTCGGAGAAGAAAATGACGAAGAGGAAATGGCCAAGCATAGGCAGTGTGTTACTACGTAATGAATAACGGAGCAATAAGAGCGTAATGCCTTCTTCAAAGACCGACGAAGGAATGAAGAATCACCAAATCCTTGTTCACTAGGGCTAAAGTAGAGCAACACGGGGTGAACAAAGTAATTGGATTTGACGGAGGAGCTGCTATCAATTTAATGCCCAGATTCATGCTGAAAAGGATAGGGATGCAGGATTCAGACGTTCGACCTCATAACATGGTGCTCTCCAATTATGAAGGTAAAGTGGGTAAGACATTAGGGGTGATACAGGTGAATCTAACAGTTGGTTCCCTTACCAGACCAACCATGGTCATGGTCATAGCTGCAAAGGCCAATTATAATTTGCTACTTGGCAGAGAATGGATCCACGGAATTGGGGCGGTGCCTTCTTCCATGCATCAAAGATTGGTACTTTGGAGAGATGATGGAATATTTGAAAATATAGAATCGATTATATATGACGTAGATTAATCATGTTGACAAGAGAAATTTCGACCGCAACACGGCCAACATTGGGCCATGCAATCCACCCGATGAATACTTTGAACCAAACGAAAATGCCTATTAGTCTCTAACACGTCGTCCCAATGGGTTTCAATGGGATAAAGAACTGATGTGGGATGGACAGGAAGTTGAGGAAGAGGGCGAGACTTCGACAATGCGGCCAACTGACTGGGGGAACGAACGTTATTATGACTGAATCCAATTACTATCAGAAGATTTCGGCCTATCTGGCTGAGAATAAGAGAAAGACGGCACTCGAATCCGAAATACAAAACATGGCTGCCAAAGCCATAGATACAAAAGCAAAAAACAAAGCAGAAATAGCAAGCCCTGAGGGAAATTATTTAACCCTACCCAATGATGGACAAACTTCCACACCAATGGATCAACGGCTAGACGCTATCTACGATCAAGAGCCATTAGGATTCGAAAAAGATCCAGAATCAACAAATGCTAAAATGTTGGCTCAAGACCCTTCGGAGGAAGTTAATATTGGGGATGGAGTCGAAAAGAGAGTGACGTACATTAGTGCGAAACTCAGTCCCAGTTTGAAACACAAGGTGATCAAAATGCTTAAAGCAAATAAAGATTGTTTCGCCTGGGACTACGACGAAATGCATGGTTTAAAAAGGGAACTGGTGGAACATAGGCTTCTGATCAAGGATGGCAAGAAGCCCATCAAACAGACGCCTAGAAGATTCGCAACGTTCCTTTCAAGATAAAGGCGAGATAGAAAGATTACTCCTGCAAGTTTATTAGGACCACGAGGTATGTTGAATGGCTTGCTAATATTCTACTTGTTATTAAGAAAAATGGTTCTTTACGTATTTGCATAGACTTTAGGGATTTAAATCGCCACCCCAAAGGATGAATACTCTATGCCTATAGCGAAATGTTAATTGATTCTGCGCGGTTATTAATACCGAGTATACTAGATGGTTATTCGGATATAATCGATTTTCATTCTTGAGGATGATGTTCCCAAAACTTTTGATGCCCAGGCGCTTTAGGCACCTATGAATGGGTAGTAATGCCCTTTGGTTTAAAAAATGATGGGGCAACATACCAAAGAGCAATGAACACTATTTTTCATGATTTCATTGAGTCATTTATGCAGATATATATAGATGACATATTGGTCAAATCTGTTTCTGATGAGGATCATTTAAATCACCTGAGCCAATCATTCGAGAGAATGAGGAAACATGGCTTGAAAATGAATCCTCTTAAGTGTGCTTTCTTTGTGCAGGCTGGGGATTTCCTTGGTTTCGTGGTCCACAAGAAGGGAATCGAAATCAACTTGAATAAAACAAAGGCCATTGTGGAGACAAAGCCTCCTTCTACAAAGAAAGAGTTGCAGTCACTCTTGGGTAAAATCAACTTTTTGAGGAGATTTATATCTAATTTGAGTGGGTGAACTCAAGCTTTCTCTCCATTGCTGCGTATAAATCAAGGGAATTTCGAATGGACGGAACAACATCAAGAGGCATTTGAAAAGATCAAGACTTACCTGATGCACCCTCCGATCCTAGCACCCCCTTCTAAAGATAGGCCAATGCGATTGTATATCTCTGCCTCTAATGTAACTATAGGTAGCATGTTGGCCCAGGAAAACGAAGATGGCATCGAAGGAGCCATCTATTATATTAGTAGGGTCTTAAATAAAGCAGAGACTAGGTACAATAGTATAGAAAAATTATGTCTTTGCCTATATTTCTCTTGTACAAAACTCAAGTATTATATTAAACCCGTTGATGTTTATGTTTTGTCTCACTTTGATGTCATTAAACATATGTTGTCAAAACCAATCATGCACAGCAGGATTGGTAAATGGGCTTTAGCGCTCACTGAATATAATTTGGCCTTCAAGCCTTTACAGGCCATGAAAGGACAGGTTGTTTCAGATTTCTTTGTTGACCACTCTGTGAACGAGAATTTCGCATTAGACTATGTTGAGATCCAACCATGGAAATTATATTTCGATGGATCGACACACAAAAATGGAAGTGGTGTTGGAGTATGTATTATTTCGCCTGAAGGAATTCCAACAAAGTTCAAGTACAAGTTGGAAGGCCCTCTGTGTTCAAACAATGAAGCCGAGTATGAAGCATTGATTGCTGGACTTGAAGCTTTGTTGGAATTGGGGGCAACCAGAGTCGAAATTAGAGGAGACTTAGAGCTAGTCATTAAACAAATAACTAAAGAATACAAGTGTATCAAAGAAAATTTGATCATGTATTTTGTTATTGCTAATAGATTAATCAAGAAATTCGAATATGTGGATTTAAAACATATTCCTAGAGTTGATAATCAAGAGGCAAATGATTTGGCTCAAATAGCTTCAGGATATAGGATATCAAAAGAAAAACTGCAATACCTCGTAGAAACCAGAGGTAGAATAATGGCTACAAAGTTATCACTATTAGACTTAGAAAATTCGAAATTGGGTTATGCAGGCCGGGAGGAATTTGAAGTTTTAAGCATAGATGCCTTAGCAGACACGGATTGGCGGAATCCCATAGTAAATTATTTGAGGAATCCTTCAGTGAATACAGAGAGAAAAGTCAAATACAGAGCATTATCTTATGTGTTAATAGGAAATGAATTGTTTAAGAAAACACCAGAGGGACTATTACTCAAATGTTTAGGGGAAAACGAAGCATATCTAGCCTTTTCCAGTGTGCACAGTGGAGCATGTGGGGCACATCAACCAGGTCACAAAATGAAATGGCTTTTGTTCAGATATGGAATGTATTGGCCTACTATGCTCAAAGACTGCATAGAATTTTCCAAAGGGTGTGAGGAATGTCAAATTCATGCTGGTATTCAACATGCTCCAGCAAGCGAATTACATTCGATTGTTAAGCCTTGGCCTTTTAGAGGATGGGCATTAGATTTAATTGGTGAAATTCGACCAACATCATCTAAAGGACATAAATATATTCTTGTGGGAGTAGACTATTTCACAAAATGGGTCGAAGCAATTCCTTTAGTGAATGTGGACCAAGAAGCTATTATAGAATTTATTCAGAAGCAAATAATTTACAGATTTGGGATACCAGAAAGTATCACAATAGATCAAGGTTCAGTTTTCACAGGACGAAAAAATGTAAGAGTTCGCACAAGAAATGGGATTCAAATTGCTTACATCAACACCTTATTATGCCCAAGCAAATGGTCAAGTAGAAGCAGCCAATAAAGTCATAATAGGTTTGATAAAGAAACATGTAGGTCGAAAACCAAAAAATTGGCACAAAACCCTAGACCAAGCTCTATGGGCATGTCGAACATCTCCTAAAGAGGCATCGAATACTACTTCGTTTCGACTAACATTTGGACATGACGCGGTGTTACCAGTTGAAATACATCTACAATCAGTCAGAATCCAAAGATAAAACGAAATACCAGTTGACCAATATTGGGAAATGATGATGAATGAGTTAGTGGATGTAGATGAAGATAGGCTACATGCTTTGGAAGTTATGAGAAGACAGAAAGAAAGAGTAGCTAGAGCATATAATAAAAGAGTTAAAAACAAGGTATTCTCAACTAATGATCTGGTATGGAAAGTCATTTTACTTATGGATAAAAAGAACAGATTACTAGGTAAATGGTCACCCCATTGGGAGGGACCTTTTCGTGTTTTGAAAACATTTTCGAATAATGCTTATGAAATAGAGGAATTAGCAGAAGATAGGAGAATCTTAAGAGTAAATGGGAAATACTTGAAAAGGTATAAACCATACTTGCAAGAGATTCGAATTACTTCAGAATAAATAGATACTAGGGTAAATAGAGCCAAGAGAGTATTATATAAATACCAAAATCAGTCATGTTCGAATTACAAGAATACATAAAAGACTCTTTAACACTTCCAGGAAGTAAAAGGGGCATCTCGTTTCAACTTAGCAAATTTGCTTTTACATAAGTTGATTCTACATTGATTCACGTTTCTGATGCCTTGAGCTCCTTAATCTCTTGGTCTATCCTTGACCACCTCCATTTGCTTAAGACTTTGCGAGACCGATCGCAAGACCTTGATCATCAATGACTTCAAAGTTGTTTTCAAAGTTGCTTGCTCATTTTTGCATCCTCAATTTTCATTTGAGCTCCTCAATTTGGGATTCCCAAACAGATAGATCGATCCAAAATGTCATTCCTATTTTTGGCTTGATTTTTCGCAAGCTCTAAAGCACGCCAAGAAGCTTCGAGTCAGTCGCACGCTTTAGATAAAGCTTCACCTTGGTTCGAGTTTTAGCTCGATACCATGTAACCTGATATATGCAGTGTTGACTTCATCAAGCAAGAGTTGCAGATCATAAATAATCTCAGCCACGTCAGATGGGCAAATACAGAGGTCTATTTGCGACAGAAAATTCTTCATTGAAAAATAGGCCCCAGGATTATCTTGTAAGATGGTGAAGAAATCAGCCTGAAAGATAGTCTTATTAACTTCCTGAAGAAGTTGGTCAAGAGAAGTAAGAGGCATATCCTCTTTCGTTTGGTTCGAATCACCAGATTGATTTTTGCTCGAAGAAGGACCCCGTTGAGCTAGCATCAACTTGAGATACTTTAAGGGATTGCTCTTCTTCATCTCTTCCTTTTGTTCTTCAGACAAGGCTGGAGGGGTTGGTTTGGCAAAAACAGTTCCAACAGGAATAGGAACCTCTACTTCTACTTGCATCTCTTCATTAACACCTTCGACTGGCATCCCCTCATATTCATCTTCTACTTCCATTCCCTCATTTTCATTATCATCTGCAAAGTAGTGGCTCACAGTATTCGTGTCACTCTCTTCTTCAGATTGATTAGCAGAATGTACCTTCTTTAGAGAAGAGTCACTGAGAATATTGATGACAGGAGTTTCGATCCCTGTGTCTGGTTCATCAGCCTCAAGGTCTTTTGCCAATGGGGGAGAGGTTGCCTATTGATCTAAGACTTCAGCCAATGGAGGCGAAGTTACTTGTTGATCTAGGGCTTCGACAGTCCCCACAGGGGTAGCCACAGTAGATGAACCTTTATTCAGAACATTCTCGTTGGAGCCTTCGGGCTGAGGAGAAGCTGTGGGATTTTGATTTGGATGTTAGGAAGATTAACAGGAGCAGAAGGAGTACTCTACATAAAAAATCAGGAATCAGTATGCAAGAATGTTATATGACTTATCAAGAAAAGCATCGAAGTAAAATTTACCTTCTGCCCATCAGAGGTGGCGTTACTGCCAATTTGTTCTGAAACAATATTCTTCGAAGATGGAGGTTTTGAAGGGCCTTTGGATTTGGGTTGAGGAGCAGTTGCAGGAACTTCGCTGCTAGTGGGATTAATGGTTTGAGAAGTTCCACCAGATTGCGTGGTCTTCTTCTTCTTCTTCTTCTTCTTCTTCTTTCTCTTGAGAGGCGAAACATCTTCGTCCTTCTCCGGTTCATCTTCTGGTTGAGCTTCATCATGTTTTCGTTCTTTGGGAGACTTGGGGGGCAAGCCACTTGCCTAAAAATATGACAAAGATGATTAATCAATTTAAAAGTAGTTTCGACAGCAATAAAGAGGTAAGTATGAAAATACCTTTTTCTTCTTTTTCTTCAAAGTATTATCTACTTCAGCATGAGGGTTTTCAGTGGTGGTTGTTGCTTTCGAAGTTGAAGTTGAGCCTACTTTAGGCACAACCTTTTCTTTCTTCAAGGATTTCAAGTCAACAGCTGAAAGTATTGAGATCAAGGTTAAGATAAAATAAAGTAAAATATATAAAGGAACTTCGATTTGTTTTCAGCTTCGCACCTTCGCCTTCTCGAGATTTAACAGACATGGCTGACAAGTCGTAGCGAAGGTGCCCTCTGAAATTGTATAAATCATGTTTGGCCCACGTTACCCTATGGGCAGGTTTTTTGGCATCATTTTGATTCTGAAAATCTCCTAAAATACAACCACACAGTGCGGGGAAAAAGGCAAAGCCACTCAAGTAGGTAGATTTGGAAATTTGGGTGGTTTATGTTTAAAAGCCCACCCATACCTATCTTCAGGTTTTACATAAGGAGGACATCGAACCTTTGAAAGTTGTTTTTCAAATTTTTCTTTCAAAGTTTTTGCTGCGTCACAAACAGTTCGATGTATGTCCATTGGATTATACACAATTTCAAAGTATTTTTGGAAAGCTCGAATTTCTTTGACATGAGTGAGTCTACCTTTTTTGACGTTTTCCTGCACAAGGGAAAAAGCTGTTGTCAATTGTTGGTGGATTTAGATGGTTCTAAACATATTATTTGAATAATAGTTCGTCCACCAAGTATAAAAATCTTTTGTCTTGTAGAAGGAAGGAGTAAAGTAAACTAATGTAAAATCAGCAAAATCCTCATGTTATTTTTGTCTGATTTCGATCTCCTTGAAAGGGTAAGGCACCCCTTCCAGGCATATTTCTCTTTTCTTATCGAAAAGAGGTTCAGGTAGGATTTGACATAAACCAAACTGTCGAGCCACGAAGTTGGGCTGATAAGCAAGGATATGTGCCTGACTTCTGACAGGGGTAATTCTTGAAGTGATTAGCCTGGGGGTTAGAAAGACACTCCAGATGTCTCTTATAGTTTTCTCCAAAATAGCCTGTTCCAAAGGCATAGTAAACCAAGATGGTCCATAATTTCGAATGGCAAAAGGGTCCATCGAAGAGTCAAACTGGCGCCTCTTTGAAAAAATCATCATATAATGAATAAAGCTTGTTTTGAAGTTTTCTCTTTCATCATTGGGAGTTAGTTTCAGTAATCTGGTCCCCTCAATGTTACGATTCACAACATTAGGATATTCTTCATTAATTATCCCAGAAGTTGATAGAGACGATTCGAAGGTGGCGTTCAGCCAGAGTTGCAATAACCAAAAAGGCCCAGCCAGAAGAAGATTGGTGCCAGCTTTATAGGTTTTCAGTTTTAAAACAGCAGCACATATGCTTTCATACAAGCTGGACAGCAGTAGCACGTTGATGCAGACTCTTCGATCGTGATGCAGCTGATTTGCCAAGGTAATGAATCTGCTTGCCACTTGTAGTGATTTGCTGCAGAACACACATTTTGATAACCATAGCGCCATAAATGCTATGTGTTCGACTTCCGAAACCTCTTCTTCGGCTGAGTGGTAGAAAGCAATGTATTTTGAGAAGCTAGCATGCTTGATGTCGAATTCAATAAGGTTTTCCGCATCCTCACTGGGGTCGAAAGTCTCTCCAATAGGAGAGAGCCCAGTAATGGCAGCTATATCAAAGAAAGTGGGTGTCACCATCCCACAAGGAAGATGGAAAGTATTGTAGGTACTATCCCAGAAGTATAAAGAGGCTAATAGGAAAGGATGGCTATAGCTAAAACCTAATTTTGACATTCAAATCAGGTTAAGGATACCTAAGTTTTCCCATTCCTGAGATTTTTTGTTCTCAATCTTAGTAAGCCAATCTTGATACGGCTGATCAGATGTGGGGCAAGAACGGAAAGGTTTGAAGTTTACAGTAACGTAATCCATGTTAAAGGGATCTCTTTTTAGTGTTGTTGTTATACCTTCACTGGTTTCTTCTAGGGTTTTGGGTAATTTAGCAGCAGATTCATTATCCTTAGGTTTTGATGGTACAGACTTGTTAATAATGGGTTTTGTTAGAAAATAGGCGGGAAAGAATCCCTTTGTTTTCTCTAAACGCTCTGTGGATATCAGAGGCCCCATAACTCCTAGGGTTTTATCAGAGACAATGGTAGGAATTATTACCTGAGAAGCGTAGATAGCCTTCTGCTCCGGGGTAAGTTTAGGAGTTGAAATAAACTCTTGGTTGTCCAGGTTGATGATCTTGCTCGCCGGTTTAATGGTGGAATCAGCAATTTGTTTGGACTTCCCAGATTTCTTAGAGATGGAGGATGGCATTGTTGAAGAAGACATAGTTGAAGATAAAATTTTTTTCTGATAGTGAGAATCTGGTTTGTTTAAAGAACTGAGAGTATAAAATCTGGGTTGCTTGAAAACTGAGAGGGTTTTGGAAAAGTTCAGAATGAAGAAGATGAAGTGTTTTTATAGCTTCTTCAACGGTTGGAAAATTTTTGACCTTTGGAAAGTAATGGGACACGTGTAATTATTTTATTAAAAAGGAGAAAAGGTGAATTTTTCAACTTCCTAGGAAATGACGTGTTGTCACTTGGGAAGTGATGTGTTGTCACTAATTATTAGCATTAAACTGCTATGATAGCAGGTTTTAGTGTACTGATTAGACATTTGCAGAAAGTTGGATACCTATTTCGCGTCATATCAGTGAGATCATCATTAGTATATCGAAATTGCATGGGATATTCAAGAACAAATATTTCTTTATATCCATCGAAATAAATGTTCTTGAGGGGCAATTTGTTAGCTGGCAATTTCGAATAAACAAATTGGCAGAAGTGAATAATATGTCATATCCACCTGGAAAAGAAGTCAATATTAATTATTGGTGGATAAATATAAGACCTTTTATTCCATGAAAAAGGATTCTTGATTGCCGATAATAGGTGACATTTCGATTAGAGATCCTTAGTATTTAAAATATGAGGAAATTCCTTTGGTAAAGTATGCCAACATTGGAACGGTCCAAATAGAGGATTAGATCGAAATTCAAATGATTATAAATTTGAATTTCAAATAAGACGGAGGATTGAATTTTGAATAAGGCGCCATTTTGAAGGATGTGTGGAAATCGGTGAGCGAAGGAGGTTTGCATGTTCTAAGCGTGGCGCAATATTAAAGTAGGACCGTTAGGGTCAGAGCACTATAAATAGGTGTTTTATGTTAGATTTTTGGTGTGTTCGTTTTATGTACTTAAAATTCTCAAACACTCAAACTACCGTAACTGAAGGGAAACGAGTCAAGGAGATATCATGTACGTTATGAACATCATGGTCTTTTATAATTTAAATACAAGTTCGTTTACATTTATTTCCAGTTTATTGCACTTTTACTCTTAAAGCCTTTCGATTCCTTTTCATTGTCCTTATTCTATTTGCCTTTAAACACATTCATTTCTTCAGAAACTGCACTTTTATTTTCATCTTTTCGTTCAAAGCATTTTACTTTCCAGAAACTTTTACCCTTTTTAAAGAGTTTTTATCCTTACATTTAATTATTAACAGTCAAGTTTAAATACGAAGTCTTTATATAAACAGTCAGTATGTTTCCATAGTTAATTCTAGAAAAGTTCTTTAAAGAATTACTCGATATCATGGGATTGAACATAAGAATCTATTATGACACATGTGTCCTAGGATCAATCTAGTCGATCCTGCAAGTAACCAATAGCAATTAGTAAAAATTGGAAGACTAGCGGTTGTTTACGAGAAATCACTGTAAACAAGTAGATCATGAAAATGTGCTCTCTCTAATTTTTCTATACATTTTGAAGTCTCGTTTTTAACCGTGAGCGTTTTAAAGCCGAGTATTCTTTATTATCATTTTATTTCGATTGTAAATATTTTGATAATTTTTTCTTTAATATTTGACACCCGTAGTTTATTTTCATGTGCTCATTTCTTTTTTTCCTGATAATTTTTTGTTCAAATTTTATCGATTTTGACAATTTTAAGTGTCCCTTTTTTATCTCCAAAAATTAAAATAAAAATAGTTTTGGGTAACTTGTATTTTATTGGATCGGGTCTTATAGCCCAATTTATCATTAGGGTTATTTTGGGTATTATAATAATTTGGTTAACCTAATATGTGGCTATATATTTGGGTTTGGCTTACTGTGCAAAATAAAAAAGAAAAAGGGGAGAGAGGCAGATCGAAGAAGGAAATGGATCTGAGGTCCAAAATAAAGAAAAACCATCTCCTAGTTAATCACCAACTTCTCATATTCCTTCTCGCCATTCTTCATATACTACTCCTTCTCCCCGCTACTTCATCTTTCTCGCCTCCATCGCACCCTCTGATACCCACTCGCCGTCACCTAGCGACCGCCTTCTGCCACCTCACTTTATTCATTATACCACCAACTCTCCATAACTCCTTCATCTTCAACCCTCCACCACCGTGATTCATACTCCCTCGCGTCATTCATCCGGTCATAGAACCACCATTTAAACCCTTCTCTATTAACCCTCACATGAAACCTCGTCTTCATCTTCTCACCAGCGACTTTCCGGTCACAGAACCACCATTTGGATGTGTGTTATCCGTGTTGATCTTGTTGGAAGTTTTGATGACAATACCATGTTAAAACCAATCGGAATTAATGATTACATTCTTGATATTGTTGGTTTGAAATTGTGGCATCACTCTTGTTGATAATAATGTGGAAAGAGTTTATGACATTTTCTTACCTTCAAACTTTTTGAGCTCTTTGTACTTTTTCTAAACTAACATTTTCTTAAAATGAACCAACTCACAATTTTGGTCTTTTTTAGCCGAACTACTTGGTTTCGATTTCAACATATCACATTGTTGGTTTCTAGGCCTGGAACTCATTGGAAGTTTTATCAAACCAAAAATTATAAATAAAAAAATACTTCTTTTCTCCTCCCACCATCCATTTTGTACATAAACTCCTTTTTAGCACACATACACAAATTTTCAAATAGCTTCCTGCGGAGTACCATTGATGTTTTGGGTGCCTAACACTTTCCCTTTGCATAACTAAACCCCGGTCCCAGATCTCTGATCTTTTTTTTGTTAGGATTTTATTCACTCTTTTTTCCTAGTCCTTTGGATAAAATAAAAATGTGGTGGCGACTCTGTTGTTATTTTTTTGAGTTAAGTTGAAACACCCGGCCTAAAAATCAAAGGATATAACTATATATCAATGAAGTCGCCATCGAATGTTTTTTATCCCGCCAAGAGGGAATGGTAAACATCAAGTAAACCTGAAACGGAGAAATCACGATCTTGCAACCGAGAGATCGGGTAAGGAAGTCTGTTACGCGAGGGGAAGGGATTAGTACCCCACACGTCCGCAGTACTCTACGGTATCCGCTTTTACTTTCTATCTACTGGGTGTAAAGGTCTAACTATATCTGTATATGGTATAATGCATGCAAAAAGAAAAGAAGAATAAAGAAATAAAGAAAAGAATAGAAGAAAAAGAAAACACGGGTAAAAGAAGGAAATATTTACAAAGGTTGCTCGATCTAGCCCCGCGACAGGATGCCTACGTATTCCCTTGTGCAATGGAAAAGTCAGAGCGTCGTAGTTCGGCTCACTTATTTTGGTTGGTTTGTGTTTTTTAGATTAGCAGACGAAACAACAAACGATGATGAAACAACTCCATGATGACGAAACATCAGCTACATACAGGATGACGAAACATCGGAAGACAAGATGACAAGACATCAGCAAGAGGGATGACGAAACATCAACAGCAGGACGACGAAACATCAGAAGACAGGATGACGAAACATCAGAAGACGGGATGACGAAACAACGAAGACGAGATGACGAAACATCGAAGAGCGAGATGCGAAACATTAGCTACATGTATTTAATGTTCAAATTTAATTAAATATGCAAAAATATTAAAATTATGAAATAAAAATTCCAAATGCAAGATGCATGATTAGAATGATTTAGAATATTTTTATGTATTTTTGTATGATGAAAAGTATTTTAAATAAATTAAATATCGTGAAATGCAATATAATGCATGAAACTATTAAATTATGCAAAAATGCAAAAATTAAGAAATAAAATTTAGAAATGCATTATGCATGATTCAAATGGTCTGAAATATTTTTTTGTGCATTTTTTATATGATGAAAAGTATTTTAAATAAATTAAATATGCATGAAATGCAATATAATGCATGAAATTATTAAATCATCCAAAATTGCAAAAATTATGAAATAAAATTCAGAAACTTAAAATTAACCACTTAGAGGGTCTAGAATATTTTTTGTGGAATTTTCCCTCAAGAGAAAGTATTTTTTATAAATTTTTCAATTAAAACATGAACAATAAATCTCAGAATTTATTTAATTAGTCAAAACATTTTTAAAATTTTGGAAAAAATTCCACAAAATACTAGAGGTCAATATGAGTTAATGATTTTTTTTTGTAATTTTTGGATGTGTTTTGGATGTCAAATAAATTGGTTAAAGATGCCAATTACAAAATTAATTAAATGGAAGCAAAAATCAAAAACAACCAATCAGGTAGTGACACGCAGTCATCTTCAACCTTGTGCCTAGCTCTAAAACACGTGCAAAATCAGTGTCATGCAAGCTACTTCTGACATTCATAACTATCTCATTTCTCAACAAAATCAAGTGATTCAAAGCTCTAAATGAAGATCACATGGCAAGCTACAACACACAACTTGTAAAAAATCAAATGATCCACCATGCATCAAGAAATCAGAACGAGAAAATCATGAAAATCATCCATATCTGGATTTTCAGAACATCATGCTATGCAATATTCTTCAGAAACAGATGCAATTATACATCAAACCTATTGTTTGGCCAGCTAACCACGCATATACAAGCTCATATTCATCAATGGCAAGCTAGAAATTCAGATTCAAAGTTTGGAAGTTACCTCTTGATTTGGAAAATAAATCCAAATATGCCTCTGAAATTGAAGAGAAAACTCCACCAGCTTGCTCTTGAGACTTCAATGAAGCTAAAATGCTGAAAAAAATCCCTCACAAATACGATTTATAGCAACTTCAAACCATGAGAAAAATTGAAAAAATGCAGAATCTGTTTGGATCTTGAAAACGAGAGAGAGAGCCCCTGAGCAAAATGGGAAGCTTCCTACTTATATTGTGAGAGTGTAGCAAGGGTACATCAATCCTTTTTCTTCATAAATCTGTTAAAGCAAAAAAATTATAAAAATGGCAATATGAGTCAGCTTGCGTTTTGTTCCTCTGCTCACACTCCTTGGCTGCGTTTTGATGAGCTGGCAAGGTGGTGAAAAATTCTCACATGATTCGTTCCTCAGCCTTACTAGATATAGCAAGAAAAAATAAAATGGTGCATGGCATGGGTGTGAGAAAAATGCTCAAACTGTCTGGGCTTTTTATGGCAAATTATATGCTGGCATGCTTGCTTCGAATCCCAGCCTTGCTTGCCTAAAAACAACTTACAAAATCAACATAAAACTATGCCAACACACCTCTGGACATAAAGCCTTGCATCCTCTTGTTCACTCCCAATTTTCTCACTAATGGCTCGTGCATTTCTTGGCTTTTTGAGGCCTATCAATAGCTCTTGGAATGAGGATCACAATGAGCTTTGATTCACTGAAAATAGAGCTAAAATGAATGAGATATGATTCTGGAAGTCAGGCATAAACATGGACAATTCGCACACTGCGCATTCGGCTTGCATGGTCATGCATGGGATCAGCTTCATGGCCTCCACTTGTAAGCTTTGTAACTTCCTCAATTTTGAACCAAATGATGTGATTCAAAGCTCTAATTAAAGATCTCATGGCATACTTCAAGATGCACGAAGTGGATTTCTCAAATTCCATATGAATCAAGAGATATGAGCTTCAAGATTATGCCCACCACTGTTTGTGAAAACGCGCATAAAATGCCCAGAATTTGCATGCTTGCCCGTTGGTCAAAACTTGTGCATGAAACTTCTAACTCAAATATCTCTCAAATGGTGCATTTTGAGAAATTTTACACATCGAAAAACTTGTAGCATTTTTCCAAGCTTTCAAAAATGTATGGTATGCAACCATTGGATAAAAATTTAGAAAGTTATGACATGTCAAAGTTTCATAGTGGACACATAGAAAAACTTTTATCTTTAAATAACTTCAAGAACAAGTTAACCCTAATTTCTTCAACTTTCTTGGTTCAATGGTGGATTTGATCATGAAATATGGAAATGTGATATTTGAATTGATGGTTGACCAAAAGTCTACTTGGTCAACTCCTGATTTTGATTGATTTTTACCAAAATGACCATTCTGCCCCTTGTGATCAATTGACTTGCTTCTACTCAAAATTGAGCCTCAATATTTCAACCATGGATGTCCAACAACATATAAAAACAAATGGAATCAAATTTGAGTGAAAAATCTGGAGAAATCTGATTTTACCCAAAACCCTAATTTTGCATCTTGTGTTAGGAGATAGCCAACCCAGCTTCAAAACCTCAAATCTTCTGAATGTGTTGAGTAATTCTTCCAACCATGATAACTCAAATGGTAATAAGAAGGTGATACTTCAACAAATTGACTTACCCAAACTTCAAACTCCACAAAGGGCCAAAACCCTAATTTCATCAGATGAATGCCAAGACATGAATCCTTCACCCATTCTTTGCAAAATTTCAACTCTTGAGGAATCAATGAGACAAATGAGATATCTTGAGGTATAATACATCTTGTGACTTGAGAGATCCACATATATGAGAATCTGGGACTCCCTCGAATAGTATGCTAACAAAATCAACCTCCTTAGCTTGTAGAGGACTTGAGAATCAAGAACTCTAATCCTATCATGAGGTATTAATGCAATGCAATATGATGTTTATGAAATATGATGTTTATGATGAAACATAAAACTAAATGAAGATGGTAGATTTTGGGGTGCAACAACCCGGCCGAAAAATCGAAGGATATAACTATATATCAATGAAGTCGCCATCGAATGTTTTTTATCCCACCAAGAGGGAAAGGTAAACATCGAGTAAACCTGAAACGGAGAAATCACGTTCTTGCGACCAAGATATCGGGTAAGGAAGTCTGTTACGCGAGGGGATGGGATCAGCACCCCACACGTCCGTAGTACTCTACGGTATCCGCTTTTACTATCTATCTAATGGGTGTAAAGGTCTAACTATATATATACATGGTGTAATGTATGCAAAAATAAAAAAAGAAGAATAAATAAATGAAGAAAAGAATAGAAGAAAAAAAAGAAAACACGGGAAAAAGAAGGAAATATTTACAAGGGTTGCTCGATCTAGCCCCGCGACAGGATGCCTACGTATTCCCTTGTGCAATGGGAAAGTCAGAGCGTCGTAGTTCGGCTCACTTATTTTGGTTGGTTTGTGTTTTTTAGATTAGCAGACGAAACAACAAACGATGATGAAACAACTCCATGATGACGAAACATCAGCTACATACAGGATGACGAAACATCGGAAGACAAGATGACAAGACATCAGCAAGAGGGATGACGAAACATCAGCAGCAGGATGATGAAGCATCAGAAGATGAGATGACGAAGCATCAGAAGACGGGATGACGAAACATCAGAAGATGGGATGATGAAACAATAGAAGTTGGGATGACGAAACATCAGCAACAGGACGACGAAACATCAAAAGATGAGATGACGAAGCATCAGAAGACGGGATGACGAAACACCAGAAGATGAGATGATGAAACATCAGAATACGGGATGACGAAACATCAGAAGATGGGATGACGAAACATCAGCAGCGGGACGACGAAACACCCTAAGACCAATTGGTTTGTGTCTTTTACTTTAGAAAAAGTTTCATATTATTAGAGTGTTTTAATGCACTTGACAAAACAAGATTTTAGTTTTAAGGATGCAAAGGAGAAAGGTAAAATAGCTAGGGGAAACTAACTTATTTCTAATCCTAATGTTATCATACAAAATTGATCCTAAGTTATGGATATAAACAAGGGGAGGGATCTACCTAAAGTTATCATCCATGGATGCCTAACTCAATGTCTAAACTTGATAACTAACCTAATCGAGTAAACCTAAGGGGAAACTATAAAATCAATCATCTTGGTTAGAAAACCAAGTGAGAATAGGGGTAGAATCAAGTAAAGTGCTTTGGAAAAAGCACACAAACTAAGCACTAACAAGTGCAAAAAGAAAAGAAGAAGAAGAAGATGTGATGAAATTTAAGTGGATGAGGTTCATACGAAGTGTCATGTGAAGTGAGGTCAGTAGACACAATATTCATTTACAAAATTTATATAAACCCTTAACAAACATCAAACATCATTATAAACACACACATACAAGTTAATTCACAAACTAGGTCGAAACTAGTCTTAAAAGCATATAAAAAGCTAATTGTGTGAAGCATTAGACTTAGACGAAGTTAATGGACTGAAGCAACTCGATTTTCAAAAATCTTTAAAATTCTCGAAAGCAGTGAAATTGCCACCTAATTTTATTTGTTCCAAAAGGAACGGGGAAATATAGATAAAACCCCAAACAAACGGATAAGGCGGTCTACGTGACCAAAAAGTGGGATCGGGAGTCGGTTATGTAAGGGGAAGGTGTTAGCACCCCTTACATCCATCGTACTCAATGGGACCCGTTTAGTTCTACGTGTGTGTGTATATTCGCTAATCTCTAAGTTATAATTGAAAAAAGAAATGGAATTTGTTTATTATTATTTTGAGTTTGGCACGATTTTTGAACCGTGTGCCTACATATTCCCTTGTGCAATGGGAAAGTCAAAACTCTGTAGTTCCTCTTAAAAAGGTTTTAATTGGTTGTATTGATTTTATAAGAAAAATCGTGCGTTTAGACGTTTCAAATGCTTTGAACTAGAACTTGTTTTGTTTGTTTGAAAAGCTTAAGTCCTCGTTCGTATTTGAAACGACTATTGCACCCTCTTTATCTGAAAAGAGTTTTAATGATCGCATATGAGCGATAAAAAGAGTTTGAGTGATTTGAGTTGTTTTTAGGTGGGAGACAAGTATCGGACCATAAGCGTTCAACGGCTAACGCCCCAATTACTCGGATGAGTGGACAGAAACATCCGAATCATCTTTTTCTACCCAAAGCTTTTGTTAAGAAAAGGTGAAGTGAAGCATGGTTCACGTTGATTAATTCAATTAAGATGCCAAACATACGGTCGAGGGTCGATACTGGACTGACTACCATATGTTTGGGAGGAGGGAGAAGTAGAGTATTTATGAAATTGTTTTGAAAAGAAACTCGACGTTGGATCGAGGTTTAGAACTTTAAATTATGAAAGTAGTCTGATGCGCGTGCTGAGAGAAAATGGAAGCGGGTTATGGTTAATCAAGTATATGGACTTAATTAACCTCGTGAGGATAGGTGCTCCTATCCCCAACCATGAGACCCTGGTGCATGGTAATTGGTGTAGACCAATGTTATTTTCGGGTTATGATTGATTAAAGCAACAAGGGCTTTAACCAATCTCGTGAGGATGGCCATGCCCATCCCCAACCATGAGACCCTTTAAGAAATCGGCATATGAGCCAATCAGGATGAAATCGAATTGATTTTAATTTAGTTGTGTGCACAGTGTACATTGGTGAATAAATACTGAATGAGTAAATAAACAGACAAAATACCAAACAATACAATTGGAAACTTAAATAATTATTAGAGATGATTTTTTCTGTTTGATGAAAAATCGGCTAATAGTTTAATCGATAAGTCATCAAATAAAAACTATCAGACCCAATAATTATTTAGTACATCGCAATGAAATATTATTTGCAATAAATAAATTAATCGAAATAGAATAAGTTCAGAAATAGCCTGTAATGCAGTGATTTGGGACGATGCGAAGAGAAATCCATCTGAACTTTGACCGGCTCAAAATACCTCCTCGTGCTAGCGAACTGAGTACCACAGATTCCGATCCAAAAATACTTCGACGGTCCAAAAATGAAATTACACTACATCTATTTTTGTTCAATACTAAAATTTGCTTCTTTTAAAGAAATAAAAATTTATTTAAGAATTATAAAAATGAAAATAACACAAACAAAATTCTTTTTATAAAAGGAAAGGTGGTGACACTTGTCACCACCAGGTTTGAACTAAAAGAAAAAGAATTAATTAAAAAAAGAAATTGTTTTGTATTTTTTAATTTTAAGAAAAAAAGAAATTAAAACAACACACTCCAAAAGGCAAAGCTTCAGCTTCTCCTTCATCTCTCTCGCGAACCCGGTCCGTGGGTTCCCTCTCCGTCGCCGCTCTCGCTGTCCAGTTCTCCATCGCCTCTCGCCGGCCGCGATTGATTTTTCGCTCTCTCTCTCTCGACGCGACGTTTCTGTCTCTCTCTCGTGATGACTCATCTCTCTCTGCGACTCACGTTTCCTCACAGAAACGGCTCATCGCCGCCGCTCCTCACTCGCTCTCACTGAGACCCTAACGGCCGCGACTCCTGTTTGCATGTTTCGATTTTGGTTTCCGTTTTGATTTTCTGATGATGTTCGTTTTGTTTGTCACAGATGATTTACCGATTTGGCTTGGAAGGTTTGGAAACCTAGGTCAGCGATTCGTGGCGAGTGGATTCCGGGTGAGATTGTTCCAAACTTTTTCTTTTCCTCGTCCTCTTTCTCTATATTTCAGAACGTATTTCTGAAAACCTTACTTTCTGAGGGTGTTTGGCTTCGGGAAGATGATGATGATGAAATTTTAATTTCTTTTTCTGGGTTTGGGACTGGTTTTCTCGTATGCTTGCTTGTTCTGGGATTTTGGATTTGGGACTTAGAACTGGTTTTTTATCTATCGTACGCTTGCTTGGAACTGGTTGTCTTTTTTCAATAAGGGTTTGGACTTGTGTATTTGAATGACTTGCGATACTCGAGGTTTTGCTTTGGTCTCTGTTCCCTTGATGGATACTCTGTTGTCGTTTTTCTGTATCTTGTCCTGTTTAAAACTGATGGAATAGTTATCATATCTTGTCTTTTGCCTTTCCTGGTCCCAATGAAAAAATGATAGAACAGATACCACTTCCCCTTTTGGCTTTCAAAAGCGCTATGGCGATTATTTCTTGCTTTTGGATATTTGCTTCTAAAATGGTGGCTGATTTCTATTTCACTTTTCACTTTTGGGTGAAAACAGATTTTGAAAACACACTTTTCCTCTTCCATATCACTGCTGCCATGTATTGCTTGTATGGAGTATATTACTTCTCTTAGCTTTGCTACTGCTGGCCTGTTTCTTTTTGCTGATAACCAAACCCCTGGCCTTTCTTGCTGCTATGTTATACTTGCTTTATTGGATTGGACTGTTGGGAAATATACCTGCTGTGATTAATAACTGCTGGATTATAACCTCTGTTGGGTTGGCCTGTTGGAATATATCTGTGAACTGATATACATATGCTTGCTAGCTGTTTTGCTGTTTGTGGGAATCGAAACCGTCGCTTTGTTATGTTTGCTTGTGAACCGGGTTAGCCCGCGATTTGCAAGCAAGCCAGTGTTCGCCGATGATTAATCTTTAAGCAAGATTCTGAGGCTTTAGCAATTAACCTGATTCCCGCCAACGCCTAATGATGATTCTTGACAAACAATTCTTTTAATAATTTCGCATTTTGTTTCATGTTTATGCTTTACTTCTAACTTGCTCTTTTCCTTTCTTGTTTCATGTTCGCGAATTGGTACGCTGAGAGGAAATGGCGAAAAGGCTTGCAAAAGGGAGGCCATATGGAGCTTGAAGATGGAGCACCCAAAACAAATTCTTTGTAGTTAGGCATCATTTCTTTTAGGAAATTTGAATTGTAACTTAATATTAGGATTGAAATTGTAAGAAGTTTCAAACATTTGGTGAACTTGTATACTTCAATTTTGCAATACTCTTGTACCAAAAGTTTGGTAATTTGAATAAAACAAACTTGGTTTGAGCGTTCTCGATTCTTGAATCGCATAACATAATCGTTCCATACTTGTAATAACCTTGAAATGTTGATGAAATTGTCCTCGTGGTGAACTTTGAATGAAACAAATCTTGGCAAAATTTTCCAAAACTTGTAAGAAACCTTGAATGGACTTGTAACGTATTTAGAACACTTGAATAAAATTCGTATTTGAAAGGTGTTCAAAATTCACTTTGCCAATGTTGGTACAAACTTAGGACTTAGAATCTGAATTCAAAAATTGAACATTTGAGTTGCCATAAATATCCAATAATTCTATCTTGCCTTGTTCTTTAAGTAGAATTCAAAATTTCCTTTGAACTCCAACTCGTGACCAACTTGCTAAATCAAAAACCAACATTTTAATTGGCTCGAAAACTTTGAACTTCCTGTTGGGCTTGAGAAAATTACAATTTTTGTGAATTGGAGTTTGGATGGATTTGCATCAACCACAATCCTTGTACCTGGTAATTGATATAAAACCTGGATGTACAAGATTGGTCTAAAAAACTCAAATACTTGCATAGATCAAAACCTTCAAACAAGCTTAAAAGAAATCCGAAGAATGGATTAATTGAAACCATGAGTCATGAATTTCAAGAAACTCAAAACCATGAATCTTGACAAATTATTCGTTTCAAGTCGTTTGAATTAACTTGAACCGATATTTCAATTAATTTTGGTGGACAGAAGAAAAAGCATGAACGAATGTTCCAAGAAAAGTTATGGTAAGGAGGGTAAATTTTGGGGTGCGACATGGACAATTAAAGAATGAAATGACACAAAAGTCAGTATTTAATCATGTTAATATTCATTTACATCATACAAATAAACCGCAAAGATTCAAGAGCAAACATCTACCAAAAGTGCGTAAACATGCAACAATCGCGTGTAGTGAAGTGGATCTAAGTGTGTGAGCCTTATGACATGAAAAGAAGGTTTCAAGATGAATATATTACAGTACCAAACATCATATGAAAGAATTAATAACCAAATCATAAAGGAAATATCACAAAGATGCAATTACAACATTAGTGTGAAAACTAGTTGAAATGCTTAACCTAGGAGGTGTTTACAAGTTAAAAGAAGCCATGGAAGGGAAAAGATGAAAAGAAGACATGGAAGGAAGTATCTAGCATGGTAAGAATGCATTATCATCATATACATAATCATCATGAAGATTCACAAACAAAGGAAGCTAGGAAAACCTAAGTATGCATCTAGAAGTGTGTGGTGAAATATGCATAGATGTGTGATTGTGAACATGCCTTATGGTGTCATCTTTGAGCGAAGTCAGTGATGGAAATATAGATATTTCATACATGTTAGACACAAGCAAATTACAATCATCTCAAAGGAAAATCTACACAAAACTAAAACAAGAAGAACTAGTCAAGGATTTGTCCTAAACATGCACCTAGGAGTCAAATGAAGCATGGCATGGCTTAGATGAAGAGGCATGAACATTTAGAAGATTGAAAAGGATGAAAGTCAGTATTTATCATGGTAGAGATGCACTCATTTCATATACACAATCATCATAATCTTTTCACAAGCAACTTCCAATAAGAAAACATGAATGCGAATCTTAGAAATGTGTGATGGAAAATGTTTGTGTGTGTATTCAAACATGCTTGTGTCAAGTGTTATATTCAAGTGAAATAAGTGATAAGAACATAAACATGAGGTTCACACAAGCACAAAACAATTATTATACATCACAATCATTCATGGTACAAAGGTTAGCGATGGGAAAGAACGACTCTAAACCCTAGAGTTAGTTTAAGTAAGCATACAAGTTAATGAGTCAATCATGGTCAAGAGGCAAGGTGAGAAGGTAATGTGACACACAAGGTCAGTAGCTTAAGACCTAAGTAAACCACAAACAAAAGCATTTCAAGCAAGGTAAATAACTACACACAAATCACATCAAATTGGGGTTTGAAAACATCTAAACTAGTTAAACATGACACTTAAGAAAGATTTAAACAAAATAGTTTTAATTAAAAATTAAAACCATGTGTGACTTGTATCATAAGTTTAACTTAAGATATGATTCATGAGAAACCAAACGTAGAAGATGAAACTTCCATACACAAACAAATCACCTATTTGATGAACAAAATCATCTAAAGTAAATACCATTTATCTTAGATCAAATGATATTGATTAAGATTTGTAGGAAGGGAATGAAATCTTGTATGTCATAAGGTGATGATAGAACCCTCACAAGATATTTTTCATGAGCTCAAGGTAAGGTCAATTGAAGTGACATACCTCAAAAATCATGAACCTATAATCCCTTAAGGTATTGTCCAATCAACAATAGAAGAAAAAGAAGATCTAGCTCTTTTAGGTCATCATGATGACATTATAATTGAATGCAAGTCAATGAATCAAAGAGCATGGAATTAATGATCACATAATGCACAATGTCAGAAGTAAGGACTAAGAATTCAAATAAAATTAAATCACTAATTCCATGAATGATGCACATAATACATGTTTTACAACCACCCTAACAACAAAATCAACATGAACTTGAGAAAATTAGGGGCTGAAATGAATCAATCAAACTGGAATCAAGGCCCTAATATATGCTATGAGGATAAAGTAAGGAAATGAGGAGTAAATTTCCAAAGGATTGCATGAATTCATTCCTCATACCTCATAATCCATGCACAAGAATGCAAAAAGTGAAACAAAGATCAAACATCTTCTAATTAAAGGATCAAGATGATCCCATGAGGTCAAATGTCTCTCAAGTATTTAGAATACTATCCTTGAGGTTATCATATCCCTAAACATCAATTAGAAACACAAATTATACAAGAACATAGTCTAAGAATCATAGCATCAACAAATTAGGGTTTTGGGAATCACACAAACTTTATGCTCAAGGTAGGAACCAATTGATCAACATGTAATTTCCAATGAATGAAAACATGTTTACATATCAATAGAGAATTCAAATGATCATCACATACCCAAAGCTTGGCCTTAAATCATGTCCATAAGCTTCAAATTGAAGCTTGACTCAATTACACTAGGCCAAAGAGTATGTTCACCTTGGAAATTCCATAAAAATAGAAAAATGGGGTATAAAATCCAAGCAAAAATGAACGAATAAGCTCAAATCCCTTACAAGTCAGAGACATATCCTTGCTCAATTCAAAAGTCCATGGAAGGATCAAAATAAATTCAAAAAAAGTCAACACTAGTTCAACGTTTAGACTTATATGGCCAATAAACAAGAAAAATTTGTAAAAAATACAAAAGTCAGAAATAAAAATCTATAAAAATTAGAAACAATGACCTAACATCCCAAACCTGACCAAAACTATTTTTGTGATTTTTTATTTTCAAGGAGAAATGATAAAAATAATAAAAATGCAAAATGTATAATGCAAATCATGTATTTAATGCTCAAATTTAATTAAATATGCAAAAATATCAAAACTATGAAATAATAATCAGAAATGCATGATGCATGGATAGAATATTCAAAATATTTTTTATGCATTTTTTATACGAAGAAAAGTATTTTAAATAATTTAATTATGCATGAAATGTAATATAATGCATGGAATTATTTAATTATGCTAAAATTGTAAAAATTATGAAATAAACTTCAGAAATGCATGGTGCATGATTCAAATGGACTAAAATATTTTTTATGCATTTTTTATATGCAGAAAAGTATTTTAAATAATTTAATTATGCATGAAATACAAAATAATGCATGAAATTATTTAATTATGCAAAAAATGAAAAAAATTATAAAATAAAATTCAGAAACTCAAAATTTACCCCTTAGAGGGTCCAAAATATTTTTTGTGGAATTTTCCATCAAGAGAAAGTATTTTTTTAATAATTTTTTCAATTAAAACATAATAAATTAATCTCAAAATTTATTTAATTAGTCAAAACATTTTTAAAATTTTGAAAAAAATTCCACAAAATACTAGAGGTCAATATGAGTCTATGATATTTTTTTTGTAATATTTGGATGAATTTTGAATGCAAAATAAAATGGTTAAAGATGCTAATTACAAAATTAATTAAATGAAATAAAAAAAACAAGCCAGCGAATCAGATGATGCCACACATCATCTTCAACCTCTAGCCAAAGCCGTAAACACGCGTATGAACCAGTGACATGCAAGCTACTTCTGATCCTTATAATTATCTCATTTCTCAACCAAATCAAACGATTCAAAGCTCTAAATAAAGATCACATGGCAAGCTACAACACACAACTTGTAAAAATCCAAATGATCCACCATGCATCCAGAAATCAGAACGAGAAAATCATGAAAATCATCCAAATCCGGATTGTTTGGCCAGCTAACCACGCATGTATAAGCTTATATTCATCAATGGCAAGCTAGAAATTCAGATTGAAAGTTCAGAAAGTTACCTCTTGATTTGGAAAATAAATCCAAATATGCCTCTGAATTCGAAGAGAAAACTCCACTAGCTTGCTCTTGAGACTTCAATGGAGTGATAATAAGGAGGAGAATCCCTCAGAAATGCAAGTTGCAGCAGCTTTAAAGAGAGGAAAATTTGAGATGCAGAGTGAATTTTTGGATCTGGAAAACGAGAGAGAGCAACCTCCTGAGAAAATGGGAAGCTTCCTACTTATATTGAGCAAATAATAATGAGGGTACATCATTCTTTTTGTCAAAGAATCCGTTAGAGCAAAAATTATCAAAAAATGGTGTAATGGATGGGCTTGCGTTTTGTTCCTCTGTATACTCTCCTTGGCTGTGTTTTAATGAGTTGGCTAGGTGTATGAAAAATGCATCACATGGTTTATTCCTCAGCTTTACTAGATATGGCAAAAAAAAAATGGAAATTGTGCATGGCAAGGATGTAAGAAAAATGCTCATTCTGTCTGGGCTTTTTATGGCAAATAATGTGTTGGCATGCTTGCTTCGAATCCCAGCCTATGCTTGCCTAAAATTGGCTTATCAAATCAACACAAAAGTATGCATACAAACCTCTACACACACAAACTTGTATCCTCTTGTTCACTCCCAATTTTCTCACTAACGGCTCATGCAAATCTTGGCTTTTTGAGGCCTATCAATAGCTCTTGGAATGAGGATTACAATGAGCTTTGATTCAATGAAAATGGAGCTGAAATGAATGAGATATGGCTGCTGGAAGTTATGCATAAACATGGACAATTTTTAGGCATACGCGCGCGCATTCTGGCTTGCATGGTATTGCATGGGATCAGCTTCATGGCCTCCACTTGTGAGCCTTGTAAATTCCTCAATATTGAACCAAATGATGTGATTCAAAGCTCCAATTAAAGATCTCATGGCATACTTCAAGATGCACGAAGTGGATTTATCAAATTCCATCTGAATCAAAAGATATGAGCCTCAAGATTATGCCCACCACCTGTTTCTGAAAAGTACGCGCAGAGAAAGCCCATAAATTTGCATGTTTGCCCAGCCTTGGTCAAAACTTGCAATGAAACTTCTAACTCAAATATCTCTCAAATGGTGCATTTTTGAGAAATTTTACACATCACCAAACTTGTAGGATTTTTTCCAAGCTTTCCAAAAATGTATGGTATGCAACCATTGGACAGAAATTGAGAAAGTTATGACATGTCAAAGTTTCATAGGGTGGATACTTAGAAAAACGTTTAGCTTTAAATAACTTCAAGAACAAGTTAACCCTAATTTCTTCAATTTTCTTTGTTCAATGGTGGATTTGATCATGAAACATGAAAATATGATATTTGACTTGATGGTTGACCAAAAGTCCTCTTGGTCAACTCTTGATTTTGACTGATTTTGACCAAAAATGACCATTTTGCCCCTTGTGATCAATTGACTTGCTTCTATTCAAAATTGAGCCTCAATATTTAAATCATGGATGTCCAACAACATATAGAAACAAGTGGAATCAAATTTGAGTGAAAAATCGGGAGAAATCTTGATATTACCCAAAACCCTAATTTTGCACCTTGTGTTAGGAGATAGCCAATCAAGCTTCAAAACCTCAAATCTTCTGAATGTTTTGAGTAATTCTTTGAACCATGATAACTCAGATGATAATAAGAAGGTGATGCTTTAATAAATTGACTTATCCAAACTTCAAACTTCACAATGGGCCAAAACCCTAATTTCATCAGATGAGTTCCATAGATGAATTCCTCATCAACTCTTTGCAAACTTCAACTCTTGAGGTATCAATGAGACAAATGGAATGTCTTGAGGTGTAATACATCATTGTGGCTTGAAAGATCCAGAGATGTGAGAGCTTGAGATTCTCTCAGAAGAGTATGCTAACACAATCAACCTCCTCAGCTTGTAGAGCCTTGAGAACCCAAAGAACTTTAGTCCTATCATAAGGTATGAATGCAATGCAATATGATGTTTATGATGAAACATAAGCCTAAATCAACAGGGTAAATTTTGGGGTGCAACAGCTTCCCCAATTCAATCTTCTTAAACTTGATAAGCGAGAACTGGTGGAAACCTTCGAGCGTTCAAAGTGGAAGAGTATTGAATACAAAAGAACCCGAAAATTTACACTCTTGAGAAGAAGAGTGAAACTTTCCAAAAGGGGACAGAGAATGCTGGACTTAGAGAATACCAAATGAAATTGGTTTTAGAGAAAAGCCAAATAACATTTTGCTTTAACAAGCGGGAGGGTCTAATGAAAATTAGCCTTCCAAAGACATACGTCAAGACGAAATTGTAACGCAGACTACGATAAAGATGAGATGAAACTCAAACCAGAAGACTAGGCAAACTAGACTCTGAAAAAGTACGCAATAAGACGACTATGAAAAGCGTCCTACAAGCAAGGTGACTAGAGTGCGCGATTCTAGGGACACCTGTTGGTCTCAACCAGGGGTAAATAGTGGAAACAGTGACATACCGAAGGTATGAAAGAGACAGGTCAACCAAGGATAGACAGTAGACGAAGTTGATTGAATCCAAGGTGTGACATCAAATGAGAAAAAACTCGACTCGATAACACTAGAAGAACGACACTTTCTAGAAACGAGTACCAGGACAAAAACTGGATTTCACGCACGGGATGCAAGACAAAACATGACCCATAGCAAAGTGATGAGAGTGCATGTTTCTCAGAGAACTTGTTGTTCTCAAACTAGAGGATTAACAGTAGACGAAGCTGATTGGACCCAATAGTTATAACATAGCCATCCCAACCGAAAATAGACAGTAGACGAAGCTGATTGAATCCACGGAGTAAAGGGGAAAGGTTTCAACCCGAGATAGACAGTATGATGGAACTGATAGAATCCCAGGAGTAAGAAACAAAACGAGATAAAACTCGACTCATGGAAACTAGTTTGACGAAACAAACTAGATGAGTACCAGGACAACAATTGGATTTCATGCACAGGCGGCGAGACAAAACTCGACCCAAAGCAAAATGATTAAAGCATACTTCCAAGACACATGCTAAACGATCTTTAGGACAAAACTGACATTCGAAAGGTATATTAATGGACATCGAAATGAACCAACAAAGGTAGTAGAGACTAAACCATTTAAATTACACCGGAGAGAAACTGGGCTACAACCACAACGTTGAGTAGACACTTAACCAAATTGAATGCTTAACAGAATACTTGTATGGAGATATTGAGGATAGAGGCCCCACTGGGAAATGATCCGAAGTTAGTAAATTCGCTGGGGAACATAGTGGCAATAAAGGCTTATGTTTCAATGCATGTTTGAAATTTTTCTATGGAGAAAAGTCCCAAAAGATAATGGAAAATTACACTTTGAGGATGCGATGTAATGATGCATGATTAAATGTTTCACCGGGGAATGGCTAATCAAAAAGCCAATCAAACACCAAGCCAAAACTTGATAAGACTTGCAAAGATAAATTGCAAAATCCACTGGGGAGAAAACCTTCAAAGAGATGAAACTTTACGAGGAGCCATAACTCGTTTAACCGATAGAAACAGGCTACAATCACTGAGAAGAGTTGCAAAAATAAATTGCAGACTTTATTGGAGAAATAATTCTGGACGAAACCGTTGATTCTGATACGCGATGCCAACTGGAATTGGTCGAAGTCCAAGAAGATCAAGGAAAAACTGTGATTTCTGAAGAGGAAAGCCAAATAGAGATTGGATTTCGCCGGGTAAGATACCAAACAACAGTAGATCTAACAAGAATAAATATTCCTCCGACTTCATGGGGAATGATCAATCTTTGGTCCATGATAAGAGAGAATCTGCACACGACTCTTGTGGAGAGTGGATAACTGGGGCTTCAAGAAGCTCAATTGGGGAGTCACATATGATCCTTGATGAGAAAAATCCTTACTGGGGATAAAAAGTGATATGGGAGTTGCACCCACTGAAGCATACATCTCAGGCGAAACAATGCTTGACACCAATCAACAGGATCGAACTCACTGGGGAGATGGAAGGATTCTTGGAATAGAAATCCAAGTAAAATGGCTCGTCCGGGTATGAAGAAACAAGACACCTCATATAGGAAAGCTCCACTAGGGAAACGAGGAATATTGTGCCACAACCTTGAAAGAAAATTTCTTCGCTGGGGGGAGGAGAAATCTTGAAGAAGAAATCAGATGAATAATTGATACACTAGGGAAAAGGAGACAGTTCTTGGATAAGAGATCCCAAATACAACGACTTGACTGGGGAATTAAAAAAGTCATCAATAAACATTCCGCCTCGAACAAGCATTCTTTTGTGAACACAACGAGTAACACCACTTCATTGGGGATATAGATTCTTAATCAAGAAGTCTCATCAATCACCACCTATCAGACAAAACTCTCCACCTGACGATACTGGGGAACAGAGAACCTTCAGGTAAAACTGGGAAGCCATCTTCATACAATCTCTTCGCTTTAGGAGACTTGCTGGGGAGAAGTAGAGGCTCCGGTGTCACTGGGGACATTTCATATAACCGATCTTACCAATTCAATCAAACCCAATTTTCCCCAAGTCTAAAATATAGTAAACTCAATGGGGAGAATCTCTGTAGAAATACAGATAGAACTAATTTAAGATAAAATGCCCCGGGTTATCGTCAAAAGATTATCTTTCAATTCCATAGAGTTGAGACCCTCTCCTTTGACAAGATTAAATTCTTCTTTGGTATTCATTGTGCAAACCTACTTGATGTCAAACAATTGCTTCACATACATAAAAAATGTTTACCATGAGAATGAAAACTCATATGCAACACTTATGTAAGTCTTGAAGTTTTTTATGGAAAAGGCATTGCGACTTCTTGTGAACAGAACGCATCTGGAATGCAAAATTTCCTTTTTTAGAATGACAAGACAAACATATGATGCCAACACAAAAACTAGCACATAATTTAGGAGTCAGGAAAATGTTATCTTATCGCAGTATGCTTTCGAATTAACCCATGCTTCAGTTAGGACTTTTGAGGGTTGTAATGTGGCCAAGTTCACGGTTTTCAAAAAAGGATTTTTAGGCTCAAAATATTTTAGTGCCCACCCCCTTCGTGATGTTCTCCAATCCTAAATTCAGTCAACTTGGTGCGAGCATTCAACTCTCAAAAGAGTATGGTATGTCAACTTCTGTTGAGGATTTCTCAGATATGCCTGAGGAATCCACAAGGTTTACGGACACGACAGCCACTCACCTTTAATTTTGGTGTCTGATCACACGACTTTATTGAGAACCTTCTCTGGTTTTCCCAAAACTTTGCCCTCCTTTTTTGCCTAAGCGACTTATTACTAAGTTCGACTTAGCGGGCTTTTTTTTCTTCTCTTTTTTAACCATTTTTTCATCATCATTTTTTTGAACAAATCGTGTGATCTCTACACCATCTTCAATGTTGGGAATGATTGTGTCTGAGTCTTTGAAGTATTCTTCGTTCACAAACGGAGGTTAATCGTTGAAATTTGGACTTTCCTCAGCCTTTTGGAGGACAACCATTGTTGTATCCTCGGATTACACGCTTTTGAATGCTCGATCGGATTAACTGAACTCTACCTTGCCCCAGGTTAGGAAAATGGGGTTTTTTCTGAATAGAAAAGAAACTCCTACTTCGAGGCCCAAAGGGGTTAACGAGGATCTATCTCCCTTATATCTCTGGTGTTTGGGAATTGAAACAAGGCATGTGCATCATCAATAGGGTTCCACTCGAAAGCATACAAATCAAAGATTGGCATTTTAGTATCGTCATCCTCCCCTCAATCTTTGTCTAAGCAAAAGACTTGGTGAAGTTGGCATCAATATGCAAGAAAGTCATTTTATGAGCGATAGCGAATGAGTGATAACAAATGGATTTCTTCAAGACGAACATACTTAATGCATTAAGATTTTCATTCAAAAATAAACAATTTTTTACATGATAGCAATGTTTAAACAAACAAAAAAAGGTGAAAATGAAAATGCAATAAAGAGACTCAAGATTGCCATTGTTGAGGAGACTCGACTCCGTCTGGACCTCTTGATTCCGATGAATTTCTATAGTCTTGATACCCTCTTGGACAAGATGTTCCCCTTCTAATCTACCGTTGACACAATAGTCTTCAAATCGATCCAAACTCGAACCTTATCTCTGGACGACAGAACATCTTCAATCGAGTGGTCGAGTGCACCAGGGCGACATTCATGGGGGGTTTTCTTCAAAAGAAAGGATGAAAAACGTGCAAGGCGAAATTGCAGCAACAGGATCACCAATTGTCTTCTACCTTATGGAATAGACATCCAAAACTTGCAACTGAAAGCATCTTCTATGAACAGGAGAAATAGTCAAACACTGCAATCAGGAACTTTCAACCTCATCTTCTGCCACACAATAGTGAAACCTCGCAAGATAAAGATTATGCAATGGCTTACCAAACAGAATTGGCTCGTGAAATGCATCGTTTATGAATGAGCTCCAAGAAGTGGTACAAACATTCCAACAAGAGGGCACCATCAATTCCAACAGTATTATTCACTTTTCAATTATCATTATTGTGTAGGAACCATCAAAGTTTTTCAAATGCAAATAATTACCATGAAAATATTGGACGTTTTTATAAATCAAACAATTAAAACTACAAGAAATAAAACAAAGAAGTTTCCTTTTTTCATTAATTGAAGACTGGACATTAAAAAGGCGCTTACAATAAGATGCAACTTCTACAAAAAAGGGTGTTTGACCTAAAAGGCATAAACGTGAAAGAGTGTTACAAAAGTGGCAATGTGGTAACAGATGACCAACAATCTACGATTCTGCTATTACTCATACAACCAACAAGTTCAGTTATGCGAAGAACTTCTTCAACACATCAGCATTCACTGGGAGCGGGAAATCTTCACCATCCATAGTTGTAAGCATCATTGCCCCACCGGAGAAAACCTTCTTGACCACAAAAGGTCCTTCATAAGTCGGAGTCCATTTGCCCCTAGGGTCGCATTAAGGAAGGATTATCCTTTTAAGAACCAGATCGCCCGCTTGATAGAACTGAGGACGCACCCTCTTGTCGTAAGCTTTTCTCATCCTTTTCTGATACACTTGGCCATGACACATAGCTTCCAAACGCTTCTCATCAATGAGATTTAACTGATCTAACTGATTCTGCACCCACTCAACTTCATCGAGTTCAGCATCTTTCATAATTCTCAAAGAAGGAATTTCAACCTCCACAGGTAAAACTACTTCCATCCCATACACAAGGGAGAACGGGGTTTCCCTGGTCGATGTGCGCGCTGAGGTACCATAACCATGCAAAGCGAAGGGCAACATCTCATGCCAATCCTTGTAGGTTACTGCCATCTTCTGCACAATCTTCTTAATGTTCTTATTTGCAGCCTCGACAACACCATTCATCTTTAGGCGATACAGAGAGGAGTTATGGTGTTTGATTTTGAAAGTCTCACAAAGCTCCTTCATCATTTTGTTGTTGAGTTTGGACCCATTATCAGTGATGATTTTCTCAGGGACCCCATAGCGGAAAATGATATTGTGCTTGATGAAACGAGCTACGACCTGTTTGGTGACATTAGCAAAAGAAGCAGCTTCGACCCATTTGGTGAAATAATCTATAGCGACCAAGATGAAACGATGGCCTTTATAAGAGGTCGGCTCAATCTTCCCAATCATATCAATGCCCCACATTGAGAAGGTCCATGGAGATGTTAGAACTTTCAAAGGAACAAGAGGAACATGTACTTTGTCAGCATACAGTTGACACTTATAACAAACCCGGACATGATTATAACAGTCTGTCTCCATAGTGGACCAATAGTAGCCAGCCCTCAATATCTTCTTGGCCATGGTGCGACCACTGGAATGGGTCCTTAAAGCACCCTCATGCATCTCTTCGATGATCTTCGACGCTTCATTCTTATCCACACATCTGAGTAACATACCGTCATGATTTCTCTTGTATAAAGTACCATTGCTGAGGAAGAACTTTGCAGCGAACCTCCTTAGAAACTTCTTATTTGTAATGGACGCTTCTTCAGGATACTCTTGAGTTTCTAAGTACCTCTTAACATCATAAAACCAAGGATTACCATCCAATTCCACCTCCGCTTCAAAATAAAAAGCTGGCTCATCTAACCTTCTAATGGTGATCGAAGGTGCCTCATTAGCCCACTTCACCTTAAACATGGACAATAAAGTGGCCAATGCATCTGCAAGATGATTCTCCTCTCTAGAGATATACTCAAATGTGATCTCTTCAAAATAAGGAATCAACTTCATCACATGCTCGTGATAAGGAATCAAGTTTTGATGGCGAGTTTCCCAATCACCGTTAATTTGACTGATAACGAGATTAGAATCCCCAATAACCTTCAAGAACTTGATACGCAAGTCAATTGCCGCTTCAATCCCATAAATACATGCTTCATACTTTGCCATGTTGTTGGTGCAGTCAAAACAAATTCGGGATGTAAAAGGGATATGGAAACCCTCGGGGGAGGTGATAACAACTCCCACACCATTGCCCATTGCATTCGACGCTCCATCAAACACCATCGTCCACTGTGACCCTGGCTCGGGTCCTTCCTATGGGCTAGGAATGTTGCAGTCTCTAATGTACATGATGTCTTCGTCTGGGAATTCAAACTTCATCGGTTGATAGTCGTTTACAGGTTGGTGAGCAAGATAATCTGCCAGGACACTACCTTTGATAGTTTTCTGGGTGGTATACTGGATGTTATATTCTATCAAAATCATCTACCAACGGGAAACTCGGCCGGTAAGAGTTTGCTTCTCAAATATGAACTTAATAGGATCCATTTTAGAAATCAGATAAGTGGTATGCGTCAGCATGTACTGTCTCAAACGTTTAGCAGCCCATGCTAGTGCACAACACGTCTTCTCAAGCAAAGAATACCTTGACTCGCACTCAATGAACTTCTTACTCATATAGTAGATGGCTTGTTCTTTCTTTTCGGTCTCATCATGTTGACCAAGTACACAACCCATGGAATTCTCCAGAACTGTTAGATACATGATCAATGGCTTTCCCTAGACTGGTGGTACAAGTATCAGAGGCTCTTGCAAATATTCCTTGATTCTATAAAACTCCATCTGGCAATTATCATTCCAAACAACTGCTTGATTTTTATTTAGTAACTTGAATAAAGGCTCATAGGTGGTAGTGAGATGAGATATGAACCTGGAGATATAATTTAATCTCCCCAAGAAACCATGAACTTCTTTCTCTGTCTTCGGCTCAGGCATTTCTTGTATCGCCTTCACTTTGGCAGGATCAACTTCAATACCTTTCTCACTCACAATGAAGCCCGACAATTTCCCTGACCTCACCCCAAAGGTGCACTTATTCGGATTCAACCTTAGCCAGAACTTCCTTAACCTTTCAAACAATTTCTGCAAATCAACTAGATGCTCTTCCTTTGTCTGAGACTTAGCCATCATATCATCAACATAAACTTCAACCTCTCTATGCATCATGTCTTGAAAGAGGGTGACAATTGCACATTGATACGTTGCCCTTGCATTCTTCAGACCGAAAGGCATAACCTTGTAGCAAAAAGTCCCCCAAGGCGTAATGAAAGAAGTCTTTTCCATATCATCAGGTGCCATCTTGATTTGATTATAGCCAGAAAATCCATCCATGAAAGAGAAGACCTTAGCTTGACCAGTATTATCAACCAGAATGTCAATATGAGGGAGTGGAAAATCATCTTTAGGGCTTGCTCTGTTCAGGTCCCTATAATCGACACACATTCCGACCTTACCATCCTTCTTAGGTACCGACACAATGTTTGCAACCCACGACGGATACGAGACAACCTTCAGAAAACCGGCATCTAATTGTTTTTGTACCTCCTCTTTGATCTTCTTGGACATCTCTGGGTGAGTTCTTCGAAGTTTCTGCTTGACTAGAGGGCAATCTTCCCGGAGAGGCAGCTTGTGTACCACAATATCCGTGTCCAAACCTAGCATATCCTCATAAGACCATGCGAACACATCAACATACTCACAAAGCATATCCATCAGCCTTGTCTCCACACTTTCTTCTAAATCGGCCCTTATTCTGATTTCTTTCCTTGCTTCATCGGTACCCAAATTAACCAATTCCAGAGGCTCTTCATGCGGCTGACTAACCTTCTCCTCTTGTTCTTACAATCTGGCTAATTCTGCAAGGAGTTCACAATCTTCCTCACTCTCTTCCTCCGCTTGGTGAATCGGATTGTCAAAGTCATAATGAGCAATAGTAGAATTGTGATCATTGGTATCTGGTGTGGACATGTATCTGCATGATTAATTTTGTTTTCAATGACAGTGTGTGAAGAAGAAAAACATTGCCATATTTTTTTAATTAGGAAAATAAATAAATGGTAAAAGTGAAAGTGGAAATAAAATAACACAAAAATTTGAATGAAAAACGTCCTTTATTTTATGATAAAAACTTACAAAGTGGAACATGGTGGCCCTACACAATGATTCACTACGCCTTGGGCAGAGCGTAGGAATTATGAAATGATAAAGAAAAACAAGAAAATTACTCCTCAACAATTGTAACTTGAATGGTGTCCACAGATGTCCAATTCTTCAATTCGCTGCCAGGGATGCATGGACGAATCCAATCCTCTATGTTAAACACATCATCTTCATCATCAATTGCATTGACTTGATCCTCCTTTCCAATGCCGACACTTGCAAACTTGACAGGGATAGTAGAATCAGGAGCCTTGAGAATTTTTCTTCGCAAAACAGGATTAAAACCCAGACCAAACTTATTAAGCTTCGGGATGACCTCCACAACATTGCCCCAACCTTTAGGGCGACCTGCCTCAACCAGAGCTCGAGCATCTTTCAATGAAGCCAAAGAGGTTTCAACCTTCTTCTTATCCTCAGCAGGAGGAATCTTGATCATCTGAACTGTCTCAAAAGCTTGAAACGCAGTCTCGTATATTTCCCCCTCAACTTCCACATAACAGAAAGAAGCCAAGTGACTTACAATGTACTCTTCCTCACCGCAGACAGTAATTGTCTTTCCATCAAGAGGATACTTAAGTTTCTGATGAAGGGTGGAAGTGATCGCACCAACCTTATGAATTCAAGGACATCCCAAAAGACAACAATAAGCCGGATTAATATCCATCACATAGAAAATGAAAGTGAATATCTTTAGGCCCACCTTGATCGATAAATCAATCTCTCCAAACACAGACCTCTTTGAGCCATCAAACGCCTTCACAACAAGGTCACTAGGACGCAACTCCAAACCAGAATAATCAATCTTCATGAGTGCCTTCTTGGGTAATACATTCAACGACGACCCGGTATCTACCAAAACCCTTGACAAGATTGTTCCCTTGCACTCTATTGAGATGTGTAAGGCTTTATTATGATTACGCCCCTCGGGTGGAAGATCAAAATCTGTGAAGCCTAACCCATTTCCGGCTGAGATACTGGCACATACTGTTTCGAATTGACCCACCGTAATCTCTTGGGGAACAAAAGCACTCTTCAAAAGTTTCATCAGAGCGTTCCTATGGGCCTAAGAATATATCAACAAAGACAGCATAAACATCTTAGATGGGGTGTGGTGTAACTGCTCAACAATATTATAGTCACTCTTTCTTATCAATCTCATCAATTCTTCAACCTCGGCCTCTGGAGTCGAAGACACATCAGGTGCAACAGGAGGCTTAGGCGTATTAACCTTCTCAGATCTTTGACCATCGACCTTCACTTGCTTACCTTTCGCCTTGGCTAAAGCATCTGCACTATTCTGAACATTTGGAGGACTTAACACCCTTCCACTTCTCATCACCAGACCTTCACCAGAAAAGTTATTGACATCCACATCATTATCTTTCACAAAGTTGTTTTTAGACGGACCAGATTCTTGTTTCACCCCATGATAATACACATCAACGCCATAATTCCATGGACAGCCTTCTCACTATCACATGGCATAGGACCAGGCGAAGTAATCATCAATGGTACTGGTTTGGCAACAACAGGAATACGCCTTGGAGTGAACAGAATAGAAATCACCGAAACATCTGCTTGAGTCACTTTTCTGTACTTCTTAGCCCGACCAAACTGAAGAGAACCATCATTTATCAATTCCTGAATACGCGCCTTCAGGTCATCACAATCTTTTGGCCGTTCCACACACTTACGACAAGCTGGATCACAACCCGAGAAAATACCATTGTCACTCAAATACCTCTTGACATAAGGAAGAGAAGTAGTCACATGATTAACATCCATAACCAAGTCAAACCATTCGCCATCCTCAACAATAGCATTAACAGCTGCGCCATCATGTGATGGCATAGGATGCTGAATAACATTTGGTCCAGCTGCAGCTTCAAACTGAATAGCCTTGGAATCGAGCAAATCTTGGATCTTACACTTTAGCGCATAACAGTTCTCAACTGAATGACCTACACCGCCAGAATGAAATTCACATCTTGCATTGGCATCATAATTAGCTGGACGACGATCGGGATTGATAGGCATTTGTCTCAGACTAACCAATTTCAGATCAAGCAAATGTTGTAGGGCTTGGGCATAGCTCATTGGTAACGGATCAAACTTCCTTGGCTGCCTTGGTTGATAATTATTGTTCTACCACGGGGCGTTCTGTTGTCTGGCTTGTTGTGGTTGCTGCTGTTGAGGAGCATTTGCAAGAATAGACACAGCAGTGATCTGTTGTGGCTATTGTCTTCTATTTCTTCTCTTATAAGCATGAACGTAACTAGTTTCCCCCTCTCTCTTCTTGGGGTGAGCAACAAACGACTTCTTACTTCCACTCGAAGAAGTTCCTGAACCACTAACTTGAATCCTTCCTGTTTTCATTCCGGCCTCTATTCTCACTCCTGCCATTACCAATTTAGCAAACCCCGTCGATGTAGCCCCAATCATAAGATCGTAGAAAGGCCCTTGTAGAGTATTCATAAACATATCAATTATTTCTCTCTCCAATAAAGGAGGTTGAACCCTTGCAGCCAACTCGCACCACTTCTACGCATATTCCTTGAAAGATTCATTCAAACCATGTGATAAACTTTGCAACTGAGTACGATTAGGCGCCATATCCTTGTTGTAATGATAGTGCTTAACAAAAGCACGAACGAAGTCATTCCAGCAACGAATGTGGGTCCTTTGTAGCTTCATATACCATTCCAAGGATGCACCAGTCAAACTATCCTTAAAATAGTGAATCAACAACCTTTGATCGTGATATGAACTAACATCTTCCTGAAGTAAGTGGTGGCATGAGTCATTGGACAAGACGAACCATGTATTTCTCAAACACAGGAGGCTTGAACTTTGGAGGAACCCTCACCCTAGATACCAACCCAAGGTCATTAGCATCCATGCCAAAAATACCTTCTCCTTCAACAGCCTTCAAACGTTCCTCTAACTGACGGTACCTCCTGTCTTCAATAGGGAAATCTGGATCAGAGTGCACAGAAAAACCATCTTCATCCTGCTCATAATCATGATCCTGATGACCCCTCACAATAACTGGATTACCTCTGCGATTCCCCACAAGCTGGGAACCTGGAGGTGGGGGAAACTCAACAACAACCTTAGGAGGGGACCTCTTGGCCAACAAAATCCAACTCTCAAGAGCTGGAGCGGGGAACTTGTACACTGGATGACGTCTGTAATTAGTCTTCTTTTCAGTATCCATCTTTCAGCGTTGGCCCAATAACCTGACTCGGAGACTAGTAATCCTGGAAATGATAAAACATGTATGTTAAAAAATGAATGTAGTTTGTAAAATGTTTCATGAATGCAATAAGACCCAAGCTCCATTTCTGAACACTATTTCGCTGGTGGAGAATACCATAGGTGACAAAACCAATAACCAAAGAACCCAAGTATCATAAGTCAGCATCTTTACCTGTCCCAACCTAACCTCACAGGTAATTCTGGACACAACTGGGTATCTAATGATAAACAGAGTCGATAGTTCTTTATCGAGCACTTCGCTTGCTACACAAAGGGTGTAGGGAGAAAGTACCGTCAATCGAACCTCGTCTGAGTTTGGTACTTCATGCCTCCTCACACGCATCACGGGATGCGGGATTTGACATGAACATCCGTATATCCTATATGTCACTGGCCTGGGTAGTGGTCCTTTTACCTCTTGTAACTCCCACCCACCAAAGAAACAACAGCACAACAGCAGACAGAATAATATAGCCAGATGTAGCTGCATGCAAACATGTACAAGTATATACATACAAATAATATCAACAATAAGGCAATAAAAAAAACAAGCAAACACCCAAAATAAAAGAAAGCAAAAGCTAGGATCGACTTTTGAGCGGACCAGCAATAGGTCAACTTTCCCCAATGAAGTCGCCAGCTGAAACACCCGGCCGAAAAATCAAAGGATATTACTATATATCAATGAAGTCGCCATCGAATGTTTTTTATCCCGCCAAGAGGGAAAGGTAAACATCGAGTAAACCTGAAACGGAGAAATCACGGTCTTGCGACCGAGAGATCGGGTAAGGAAGTTTGTTACGCGAGTGGAAGGGATTAGCACCCCACACGCCCGTAGTACTGTATGGTATCCGCTTTTACTATCTATCTAATGGGTGAAAGGTATAACTATATATGTACATGGTATAATGTATGCAAAAAGAAAAAAAGAAGAATAAAGAAATGAAGAAAAGAATAGAAGAAAAAAAAAGAAAACACAGGGAAAAGAAGGAAATGTTTACAAGGGTTGCTCGATCTAGCCCCGCGACAGGATGCCTACGTATTCCCTCGTGCAATGGGAAAGTCAGAGCGCCATAGTTCAGCTCACTTGTTTTGGTTGGTTTGTGTTTTTTTAGATTAGCAGACAAAATAGCAAATGATGACGAAACACCTCTATGATGACGAAACATCAGCTACATACAGGATGACAAAACATCGGAAGACATGATGACGAGACATCAGCAAGAGGGATGACGAAACATTAGCAGCAGGACGATGAAGCATCAGAAGATGAGATGATGAAGCATCAGAAGACGGGATGACAAAACATCAGAAGATGGGATGACAAAACATCAGAAGATGGGATGACGAAACATCAGCAGCAGGACGACGAAACATCAGAAGATGAGATGACGAAGCATCAGAAGACGGGATGACGAAACATCAGAAGACGGGATGACGAAACATCAGAAGATGGGATGACGAAACATCAGAAGACGGGATGACGAAACATCAGAAGATGGGATGACGAAACATCAGCAGCAGGACGACGAAACACCCTAAAACTAATTGGTTTGGATCTTTTACTTTAGAAAAAGTTTCATATTATTAGAGTGTTTTAATGCACTTGAAAAAACAAGATTTTAGTTTTAAGGATGAAAAGGAGAAAGGTAAAATATCTAGGGGAAACTAACTTATTTCTAATCCTAATGTTATCATACAAAATTGATCCTAAGTTATGGATATAAACAAGGGGAAGGATCTACCTAAAGTTATCATGCATGGATGCCTAACTCAATGTCTAAACTCGATAACTAACCTAATCGAGTAAACCTAAGGGGAAAATATAAAAGCAATATCTTGGTTAGAAAACCAAGTGAAAGAGGGGTAGAATCAAGTAAAGTGCTTTGGCAAAAGCACACAAACTAAGCACTAACAAGTGCTAAAAGAAATGAAAAAGAAGAAGAGGATGTGATGGAATTTAAGTGGATGAGGTTCATACGAAGGTCATGTGAAGTAAGGTCAGTAGACACAACATTAATTTACAAAATTTATATAAACCCTTAACAAACATCAAACATCATTATAAACACACGCATACAAGTTAATTCACAAACTAGCTCGAAACTAGTCTTAAAAGCATATAAAAAGCTAATTGTGCAAAGCGTTATACTTAGAAGAAGTTAATGGACAATTAAAGAATGAAATGACACAAAAGTCAGTAGCTAATCATGTTAATATTCATTTACATCATACAAATAAACCGCAAAGATTCAAAAGTGCGTAAGCATGCAACAATCGCGTGTAGTGAAGTGGATCTAAGTGTGTGAGCCTTATGACATGCAAAGAAGGTGTCAAGATGAATAGATTACAGTACCAAACATCATATGAAATAATTAATAACCAAATCATAATAGAAATATCACAAAGATGCAATTACAACATTAGTGCGAAAACTAGTTGAAATGCTTAACCTAGGAGGTGTTTACAAGTTAAAAGAAGCCATGGAAGGGCAAAGATGAAAAGAAGACATGGAATTCAGTAGCTATCATGGTAAGAATGCATTATCATCATATACATAATAATCATGAAGATTCACAAACAAAGGAAGCTAGGAAAACCTAAGTATGCATCTAGAACTGTGTGGTGAAATGTGCATAGATGTGTGATTGCGAACATGCCTTGGTGGTGTCATCTTTGAGTGAAGTAAGTGATGGAAATATAGATATTACATACATGTTAGACACAAGCAAATTACAATCATCTCAAAGGAAAATATACACAAAACTAAAACAAGAAGAACTAGTCAAGGATTTGTCCTAAACATGCACCTAGGAGTCAAATGAAGCATGCATGGCTTAGATGAAGAGGCATGAATATTTAGAAGATGGAAAATGATGAAAGTCAGTATTTATCATGGTAGAGATGCACTCATGTCATATACACAATCATCATAATCTTTTCATAAGCAACTTCCAATAAGAAAACATGAATGCGCATCCTAGAAATGTGTGATGGAAAATGTTTGTGTGTGTATTCAAACATGCTTGTGTCAAGTGTTATATACAAGTGAAATAAGTGATAAGAACATAAACATGAGGTTCACACAAGCACAAAACAATTATTATACATCACAATCATTTATGGTACAAAGGTTAGTAATGGGAAAGAGCGATTCTAAACCCTAGAGTTAGTTTTCAGTAAGCATACAAGTTAATGAGTCAATCATGGTGAAGAGGCAAGGTGAGAAGGTAATGTGACACACAAGGTCAGTAGCTTAAGACCTAAGTAAACCAAAAATAAAAGAATTTCAAATAAGGTAAAGAACTAAACACAAAAGTACATCAAATTGGGGTTTGAAAACATCTAAACTAGTTAAACATGACATTTAAGAAAGATTTAAACAAAATAGTTTTAATTAAAAAATTAAAACCATGTGTGACTTGTATCATAATTTTAACTCAAGATATGATTCATGAGCAACCAAATGTAGAAGATGAAACTTCGATACACAAACAAATCACCTATTTGATGAACAAAATCATCTAAAGTAAATACCATCTATCTTAGATCAAACGACATTGATTAAGATTTATAGGAAGAGAATGAAATCTTGTATGTCATAAGGTGATGATAGAACCCTCACAAGATGTTTGTCATGAGCTCAAGGTAAGGTCAAATGAAGTTACATACCTCAAAAATCATGAACCTATAATCCCTTAAGGTATTGTCCAATCAACAATAGAAGAAAAAGAAGATCTAGCTCTTTTAGGTCATCATGATGACATTACAATTGAATGCAAGTAAATGAATCAAAGAGCATGGAATTAATTATCACATAATTCACAAGTTCATAAGTAAGGAATAAGAAATCAAATAAAATTAAATCACTAATTCCATGAATGATGCACATAATACAAGTTTTACAACCATAGCTACAAGGTGGTGACATCCTAACAACAAAATCAACATGAACTTGAGCAAATTAGGGGCTTAAATGAATCAATAAAACTGGAATCAAGACCCTAAATATGCTATGAGGATAAAGTAAGGAAATGAGGAGTAAATTCCCAAAGGATTGCATGAATTCATTCCTCACACCTCATAATCCATGCACAAGAATGCAAAAGTGAAACAAAGATCAAACATCTTCTAATTAAAGGATCAAGATGATCCCATGAGGTCAAATGTATCTCAAGTATTTAGAAGACTATCCTTGAGGTTATCATACCCCTAAACATCAATTAGAAACACAAATTGTACAAGAACATAGTCTAAGAATCATAGCATCAACAAATTAGGGTTTTTGGAATCACACAAACTTTATGCTCAAGGTAGGAACCAATTGATCAACATGTAATTTCCAATGAATGAAAACATGTTTACATATCAATAGAGAATTCAAATGATCATCACATACCCAAAGGTTGGCCTTAAATCATGTCCATAAGCTTCAAATTGAAGCTTGACTCAATTACACTAGGCCAAAGAGTATGTTCACCTTGGAAATTCCATAAAAATAGAAAAATGGGGTATAAAATCCAAGCAAAAATGAACGAATAAGCTCAAATCCCTTACAAGTCAGAGACATATCCTTGCTCAATTCAAAAGTCCATGGAAGGATCAAAATAAATTCAAAAAAAGTCAACACTAGTTCAACATTTAGACTTATATGGCCAATAAACAAGAAAAATTTGTAAAAAATACAAAAGTCAGAAATAAAAATCTACAAAAATTAGAAACAGTGACCTAACATCCCAAACCTAACCAAAACTATTTTTGTCATTTTTTATTTTCAAGGAGAAATGATAAAAATAATAAATATGCAAAATGTATTATGCAAATCATGTATTTAATGCTCAAATTTAATTCAGAAATGCATGGTGCATGATTCAAATGGACTAAAATATTTTTTATGCATTTTTTATATGCAGAAAAGTATTTTAAATAATTTAATTATGCATGAAATACAAAATAATGCATGAAACTATTTAATTATGCAAAAGAACCAAAAATTATAAAATAAAACTCAGAAACACAAAATTAACCCCTTAGAGGGTCCAGAATATTTTTTGTGGAATTTTCCATCAAGAGAAAGTATTGTTTTATAATTTTTTCAATTAAAACATAATCAATTAATCTCAAAATTTATTTAATTAGTCAAAACATTTTTAAGATTTTGGAAAAAATCCCACAAAATACTAGAGGTCAATATGAGTCTATGATATTTTTTTTGTAATTTTTGGATGAATTTTGGATGCAAAATAAAATGGTTAAAGATGCTAATTACAAAATTAATTAAATGAAATAAAAAAACAAAGCCCTAAACACGCGTATGAACCAGTGACATGCAAGCTACTTCTGATCCTTATAACTATCTCATTTCTCAACCAAATCAAACGATTCAAAGCTCTAAATGAAGATCACATGGCAAGCTACAACACACAACTTGTAAAAATCCAAATGATCCACCATGCATCCAGAAATCAGAACGAGAAAATCATGAAAGTCATCCAAATCCAGATTTTCAAAACATCATGTTATGCAACATACTCCAAAAACAGATGCAATTATACATCAAACCTATTGTTTGGCCAGCTAACCACACATGTATAAGCTTATATTCATCAATGGCAAGCTAGAAATTCATATTCAAAGTTCAAAAAGTTACCTCTTGATTTGGAAAATAAATCCAAATATGCCTCTGAATTCGAAGAGAAAACTCCACTAGCTTGCTCTTGAGACTTCAATGGAGTGATAATAAGGACGAGAATCCCTCAGAAATACAAGTTGTAGCAGCTTCAAAGAGAGGAAAATGTGAGATGCAAAGTGAATTTTTGGATCTGGAAAACGAGAGAGAGCAGCCTCTTGAGCAAATAGGAAGCTTCCTACTTATATTGAGCCAATAATAATGAGGGTATATCAGTCTTTTTAGCAAAGAATCCGTTAGAGAAAAAATTATCAAAAAATGGTGTAATGGATGGGCTTACGTTTTATTCCTCTATACACTCTCCTTGGTTGTGTTTTGATGAGCTGGCTAGGTGTATGAAAAATGCATCACATGGTTTATTCCTCAGCTTTACTAGTTATGGAAAACAAAATGGAAATTGTGCATGGCAAGGATGTGAGAAAAATTCCCATTCTGTCTGGGCTTTTTATGGCAAATAATGTGCTGGCATGCTTGCTTCGAATCCCAGCCTATGCTTGCCTAAAAATGGCTTATCAAATCAATACAAAAGTATGCATACAAACCTCTGCACACACAGCCTTGTATCCTCTTGTTCACTCCCAATTTTCTCACTAATGGCTCGTGCAAATCTTGGTTTTTGAGGCCTATCAATAACTCTTGGAATGAGGATTACAATGAGCTTTGATTCACTGAAAAATGGAGCTGAAATGAATGAGATATGGCTGCTGGAAGTTAGGCATAAACATGGACAATTGCTGGGCATACGCGCGCGCATTCTGGCTTGCATGGTCGTGCATGGGATCAGCTTCATGGCCTCCACTTGTGAGCCTTGTAACTTCCTCAATATTGAACCAAATGATGTGATTCAAAGCTCCAATTAAAGATCTCATGGCATACTTCAAGATGCACGAAGTGGATTTCTCAAATTCCATCTGAATCAAAAGATATGAGCCTCAAGATTATGCCTACCACCTGTTTGTGAAAAGTACTCGCAGAGAAAGCCCAGAAATTTGCATGCTTGCCCAGCCTTGGTCAAAACTTGTGCATGAAACTTCTAACTCAAATATCTCTCAAATGGTGCATTTTTTAGAAATTTTATAAATTGACAAACTTGTAGGATTTTTTCCAATCTTTCCAAAAATGTATGGTATGCAACCATTGGACAAAAACTGAGAAAGTTATGATATGTCAAAGTTTCATAGGGTGGACACTTCGAAAAAAATTTATCTTTAAATAACTTCAAGAACAAGTTAACCCTAATTTATTCAATTTTCTTGGTTCAATGGTGGATTTGATCATGAAACATGAAAATATGATATTTGACTTGATGGTTGACCAAAAGTCCACTTGGTCAACTCTTGATTTTGACTGATTTTGACCAAAAATGACCATTTTGCCCCTTGTGATCAATTGACTTGCTTCTATTCAAAATTGAGCCTCAATATTTCAATCATGGATGTCCAACAACATATAGAAACATGTGGAATCAAATTTGAGTGAAAAATTTGGAGAAATCCTGATTTATCCAAAACCCTAATTTTGCACCTTGTGTTAGGAGATAGCTAATCAAGCTTCAAAACCTCAAATCTTCTGAATTTGTTGAGTAATTCTTTGAACCATGATAACTCAGATGATAATAAGAAGGCGATGCTTCAATAAATTGACTTATCCAAACTTCAAACTTCACAATGGGCCAAAACCCTAATTTCATCATATGAGTGCCATAGATGAATTCCTCATCAACTCTTTGCAAACTTCAACTCTTGAGGAATCAATGAGATAAATGGAATGTATTGAGGTGTAATACATCATTGTGGCTTGAAAGATCCAGAGAAATGAGAGCTTGAGATTCTCTCAGAAGAGTATGCTAACACAATCAAACTCCTCCGCTTGTAGAGGCTTGAGAACCCAAAGAACTTTAGTCCTATCATAAGGTATGAATGCAATGCAATATTATGTTTATGATGAAACATAAGCCTAAATCAAAAGGGTAAATTTTTGGGTGCAACATAAGTCAATTCAATGGCTTATACTCGCAGTTTTTGCCGCTATTGATAGACAATCCTCAAAGTTTATTCAAGTAAAATATGAGAAAATATGCTATGACGATCAACAAAAATTGATATCATTTTTATTGAATTTTTTTCCTAACAATAAAGACCGTCAACCTTTAAAAAGAGTCTAAAACTCTTGCATAGCTATATTATGTCTTCTAATGTAGTAGATGTAGATTTTATGAGATTTGATTTTTCAATTCTTGTTTGCTCACCTTTCTTTCTTTATACGTAAGAGCACATCTTTATATATAATGAGCATGCTAAAATGATATTAAGATAGAAAATATCTAAACAAATAGATATCATGTTTTATTTAGTTCGAATTAAAACATGAAACAATTCAAAACTAGTTAAATTACTTCACTTCTACATGTCTTCTCCAAGTCAACTTTTAAGTGACTATGTATTTCATTGAACAAATTTGATGAAATAAAACTATTATTAATTTTTTTAACTAAATTAATTAAAATAGAATTATTATTATTATTATTATTATTATTATTATTATTATTATTATTATTATTACTATTATCAATTTCTATTCTAGGTAATTATCTATTGTTTTTTTGCGGCTATACAAGGTTTATTCGGGTGCATCTTTTTTACGGATTAAAATGCATTAGTTGATTAATAGGAAAAATAGTTACAAAAAAACGCAACTTTCATGGTTAAGAATGCATTGAAGGTCATAAATAAAAATCAAAATTCCTTTAATTAGCCAACAAATTTAACCACTAAATGCTTTTAGAAAAGTAAAACATAGAAAGTGAAACTAATATGTCTCACTCTATATAAGACCATCAAGCATCCCTTTCCTTCTCGTCAATTCCCAAACCAATTTCTCTCAACAAAACTCATCCCGATCCATATAACGCGGTCCAGTGGATCGGATACTGGTGGTAAAAACAAAAACAAAAAAAAACTCATCAAATTATCGACCGCAATGGCTTTCTCAAAATCCTTTATATTTGCTTTACTTATTGTCGTGGCAATGACAAGTATGAACATCGAAGCTCGTCGTCTTCTACAAACAACCACACTTTCACACCCCCCCATTCCATCTTTACCAAAATCATCTTTTCCGGATTTCGATTTGGACGTATTGCCATCAAGTCTTCCACCATTGCACACTTACATTCAATCTCTTCCCAAGCACATCATGCCATTTCCCTTTCCTTCGACTGATTCAACTATCGATGTTCCACCAGTGTCCGCTCCAGCTCCTGCACCAATTTCCGATACCCCCAAATCACCCCCTTCCATTTTCTCATTCTTCCCATTTTTCTCCAAGACTCTTTCCACCTCTAACCTTTAAATATTACTATACAAGTTGCATTATGTAATCCAATAAACATGTGTAGTATAGTACATACATTGCCTCATTATTTTCATCAAGTGTGGTGAAATTTCACGAGGTTATAATGGCAGAAGTATTTTTGTTGTATGAATTGTAATGGTTAAAAAATATATCATGAATTACACCAAAATGGAAGTAAAGTGTAATTACCGCTACTCCTTTTGGATTATTGTTCTCCATAACACCTTCAACCACTAACCTATAAACAATTATTGACATGTTGTATTATGTAATCAGATAAATATATATAAATAATACAGTATATAGTATAGATATTGCCTCATTTAATTTATCGAGTGTGATGAAATTGAACGAGGTTATAATTATAATAGTATATTTGTTGTATTAATTGTATGGTTAATTATTACACCGAAATGGAGACATGTGTCGTACTTGAAGTTACTATTATGTTATATTTCTTGTTGGAAGAGTCGGCTCAATAAATTTGGAGGCATAATATAAAATCTAAATAATATCAAATTTGTATTAATTTATTATTTTAAAATTTAAAAAGAAAACATCAATGAAATTATTAAATTATGATTTTCTTCTATTAAGTTTCTAAATAATATAAAATTAATTAATAATATTTTAAACATTTTAATTTTATTAATATGTACCTTAATTATTATTAAACATTTATCATGTAATTTTTTATCATCTTAATAGTGTGACTTAATTATGATAGTTTTATGTACTTCTTGAACTACAAAATGAAAATAATTATTTATTATATTAATATATTTTATAAACTTAAATAAAAAGCGAGTATTATTTTGTAAATTTAACTTGAAATTATTCATTATAATTATTCATTTTTATTTGTGTGAAAACAATAATAGATCTTAGTAAATGTTTTTTAACCAAATAGAATTATATAAGATATTAAAATAAATATTGCTCAGATAAAAATAAAACATAACTATATACACATATATTAGATTAATTTTATATCTTAATAAATATATTTATAAAATTTTAAAATAAATGATTAATTATATCATATGAATTGTCATATATATTAGGGTTAAATAAGTTTTTGGTCCCTCTAAAATTTCCAAAATTCGTTTGTAGTCCCTCCAATATTTTCCTTCAAGAATTGGTCCCTGCAATATATTTCGTCTGAAGAATTGGTCCATAACGTTAAAAATCACTAACGCCTACTGAGTTGGCAATACAGGTGGCTTACATTTTCTGTTTTATTTATTTCCATGAATGACAGCGTGCCCTTGATCCCTTTGCCTTATAATTTGATAAGCTAGATTGGTCGCATCACAAATTTCCTAAACCCTAATTTTTCTCGCATTCTCCTTTGTTCTTCTCTTCATTCACTTTGTTTCTTCTTCTCTTCGTTCAATTTTTGCACTCTTTTATTTCACAGTTATTCGTTTGCTTCAACTCAACGTTATGTCGCCTGCTTCAATGTAATCGAGAGTTGGGAAGCTTTGTGGATGTCAGTATCCGATGCTATCGTATCAATGCAGGAATGGACCAAATAAGGGTAGATTGTTTTGGATAGGTCCTAATTGGAGTAGTTCTGAAACATGTAATCTCTTTATATGGGATGAAGATGTTGTTGAAAAATCTGGAAATGAAGATGGTACCATTAGGAACTTAGATTTGGATGGCTTGGAATCTGTGGGTTATATGAAATCCTTGTATTAAGATGAAAGGAAGAAGAAGAAGAAATTGAAGAACAAGTTGAAAATTGAGGAATTCCATGGAAGATTAAAGATAATGTTTCTTGTTGTGTCGTTTTTGATAAATGTGTATTTTGTTATCAATTATAATTGTCGAATTGTGTATTGTAATGAATTTCAAGTAACTTGGTCCAATGTATTTGTCTTAATGTAGTTTTTTAATGTAATGAAATGCAGTTGCTTCAATTTTGTTTGTTATGATTGTTGTTGAAATAATTGCAATACTTTGCTTATTATCATTGAGTTAAAATTATTTGCAATACTTTGGTATAAAAAGCTTGTAATCTGACTGTAATTGGTAAGTTTGAGTTGATATAATTTCACTAAAGCTTGTTTAGATTCAACATAAAAAACATAATACAGTTATAGTACACATCAAAAGGAATGATATCTTTATTGTACAACATAGAAGCATAGTACATAATTTCACTAAAGTACATAACAAAATAGATACCAAAACACTTGGTTCATAATACATCAGACATTTGTTTGATTCAGACTACGTAACAAAACACTAGGTTTAACAAAAACAGTCTTCACTGAGTCATGCTCTTCTTGATGTCACTACATTTATTTTTCTCACTAGCACTGCCAATAGTTGATTCTTTTTCAAGAATTATTGTTGCACCCCAAAATTTGCCCTCCTATCTCGATTTTATCTGGTTTAGGCATCAATTTCACCTGCATATGCTTCCATTAGGCCATTGACATTAAACAATCATTTACACATCACATTTGCATCATTAGTCGTATTTAAGTGGACCAAAATTCGGTTTAAATTGACATATGCATCGTTTTACAGCTGAAAAATACATGATATTCCAGTTCATTCATTTTAATCTCTCTACCTGTTTATTGCATCATGCTAAGTTGATTATATGTCGATGATATCAATATTTCGGTTTTATAAATAGACCGTTAAAAGCGAATTATATCCTGATAATTTCATTGAAATATGTTGTGATGATGAACTCTGAGAACATTATTAATATTGTGCATTTTGAATTTGTTATATTGTTTGGATTTGTGATACTGTTTGGATTGTGATAAATTGAACATTGAAGTTGATGATACCAATGTGCTAACTCTGAACTTTGAAGTGGTTAATTGCTTGTTGTTTTCTTAATTAGAATCTGATTGGCTTAACTGCCGTGCTATGTGTATCGAAATGTTATAGGAATTTTCATGTTCGAGTCTTGATTCTTTTTTTGTTAACTTGTTAATAAATGAATTCCAGTGTGAAACCAAGTTCTTTCGAAAGAGTGAATAATCTGTTAGTATTTTAGCTCATTCAAGCCACAATTGAAATCATTTTTAAGGGCTTTTGTATTATCTAATTCGAATGAATTTTGGACGTGTGTTATCCGTGTTGATCTTGTTTAAATTTTGATGACAATACCATGTTAAAACCAATCGGAATTAATGATTACATTCTTGATATTGTTGGTTTTAAATTGTGGCATCACTCTTATTGATAATAATGTGGAAAGAGTTTATGACATGTCTTGTTATGCTTGAGCTAATTGGGACAAGATTCAAATGATTTTTATGGAACAACTTGTTTTGATTTCGAAAGTTAATTCGGTTATGGATTTGTGTGTTGTCTCTTTGATTTGTGTTCATATTGGAGATGATGTTTATCTTTGATAATGAATTACATAGATTCTTCCCGATTTTTTTTAATCAATTGCATCTTAGGAAGCATTGTTAAGATCAGTTAGTGGCTACCAGATTTGTTCGATTTAATCTTAGCTTGCTTTAGTGCCAATTCTCCAAGTTTCAAACTTGAATTTAATAATAGCTTGAATTTCCTTGTTCTAGTTTCATTTGTGAATTTAAATACTTGAATAACCAATTGTTTTCTCTTTAATTGTTCATGAGTATTATACAAGTTTCATTTTGGTTTCAATTACCTTGTAATTTCTAATCGGTTTGGTAGTTTGTGCGAGGTTCTCAAGACAATACTTTTGTTTCCCACCTTTTATCCACGCTTAGTACGTTAAGTTAGTTTTGATTTAGTTATTTAATTTTGTTATTAAAAATGAATTAGTTTATTAATTCATTTTTCTTAACTCGATTAATTAAGTTAATCAACTCTTGATTAATCGATTAAGCTCTCACTTTCATTTCATGTTGCTTTGTTACTTTCAATTAATTAATTGAAAGTCGACTTAGTTATTTAATTAGGTTATTTAAAATTAAATAGTTTTGACTAATGAATTTTTTAAACTTAATTAATTAACTTAATCAACTTTTAAGTTAATTAATTAAGCATCCACTTCTATATTTCATTTGTTTTATTGATTGGTCCTAACCACCTAGTGCAGGGAAATTTATTTGATATTCATATGACGCCCGAAGCATTATTTGACAACTCGAGTCTACTTCAGACAACTTCTCACATCAGGCGAGGGAATTTTTTTTAGTTATTCGAATTAATTCGATTGGTTTGTATTACTTGTTTATTTAGTCTTTTATTCGGGCTTTCGATTTATCCCCCATTCATAAACTTGTATCCCCATCCCCATATAGTTTGTAATAGTTTAGGATTTATTTCCTTGTGTGTTCTAATTATATCTTAATTACACGTTCTTCATCATATTAGAACACATAACCTCCTCTTGGACTCTTCATCAATGAACATCTATACATACACAGTGCACACTCGCACACATTCATAGTTTAGTCTTGGGATTTTCTACAACGACAACTATCTGATCGATTATTCCAATCAGTTGTTTAGAATTCTAGTGTCACACTAGTCCCACTTCCTAGGAGAATACATATAGACACCTTGTATGGGCACGCTTTCTTTCCTACCTCCGTACTTCTCTAATCGGATTCTCATATCCTCTTGGTCCACATACCAAGCCTTTCCAAAAGGGTTTCATAGTTAAGTTTGGGCATGGTCATTCTCACGAGATTAATCAAGTTTCGACCTTGGTTAATCATAACCCAATTTATCACCTTGGTCCATATACCAAATGTTCCATGCAATAGGGTTTCATGGTTGGGAGTAGAAGCACCTACTCTTACGAGGTTAATCAAGTACGACCCTTAGTTAACCATGACCCGATCAAACTCTATCCACAAACCAACATCAAAACACTTTCATAATCAAAGTTACAAACCTCGATCCAACATTGAGTGACTTTCCAAAAAATGATTTTTATAAAAACTCCGAGTATTTAAATCGTTGGTCGCTAGACCAATTGTTTAAAAACTTGTGCCAAATGAACTCTGAGTCGTTAAATCGTTGGACGCTATACCAATTATTTAAAGACTCTTAATTAAGTGAACTTTGTTTCACTTCACTTATTTTTATAAGAAAACTTTTTGGGATGATAGATGACTCATTGAGCATAGAGCTCATCTGATTTCTAGTATATCAATCGTAGGACGCCAATCCTATTGTTCGGTACTTTTCACCCACTTAAAATCAATCTTAACACATTCAAGCCTTTTTGTGCATCCGAGCACCTTTTATATTTAAAACATTTTTTCATGATTAGACATGATTCATTTATAATTGAGATGTTCTTCCTTTATCCCCATGGTTTTCGACTTCTCCACTTGAGTACAAGAGGCGTTCTCAAACCTTCCCTCATGTTGGTGCGTAGTCCTTTATTCTTTATCACCCCATGTGGGAGTTTATACGAGTCTTCTCCTTTAAAAATGATGACTTGTCTCTTCATTTAAAATCAACCAACCAAATTCTAGAATTTTCTAGAAGAACTACGGAGTTCTGACTTCCCTATTGCACGAGGGAATACGTAGGCACAAGGTTTTGAAATCGGAGGGAAATCAAAATTCTAAAACTAAAAACCCTTTCTTTCTTCTCCTTTCTTGATCATTAATTAGAAGATAGCATTATGACGTTAACGCATAACACACACACGAACTAAACGGTTCTCATCGATTACAATGGATGTGAGGGGTGTTAATATCTTCCCCTTGCATAACTAACTTCCGAATCCATATATTTTGGTCTCGTAGACTGTCTTATCTCTTTCTTGTGGGTTTTATTCGATATTTTCCCTTTCCATCTTTGGAATAAATAAAAGTTCGATGGCGACTTCATTGTAATCAAATGATTAATGATTTTTCGAGGCGACTTCATTGTAATCGAATAATTGAGGTTTTATTTATTATTTGCTTTCTTCTTGATATTATTCGCTTATCTATTGTCCATTTCCTATTAATTCTTTATGCCTTATATATTATCATGTTGATGTATATTATTGTGTTGGGAGCTTGTTGGTTAGGATACATAGATAAGCCCAATACCCATGCTTCTAGGTAACATTAAGTTAGAGTGGTTGTGTATCTTAGGTCCACTAGACATCTGTGTCTTTTGCATCGACGTGAAGACCCAGCTTAGAGTTGGTATTTTTAAGGAAGTTGTTGCACCGCACGCTAGCGTAGGACGACAACTTCTGGACTAAGGGCATATTTTTAGGATATCCAAACCGAGACCGAACGCTCAAATAAAGGATTTTGAGTATCCCTTTAAGAGCTGTTTCTTGGAGTATACTTTTGGAAATAGTATCATCACGTAGGTCGATCGCGTGATGATAATACTTGTTAAAAGGGGGTCTGAGACTGCGATAAAGATTTAGCAAAAAACACTAGAACCACCTTGTTCGGGATTATTGGGTAGAAGCCTAGAGCTATCCTATCGTAGGAGCCTATCTAAATAAGTTGTGCTGATTACCAGTATCATTTCTAATTCACATCTACGTGAACCTGTTATTATCATCATGCTGCATTCCATTTGGATCAATCATCTCAAAAGAGTTTATTTCTATTATCATCCATGCATTTCATTCATTTCAACTAGAAGACTCATTTTAACCTGGCTTCTTATTCAGAATCTCAAGACTGCAAGACTGATTTTGCGACATCATCGTTATCATGGATCAACTTTAGGCAAGTGTGGTTGCGATGAATACTCATATAGATACTCGGATGGATCATTTCATGGAGGTTATTCAGAAAATCTCCCTTGGACAAGAAAAGTTAAAGCAAGTTGTTCAGAGGTCCGAAATTGTTACTATTGATCATGTTAATCCACCAGGTGTTAATCTTAACCGTGGGGAGGTCCTTTCAGATCAAAATCTTAGAAACACCGTTCAGATGCATGTAAATGGAACTCCTCAATGTGAGGACTGTAACGCCCCAAATTTAATTAATTAGTTAATTAAATTATTGAAGAATTTAATTATTGGACTTAGATGAAGTTTGAGAATTACTCTGAGTGATTGGATTTGTCGGTATTATTGTAAGAGGCGTGTTTGGATTATTAAGTTAAAGTCAGATTTTAGTCGGGTAAATCGGAGGAATAATATTAAGAATGGGTATTATTGATTTCATTGGAATTATTCAACGAAGAGTTGAATTATGGGTATTAGTTGATTAGTTGGTTTAATCGGAGATTTATTATTAGAATGTTATTTGCGAGTTGATACTATTTAATTGATGGATGGATGGAGGTTGTAGAAATAATATGAGGAATAATAATATGAGTATTAGATTATTTATTTAAGCTTTTGGGTTGGGACCGTCATGTTGGAAAATTATAGAATGGGAGGTACGATTAGTAGGTCCATTAAGAATAATAGAATTATATTATTATTGTTATTATTATTATTATTTGGTTAAGAGAAATAGAAGTGACGGTAAGAAAAGAGAAGAGGAATAAGGTTTTTGAAGAACACGAACGTGAGAAATCTGCTAGAGCAAAAAAGTCCCAGAAATCCGATCAAGAGTTGAACTATCGTTAAATCCAGGTAAGAGTGGGGTTCTTGCTCTCTAATTGGGAATATGATGGATGATAGGTAGTTAGGGATTTATAATCTTGTTGGTTTGTATCATGTTGTTGTTGTGATTGACGGAAAAATACCAAATTGGATCGTGGGATTTTGTGAAAACTAGTATTTTGGGCGTTTTCATGCTGCATGAGTCGACACAAGCATGTATGTATCGATACACGCTGTACTGATTTTGAAAAATAGAAGCTTAAAACTTATATGTATCGATACAAACAGCCATGCATCGACTCATGGGGTCAAATTGTGAATAATATATCGACCCGTGCATGTATGCATCGATACATGCTGAACTGATTTTTAAAAACATGAGCTTGAAATCAACATGCATCGATACAAACATCCATGCATCGATTGATGAAAGCATATTGTGAAGTATGTATCGATACAAGCCTGGTATGTATCGACTCATAATGAAAGGAAATTAGAAGACATGATTTGGAATAGCATATGAGTCGACTCATACGATCCTTGTATCGATACAAGCTGATTATGCATTGATACATCAGCTTTTGTATCGACTCATACTGTATAGAAACAGAAAAATAACTTTGAAAAAACTGTTTTGGTCATATCTTTGTGACCGTAACTCTGATTTAGTTGTCGTTTGACACCTTGGAAAACTAAAATTACGATTTATCTTATAAAAGTAATTTCAAATACAGTAAGTGAATCTTTGTTGACTCGATGTGGTTTTTCTGTATGGGAATTCGTTGTTGTTATTGTTATTGAACATTGTTGTTGGTAGAGACTTGATAGTCAATGTTGATGGTTGGATTGTTGTTAATTACGTTATAGGCCTATGGCCAGTGTTAATAAATTTATTTTGTTTAGTCATAAATGGTAAATTGATTACATTGGCCGTAAGGGGCAAAATGATTATGTTGTAGGCTTGTAAGCCAGTTTTGATTTCGTTGTCGTTATTGATAAGTTGACATTGTGAATGTGGTCGCATACATACATTTTCCTATTACGTTGATCCGTGAGGGGCAAAACCACGTTGAGCCATTAGGGGCAGGATGATTATGTTGAAGGCTTACACCTTGATGCCTCGGAATTACTGGAAATTGTTTACGTTGGGAGTTTTACTCGGATGGTACCACATGCATTTGCATTCGTTGAGTTGCATATCATAACACCCGAGGATGTTGTTTTTGGTGATTGAATTATTTTGTTTTTGGTGATTCAATTATGTTGTTTTTGGTGATTGAATTATGTTGTTTTTGGTGATTGAATTATGTTGTTGTGGAATAGTGGTGTGATCGCAAAATAGTGATTTTATATAAATCGAACTATATATTGTTTATCTTAATCTCAATTATATGGTTAGATATCTCACCTTTTATTTCTTTTCATCGTTGCCTTTATATTGGTAACGTGTAGGTGATCGAGATTAGTTCGTAGAAGGATGATGATAGCTTGGAGTCTCTAGTGTGCTTGTCAAATATAGAGAGTCTTGCTCTGATTTGTAACACGGGATTTGGAAAATTGCGATGTTCTTTTTTTTGTTTTTATCGTTAAGTATCTTAATTTATGAATTTTGTGGAACCACATGTCTTTGTGGATTTGAATTTATGTTGAGGCTAGAATGCCATGAAAACCAAATTGAGTTGTTTTCCGCTGAATGAATAATTATTTTGAAATAAAGTATATTTCAAAACTTCATGAGAATTTGAATTATGTGACATCCTATTGTGGAGCACTCTGATATATGATGTGTATTTTATTATATTTAACAATATTAGGAAATAGGGTGTTACAATTGGTATCAGAGCAGGTCGTTCTGTCCGACCAATGTTGTCTAACGTTGTTTACTTTCTTTGTAGGTGACAAGTGTGTGGAATACTGTCAGTACTTGTTGTTTTCTGATTATTGTTGAAGGAGTTAGTTGAAGCTAAGTGAGGGAGAAGCTTTGCTTCTCGGATCTGTTCGGTTGTGAGATGTTAGCTAGTATGCTGCTGATGGCTATAATGTAAGTGTTGTTGGAGCTTTGTTGATTCTTGAAAATCAGAGGTAACATGGATTTAAGATTTTGGTCGTTTAACGAGTTGGAGCATCTAGAAGGATGATCAAGAATGATTGGTGTTGGCTTCTCGAAGGATGAGAATCAATGTAATGATTGTTGATGTGCAAGTATGGTGCAAATTTCTGGATGTTTCGGAAAGTGACTGTTAAGTAACAAGGATAATTGATATGGTATGGAAATTAGCAGGTTGATACGTTCAACATGGTTGGTGAGCTGTGGAGTTATCGTTCAAGTAGCCTTGCGTAAGATATTGACGTAAGAACAATGATTAAGTGATGGATTACTGTAGGCCTTGTTGTAGAATATTAAAAAGTAATTGTAGAAGTTGTTGAAAATGCGAAGAGTATGATTTTAAGAATAAGGAGTGTTGGTAATGGTGTAAAGAAATTTCGTTCTGATGGTATCTTCAGAGTTGTATTAGTATATAGTGTAGGACGTCAGTGTTGGCATGCTTGGATAATTTTGGAAGTTGATGAATATGATAATTTTGATGATGTAAATACAAATTTTAATGGAACACTATTGTAGTTGGTAATGACGGTTTATACCTCATTGTGATTGTCAGATATCTATTGACAAATAGAGGACTTGATCACCCTTAATCCATTGTTGATAGTTGATGAGATCGTATTGGAGGATGTAGACTTATCTTACTATCTAGATAGTGTATTAAGTAATGGATTTTATCTCGTGGGGATATTTGCTTTTGAGTTGATGAGAGTTAATAGAGATATATCGATGAAAAAGTTGAGGAGTATTGAACAATGCAGCATGGATAAAATTGAGAATGTTGAAGGAAGTCTGAGTTTTGGCTGAAGATGTGAATCTTATAAGTGGACAGGAATTCTGAAAAGGGAAGTTAATTAAGATGGATCATATGGTTAGTAGTCGAGTTACTAATATTAAGTTGGCATTATAGAAATGTGTTCGGTTGCACGATATTGTTGTTGGCTACCGTAGATGATGAGTAATACTCTATAATAGGATGAAGTTGATTAAGTCGAATATGTTGATGTCACTATGAGAGTGATACAACGAGATGAATAAGGTTGTTGGTGCTTCGTGGATGAATGACCTTGGAGTATGAGAGTAAGAATTGTATATGTGTTTTGGTGTTGAATATATTGCTTGGATAACGGTGTGATGTTGTATAAGTCAAGTATGAGCAAGTGAAGGTTGTTGCTATGTTGTGAGATGTTGTTCCAAGATATTGCTGAAATGGTTGGAAAGTTAGTAAGGATTATATTGCAAGAGTATCACAAGATACACGTGTGAGTATTAGATTCAAGTCGTGTTGAGTTATAGTTATATCAGAAGGTTGCGATATAGGCTTTGAATTTAAACTATGATTGAGTAGTTGTTGAATCGAAGAACTGGATGTGAATGTGATGTTATGAATGGTTGTGTCGGATGGATTTTCGAGGACGAAAATATCCTAAGTGGGGGAGAGTTGTAACACCCCAAATTTAATTAATTAGTTAATTAAATTATTGAAGAATTTAATTATTGGACTTAGATGAAGTTTTAGAATTACTCGGAGTGATTGGATTTGTCGGTATTATTGTAAGAGGCGTGTTTGGATTATTAAGTTAAAGTCGGATTTTAGTCAGGTAAATCGGAGGAATAATATTAAGAATGGTATTATATATTTCATTGGAATTATTCGACGAAGATTTGAATTATGGATATTAGTTGATTAGTGCGTTTAATCAGAGATTTATTATTAGAATGTTATTTGCGAGTTAATACTATTTAATTGATGAATGGAGGAGGTTGTATAAATAATATGAGGAATAATAATATGAGTATTAGATTATTTATTTAAGCTTTTGGGTTTGGACCGTCATGTTGGAAAATTATAGAATGAGAGGTATGATTAGTAGGTCCATTAAGAATAATAGAATTATATTATTATTATTGTAATTATTATTATTATAATTATTTGGTTAAGAGAAATAGAAATGACAGTAAGGAAAGAGAAAAGGAATAGGGTTTTTGGAGAACACGAACGTGAGAAAGCTACTAGAGCCAAAAAGTCCCAGAAATCTGATCAAGAGTTGAACTGTCGTTGAATCCAAGTAAGGGTGGGGTTCTTGCTCTCTAATTGGGAATATGATGGATGATAGGTAGTTAGGGATTTATAATCTTACTGGTTTGTATCATGTTATTGTTGAGATTGATGGAAAAATCCCAAATTGGATCATGGGATTTCGTGAAAATGGTATTTTGGGCGTTTTCACGCTGCATGAGTCGACACAAGCATGTATGTATCGATACATGTTGTACTGATTTTGAAAAATAGAAGTTTAAAACCTGTTTGTATCGATACAAACTGCCATGCATCGACTCATCAGGTCAAATTGTGAAAACTTTATTGACCCATGCATGTATGCATCGATACATGATGAACTGATTTTAAAAAACAAGAGCTTGAAATCAGCATGCATCGATATAAACATCCATGCATCGACTCATGGAAGAAAATTGTGAAGTATGTATTGATACAAGCGTGCTATATATCGACTCATACTGAAAGGAAATTAGAAAACAGGATTTGGAATAGCATATGAGTCGACTCATACGATCCTTGTATCGATACAAGCTGGTTATGCATCGATACATCAGCTTTTGTATCGACTCATACTGTATAGAAATAGAAAAATAACTTTGAAAACCTGTTTTGGTCATATCTTTGCGACTGTAACTCCGATTTAGTTGTCGTTTAAACTCTTGGACAACTATAATTACGATTTATCTTATAAAAGTAATTTCAAACACAGTAAGTGAATCTTTGTTGACTCGATGTGGTTTTCTGTACCGGAATTCGTTGTTGTTATTGTTATTGAACGTTGTTGTTGGTAGAGACTTGATAGTCAATGTTGATGGTTGGATTGTTGTTGATTACGTTACAGGCCTATGGCCAGTGTTAATAAATATAATTTTGTTGAGTCGTAAATGGCAAATTGATTATGTTGGCCATAAGGGGCAAAATGATTATGTTGTAGGCTTGTAAGTCAGTTGTGATTTTGTTGTCGTTGTTGATAAGTTGACATTGTGAATGTGGTCGCATACATACATTTTCATATTACGTTGAGCCGTGAGGGGAAAAATCATGTTGAGCCATTAGGGGCAAGATGATTGCGTTGAAGGCTTACGCCTTGATGCCTCGGAATAACTGGAAATTGTTTACGTTGGAAGTTTTAATCCGATGGTACCACATGCATTTGCATTCATTGAGCATATCATAACACCCGAGGATGTTGTTTTTGGTGATTGAATTATTTTGTTTTATGTGATTGAATTATGTTGTTTTTGGTGAATGAATTATGTTGTTGTGGAATAGTGGGGTGATCGATGTTGCACCCCAAAATTTACCCTCTTCATCATTTTATTTTAATTAGCTTATGCTTCATCATTGCATGCAAATGCATTCATATTGTCGCACCCCAAAATTTACCCTCCTAAGCTCAGGGTTTCATCTTCCGGAAACGACTTTTGAGTTTGTAGTTGTAAGGAGTAATCATGAGGCATCCCTTCTTCAAGGAATACACTCTTTTGAATTTCTTCAGTGCACAAGATCAAGACTTTATTCCCTTGTATTTCTCATAAGACCATTGCATCACTAATAGTTTCAGAACAGGATAGATCGTGCGTGTGCTCCGAAAGTCAAAGTTAGGATTTTATCAAAATTTCATCTGCTCAAGATATGATCAATTAGGGTTTGAGTCTCCACTCACTTCAATTGATCTATCTTAGTCAATCATCAACATTTGATCTTCAAATTCCCAACTTTTTCTCATGATCTACTTTAAATCGACCAATTAGGTTTATGGTCGAAGATAGTGAATCATTGACTTTCTGCTCAATGGATGATCTATTTGCTTAAAGATTGATCTTAACATCCTCAATGCAACATCGTGACCTAATTTCTTGGTTCAAAACATTGCAAAATCCATGTTTCTTCATCAGACAAATTCTGAATCATCTGATGGAAATTCATCTGCTCAAAAAAGTCAAACTTTGACTTTTGGTCAACTTTTTCAAATCTAAATTTTTTCAATCATAAAATCATTTCAAATAATCCATCATGATCATAAAAAATCAAGAAATGTGAAAAGTCAACAAAAAGTCAAGATTTAAATTTTTTCAAGTGTTAAGAAACATGGTTTTTCCTTACTTTCATGGCCATTTTTCACCTAGATCCATTTTGATTCAAGAAAAACTCAAAACATGAAAGTTGTAGGTCTTGTTACAAGCTTTCTAAAAAGTCCAAGAACTTGCATAAACACTTTGTGTAGCTAGGGTTTTGATTTTGAAACATAGAGCTCCAAAACCATGGATTTCCAAAATCATGCATCAAAGTTACAAGTTATTTTGCAACTTTCTCCCTTCTAGAAGCCTTGTCACTAAATAAGATAGGATTTTAAAGGAAAAATCTGATGGAAATGGTTAGGAAAGGATAAAAACACTTGAGTTTTTTTAAGTAATGATTAGAAAGATTCCATGTGCATTTAATGAAGGAATATTCTTTTCTTAAACCTTAAGCTTCCAAGTTGCAAGCTCTAAGCTTATCTTGCCTTTCCATTTCAGAATTCCTTGCCTATAAATAGGATTTCTTCTTCATTCAAAAACTACACCTTAAAAAATAATCCAAACTTGCTTTCTCACTTCTTTATCATTTTGCAAGTTTTTAAGTTTCAAATAGGTTAGAATTCCAAATTGCAAATTCTGCAAGTTCTAGCCAAAGGTGTCATTCAAACATCTTCTAAACATCATTTAGAAGTTGTTTGAAACTTCAAACCATCAGAAAACAAGCCCAGAGTCAGTTTGCTAAAAAACCATTTCCAAAAACATAAAAATGCAAGTTTGAGCCAAAACTTCCAAACTCTTAATTCACTCGTGATTATTCTGATTTTTCACTTCATACACCTTCTATACATCATATAGAAGTAATCCAAAACATCATTACACCACTGTAAACACAGAATCATGAAAATCGATTCTCACTTCAAGTGACTGTAACTGGACTTGGTCAGAACAATCCAGACCATTTCAAACCAAGGTAAGCATACCAACACCTTCCATAAACATCACTGAAGTTGTAGCAATCATCAAAAAACATCTGGAACACCTCCAACAAGAAACATGATTTCAGTTTAAAGAGGTATAAACTTGAACTTTGAACTCTTTGATTTCTAACTTTCGGCACAAAAAAGGCTTGGCCATTTTGTTTCTGCACTATCACTGAGTAATAACCCTCAATCAATTGCTTAAAATTATGCTCATACATGATTTCATAATCAAAACTTAGAATTAGGGTTCTTCGTGTTCATACAAAAATTAATGATTCTAAGCTTAAAATAAATGAAATTAAATGTCATAATCATGTTCCTGGTAAAAATCCGAGCAACTTTGATGTTTGGATCACTCAAATTCATGGAGAAATGAAGAATCTAGGAATTGAAATCTGGAGGAAGAAGATGAACTGATGCGCGCGTTTTTCTAACTTCTGAAAAATTCAAATTTTTTGTTTCTGTTATGTTTATTGGTTGATGACTTATGACCGGATGTAATAGCCACCCCAGTGGCAAGCCAACACGCATTTAAACTTTCCTTCGCCTCAAGGTCAAGGGTTCGAATTCCCCTGGAACCTTTTTTTAATAAAAGGGACATCAAGCTTCTGATGCTTGTTTCTCCAGAAGCACTTCTGAGGTTCCACCCTCTAGAAGTACTTCTGAAGCTTCTACCTTTAGAAGCTTTCCACTTCTACATTCTTCAGAAGCGTTTCTAATGCTTCTACCCCCCGAAGCATCTAGCTTCTACCCCCAGAAGTATCAAGCTTCTCAACATTCCTAGAAGCAGCCAACTTCTAAGCATCCAGAAGCAGCCAACTTCTAAGCATCCAGAAGCAGCATGCCTCCACACGCTCCAGAAGCAACATGCTTCTAATCTTCCTTCAGAAGCAGCAGAAGCAGCTAGCTTCTGATCATTCCAGAAGTAGCCAGCTTCTGACCCTTTTCAAAACTTCATTTTTTCAAAACTCTTTCTAAACAAGGTGATTAAATGACAAGTCGAGCATATGACTCAGTGGAAAAACTCTTCACTTATAAGCCTAATGTCCAAGGTTCAAACCTCCTTAGGACCAAAAAAATCTTTTTTATCACTAATTTTCTCCAGTTATTTTACAAACTTCAACATTTTCAAAAACTAATCAAAACTTCTCATTTTGAGATGATTTTTTGCACACTTGTCATTTAATATACCTATTTTATGATTATGTCAAAAAATCCAAAAAAATATTTTTGATTATATTTTTATGAGACATTTTAAGTATTTTTAATACTTTTCAAAAATGTTTTCTTTCCAACTTTCAAACTTAAATGTTTTTCAGAACATCTTGTGAATATCTTTCACTTTTCAAAAATCATTTTCAAAACCCCATCTAAAACATTTTCACAATTAACTTACAAATATCGATCCAACGTCGAGTGCATTTTCAAATTTCTTTTCATAATAAAAACTCAAGTATTTAAATCGTTGGTTGCTAGACCAATTGTTTAAACACTTGTAAAAAATGAACTCTGAATCTTTAAATCGTTGGATGCTAGTCCAATTGTTTAAAGATTCTTAATAACGTGAACTTTGCTTCACTTCACTCTTTCATAAGAAAAACTTTGGAATGATAGACGACTCGTTGAGCATTGAGCTCCTGTTGTTTCTAGTATTTGAATCGTAGGATGCTAGTCCTATTGTTCGGTACTTTTTCACCCACTTAAAATCAATTTAACTCACTTAAATCCTTTTTTCGCTCATATGCAACTATCAAACTCTTTTCTGACAAAGAGTGTGCAATAGCCATTTCAAACACGAACGAGGACTTAAGCTTTTCAAACAAACTAAACAAGTCTGAGTTCAACACACATAAACAATTAGAACTAAATGGGTCCCATCGAGTACGATGGATGTAAGGGGTGCTAATACCTTCCCCTTACATAACCGACTCCCGATTCCATGTCTTTTGGTCACGTAGACTGCCTTATCCATATCTATGGGTTTTGTCTATATTTTCCCGTTCTTTTTAGAACAAATAAAATTAGGTGGCGACTTCATTGTTTTTAAAACAACCGATTAAAAAACCAGTCATCACAGCTGGCGACTCCACTGGGGATTATTTTTAAAATCTTTTTGACTAAGCGAGTCAACCCTAGTTTAGTTCTTCGCATGTTTGTGTGTTTGTTTATCACTTTCTTCTTTATGCTTATTTATTGTTTATTTCTTATTATTCTCTTTACGCTTTATATATGTTATTCTGTTGATATATTATGGTGATGGGAATTTATGGGTGTTGATACATAGATAAGCCCAATACACAGGCTTCTAGGTAACATTTAGGATATAGGGGTTACGAAGCCTTGGTCCCCATGACTCCATTGTCTTGTGGACCGAAGCGAAGACTCCGGCTTAGAGTTGGTTGTTTTAAGGAAAATTTTGCCCCGCACGATAGTGCAGGACATCAATTTATGGACAAATGGCCTATAACTCTAAGTTGTTCTTTAAGGTATCCAAACCGAAACCGAACGCTCAAAAAAATAAAGGATTTTGAGTATCTCCTTAAGAGCCGTTTCTTGGAGTATACTTTTGGAAATATTATCACCACGTAGGCCGTTCGCATGACGATAATGTTTGTTAAAAGGGGATCTGAGACTCCAAGAGACATTTAGCAAAAAAAACTTTAGAACCAACCATGTGTGGGGTTTTGTTGGGTAGATGTCGAAGCCATGACCAACCTACCTTGTGAACCGGTTCTATCCATACATTGCATGCATTCGCATAAGTTGATTTAGCATATAAATTTTATTTTTAGGGAACCTTATAAGCTTTGATTGCGGAGTAAGCAAAAGAGAATAATGGACCCAACAATGAAGAACGTTCCTTATCTCAAGTTCAAAGAGTTGAAGATTAGAAAATTGGTGACTATGAGCGACAAGATTCCACCTGTCAGTAGGGCTTACTTCGGAAAGAGATTTGGGAATATTTTGGATTTGTTAACTACCAACACCAACACGGAAGCTTTGGTTACTCTGGAAAAATATTATGATCCACCTCTTCAATGTTTTACGTTCCGAGATTTCCAACTTGTTCCTACTATTGAAGAGTTTGAAAGAATTCTTAACTGGCCTCTGAACAATGATGTCCCTTTCATCAATATAGGGGAGGATTTGAATAAGGCTGAGGTAGCTGCCGCTTTGTCTCTTCCTGTCAGAGAGGTGGCACCGTGGGTTACAGATAAAGGCATTCTCAGACAGAATTTAGAAGATAAGTTATCAAACTTAAAAGTGCAAGAAGATTGGCCGACTTTCAGTTCTATCTTAGCTTTGCTCATCTTCGGTGTAGTCATGTTTCCAACCAATGAAAGTGATAACGTGAGTACTTCTACTATCAGTATATTCATGTCAGGGAATCCTATTCCTACTTTATTGGCCGATGTTCTTTATCATCTCCATGAGAGGTACCTGAAGAAACGGGGTGTGGCTTTGTGTTGTTCTCCATTGCTGTATTTATGGTTGAAATCTCATATACCCCAGGGTGGACCATGGAAAAAGATTTTGAGAGGGTTGACATGGCCTCAAAAGTTGGCTTCACTCACTGTTGATGGTGTTTTGTGGCATTCTCCAAATTGGGGATTTGTTGATATTATCACACATTGTGGAGGTTACTCCAATGTTCCTTTAATTGGTACTATGGGCTGTATTAACTATAATCCAAGATTGGCAACAAGACAGTTGGGATATCCAATGGAAAATGAACCAAGGTCCGAGCACTTGGAAAGCTTCATTATACATAAATTTGGTCAAAAAGATCTTAATAAGGTAAGGAAAATCCAAAGAACTTGGAATCAGATTCATAGAGAGAGCAGGGAATTGATCAAAAGGGGTGGTATTGATGGACGATCCTATCGCCAGTGGGTCGTGGATAGAGTAAAATAAATCAAGTTACCTTATTGTGTGGAAGTGCCTTTCAATCACCCAGAACCCGTGGTTACTCATGTTCCGATAGAAGAGAGTATGAGGCTTCAAGAAATCATTAGGAAGATGGAAGAGGAAAGATTGGAGCTACAAAGTGTGAACTCTAGCATTTCGTATAAAGCTGAAAGATTGGAAACTGACCTCCAGGAAGCAAGAGAGGAGTTGGCAGGAAGAAGAAAGCAAAATGAAGAAGATGAAGAGTGTATACTGAGGTATTATGAAGACTTGGAGAGTGCTGCGAACGGGACAAGAGATCTTCGTCGACAATTAAAGACTGCTCAATAACAGAGGGGAAGAACCTACCGATATAAAGAAAAGGCTATTAAAGAAAAGGAGGCTTTGAGAACACGCCTTGAAACTAGAATTTCGGAGCTAGAAGCTTCTCTGGTACGAACTAATAACATACTGAACAATGAGATAACAGAGAAGGAGGAAGTTCATATTGCTCGGGAATTAGAGTTGGCTGAGTTGATTGAAAAGACTCAGGACTTAAAAGTTGCAAGAGAGGAAAGGGATAGCAATAGAAATGCTTATGAAGGCCTTAGGGAACAATGCCAGGGATGGATAGATGAGATCCACAATTTGAATCGAGTTTTTGATGAAAAGGACGAAACTGTGTCCTTTTTAGAAAAGCAGAATGAGTACTTCTATGGGAGATATCGTGATATGGTGGACATGTGTAACCGCTTGGTTGTTGATGTGCCTTGGAGACTTAGGTCGGCTTTAGAAGATCTTGAAGATAATCAGGTGCCCCCAACTGTGAGTGATTTTCTTTTCCTTTGCCAGGATGTGGTCAACAGGTTCAAAGCAGAGACCAAAGATTTGAAGCCTCGTCGTGGGAACCATTTGTAGTAGGATAACATTTGAATTACTTTATGTCATTAAACTATGGATGGATATTGTAATATTTTGAATTCCTAATCTGTATTTTGCTATGTTGTTGGAACTTGGTCAGTAACAAAGACATGTCTGACATTTTGGTTTATATAAGAACTTGTTGATTTGCGATTCCAGTTGATTCTTTGTCTGAATGTTTTGCTAACTTCTAACAAACTTATAAGAAATTCCCTAAAACTAAAAAGAAATTATCCATATATTTTTCACATGCATACATACGCAAAAACATACATAATCATGCACCTGTTACAACAAAAAAAAAGGGTTGCTCATTTTTATCTCGCCTCACACAGATTCAAGCTGACTACCCGACACCCATACGGAACCAGGGCTAACTTGAAGAAGGCAATGGATCAGTATGAGACTAGATAGGCTTCCGTGCAAGATGACATCGACACTTTGAAGTCCAAGATGGACCAGTTAATGGAGACGATGACTACTCAACATATGAGAGAGGAGGAGCGAGCCGTTGTTGCTGCCACTGCCGCTGCTGCTGCTACCGCCGCTGCCACTGCTACTGCCGCTGCTGCTACAACAAACAATGCAACTACTATCATTCCTCCCGTTGTTACAGAAAATGTGAGAACCCATCGAGGTGGTGGCAATGTCCCAGGAATGTAAGCACCTAATCTGTTACTCTATGGGATGCCTGTTGACTTCTTCAATGGAGCTGACAACCAAGGTAATGTTGCCGCAGTGCATGTTGCTACCCAAACTATGGGAAATGATGAGCAAGAACCGGGGGAAGATGAGCAAGAAAATATCTGGTCTACGACTCCTCAAGCTGAGGAGGACCAACAAGACGATTATATGAGACAGTTTTATCAAAACATTGCACTTGTGGGCAATCTGACTCTTTTTCAAGATATGGCCGCCAGAAGATGTACAAAGATCTAGCTGAGCAAGTGAAGGAACTGAGAGGGAAAAACGCTGTTGGCATGAGTGTTGTGGACATGTGTCTTGTCCCTGATGTTGTCATTCCACCAAAATTCAAAGTACCTGACTTTGAAAAGTATAAGGGAGTGAGTTGTCCAGATACCCATTTGAGGATGTATTGTCACAAGATGGAGCCACATGTTAAAAATAGCAAATTAATGGTTCATTATTTTCAAGATAGTCTCTCAGGGGCATCCCTTGACTGGTATGTGCAGTTAGAGAAGTCGAATATCCGCTCTTGGGATGATTTATCTGCCGCTTTCTTTAAGAAGTACCACTTCAACACCACTATGACTCCCAATCGTGTACAACTCTAGAATATGTCTCAGAAGGAAAGAGAATCTTTTAAAGAGTATGCTCAAAGTTGGAGGGAGGTAGCCTCGAGGGTTCAACCAGCTTTGGCAGAAAGAGAATTAAATGATCTGTTCATGGGAACATTGTCGGTGCAATATTACGAAAGACTGATTGGAAGTACTTTTTCTAATTTCTCCAATCTAGTGATGGTGGGCGAGAAGATTGAGGAAGGTTTGAAGACCGATAAGATATCCGGAGGGAATGCGGGTACGTCTATAGTAAAGAAACCGTTCAATGGCTTTAAAAGGGAAGAAGTTGAAGCCAATGTTGTGTATGAGTCAAGGGGCAGAGGAAGAGGAAGACAACCAGCTAGACCTGCTCCTGTTCAGGTCCTGTATATGTCGTATCCTTATGTTGCTGCTATGCAATTTCCTGGTATACCGTATCAGCAACCCATACAAATGCAGATGCCTTATTCAACTCAGATTCCTCAAAAACAAGCTTCCCAACAACAACAACAACAACAAGTTAAAGGTCCGAACAAGGATCTAAGTCAACAAAAGATCCCATCATAAGTACACCAAGGAAGAGATTCAGCCTATTCCAATGACTTACACTAGCCTTTTGCCGTATTTGATTCAAGATTGAAGAGTAGTGCCGAGGGAATTGAAGCCTGTTCCTGGGCCACCCAAACCATGGTTTAATGAGAATGCTAGATGCGTTTTTCATGCCAATTCTCCCAGGCATGCTACAGAGGATTGTTTCGCTTTTAAATGCAAGGTTCAGGAACTTCTTGACCGAAAGCTGTTAACTTTTGCGGATGTCCCCAACATTGCTAATAATCCGTTACCGAGGCATGGGTCGTCGTCATTGAATGCTTTGGTTGAAGAAGGAAGAAGTCTGGTTATGAATGTAGATCAACTGAAAATATCATTAAAGAGGGTATTTGAAGAGTTGAAGAGGGCTGATGTATTTGAAGGAGTTCATGATCATTGTTTGATTTGTCAAGTCAATCCAGAATACTGTGCAAAGTTCAAGAAGTATCTACAAGGATTAATGTGTCAGCATTTGATTCAGTTTAGCCGAGCTCCGGTTGAAGTTGAAGTAGATGTGGTGGTTCCGCTCATCAACAATAGGAGACTTCACATGTCTCCAACGGTCCCTATCCAAGAAGAAGAACCTGTTACGGCGGTAGAACCAATGATGGTTTACCCGCCCATCCGTATTGCTTACCCGAAGATACTAAAGTTGTACCATGGAACTACGAGCCTGAAGTTGTTGTGGGTGGTAAGCCAGTGGTTTTGGGAGAATCTACTATTGAAAACATCACTGGTGTGAGTGGCATCACCCGTAGAGGTCGTATTTATAACCAGGATCTAACAAAGAGTAGAGCTGCAGAGAAGGCACCAGATGTTCCTCCGAAGAAGGATGGAGTGGTGGATTTAAGTGCGGAAGAGTTGAGGGATATTTTTAAGCCAAGTGATGAGACTTTGAAAATCATCAAAAGGAGTGACTATAAAGTGGTTGATCAGCTTAGTCAGACTCCTACAAAGATTTCGATCTTGTCTTTATTGAAAAGTTCTGAAGCCCACAAGATGGCCTTATTGAAGTTCCTCGACAATGCATATGTGGCTGAAGATATTACAATTAATCAATTGGATGTTGCAATTTCAGGTTTAAATGATGTCAGTTGTTTATTGTTCACCGATGTGGATCTCCCTCCGAATGGAGGTAATCATAACATGGCTCTTCACATTTCTGTTACCTGTGGTGAAACGACTCTTGCTAGAGTATTGGTTGATACAGGCTCAGCTTTGAATGTGATCCCGAAAACAACCTTGGCCCAATTACAGGTGGAAGGGGCAATTATGAAACCTAGTTCTCTGATTGTAAAGGCTTTTAATGGATCCCGCAGGATGGCGGTTGGAGAGATTGACCTTCCGGTACTTATCGGACCTCAGCTATTCAATATCACTTTTCAAGTAATGGACATCTTTCCAGCTTATAGTTGCTTATTGGGAAGACCCTGGATACATGGTGCTAAAGCTATCACTTCAACTCTCCATCAAAAATTGAAGTTCTTGCTAAATAACCAGGTGGTGGGATCTTTAGACAGTTTCTCAATTACATCTTCGTTAAGGTCTACAGGTATTCCTTAACTTTTCAGGACTTTCTGACAAATTCTCGATTATATCTTCGTTAAAGTTTGCGGGTATTCTTTAACTCTTTGGGATCTTCAGACAGTTTCTCAATTTTATCTTCGTTAAGGTCTGCGGGTATTCCTTAACTCTTCGGGATTTTCTGACAACTTCTCGATTATATCTTCATTAAAGTTTGCGGGTATTCTTAACTCTTTGGGATCTTCAGACAGTTTCTCAATTTCATATTCGTTAAGGTCTGCGGGTATTCCTTAACTCTTCGGGATTTTCTAACAAATTCTCAATTTTATCTTTGTTAAGGTCTGCGGGTATTCCTTAACTCTCTGGAATTTTCTGACAAGTTCTCAATCATATCAAATCCTTAATCTATTATTTTTCTTTGTTGCTTGAGAAGTTCAGTTCTCTTCTCATAGCATTTTATTAAGACATCATGTGATGGCTTAATCTATTTCTTGTCGCTTGAGAAGTTCGGTTTTCTTCTCATAGCATTTTATTAAGACATCCTGTGATGGCTTAATCTATTTTCAGTAAAGGGTTAGAAGGAAATCATAATTAGAATTGTTATTTGGTGAAAGAAGGGGAAGAGGAAGAGAAGAGAAGAGGAGAAGAAGAGAAGAGAAGGTGAAACCCTAGGAAGATAAATCTTCAAGAGGTAAGGGATAGAATATTTATTGTAATGCATTTGTATGTGGTTGGGTAGTGATTAGTAACATGCTATAGGATTGGGTATCTCTAATTCTAGGTTTTTGGTTCTCAAATTGAAGTTGTAATTTGGGGGTTTTGATGATTAAAAACTAGATTTGATGATATGAATAGGTTCCCTATAGTGTATACATGTTAGATGATGCTTAAATGGTGATAAATTAGCATTAGGATCTATTTTGGGGGTAAATTTAGTAGGCTGAAATGAACTATGTGTAGCAGAATTTTTGCTGAAAATCATGAGGCCGCTGAGCGCGATTGAGGTGGCTGAGCGGGATGGGCTGAACGCAAAAAAAATATTTCTTTGTTTTATGCATGAATGTCTTAGGGGATTGTTTTCTTATGATTTATCATTATTTTAAATGCATTTTAATAATTGTTTTGATGAGTTTTTTATTGTTTTTGGATGCGATTTCGATGAATAAATGCTACTTGAATTAGTGTATGTACGTTATGTTTTGGATGGATTATTGAGAATAACATGTGTTGGCTTGAATACTATATGTTATTTGTGATGTTTGATGATAGTATATGCTATGTGCATTTCTTGTTGTTTATGAAACATGATGTTGTGCAATTGGTGGATAATTCACATGAGTTGAATTATGGTGATATGCTTGAATAATTGAGGTTGGTGGATAATCTTAATTTGCATATGTTGCTTGATGAACTGCACATGCATCCATTGGTTGACCTTGAAAATTGAGGTGGTGAAACTTTGGGTTCACATTTGGCTCGATTCTTGAATGGATAAGTAGTGGTGAAACATTGAGTTCACAATTGTGGCTTTGGTCTTGTCCGGATCAGAAGTGTGGCTTCGGTTCTAAGTTAATGAATCAGAAGCAGGGTGAACAAAATGTTCCAAATGGTACCACATGCATATTGATTCACTTTGAATTGTTGTCACATGAGTCATTGATGAATATGAATTATGTGTATTGGTATTGTGATACTTAATTATGTGAACAATTGGGTTGTTTGGAATGATGAAAATTGTGCAAATTGTAATAAATGTGAATATGTTATACTTTCAATGTTTGTATAATCATATTATGTTGGAATATCACTTAAAGTGTGTGGAATTAGTGAATAGATGTTATTTCTATATTGCTTCCAATTATATATATTTGGATAATGATGTGAATTCACACCCTTCTATTGTGATGTTGCCACTATGTGGGTAACGTGCAAGTTCTGAGGATAGTGGTGCTTTGCACGAGACTAGTTGAGGAGTTATCTATTTATTCCTTATACTGGGTAGTGATTCATTGATCTGGTCTTGTAGAAACTTGACCTTTAGTGGAAACATCAGTAGCAACTTGACCTTCAGTGGCAACATCAGTAGCAACTTGTCCTTTAGTAAAAACATCAATAGCAACTTCACCTTCAGTAAGAACTGATAACTGTTTGTTTTTCTTACAGGTCCTTTTATTGTGTCCATATTCCAAACAAATATTGCACCTGTGGCTTGTGTTTGTCATTTGCCACCTTGTTTGAGTTTCCTCATCTCGCTCTCTTCTTTTGAGTTTCATTGATCTACCATGACCTCTCTTGTAACTTGGTGGTAAGATTTCAGGGTAAGTAGTCCTTAGCGATTTATTTTGGCCATTAACAAGGGGTTTTAGATCATTTTCAAGTGACCCATGTCTAGACATCCACCACATCTTCACATCTTCAAATTTAAACGATGAATTCATACCCTTAATTATGTCACATGCTTCAAAGTATGACCAAAAATCAGGGTCTTGACCAGACACAGCGTAAACATCCCCCCTTCGTATCTCAACCCTTCATCTTTTACAAATGACCCTTTTGTAGGAAAAACAACCTTAAATAACCCCATTTCCTACAAAATTCAAGAAAAATAAGGGTATATCAAACATTACAACCAGATTCAAACCAAATACCATAGATTCTGGGACCAAAGACAATCAGAAACGCATAAACATTAAACTATAGATAGTGGGACTTACCTAATCGTTCTTGGGACCAAAACAACAGGCTCCACCTTCGTCAACGCTGGGACCACGGCACAAGCTTTTGAGTTTTAAAATTTGTTTTTTCAAGGAGGGACCACAAGCATGGAGAAAGGGGAATTAGGGTTCCCTAATGAATTAGTGAAAGAAATTGGGTTTAATTGGGTTTCTATGCCACCTAATACCATCTCAGTTAAAATAAAACAAAAAATATAAGCCACCTGTATTGCCAACTCATCAGGCGTTAGTGATTTTTAACGTTAGGAACCAATTCTTCAGACGAAATATATTACAGGGACTAATTCTTGAAGGAAAACGGCTAATACATATGAAAATTGAATGAAAACGGCTATGAATGAAAACGGCTAATACATATGAAAATTGATTAAAGACGAGAAAAATAAGATACAAAAATTAAGAGCAGTGAGAGTCGAACCAGTAACTTCCAAGTCCTTAAAAAACTACTTTACCGTTGAGCTACTTCATATATTGTTTCAATGAATTATTTTTTCTTTAATTTATTTCAAGACCTACTATATAGTCTATAAAGGGAAGGCCCAAGGTGAATACCTTTCTTGCCTTGCCATTGGCCCGAGCCTTTTTGTTAAAGCACCATAGAAAATATATAATTAATAGGTGGTAGAGGGACCATCAAGAGAATCTGAGCATGTACAACTTGATCATTGAGACCTATCAAAAACGAAATGGAACATGTGATATCATGATGATCTGTAGCATTGCTAACACCCATAGCACATACACATCGATGTGGAAAAGCACAAAGAGGTATGGGTAAGTAAGCCCCAAGTTCTTTCCATAAAGTCTTGAGAGATGTAAAGAACTCGAAAAAAATTCTAATCTAATCACCTTAAGAGAGTCGTTATTTGAGTTATTGTTGCACAGTTTTGAGGACTTCTCTCTGGAGAAAATCCAGAAACATCTTTGAATCAAGGAGGAATTAAAGGAAATGGAGAAATCAGAGTCTGTTGGTCTTTCCAAAGCCATTCTTGTGACCGCCAATGGAACAAAAATAAACATGATGGCATGAAGAGTTCAGTTGGACCTAAACATGAACATAACAAGATCAAGAATTTCGGTTATCTAAAATTTAATACCCAATAACATTATCACCTAATGGTTATTTATAATTAAATTTTGTGAAAATATTCGGAGCTAATCTATAAAAACTACATTATGTGGTTTAATTGTGAGGAAATAATATAAATGGGACAATAAGGGTATTGAAACAACAAAATGATGGATAAGATGGTCTCGTGATCAAGAGAGAGGATACGGAAGTCGATTATGCGATGGGAAGGTGTGAGACCAACTTCACTTCAAGATGTTTTGCATGATGTCAAAACTGGTAAAAGGTGGCACAATTCTGAAATAGATGGTTTTCCTATGTTATATGGCTCTCCTCTACATTATAGGTCTTAGGAATCATTAAAAAGAATTAAAATTGACCTGAGCTTTCAAAATTAAGTTTCTGCATGTTTTTTAGTTTCATGTGTTGACACATTCGAATTACAGGTTGACATATGTCAATCATTATTAAAGCATGTACCTTCTGTAAGTCACATGTCGACATATGCATCCTTATAGGTCGACACATACTGAAGGTTTTTTGAAAATGGATAAAATCTTATTTTATGTGTCGACACATTCGTGTTTCAGGTTGACACACGTAACTTATTTTTAAAGCCTGTAGAGTCTATAAGTCATATGTTAACACATCCTGTCTCTCAGGTCGAAGCATGCATACAGTTTTTAGCGTATGGTCGACACATACGAGCTTACTTGGTCAAATTTTCATGTCTTTTTAATTCTAAATTTGTCCTTTTTGCCCTAAATATTCCCAAACTATAAACACCCATTCAAGCGTCATTCTAACCTTGATGATACCATAAAATTAGCCTACACTTCCTCTTCTTCAACCTTCCAACCTATGCATACATACCAACATTAGATTAAGATGATGTTCCGTAGGGGTTCCATCTAAACGAAGAAATGAAGATTTCCAATTGGTTTGGGTTGAGATTTGTAGGGGTCTTCATCCGGGAAAAACCATTGGGTTTGTCCTCCAAGTTTAATTGTTGAATTGGGGGTTTTTGTGCAATATCGTTCAAAAATTCAACCATGTGAAAAATCCGTTGAAGTGTTTGAAATCTTTTCAAGGAACCTTAGAGTGTTTGAAATATTTTTAAGAAAGTAGCAAGGGTTGGGTGATAGAATCGATGATCTTGTGTTGATAGTGTGCAATCAGATTTACTCGAGTGAAAAGATCCCTTGGAGTGTTTGAAATCTTTGCAGGGAACCTTGGAGTGTTTAAAATATTTTTAAGGAAGTAGCTTACGCGGAAAATAGGTTGTAACTATCGGTTCATTTGATGTTGCTTAAGATCAAAGATGGCAGAAGGAGCATCAATACCAAATTGGAGAATTTTGTATTTTTGTTCTAACTCTTCTATTGTATTAAACAATTTTGCATTTAAGAATTATTCTAATTCCAATTGGAATTAGATGCAGACGTATCCACACGTGAGGACTTCTGTGGGGAAATGTGTAAACAAACTCCTTGTGTGTTCTTACTTTTCCATATTTACTCGTTTTCATTTCCATTAATCAGTTTCTCAAATAGCATTGAAAAAATAGTTGAATTGTAAGAATTTTCTCTCAAATTGGTTTTTGAATTAGTTGCGGATATAGCTTATAAGCATTTTGATCATAAGTGGTTTGGTATATCAACATCAATCAAGGAAAATTTCTAAAACTTCACTTGCACGCCAAGTGTTTGCTAAACGATTAAACTAGTTCTTTTACTTTTAGCCTTGGATATAGTTTTGCAAACTGGCATTGTTCAATCAATTAATTAATTGGCTATTGAATTGTGTTTGTTGATATTCTATTGTGTATCTCATTTCATTGATTACTCTTTATTGATTTTCATATATGAGTTTCCAAATAGCAATTTTTAGACAAGTGATCCAATCTTGCTTCCGCGATTAAAAACGTTTTAAAAACTTTCAAACTCTAGATTTTTATCTAGAAGATTTTTGGCGCCTCTATTCACCCCCTATAGATACGCGTCATTGTCTAACAGAAGGTATTAACACCCCTCGCAATCATTGTACTCAACGAGATCAATTTCAATTGTTTGTTTCTAAGGGCGTGTCTATCTAAAACTATACTCGCTAAAGGGAACTGCATGAATAAATTATAAGGGAAAAGAAAAAGTTTTTTTTATTATTGAGTTTGTGAGGGTCTCGCAGCCCTGTGCCTAGGTATCCCAAGAGGAATCAGAACTCTGTAGTTCTTCTAAAAATGTTGGTTTGTTTGTGTTTTTTAGTGGACGATGTTAGCGCTCGCATTCTAACAATAGACACGACCTGTGTTGCGGTAGAAACGAAAAGAACATGCCCTTTTGAAAAGGGTAAAGAGAAAATGGGCCAAGAGACAAAAGATTTAGATGAGGTTTGTGTTTTTGTTAGGAAACAAATTTGTAATTGCACTAAAGTCTATGAATAGAAAAGAAGTGCAATGTAAGAATACACTACTTGATGCTCTTTTATTGGAAGATTTATTGCGAGCATGCGGTCTTGAGAAGGGAGGTTCGTGGTATACTTATCTTCCATTGATAGAATTCACTTATAATAACAGTTACCATTCTAGTATTTGAATGGCACCTTTTGACGTATTGTATGGTCGAAGATGTAGAACTCCTTTATGTTGGCATGAATCTGGAGAAAGTGTAGTACTTGTACCTGAACTTGTTCGAGAGACTACCAAAAAGTTGAAGTTAAATCGAGAAAAGATGAAAGCATCCCAAAGTATACATAAGAGTTATCATGACAAGCGAAGGAAAGATCTAGAATTTCAAGAAGGTGATCATGTGTTTTTGAGAGTCACGCCTGTGACCGATGTTTAGAGAGCATTGAAGTCTAAAGCTCCTCATTTTATTGGTATGTATCAGATATCGGGCAGAGTTGGAAAGGTTGCCTATAGAGTGGCGTTACTGCCGAATCTTTTGAATTTGCATGATGTGTTCCATGTGTCGCAAATCTGAAGGTATATTCCAAATTCATCTTATGAGATTCGTATGGATGATGTGAAAGTACTGGATAATCATACCATAGAAATGATGTAGAAATAATAATAGCTAATAATATTAGAATTTTATACAAGACTAGAGTTAGTGGGCTTAGTTGTTGATAGTAGTAGAAAAAGTAGGAGTGTTATTTGATAGGCCCAATAAGACCACATAGTAAAGTATAATAATATATTAGGTTTTGAAACAAAAGAAAAATAGAAGTAACGGTAGAAGTGGCATTGGAGTTTTTGCAAGGGTTTTGGAACAAAGAGGCATATGAGTGAAAGGAAACAAGGGTTTGAAGAGGAAATACGTAGAGTGCAATCAGAGGCCAAAATGTGAGATCGAACTGAAAAACCATTAGAGCGACCTTCAATACAAGATAAGGGTGGAGTTCAATCTTTATAATCAGGTATATGATAAATTGTAGGTGGGGTTGGGTTGTATAAATTAGTGCCATTAATTATTTATCGATTATGTTATATTGCGATTATGTAAATATTATTAGTTCTGTTAATTTTAGTTGTCTGTGAATGTTGATAATATGTTGATGAAGTTGTTCTGTGATTTATTTAAATCGTATTGTTGTTACTAAGTTGTTGACGTTGTTATTAAGTTGTTGTACTTATTGGTGTTAACCGAAATTGGAAAACTTTGTTGTTGCAGGAGAATTATCCGTTGTTGTTTTCTGGAAAAACAAATAGGGAAGGAAGAAGAAGCAAGAAAAAGCTGGGGGAGCGGGCCACAAGCACAAGGGGTGGACACCCCGGGTTATTATGTTCATTTTTTGTTGTTTTTATGCTTCAGTGGGGGACGGGGGGGCACACGTTTAAGGGGTGTACGCCCCGTGCATATAAGGGAAGTGTGGTGTGGGTTATAGGATAATGGGATGGGCACCGTAGGCGTGGGGGGAACCCAATTTGGTTCATGAATTTTCTTTCTTTGTGTGTGTGGGATTAAACATATGTATAACTATATAAGGTTTAACTAAGTTTGTATATAGTGATGTTGATAATGATTGCCACAAAGGTCAATCCCATTAAATTAGTTATATATATATATATATATATATATATATATATATATATATATATATATATATATATATATATATATCGAGAAAACATATTGGATTATTAAATCACGAGTTGTAATGTTTGTATAGTAGCGGTATGTTCGGTAGTTGTATTAGTGATGAATTAGCATAAATGTTTTGGTATTAGTATAGTAAAGTAGCATATTTATTATATGATGAGTAATTTAGCGTCATTGGAATTTTACAATGTTAATATTTTGATGATGAATTAAAATGACGAAGGAAGTATTTTGGTATAAAGTAGGAATTAGTAGTTTTAGTGATAATTAATTAATCGGTTTTAGTCGAAAATTGTCTGAGTAATTTGTATACACTTGTAGGTATTTTTGGTTGGTTTTGGTTTCGTTATAATTATGTCGAATAAGTTGATTAGCATGTGAAGTCGAATTAAGTTTAATTGCTCGGGTTTATGAACAAATTGAGTCGTAGGTCTTATGACCAACGTTGATAAGTTGCTTTCTGATTGATGAGGTATTATGTGGTAGGCCTATGGTCAATGTTGAATTGTGGTTGACTTGTTGTTATGTTGTTGATATTGTGTGTTGTAGTTGTTGTTGTTGCGTTGTTGTGAATTTATTGTAGAAGTTGATGTCGCATTGCATTGCTTAAAAGTTGGCCTGGATTGACAAAATTATTAAGTTGGCCTGGATTGGAAAAAAGTTGAAAGTTGAAGGCTTATGCCTTGTTGATGCCTCTATTAATTGGCGATTTCTAAGTTGGGAGTTCTGCTCCAATGGTACCACATGCATTTGCATTATGTCGAGTTGCATTCGGTGTCGCATATTTAGGTTATTTTTGTTGTTGTGTTGTTGAATTGTGATGAATTAAGTTGTTTGAAGTGGTAATTTTATATGGTTTGACCCTAATATATTGTTTATCATACTCTTGCTTTTATTGATTGATATCTCACCCTTTATTTGTTGGTCATTGCCATTATACTGGTAACTTGCAGGTAATTAAGAATGAAGATTTAGTTGCTGTTAGTTCGAGTTAGTGTTATCGCTCTGATACATAGCACTCGGAGGGATGAACGTATGTTTTTGTTTTAACATTGTTTATTATTGCATTGCTGGAGTTTCAAATGTTTTATCGAGGAGTTTGATTATACTTAAAGTTGTTTAATTTTGACAAAGATGCTATGTTTTATTCCCAAAAGTTTAAAGTTGTGAATCCACTGCGTGGTTATTATTTAAAGTTTATTTATGTTTAAATACTAAACAGGTTTTTAAGTTCATCTTTGTAATTAAAGTGTTATGTATTTGTTTTCAATGAAATTACATGTTGTGTTTTTAAGTTGAGAATGTGATATCCCAATTGTTGTTTGGAATTTTATACTATGATTTATTTATAATTACTGGGTAGAAATTGGGGTGTTACAAGAGGCACCATCCCAGATGACACATACACTCGATTTTTATATGTAGGCGCCAAGTGAGATGGCGCATAGGTCCAAATAGTTTTCCCTAAGCCATCTCCGATGGCTCCTAAGTGCTTTTGGAAGGAAAAAAAATTATTATTTTTTAAATAAAAGACAAGTACAAAACGATTATGAGTAAGTTCAATATTCAATAATAATTAAAGATTACATAATGAGAAAAACAGTTACATATTATATAGTACGACTCCAAGTTCCTGAGTCGCGTTCCCGCCTAGATCGTCGTGGGCTTCGACGAGTTTCCTATTGTGGCTGGGTCGAGGGCCCAACGTAGTCAATGCATTCAGGATCTATGAAATCTAACTGATCAGCATCATCGAAAGACCCACTTTGAAATAATCAGTTACCCATGCCCTCAAAGTTTGGTCGTATTGGTAGTGGGTGTGGTTCTATGGGTGGTCGATAGCACTGATCATCGGAATAAGGGGGTAAAACTGAAATTGATCTTGTGGAGTTTGGTATTACGATTGATGGGTACTACATGGATGTGATGGTCGAGGGTAAGTTGGGTTGGTTGGGTCATATTCTTTAGGTAGGCCTAGATCTTGGCTAAGTTGAGAAAAGTTAGATGGTGAGGCGGCCTACATCGGGGTGTTGGATGTATGGTCTTTGTTCAGAATACTGGAATTATGTGTGAGGCATTTGAGTGTATTAGAATTGAGGTTCGGATTTAGGTTGGGTGTTGGGCATATGGGTGTATTGGTATTATGGTTCAAAATGGGGTTGGGTGTGGGCATATGGGTGTATTGGCATTGAGGTGGTGATTGGGGTTTGGTGTTTGTTGATCGATATCGGCATGGTGTTTGGTGGGAGGTGGACGTGTGTTGGAGTTGTTGTTGGGGTTGTTGTTGGGGATTTGAGGATTGTGCCCATTGTGTGCATAGGTCGATCAGATACCTTGGGTCAGACACAAACATTTCTAAGTTAGTAATCAATTTGTACCAATCACAATATTATTCAGTGTGTTGCATATTATACTCGGTGGGGAAACATGGAATTGTAAGACATGTCGGTGATGCCTCTTCCATATCTTACACCATTCCAGAGCGAAATCTTTCCAATTATTAACACCCCATTGGGCGTCGACCCTTTTGAGATGCCACATATCCAAAGAAGTTGGTTCGCTTGGTATATCTTAATGCATTTTGAACTGCATCTTGACACGGTCGTTGTGGTGCATCTCCACTATGTTGAACCATATCATTGCAGTTTTTTCGTCCAAACTGTTGCATCATCGTGGTTGGGTTCATGGTCTAAACCCAAATATGGTCTCCAAATAAACTGCGGATAAAATTAAATTAGAACCATGATAAATTTAAAAATAATTAAGTTAAAAGATAAAAAAGTGTAGAGGTACTACTAACATCATCAGGTCCAAGGTGCTCCAAAAGATTACAATATATAGTGACATTAAATCTTGGATTCTTGTTGTAATTTATGCCCTTCACACAGTACCTAAAAGAGTGATAAAAAATGATTTTATATATGTAATTGGCGAAGAGATAAATAATAAAGTCTTTACGATATTGACTACTTTGTTGCGTATGGAAACGTGAATGCATTGTTGTTGACGGGGTTTAGCGACTCTATTCTCCACCAACCTCATGCTTGGAGCAAGAAAGCGCATTCATAAAAGGTACATTTGTCGTTCCTTGCGTTTTTACATAAAGAACTGTATAGACGGGCTAAAACAGCGGAACCCCAACTATAATTTCTTGTTTTTTCAAAGTCTCTAAGCAAAGCTAAATACATAAAATTTACAATATTCCCTGTACTTTCGGGCAATAACAAGCTTCCTAATAATATCATTATATAATTTCTAGCTTTAATTATTCTTTGTTTCTCAAACGAATTTTCACCCTACAAAAAGACTTCCAGAATGCGTTTTAAGAGTGGTTAGGTATATACCTTGGCCTCTAGCAGCAGCTGTTTCCACCATATCTCTGCCCAAAAATTCATCGCATTGTTGAACCGAACCATTCACCGCCTCACCATTGATACGGAGACCCAATAACATGTACATGACCTCTAGTGTGATGGTACATTCACCTATGGGTAGATGGAATGTGTGTGTCTCGGGTCTCCACCTCTCCAATATTGCCATGATATATTTTGGATCAATAGAGTAGTTTGAAATTTTTATAACATTTCCAAAATCGGTATACTCAAGATACGGGACGATAAGCGGATCGGGAGCAATGTAGTTGTGTCCATGACATCTATATATTTTAGGATCCTTAATTATAAATGAACTAGTGTAAGTATTCATAGCATCACTTAAATAGTAATTTTCTAAAACACGTATATTTTGACATAACATATAATTGAAAAATCTTACAAAGGCAGCAATGTTTTCTCTTGTTCCTCTGTGTAGGTCGCCCAAGGTGAGGAGAACCATATTTGAAATTGTATAAGACAGTGTAATTTTTAGAGATTGTGAGAAGTGTGAGGATTGTTGATGTAAAAGATGTGTTGAGACACCATATTTATAGGCATACGAGTGTAAACATAATTTAATGAGGTGGTTGGGTGTTGCATGCATGCAAACCACATGTTACTAAGGCGCCATGTGGGATGACACCTACATGAATTCTTCAAAGCATGCGCCATTCAACTTGACGTGGGATAAGCCTACTTCTAGCTTGGGTGGCATCATGGGTGGTAAATAGATGGAAGGGTAGGGTGGCAGGATAAGATAGGTGGCAGGATAGGTTACAGGGCTAGTAAGGATGTGTTGTAACACCCGAGTCCAAAGAAGGCGGGGGGTGGTTACACCGTATGTAACACTTGAGGCTAGAGAGGGCTAAGAGTGATCTCCATATTATAATGAGAGGGATCCTGAGACTATGCATGTATGGGACTGCATGGTTGAATGAGGCTTATATTAATTGGTACTACCTATACCAATAAGATGCATCTTCTTTTCGGTAGCCTAACCATAAGAACTCCACAATTAAGCGTGCTTGACTTGGAGTAGGATTGGGATGGGTGACCTTCTAGGAAGTTTCCCGGAAAGCGTGCGAGTGAGGCCAAAGCATGCTAAAAAGACTCGTGTTGGTGTGTGGGGTCAGTCGGTAATCCTAAAGCCAGTCAAGGGCGTTACATATGGTATTAGAGCAGGTCGGTCCGTCCGGCCAAGTTGTTGAGTCTTTAACAATTGAGTATTGTTAATTATTTGTGACTGTTGGTTGTGTTGCAGTGTTAAGTTGAGATGGCTGGAAGGAACGATGCTGTGATTGTTGCTGCTTTAGAAGCGATGGCTCAGGCTCTGTAGAATCAACCGAATACTGATGAGAATGCTGGATCTCGTAGTTTGGCGACTTTCCAAAGCGAGAATCCGTCGGTGTTCAAGGGTAAGCATGACCCTGATGGAGCGCTTGATTGGCTGAAGGAGATAGAGAGGATCTTCCATGTGATGGACTGCACCCAAGCGCAGAAGGTTCGTTATGGGACTCATATGTTGGCAAGTGAGGCTAACGACTGGTGGTTGGAAACACGTCAGAGATTGGAGGCTGCAGGTGAGGAAATCACTTGGGCTATTTTCCATAGAGAATTTATGAGGAAGTACTATCTTGAAGATGTTCGGGGTAAGAAAGAAATCGAGTTCCTTGAGTTGAAGGAGGGAAATAATTCTGTGGCTGAATATGCTGCAAAGTTTGTGGAACTAGCTAAGTTCTATCCACACTTTAATGGAGAAGGTGCTGAGTTTTTCAAGTGTATCAAGTTTGAGAACAGGTTGCACTTGGACATCAAGAAAGCTGTTGGTTATCAGAAGATTCATGTCTTTTCGAATTTGGTTGATAGTTGCAGGATCTATGAGGGGGATAGTAATGCTCACCACAACATTCTTACTGATAAGAGAGGCAAGAATCAACAGAGCCGGGGAAAGCCTTATAATGCTCCAGCCGGTAAGAGTAAATCGGAAGTGGATGATGGTCAGAGGACTAGTGGGGGAGACGCTCCTGCTAAAGTTGTATGTTTCAAATATGGACAAGCCGATCATAAGAGTTATGCTTGTAGTGCTAATGTGAAAAAGTGTTTCTACTGTGGTAAGTTTGGACGTGCAATTTCGGAATGCAAACATAAGGATGTGATCTGTTTCAACTGTGGTGAGGAGGGGCACCTGAGTAATCAGTGTCAAAAACCAAAGAAGCCACAAACTGGTGAGAAGGTGGTTGTGTTGGCTGGAAACTCTGACGATTAAGTAAAGACAAATTTACTGGAGGTAAATGTTTTTCCTTGATAGTGTTTTCGCTAATATTGTTGTTACTGCTGATTGTATTGAATAATTAGTATGCGTACGTTGGATTCGAATATTATTGGGCTGGTTATGACAGGGGATGTAGGAACCTAAGTAAGAACCAAAATGCGACTTAGGCTAAATTAAGAAGTGAAGTTAAGGATGATAGTATCAGATAGATTTTTGAGGACAAAAATATCCTAAGTGGGGGAGAGTTGTAACGCCCCAAATTTAATTAATTAGTTAATTAAATTATTGAAGCATTTTATTATTGGATTAAAATGCTGGTTGAGCGGTTAAGCTGATAGTTGAGCGATAGCCGGTTCAATCGGAGAAATAATATTAGAAATAATAGTATTATAGAATTATTATTTGATTAAAAGTTGGATTTGGTGGTGGTGTGAGAGTAATGTGGGAGGTGTTAATTAGTTGGCCCATTAAGAAAATAATAGTATTATTATTATGGGATTAAAAAGAATAAAAGAATCAAGTTGCAGTAGAATAGGGTTTTTTGGCTTTTGGGAGAATAGAACGTGAAAAGAGAAACTGCAGACCAAAGAGGAACGAGGATTTTGACGGAGAAAAGTGGAACAATCAAGAATTCTTAGAGCAACCTTCAATCCAAGGTAAGAGTGGGGTTCTTGCTCTATAATTGGGGATATGATGGGCAGTAGGTAGTTTGAGATGTATGATTCGCTAGGTTGTGTCATGTCGATGTGATTAGCCGTAGAAAATCCCAAATTGGAACATAGAATTGTTGTTATTTCGTGTATATTGTTGTTGTTGATTGTGCAATTCTGCTGTTTCATGTTGTCTTGCTATTGCTGGTTGAAAATAATCCCAATTGAATCATGTAATATTGAGAAAACTCATGTATCGATACATGTTGTGTTTGTTTTGAAAACCAGAAATTTGGAAACCGCATGCATCGATACAAACTGTAATGTATTGGCTCATGTGGTAAAATTGGGAAGCATGTATCGACTCATGCATGTATGCATTGATACATGCAGTATTGATGTTAAAAACCAGAAGCATATTGTCAGCTTGTATCGATCCAAAAGGATATGTATTGGCTCATGGAGGCAGGTTGTGATGTATGCATCGATACAAAGCATGTATGCATCGACTCATACAGAAGGAAAGTGGAAAAAGAGAATTTTGAAAAGTGTATGAGTCGACTCATACGATGTATGTGTCGATACAAGAGAGCTATGCATCGATGCATGGAGTTTTGTATTGGCTCATACTGAATAGAAACAGAGGAATAATTCTGGAAAATTGTTTTGGTCGTATCTTCGCGACCGTAACTCCGATTTTGATGCCGTTTGGACCGTTGGAAAGCTAGAATCATGAATTATCCTACAACAATATTTTTAGGTACAGTAAGTAAGTTTTTGGATGATTTTTTGTAGTTTCCGTAAGTGAACCCGTTGTTGTCGTTATTTTTTAACGTTGTTGTAGAGGCTTTGATAGCTAAGGTTGATGGTTGCTGTTGTTGTTGATTAAGTTGGTTGTAATTGGCAAAATGAATATGTTGTAAGTTGATTTCTATTGTGGATTACGTTGTTGTTGTTGTATGCTGTTTAATTTTATCGCATACATACATTTGCATATTATGTTGAGCCGTGAGGGGCAAAACCACGTTGAGCTGTTAGGGGCATGTTGTTTACGTTGAAGGTGACGCCTTGCTGCCTCGGAATTACTGGCAGTTGTTTACATTGGGAGTTATACTCCGATGGATCCACATGCATTTGCATAGTTGAGTCAAATTTGAATCGTTGATTAAGTTGTTGTTGTTGTTTAAGTTTTTGTTGTTGTTGTTGATGTTGATGTTACCGGTTGATACATGTTATTATTGCTGTCTAATATAACTTGCTGTTGAATATGAATTGATGTCTAATATAGTTGTTGTTTGAATTGCGTTATCGTTGATTAGTTGTGTGATTACAAAATGGTGATATTATATGATTTCGAACTGTATATTGTTTATCTTAATCTCAATTATATGGTTTGATGTCTCGCTCTTTGCTTGTTTTCGCCGTTACCTTTATATTGGTAACGTGCAGGTATTGAAGGATGAAGAGTTAGTAGCCGTTAGTTTGAGTATGGTGTCCTTTGCTCTGATACGTAACACTCAGGTTGGGGATAAACATTTGAAATGTTTATTTTGATTTGGTTTTCTGTTGTTGATTCCGATTGGAGTAGTTTGGAATCCAGAATAATTAATTGAAATTGTTCTATTGAGAATTGAAGTATTTCCGCTATTTCAATAAAGTTTTGATTCAGACTATGTTATGTTTATTCTAATCATGTGTTATGTATCGAATTGAATGAGCTATATGGTTTTTGAAGCATGTGACATCCTGATTTATGTTGTTTAAAATTTTAAATTCACTATGATTCTTATATAAATATGCCACGGGGAAGTCAGGGTGTTACAATTGGTATCAGAGCCAGACCTCTCCTAGTACGATGTGGTTCGAGGACGAACCATGCAGAAGCTGGTGGATATGTAACACCCGAGTCCAAAGAAGGCATGGGGTGGTTACACCGCATGTAACACTTGAGGCCAGAGAGGGCTAAGAGTGGTCGCCACATCAGAATGAGAGGGATCCTGAGACTATGCAGGTATGGAACTGCATGGTTGAATGAGGCTTATAAGGATTAATTGGTACTACCTATACCAACAAGATGCATCTTCTTTTCGGTAGCCTAACCATAAGAACTCCACAGTTAAGCGTGCTTGACTTGGAGTAGGATTGGGATGGGTGACCTTCTGGGATGTTTCCCGGAAAGCGTGTGAGTGAGGCCAATGCATGCTGAAAAGACTCGTGTTGGTCTGTGGGGTCAGTCGATGATTCTGAAGGCAGTCTGGGATGTTACGTGTGCCATCCTAGATGGCACCTAAGGAAAATTTTACATGAATTCTCCATCCTAGATGGCAACTAAGTGATTCTCTTCTACTTTGTCCTATTCTATGCAATGCCTCTTATTTATTTGGATACCAACACAATTTTGTAAGCATTCATCTATCCAAACACAATGTCCTATACACCATAATATGTTATCAGTGCAAACTTCAATGGTGAGACATACAATTGTCTCACGTTTGATTTTTTATTTAGAAACGCAAACAAAATCCAACTTCATCTGAACAGAAAAGCCAATTTTTCATACTTCAAAAAACGTCTAGAGGAAAAAGTTGCACGAGATCCCGTTTCACACATCTTTTTCCAAAATCCATATTTTTTGGTGAGAACCAAATAATATTTTATAAGGTGGATATTTAAGATGACGAGGACCTTTAAAATATGTTTTCAAGTCATGAGTATTCTGGGTACGACTCGATTGAGTTGTACATTGTGCTACAGGAGGCTCAATTATCATAACCAACTCAGTCACAAGTGGTTGACGCCATCTAAGACGAACAAGTAGAAATAGATGTTATTGACGAAGAAGAGGAAGATGAAGAGTTAGAGTTTGACAACCTGGTCAACGATGATTCAGAAGACCAACAACATGGTCAAATACCTCCAAACGAAATTTTCACACCTCCGGCGTACATGACAAACTTCAACATGGGTGGAGACGAACCGTTAACAGATTATTTCTTCAACCCGTTTGTGCAGTCTGATGAAAATTTAAAAGTGAATGAAAAATTTCGTTCAAGGAAAGATTTTGTGCGAGCTATAAAAAAGATCCACATGATTATCTTTGTTGATTTTAAGGTAGATCAATTAAATCCAGAAATGTACAAGATAATATGTATCCATCTAGAGTGTATGTTCAAACTCACCGCATCATACAGGTTGAGAAATGATTGTTGGGTGATAGGTTCCATGACCACACGCACTTGTGTTAGTTCTACTCAATCCCAAGATCATCGTAAATTAGGTTATCATCTTATAATGATCCTTCATTGAAGGTGAAAATAATAATCGCTCACTTCACCACTGTATCTAACTATACTCTAACATATAGAAAGGCATGGTTAGTAAAGACCAAGGCGATTGAAATAGTCTATGGATATTGAGAGGATTCGTACAAATAACTACCGCTATATATGCATGTGCTTTAGAATTATGCTCATGGAACTGTTTATACTATAGAAACACTGCCGGTGTATGCCCCAGACGGTAGTTGTGTCAACGGGAATGGAATTTTTAGTCAATTGTTCTAGGCTTTTGAACCTTGTATAGCAGGGTTTGCATCATGTAAACCTATTATTCAGATAGATGGAACATGGTCGTAGGGGAAATATAAAGGCACACTACTGATGGCAATTGCACAAGATGGCAACTGTAACATTTTCCTGATTGCCTTTGCTCTAGTCGAGGGAGAGACTGGTGGTGCTTGGAGTTTCTTTCTCAATAATCTCCGAACACATGTGGCTCTACCACTTGGTCTCTACTTGATTTTAGACAGGCATACATCTATTGAGAGTGCATACAATAATCCTGTAAATGGTTAGCATGAACCCCTTCAACGCATGTCTATTGCATTAGACATATTGTTCCAAATTTCACGCGGGAGATCAAAGACAAGCAACTTTGGAAAACAGTAATGAACGCATGTTATTCAATAACACAACCTTCATTCTAGCACTACCTCAACGAGATTAGAAGGTCAAATTAGGATGTAGGTAGGTGGATTGATAATATTTTGGTGGAGAAATGGACAAGGTCATAAGACAATGGTCGGAGATGGGGTCACATGACAACCAATCTTATTTAATCGATGAACGGTGTATTCAAAGGCATACGAAACCTCCCAGTAACCCTTTTGGTGAAATCCACCTATTTTAGGATGGCATTGTTGTTTGCACAAAGAGGTGAAATATGGAACGCGGTGTTACAATCGGGGCAACTATGGAGTAAGATCTACATGAAATATTAAGGCAGAAAGTGTCAAAGCCAACACCCATCTTTTTACAAGGTTCGACCGACATAGCCACAATTTTGTTGTTAAAGAGATAATCGACCACAACGAGGGGCTGGCAAGACAAGAGTATAGGGTTATTTTACCAACTCGTTGGTGCGATTGTGGAAAGTTTCAAACCTATCATATGCCTTACCATCATGTAATTGTAATGTGTTTACATACTCATCAGGATGCGTTATGACTTCTATCTCCTATTTACAACTCAGAGACGTTGCTCAACATATACAACAATGGATTTCCAGTAGTAGCAAAACCAAATTATTGGCCTAAGTATGAAGGGGAGATAGTTTATCACAACCATCAAATACAAAGGAATAAAAAGGGTCATCCCAAAAGCAAGTGTATCACAACTGAAATGGACTCCCCTAACAAGCTAGAAAGAAAGTGTGATTTATGCCGTCAGGTCGGATACAATCGAAAAAAATTGTCTCACTCGTGCTACAAGCTCGACAACAGATAAATGTATGCAATGTATCTGCACTTTTTTATAAGTTAACGAAACTTTTTTTTCATTAAGAGCATTTCTTACAACAACCAATACGCTAACAACAAATAAAACACATCACGATTAAAACAACCACATAAACAACATGGAAATATAACATCAACAACACAATAAAATATCTAAGAAACGTCAAAACAGTTTTATCGGATTCATGCATCATCACGATAACATCTAAGTCTGTTTTGACTTCCTCCAACTAACTTCGAGGTTGTCTAGTTGAGAAGTTCATGATCGTTCTTCTTCTCTGGATCCTTCTATTTCTTCGCCAACTTCGATGTCTCCCTCTAACCATCGCATCAACTCTTTCTTCAGTTTGACCATGGTAAAAATGTGTCAAACTTTCATTTTCATCGAAGATTTGGTGACCGAGAACATAACGTATCCATCTCTGGTATGGATGTATGGTGATGTCATGACGCAAAAAAAAAGAGAAAATGAGAGTGGGTGTTTTATTTATAAAAAACACAATTACACGTAGTAGCCATCCCAGATGGCACCTCCTCTCAATTTTAGAGTGCATGGCCATCTCACATGGCTTAACCTAAGTGCATGCACCATGTGAGATGACGCATATGGCAATCATTTGAGTGTACGCATTATCTGGAGTGAAGTATCCTCTTGTATGTGATCTGAAACATGATTATTGACGTAATTTTTTTCGAAACATGATTATTTGTGTTTTTTTTTATATTTGGTTATCAATAAAAAAATCTAAAAGAGAAAGAAAATACTATTAGTAAAAATAATAAAACAATTACAAATAAGTGAAAGAGCATGAAACAAACACCACCATTCTTTTCTCACTTGTTTCACGTGTTGGGAAAAAACAGATATAAAGAAACTAAATTGCCTTCTCTCTCATTTTCTCATAAAACAAGGCTTCCTTCTTTAATCAAATGAAACAAATATAACATATGTAACATGAAAATCAAATAAACTCACAAACATAACATTGAAAATAAAAACAAAATGATGTAAGAAAGAGTGAGAGCCTAACCTAGCTTTGGTGCAATGCCTGTCGTGGAGGACTTGTGCGGCGCAGATTCATGTTGGGCTGTGACGAAGGGAGTTTGCTGCGACTAGAGTCGGCGGGTGGTGGCATCGTCGTTACGACGCTGCAGTGTCGATTTCGTCAGAAATTCGCGTGCAACCTTCACGGCATGAAGTTGCAGATTTACGGCCGCGTGCTTGCGCGTTGGAGACCCATTTTGGGTGGTTGCGATTGTCGTGCTCGATTATGTTCGCGTCGGAGGCTGAGGAGGAGATTTAGTTTCTTAAAGGGTGAGATAATGAGTTTGAGTTGCGGAGGTAAAAGATGCAAGGTTGTTATGATGGTAGTGAAACAATGGAAGGGAAGTTAGTTGGAGATAGGGAGCAGTACTTTAACGGTGGTTCTAATGGATTGTTATTATTATTATTATTATTATTATTATTATTATTATTATTATTATTATTATTATTATTATTATTATTATTATTATTATTATTATTATTATTATTATTATTATTATTATTATTATTATTATTATTATTATTATTATTATTATTATTATTATTATTATTATTATTATTATTATTATTATTATTATTATTATTATTATTATTATTATTATTATTATTATTATTATTATTATTATTATTATTATTATTATTATTATTATTATTATTATTATTATTATTATTATTATTATTATTATTATTATTATTATTATTATTATTATTATTATTATTATTATTATTATTATTATTATTATTATTATTATTATTATTATTATTATTATTATTATTATTATTATTATTATTATTATTATTATTATTATTATTATTATTATTATTATTATTATTATTATTATTATTATTATTATTATTATTATTATTATTATTATTATTATTATTATTATTATTATTATTATTATTATTATTATTATTATTATTATTATTATTATTATTATTATTATTATTATTATTATTATTATTATTATTATTATTATTATTATTATTATTATTATTATTATTATTATTATTATTATTATTATTATTATTATTATTATTATTATTATTATTATTATTATTATTATTATTATTATTATTATTATTATTATTATTATTATTATTATTATTATTATTATTATTATTATTATTATTATTATTATTATTATTATTATTATTATTATTATTATTATTAAATTAGGTGACCAAAAGGTCCAACCAAACCAAAAAGACAACCTACATCATATACTGTACAAGATGATGTCTACTTTTCCTATATGACCAATTTGTATACACCACATTATCTTTAATATGATTCACTATATTTGTATAATCACTATTTTGACCAAAAATAAGACTGTTTCTAAGCTGCCAGACCATGTATAACGTTTCAGCTACAGCATTCTTAAGCAAATTTGCTCTCCAGCCTTTGCCTTTAGTATGCCTACAAATCCAACTCAACTCATCCTTCCACATGAGAGGATCATGATGCATCTTAAGCCAAGTAAGGACCTCACACCAAATAGCTTTAGTCTTAGAGCAGCCAAAGAAAAGGTGGTCATGGGATTCCTCCTCCTCTGTACAAAGACCACAACAAGTATCCTGGATCATGCCAAACTTCCTGAGTCTATCCTTCGTTGCTAACCTCCTTTGACAAGCCAGCCAAAGGATGAACCTGGCTCTAGGCCTAGCAGCATTGTTCCTAACCAAGTTATACCAGGGGACCCTCATACCATCATCAATTAAGGCTTTATAGAAATCCTTAGCTTTGAACACCTGAGAACTCAAAGCATTATTCCACACACTCTGGACAGTAGCAATTGTGGATCTTTGTTGCAACAACCCTTTCATCAGCCAAGAGTTACTAGATTTAAGGTCATACTCCATGAAATCACATCCCTTCAAGTAATAGGAATGAATCCATTGCACCCATAAATTGTCAGCTTTCCTACAAATATTCCAGACACACTTTATCAACAAGACATGGTTCCAAACAACCAGATTAGGAATTTGTAAACCTCCCTGATTATAAGGTTTACAAACATTCTCCCACGCCACCAAACTCTTTCTGCTAACCTCTTTAGAACCTGTCCAAATAAAGCTCCTACAAATGGAGTTTATTTTCTGAATAACAGTTTGAGGCAAAGGAAAACAGTGAAGCCAGAACTGAGCTATAGCACAAGATATACTCTTGACCAGTTGCACTCTACCAGCATAACTCAAAAGTCTAGAAGACCAGTGGTGCACTTTGCTCAAAATCTTATCTATGAGAGGCATGTAATGCACAATATTCAGCCTTTTAGATGAGAGTGGAACACCTAAATACCTGATAGGGAAAGATCCTGCCTGGAAACCAGTAGCCTTAATCACCTCTTGCTTACTGCTGAAGTCCATGCCCCCACAAAAAACCTTACACTTATCCTTATTAACAACCAATCCTGTGGAGTTTGAAAAAGAATTAAAAGCTTCAAGGAGGAGGTCCACAGACTGTTTATCACCACGACAGAACAACAACACATCATCAGCAAAAGCAAGGTTAGTTAGCTTCAAATGAGCGCAGTTGATATGATACTTGAAGCTAGGATTTTGTTGCATCTTCATAAGAGTCCTGTGCATATACTCCATCATTATCACAAAAAGGAGAGGGGACAAGGGGTCACCTTGTCTAATGCCCCTCCTAGCTTGCAAAAAGTCTGTGTGGTTGCCATTGATGTTAAACTTGTAGGAGACAGTTTTAACACTCAACATTATCCAACTGATAAATCTACTAGGTATACCAATCTCTTTCAACACTCCTTCAAGAGCATCCCAGCTGACCATATCATAGGCCTTCTGTAAGTCAATTTGGAACATCATTCTAGGCATCCCTCCTTTCCTATCATAACCTTTTAAGAGCTCATAAGCTAGCATAATATGATTGTGAATAATTTGCCCAGGAACAAATGCTGCCTGGTTCTGACTGATGATGCTGGGAAGAACCTTACTCAATCTAGCAGTCAGAATCCTGGACAAGAGCTTGTAGAAGGTAGTGCACCCTGCAATAGGCCTGTAATCCTTGATATGCTTTGCTGATTCACCTTTGGGGACAAGGGTTACAATAGTACAGTTAAACGGTTTGTAAAGGAAATTGCCTACAAAATACTCATTCACTGCCTTCATGACATCAGTTCTTATAACAGTCCAACTCCTTTTGAAAAAAGCAGCCCCATAACCATCCCAACCTGGACTTTTCAGATCACCTATACCTTTCAAAGCTGTGAGAACCTCTTCCTCAGTGACACTACTCAACAGACCCTCTCTTTGCTCCATGCTCACTTGAGGCCCTAGTCTCATAGCTTCAATATCAATGTAATCAATACTATCCTCTTTCTTTCCCATGAGTTGACCATAGAAATCAAGGACTTCCCTCTCAATATCAGGAGCTGCATACAACAGGGTACCATCAGTTTTGTGGAGGAAACTGATATTCCTTTGATTCTGCTTAGCCTTTATAGTGGCATAAAAAAAAGATGTATTCTTATCCCCTTTCCTAAGCCAATCTATCTTAGACCTCTGTCTTAACATCTTATCTTCAAGCTCATTAAGGAATAAGACATCTTCAATTTCCTTCTTCACCTTAGCTATGCACTCCCTGCTCATTCTGTTATTCCTAAGCTCCTCTTGAGCCCTCTTCAATCTTTCCCTAGCCTCCTCAATATTCTGACCTATAGTATGAATAGGCTTACTGAATCTTCTAATGTCTTTTCTTAACCTCATAAGCTTCCTCCACAGAGCCACCATAGGTCTGCCATCCACAGAATTCTCCCAACTAGCCTTGATCATCTGCTGGTAACCAGGCTGATCCACAATACAATTACTGAACTTGAAAGTCCTATTAATGTGCACCTGCTTACTATTTTCTTTGACATACAACAGAGCATGATCCGATATATGAGGAGGCAGAATATTCAGAATAGTATCAAGGTGAATATTAAACCAGTCAACATTAGCCAACAATCTATCTATCCTTGAGTAAATGGTCCCTACCTCATGTTTATTAGACCATGTGTAATAGTCTCCCACACTGTCCATTTCACTCAAACCAGTAGAATTCATCATACTGACCAAGTCCTCATATTCTTTCTCAGTCACAGGGTTACCACCAAGCCTGTCCTGAGTTTTGACAACATTGTTAAAATCACCTATCACACACCAGGGTCCACTCTGATGGCTATTAATATCATCAATACACTTCCATAAAGTCCTTCTACTATTGAGTTGATTAAGAGCATATACTGCAGTGAACCAGTATTTGAAAGCACCATGTAAATCATAAACACCACAATGGATTAACTGGCTAGTACTCTTGATAAATCTGACATCAATAATGTTGGGATCCCACTGAACCCATATTCTACCATTAGCATGGTCCTTATAGTTATCCAGGTACATATCCTTAAGCTGAAGCTTATTCCTGATACTTTGAGCTTTTGCTTTTTTGACTCTAGTTTCAATCAGAATCACAATGGAAGGCTTGATCTTCAAGAGATGGGAGCTGACCTCTTTGATCTTACCACCTTTATTGAGCCCCCTTACATTCCAAGAAACAATCATGATCCTGAACCTAAAGCCACTAGAGGCTCATTCAAAACCTCTAGTGCCTCAAAGATGTTTCCACAATTAATTCCAGACTTAGGGCTAGCAAACATTGCCCTCTTACCTCTATCCCTCGTATCTTTCCCCACAGTAGTCCATTCATTTCCCCCATTAGCTGTAGCAATAAGCTTCTCAATAGGAACCAAAACAGGCTGAGGTGAACTGACTGTTGATGCTTGAACTACATTAGAAGAACCTACTGCTTGAACCTTAGGAGGACAAGCTGGTTCCACAACTATCTTCTTTGGAATCCATTGTTTTTTCTTGTTTCCAATGCCACAAATATGACCAATCTTTTGACACTTCTCACAAAAGTCTGGTTTCCACTCATACTCCACCAATTGTGTCCTCTTCCCTTTAACAGTATTGATGGTTATCTCTGTCATAAGCTGTTGGGTTATGTCTACCTCAACCAGCATACGAGCATATGAAACCCTCAATCTATTAGTGGTACATTCATCAGTCAGTAGCGGTTTCCCCAATGCACTACCAATTTTGTTGAGTGTATGTTCTCCCCACATATGCAGAGGCAATTTTGGTAATTTGATCCATATGGGAAGAGTTCTCAGCAAATCCCTTTTCAAATCAAACTCAGGATTCCATTCCTTTAGCACAAGAGGCATGTTTCTGATTGAGTAAGGACCTTTCATCATAACATTTGCCCTGTCTTCACAAGAGTTGAACCTGAGCAGAAAATAGCCATCATCATGGAAGAACATATCTGGCAACTTGACAAAATTCCATGCTCTTATCATGAAATTCTTCAGCATATTCATGCTCAGATCACCCCCTAACACATACAAGATCATAGCAGTCTCCCAGTATTGAATCTCCGATGCCATATCTTCCTCAACAATATCCACCTCAATTGCACCATTAACTAGCTTCGGTGCAACGTATTTCATAGATCTTCCCCGGAGAGGGTTCCGATTGTCACTCAGAACATCCACCCAGAGCTTGCGCTCCGCCGGTACCTCAATTGGAATATCTATTAGGGTTTCAGGATTACCTTCAAGAACGTGTTCATCTCCATTGACATTCACCGAATCAGCGTTCATCTCCAGAGTGTTGAACCATTGGCACCGTATTCGCCGTATTATTATTATTATTATTATTATTATTATTATTATTATTATTATTATTATTATTATTATTATTATTATTATTATTATTATTATTATTATTATTATTATTATTATTATTATTATTATTATTATTATTATTATTATTATTATTATTATTATTATTATTATTATTATTATTATTATTATTATTATTATTATTATTATTATTATTATTATTATTATTATTATTATTATTATTATTATTATTATTATTATTATTATTATTATTATTATTATTATTATTATTATTATTATTATTATTATTATTATTATTATTATTATTATTATTATTATTATTATTATTATTATTATTATTATTATTATTATTATTATTATTATTATTATTATTATTATTATTATTATTATTATTATTATTATTATTATTATTATTATTATTATTATTATTATTATTATTATTAATAATAATAATAATAATAATAATAATAATAATAATAATAAACAAAAGTAAAAGAAATAAAATGTAAATAATAATAAAATGAGAAAAGACTTAAAATTGAATTAAATACATAAAATAGAAAAAAATTAAAATTGATTTTAACTTTAATAAACTTAAAAAGAATATTTCAATTTGAATTAAAATTAAAATTAAAATCGAAAGATTAATAAAAAATCATGTTGACAAAAAAATTAGGGTTAAATACGTTTTTTGTCCCTATAAATATGCGACCATGCAATTTTGGTCCCATTAAAATTTTCTTTCGAATAATGGTCCTCCTAAATTATTATGCATGTAGTTTTTGTTGGAATAAACTTAAATGCAGTCAAAGAGAGTTTGAAAGTTATATTTTCTTGGGATTAGAAAAGTCTATTCCTTGGATCTACACCTCCTTGAAAATATTCAGCATTTATTATTTAACATTTCCTATGTAGCATTTATATCTTTGTATTTTGAGTCTCTATATATAGAACTCATTTGTATCATATTTTCTAAGGCAGTTTAACATTTCAATATACATAAAGAAGTTGCAGTCCTCTAAACACCACCTCTAGAAGTTTAGTCCTTGTTATTGTCTTCAAATTGGCATCAGAGCAATGGCGAACATGATGAATCAGATGCCACTGCCACAACTATCAAAATTGAATTATGAAAATTGGAGTATCCATATGAAGGCGATTCTCGGATCTCTAGATGTATGGGAAGTAACAAATGATGAGTTTACAAAACCAACTAATACAACTGGATACACAACAACCCAGAACAAGGCGTTAAAGAGACGCGATCGAAAGATAAAACAACATTGTACATGTTGTTTAGGGTTGTCGATGAATCAGCCTTTGAGAAGATTGCTAGTTCGACTACGTCGAAAGCAACATGGTACACCCTTGAAATATCGTTTAGAGGAGCACATAGAGTTGAGCATGTTCGCTTGCAAACTCTTCGAGGTGAACTAGAAAGAATGAAGATGAAGGAGACGGAGTCCGTGTCGGACTACATAACATGTGTGGAAACGGTGGCAAACAAACTGAGTCGAAATGGAGAAGCATTGACTGATGCTCGTATTGTCGAAAATATTTTGAGATCTTTGACAGACAAGTTTGAGAATATAGTATGTCCAATAGAGGAATCGAAGAATTTGCCGAGAGTTACTGTCGAAGAAGTTGCAAGTTCTCTCGAAGCACATGAACAACGCAAGTTGAAGAAGAAGGAGAAGGCATCTGAGGACGCAGATCAAACCAAGGAAGTTTCCAGTTAAAAAATATTATTTATTAAAAAATAATTGAAATAAATTATTAATAAATAAAAAAATAATATATTAATAATATTAAACATATATGTATAGATGTTTAATATTATTAATATAAACATAGTGGAAGACCAAGTACCCTATAACCACTGTGACATTCCAAACATGGAATATGGGGTGTCTGAAAACATAATTTTTTTTATGCGGCAGACAAAAAAAGTTTTTTAAATGGGACAAATCAAATCTCGCTACTATTGCAGGAGATAAAAGGTATTTAACCCTATATAAAATTGTGTGTTGCACTAATTCTAATTTAATTGATGCACAAAATAATAATTATAGAAGTTCACACAACAACATTCATGGGCACCATAAAAATACTATAAATATATTTTTGATTGCATAATATTTAGGCTTTTTTATTTTTAACATTTTATGTCATGAACTCACATTATTAATACTAATAATAGTTAATAGTATTAGTATATATAAAAATTTATAAAATTTATTTAAAATTAATACGATAAATTAATTATATTATCAATTAAAAATTTGAAATAAAATTAATTAAAATAATTCAATAAATAATTTTGAATCTTAAAACTCAATAAATATATTTATGTTAGATCTCATTTTAAAATCGGCCTTTGCCCTCAACATGTATTAATGACTACGGTCTTATACAAGCCAACATGAACTGACTCAATATTTCATTGAACAGATTTGATGAAATAAAACTATTATTAAATAAATTTTAACAAAATTAAATTAATTAATTAAAATAAAATTATTACTATTATTTTTTTTGATAGAAAAGGATTAATTTATATCATTAATAATAATAGTTTGAATACATGTTGGAATTTCAATAAAATCATGAAAACTAGCTAAAGATGGAGCCACCCGCACCAAAGCATGAGCAACCTCATTGGCTTGTCTTCGAACGAACTTAACATGAGAGTTCCTAAATAATGTAGTCATCAAGTTATGACAATCGCTAATAATAGCGTCGAAATCCGAGTCATTTGGCTTCATAGAATTCACACTATCATCGCTTAGCATCAAGCTCAAAAACCATATTATCATAGTCCATATTGCTTACCCACTTTATAGCTTTCAGGAGTCCTAAAGCTTCTCCGGTAGCAACGTCAACGCAAGGGGAAAACCATTTTGTACAGGCTGCAACGTAGTTACCACTATCATCTCTTATACAAGCACCAATACCTACTTTATCAAGATTAAAGGAAGTATCAATGTTACATTTGAGGCGCCCCGTTGAAGATTTGCAGCATTTAGAGATAGTAGTTGGAGAAATAATAGTCTCTGAGGTGGGACGGTGTTGTTGGGCAGCTTTCCAATCAGATATGAAATATGATGCTCGCTGACAAATTTGTGCCGAAGATTCTTCTATCGAATTCCATATATGATTATTTCTTCCTTTCCAAATGCTCCAAAGAATAACCTAGAAGAGAGCCTGATGGTCATGGTTGAGAACCTACAAAACAGAAATAATCATAGAAGCCAAGGAAACTCTATTATTACTATGTTGCTGGAGCGGATGCCAAAGGCCCATTCTTTTCCAGCATTCAACACTTTTTGGACATTGAAGAAAGAGATGATAAGAATTCTCCTCGTTATTACTGAAGCCGACACAAGTAGGAGAACAATTAATCCCCTTATACAATAGTCTAGATCTTGTCGGCACACAGTCTCTACACAGACGCCACAGGAAATTTTTAATTCTGGGAGACGTTTTGATGTGCCATAGAGTATTCCAATTCTCACAAACTTCGAGATGAGACATATGAATAGCTTCACTAATACAATATCTATAAGCACTACGCACCGAGAATTTACCATCAGTTTCACATCTCTAATGCAATTTAACATTATAAACAGAATCAAATAACGGCGTGTTCTGCACCTTCTTGGCCGCTTCTACACCAACTAGAGATACCACTAAATCATAATTCCAACTTTTATAATTTAGAATCAATAAGTCCGAAACTCTCAAGTTACTAACTTCCAGATTATTTGGCCAAGTGTTTTCTAAATAAGTACCATCAAATAACCAATTCTCATTCCAAATAGAAATGTTCTCACCTGACCCTATACTCCAGTTGAGACCGCCCCTGACCACAAATTTAGCACTCCACAGGCTCCGCCAGACATAACTAGGATTATTACCAATATTAGAATGAAGAAGATCAGAGTTAGGAAAATACCTAGCTTTACACAATCGAGCAACAATAGTATCAGGATTAGTCATAATTCTCCAAACTTGTTTACTCAGCATCGCGTAATTGAACACACTTATATTCTTAAACCCCATGCCTCCAGCATTTTTTGGCATTGAAAATCTATCCCAAGACATCCAATGAATCCCTCGAGATCTATCTCTTTTACTACCCCACCAGAAAGAATTCATCATTTTCTCAATTTCATCGATCAAGGAAGACGGGAGTAAAAACAAACTCATGATATAAGTAGGTATAGAATGCAATACAAATTTAATCATAGTTTCCCTGCCATCTTAGGGTAGACTTTTACTGCTCCAGGAATTAATTTTCCTCTAAATTCTGTCTTTTATGAAATTAAAACTTGTTTTTCTTACTTCTACCAACCATAGATTGAACACCAAGATACTTTCTGGTACCTATAACTTGTTGAACCCCTAAGGATGTAGCCAATAGATCTCTAGTAATTTGATCAACATTCCTGCTGCAAAAAAATTCTAATTTCTGAAAATTGATAGCTTGACCGGAAGCTTCTTCATAAGTAACCAGTATGTCTTTCATAAAATTAGTCTCTTCAACATTTGCTCGAAAGAAAAGGAAGCAATCATCGGCAAACAGAAGATGGGATATGATAGGAGCATTTCTATAGATTTTAACACCATGAATATCACGTCTGCTTTCAGCTTTCCGTATAAGAGCGGTAAGGCCTTCAGCACAGAGAATAAACAAATACGGTGATAACGGATCCCCTGTCTTAAACCACGGCCGAGAACAATCGGGCCAACCATATTACCATTCAAGATCACATTATACTCTACAGTTTCCACACAGAGGATAATCCAATTAATCCATTTCTGACAAAAACCCATGGTAACTAGAACATCTCTTAAATACTCCCAGTCGATTCTATCATAAGCCTTGTTGATATCAAGCTTGAGAGCAATCTCACCTACTTTACCTTTGGTTTTAGTCTTCATATAATGAACCACTTCAATGGTAGCCATAACATTATCTAAAATATATTTACCGGGCACGAAGGCTGATTGGTTATCTAATATATGCACTTACCAAGAATTTGTTTGAGGCGATTAGCAAGAACCTTCGCAATCACCTTGTATTTGAAGTTACACAGGGTAATCGGTTGCCAATATTTCATGGAATTTTGATTCTCTCCTTTTGGAATAAGAGTAATATTTGTTTTGTTGAGACTTTCAGGAAAGACTATAGTTTCGAGCCAAATACAACATGCATTAAAAATATCTGCACCACACGAATCCCAGAATTGATGGTAAAATCCCGGGTTGTTAATAATATTATTAAAATCAATTTTTATTTTAGTCAATTATCTTTTTTTTTTGCGTCTATACAAGGTTTTGTCGAGTGCATTTGTTTGGTAGGATTAAAATACATTAGTTGATTAATATGTCAAATAGTTACACAAAAACTCTACTTTCATAGTTATGAATGCATTGAAGGCTATAATTGAAAATTAAAATTTCTAAAATTAGCCAAAAAATCTAACCACAAAATGCTTTTAGCAAACTAAAATATAGAAAGTTAAAAAAAAAATCTCAATCTATATAAGACCATCAATCATCCATTTCTTTCTCATCAAATCTCAAACCAAGTTCTCTCAACAAAACACATTGGGAACCCGATTAAGCGGTTTAGTGGGCTTGATATTGGTGGTAATAACCATTAAAAAAACTCATCAAGTTATAATCAACAATGGCTTTCTCCAAATCGTTCGTCCTTGCTTTACTTGTTGTTGCGACAATCTCAAGCATGAACGTTGAAGCTCGTCGTCTTCTTCATGCAATCACAGAACCAAACCCAAATATACCAAAACCATCTTTGCCGGATTTCGATTTGGATGTATTGCCATCAACTCTTCCACCATTGCACACTTCCATTCCATCTCCTCCTAAGAACATCAAGTCATTTCCCTATCGTGCCATTGATTCAACTAACAATGTACCATCAAAGTCCGCTCCAGCTCCAGCTCCAATTTCCAATACTCCCAAATCACCCCCTGCCGGATTTTTCTCCTTTTTCCCATTTTTCTCCAAGACTCCTTCAACCTCTAACCCTTAAACATTCCTTTACAAGTTGCATTTGGTAATCACGTAAATATAACCAGTATAGTACATACATTGTCTCATTCTTTTCACCGTGTAGTGAAATTGCATGAGGTTATAATGATTGTAGTATTTTTGTTGTATTAATTGTAATGGTTAAGAAATATAGTATAAATTACACCAAAATGGAAGTAAAGCGTAATTAGCGCTACTCCTTTTTGAATTATTGTTCTCCATAACACCTTCAACCACTAATCCATTAATAACTTTTTACAAGTTGCATTGTGTAATATAGTACTAGCATTGCCTCATTTTAATTTATCGAATGTGATGAGATTGAGCGTTATAATTATAGTAGTATTTATGTTGTATTAATTGTATGGTTAAAATATACACCAAAATGGAGACTTGTGTCATTCTCAAGTTACTATTATGTTGTCTTTCTTGTTGGGAGAGCCGACCAACAAATTTTCTTTAAACTATATATATATATATATATATATATATATATATATATATATATATATATATATATATATATATATATATATATATATAACATTTGTAAAAATTTATTATTTTAAAATAAAAAACCAAAATTATTATTTTCTTCAATTAAGTTTCTAAATAATACAGATTTAAGCAATATTCTTTGAAATATATTAATTTTATTAACTTAATCTTATGTTATTATTAGACATGTATCATATTATTTTTTATCACCCTAATTAAATATGATAACTTTATATACTTCTTGAACTACAAAATAAAATGATTATTTATTATAATCATGTTATTTACAAACTACATTTAGAGTACTATTTTGAAAATCCAATTTAAAATTATTCATTAAAAATATTTATTTTTATTCGTGTGAAAACAAAAATAGATCTTAGTCAACGTTTTATAAGATACTAAAATAAAAAATTCCTTAAAAAATAAAACATAAATATATTTATAAAATTTTAAAATAAATAATTAATTAAACCTTATAAATTGTTATATATATATATATATATATATATATATATATATATATATATATATATTATTACAATAATTGTCGATGTCATTGAATGAAAATGACTAATACAAAATAAAATTGATTAAAGACAAAGAAAAATGCGGCATAAAAATCGAGAGCAGTTTTGAACGAAAATGGCTAATACAAAAGAAAATTGATTAAAGACAAAGAAAAACACGGCTTAAAAATCAAGAGCAGTGGGAGTCGAACCAATAACTTCCAAGTCCTTAAAAAGCTACTTTAGCGTTACTACATATATTGTTATAATTAATTGCCTTTTCTTAAATTTATATAATGATTAATTTATATCGAGCCTACTATATAGCCCATATAAAGAGTCTCTACAATGATGAGATGACATAACTAAACAAATTAAATCCAACTGTGGTAATGCATGCAATGATGGGAGACTTTAAATAATGTTTGTAGTGGATATGATTACAATATGTGTGATAACTCCTACTGAGTAGTTATCAATGGTTTTAAGTTTGTTGAGGATTAGAGATACATCAAATTGTGAAGTGAGAAGTTCTATATATGTGGTTTCTCTATATTATGGATTGGGCCCCTCAATGTCATATATAAATGTATTTATATCTCTTAAAGGTATTAAATCAGATGAGCCTGGTCTTCTTAGAATATAGAAACTCTCACAAGAGTGGGTGGTTGATACCAAAAATTAAGAAGATGCAGTTAAGCCCTGTGACTTTCTAGATACCTACTTTTGACCATGTACTCGCTTCTCCCACGATCGCGCATTATATAAAAAAAAGAGGGAAGTCGGACAACAAATCCAAAAAAGGGGTGATCGAACCAAATGAAGGGAACTAGAACTAATACAAAGGTGACTCGTGAAGAACAAAATGTATATATCTCGACTTCGCCCCGAGATCTCCCTCAATTATTACACTACATAGTCCCTTAATCATGAGGGATTATATAAGTTGAAGTGCTTTAACCTTTCACTTTCGAACCTTTTGAACGAGCCTGTTCGAAGCACTCACACATATCCTTATGTGTGAATGAATTTCCACTCTTCTGACAAGGTTCAGTCTAGTCCTCCATGATTGACATATGACTCAATGCACAAGAGGGAGGGTGAATTGCATGTTTTAGAAAAAAGAAAGTTTGAAAAACCTTTAGCATTATTTTCATAGTTTAAATTCATTTAAAAATATTTTAGAAAGTAGCATTGGAAAATAAAAGTTGGATAGTAAATATTTAAGTGATAGAGAAATAACACTAGAGATTATAGAGGTTATGTAAAAAAGAGAACACTTTATTCACTCCCTAAGGTTCTTGAGAGTAAACAATATAACTTAAGAGCTTATAGTAGGTTTAACTCTCAAATCCCCTTATACAAGGAAAATGAAAATTTTGATTAACTTCAAACAAAACAACAAAAACAAAAGATAAGCACCTGGTCTTCTTTTTCAAAGGACAAATTGAAGCACTTATAATTTTTTCCATACACAAACTTGAAGAGGTTAGTCCCTAACGTACACATAGATTTTATACAGGATTATCTCAAACCAAGGAGAGCTTTTGAAGCAAGTTGCGCTCACGAACCTAATTGAGGTTTTCACTGGATGGTCACGAACCTATGGGATTTTATATCGGGCTTATATGCATTCTTAACAGGCTTTTGCCCATGAAGGCAATGCTTGTGATCCAAACAGAGGTTTTAAGGGGCTAACACGAACTATGATATTTTATATGGGGCTTATCTCCAACCTTATCAAGTTTTTGACTAGACTAAGCTTACAAACCGAATTGACGAATTAATAACTAAATCCCCAAATAAAAACTTTTATAGGATTTAGATTCAAACCTAAATAAGAAATCTCTAATATAATAAATTATTTAACCAAAGTAAAATTGTTCCTTTGTGAACTTTAAAAACTACCCTTCTAGAAATACAAAGATACCTTACTTGCAAAAGACCTTTCTAAAAAAACTACATCTAAATTTGTAAGTGAGAGAACGTGAGATAATACTTTTTGAGAGAGAGTGAGGAGTGAGATATGAGAGTTCATGAATCTGGATGTTGAATATGAGGAAAGGGCCCTCTAATTATAGGTTAGAGGTTGGCCAGAAAAAAAAAGTGTGGCAAAAATAAAATTGCCAATAAATTTGAAACTTTCTCCAATCAAATGGTTGGCCTATAATAAATGGTTGGCCTAAAAAAATAGCTATAAAAATTGATTAATACACTGTCCTAAATATTTATGGCACATTTTTGCACTAAATCATTCAATAAAGTATAAGTTCCAATTGATTCCTTACTTGCAAAAGACCTTTCTAAAAAAACTACATCTAAATTTGTAAGTGAGAGAACGTGAGATAATACTTTTTGAGAGAGAGTGAGGAGTGAGATATGAGAGTTCATGAATCTGGATGTTGAATATGAGGAAAGGGCCCTCTAATTATAGGTTAGAGGTTGGCCAGAAAAAAAAAGTGTGGCAAAAATAAAATTGCCAATAAATTTGAAACTTTCTCCAATCAAATGGTTGGCCTATAATAAATGGTTGGCCTAAAAAAATAGCTATAAAAATTGATTAATACACTGTCCTAAATATTTATGGCACATTTTTGCACTAAATCATTCAATAAAGTATAAGTTCCAATTGATTGGCTCGTAAATAAAATTTCCCACAACTTTTCTGATAGCACTAGATTTAACTTACACCTCTTTAAAACATTTTTAAAAATATTTTTTTTAAATAAATTAAAGTGTAAAATTTGTTTTAGTGTGTGTATCTGTGATTAGACGTATAACTTTATGAAAAAACCCTTATATTTTTATAATATATTGTTCACACAAACACAACTTTGCTAGCTTTAACACTTCCCCTCTTCCATACTATGAAGTTTCAAGACATGTGAAACACTTTCTTGAATTCCTCTCAGAGATGAGGCTAGAAATTTATTCTAGAAGAGTTCCATCATCCAAGGATCTTTGCGTTGATCATTAAACACAAGATTTCTCTACTTGAATCTTTAACGACTCGTTATGCGTTAATTTTAGATGTTATCATCAAAGACTGGTTATTATCATCAAAAGGATGCTCATCTTTAATAGAGCTTCTTTAAGTACAAACCTGCAGAACAGGATTCCACATTCTCCACCTTTTTAATGATGATAACACATCTCTCAAGAAGAAGAAAAAAGAAATAATAGATATATGTTGGAGTAATTAAACTCCCCCTCAATTAAGTAGAGAGTATACTATACTCACCTCATAGGGTATACTTTCCCCCTTTCAAAAAATAAAAAATTCGTATAAAGATTCATTTTGATTATGTAACTATGCAAACATATTGAAAAATAAACATTTAATAAGGGAAAACAATATTGAATTTAATTCAAGGAAAGTACAAAAAGTTAATTGCAAGAAACACAATAGAAAGCAATAAAAAATAAGAAATAATTAGTTCACTTCATACTCATCCTTATTTGACATTGTAGCGGTAAAAATTTGAGACTAAGCCATTGATTGACTTAACTCGTAATCAGTGAAAGTCGCCACCACACTTTATTTGTCCAAAGGAATGGGAAAAGAGCGAATAAAACCAAAAAAGAAATAGAGGTGAAGGTAAGGGGGTTGATTATTCAAAGGGAAGGTATTAGCATCCTAAACATCTACGATACTCCATAGGAACCTCTTTGAAAATCCGTGTAATTGAAAAAAAGGTAATATGTACAAAATATGTTATGGAGATGACAAATGAAGATTTTTTTTACAACATTTAATTTGATAAAGCTTCCAATGAGTTCTAGGCTTGCATACCAACGATGTGCAATGTGAAAATTAAAACCCATGTAGTTCTGGTAAAACAGACCAAATTGGGTGTGCAATATTGAAGAAAGAAGTCATATATTGATTAAGATTAATTGATAACTTTATTAAGAAAAGAGATTGAGAAAAGGCATGCACCTAAGTTCAAGTTTATTATGAAAGTGGTTCAAGTTTTAAAAACAAGAAGAGTTTTGAAAAAAGAGGGAGACAATTTTGAATTTAGAGAATATGGGAAGACATGAATAGACTATCTTAAAACATAAAATAACGGCTAACGTAGGAAAGGTCTAAGCAAATGAGAAGCTAATACTTGACATAATGGAGTCAATAGAATTCACATCCTTTGGATTAAAGCCACACATATATAGTAGACCAAGAGCATATCGATGATCATGTGAAAATAAATCACAAGTAAGGAAGTATCAAAGAAACCCAAGGTATTAAAACCCAAAGTAATGTCTTCAATGTTGATCCATGTGTCATATAGATCACTTAAGGTCAACATAACAACATGCACACACACAATTTTCCAATACACAAACTAAATAGGAACAAGGCAACATAAGGTTCAAAGGTCTCAAGGTCTCCAAATATCAAGACTTCTAATCCTAAATCCAAGAAATACACTACTCCAAAATACCAAGAATAGTAACCAATAGGCCACAAAAAGCATTAAGTCTTTTAATGTTGAAGTTGATTATTAAGTATCTTCAAAATAAAAAAAGAAGCTCAAATGTGCAAAGATAAAATGACATAAAATAAAACACAAGTGAGTAAATGGAAAATAGCATAAAATGTAAATGCTAAAGATAAAAGTACATAAAAATAAAGGCATAAAATATAAGAAAAAACTAAATACACAAGGTAAATTCAATGGTTAATGGTTAATGAGTTAGTAGTCACAAACTAGGATAAACAATGATTGAGTGATAACCTTGGACCAAACGACAATAGAGACTTATTAGATGATTGATGGAATCAAAGCCTCCTAACAATAAGCTTCACAAGTATGGACCCAAAGATAACAAATCAAACATCCTTGGGCATTCAAACATATAGTTTGAGCCACAAATGATCATTTTCTAATTCGGAACAAATTTAGCGCTATGTTAAGTAATCGCAGACGGACTTATGTTGAAGTCAATACTATATGAGGCTAGTAAATAAGAATATATGTACCATACATGTTAGAGATATGGCAGAAACTATACACCTAAAATATGTAGCACAAGTATAAAACTAAAGGTGATAAAGACCTAGGTCATGGAATATACCTTATGACAAACTTTCACCAATGCCAAATACCTTGAATGATCAAAGCATCACCTAGAGGTAGTTTGGAAATGTTGAAATTTCATCAACTATCCATAAGCTTATATGAACTTACAGTTCAAATGCCTTTTCCAAATTGATCAAAAAGAAAAAGAAAGAGGATGAAGTACAGATAGAAAAAAAATTAAATCCCACATTTGAACCAAAGGATTAATCAAACTATCATTAAAATCATTCATCCATTTTGGTGCAGTTAAACATAACACCCAAGATCCAATGATGTTAATGAATCTTATGACAAAAATCCATATGATCCAAGATCAGACAGAATATATACAAAAATAAAATTGCAATTAATAAGCAAAATATAATAAGAAAGTGCTTTTTAAATTGTTTTTAAAATGAAAATAAAAGTAAAAATAACAAACTATAGTGAAAGCATCAAAGAAACATTAAAGGATACCATACAAAATCGGAAATGATCTCTAATATTTTTAGGATTTGTTTGGTAATTTTTGAAAACAGAAAAGTATTTTTAAACTAATTAAAATAACTCAAATAAGTGAAAAACGACTAAATATAGCAAAAAAAAAATTAAGTTCCAGAAAAATTACAATAAGTCAAAAATGAGACAAATGAACTTTAGAAGCTAAAAGAAACTAAAATTAAAATAGTAAAAGAATTTAAAACATGTAAATATGTAGCCATCAAATCAAGTCAAAATTGCCAAAATTATGTAGGATCTATGATCCAGACTGAAGGTCCACAAGAACAATAAAATGTGTGCGTGCAGAGATTCAAATTTCTCATCATTTCTCAGATAACGACAAGTGACGGAGGGACCACTTGTCCTCCAATGGCAGGCCGATTCAATTTACGAGAAAGAGAGAGGGGGAAGACATTAAAAATTGTAACGTTAACAACATCATAATGTAATCCACTCTCTGAGAGAGTTGGTATGTGTGAGCCTCTTGAATATCATGTTGATATTAGGACTGATGTTATAGATTTGTAATTCAACGTTGTTGATTCTTTAAGCTTTTAAGTATAAAATGTTTATTGTTCTTGGAGGAAGCTTGTAAGCAACTCTAAGTATGTTTGTTAGTCAAGAGTCTTGACTAAACATATTGTAATATATATAGATATCACTGAGGTGATTTAGAAAGTGAGATCTTGATTTCACATATTTAAGGAGAACCTAGGTAGAAGTTGCATTGGGTAGGGATTAAACGAGAAGTTGTAAACAAGGGAGTTTAGCTTTCAACTAATAATGTTGATAATGGACTTCTTTCATTGCTTGATAGCCCCATAGTAGGTGTTGTTGTACATCAAACTGGGTTAGCATATCAGTGTGTTATTATCTTTCTATTTTGTTCGTTCTGTTCTTTATTGATTGACATGTCGTTAATATGTTGGATTACTAGTTACGACTCTCAACTGATAAAGTAATATATCAGTATGCTATATATTTTCCAGGTGGTTTTTATACAAAGATCAATGTCTCAACATGGATTATGACATTAATTATATGTATATCAGAATTTCACTATGACTTTTAATTAAGTTCAGGATATCTGGTGGTGTGGGTCAATTTTACACAATGCCAGCAAGGTGTTGAGCCGGAGAAACGACGATGGCTCTATAGTAATGCTCATAGTATATTTCTTGAATATTTTTCACATGGTAGAAAAAACGCCGCTATTACAAGAGGTGAGGGGAAAATATTCGTTTGTTTCTACGTTGATTGAGTTTTTTTAGGATTAGCGTGAGAGATTTTAGCTTGGGGTTCGACATATTATGTTAGCCTCCAATTACAATGATGCAATCTGTTATGGTTGTTCCTTTATTTTCTTAAACTACACCATCTTATATTCATAACATCAGAGAAAATTGAAAACTTCTTCGTCATGTAAGGTATCTTAATGATGAGACCTTCGTATGAGATTTAAAAGAGATGGCTAAAGCCCTTGACATCATTTAAGACATGGGTCCTAGATTGAGACTTGAATTAAATATTTGTAAGAGTAATATCTATTGGGCTTTGGGTTATTCTCCATTAGTTAAGGGATCCCCATAGTGAGTTTCTTTTATTTTGATCATGCATGGATATCACCAAAGTATTTTTTTTAGCCTAAAAATGCATTAAAGAATCCAAATGGAGGAAGTAACTAAATGGTTTGATAAATATGTGAATGAAGGTTGAAGACATCATGGTTATTAGATGTCCCTTCATCGAGAACCTTCAATGGAATGACTTTTTTTACCTATTAGATGTCCTTATTTCTAATGATTACCTTATTTCCTATTGATTAAGTTTACATATTTGTATGGTAATGCATGTTTTGATATCTTTGAGGAACACATCGATTATTGTAGGGATGTTTCAAGCTTCAAATTATGTATGAATTTGTTAAGAATGTCCATTTAATATATTTTGGCAAACATAGGTATTTGTCAAAAATAATTGCCGATAATTTATTGGCCGCCCACTAGATGGAAGATGGACATTATAAGTAACATATATTCTATTACATTATAGGTGGGAGGGATATATATATATATATATATATATATATATATATATATATATATATATATATATATATATATATATATATATATATATATAGACTTAAATGAGGGATTTCTCCACTTGTTTGGCTAAGGAACACTGATTTAACTCTAAGACAAACAATCCTCAAAATTGACTCAAGTAAAATATTATAAATTATGTTATGACGATCAACATAATTTGATATCGTTTTTGAAATTTTATATTCATAAAAGTAAAGACCGTCGACATTTTAAAAGAGACTAAAATTCATACATAACTTTATTATGACTTCTAAAGTTGTAGGTGTAGATTTTATGAGATTTGATTTTCCCATTCTCGTTTACCTATCTTTCTTATATGCAATAATTATTACTTCAATACATAATTACTTCGATACATAAGAGCACATCTTTACCTATAATAATCATGCTTAAATGATAAGTAGAAATAAAATCTATAACAAGTAGATATCATGTTTAATTTGGGTTAAAATTAAAACATGAAAAATTCAAAACAATTTAAATTACTTCTCTTCTACGTGTTTTATACAAGACAACATGAACTGACTAAATATTTCAGTGAACAAATTTAATGAAATAAAACTGTTATTAAACAAATTTTAACAAAATTAATTAAATTAAAATTATTATTATTAGTATTAGGTAAATTCTTGGCTACCTATTAATATCAATTTTTTTTAGTCATTTATCTATTTCTTTTTCGCTATACAAGGTTTGTTCGACTTCATTTGTTTTGTACGATTAAAATACATTAGTTGATTAATAGGTCAAATACTTACACATAAACTCAATTTTCATTGTTAAGAATGCATGGAAGGCGGTAATTAAAAATCAAAATTTCTAAAATTAGCTAACAAGTCTAACCACAAAATGCTTTTAGCAAAGTAAAATATAGAAAGTTAAAAAAATATCTCTCACTCTATATAAGACCATCAATCATCCATTTCTTTCTCATCAATTCTCAAACCAATTTCTCTTAACAAAACACATTGGGAACCAGATTAAGCGGTTCAGTGGGCTGGATATTGGTGGTAAAAACCATTAAAAAATACTCATTAAGTTGGCATCAATAATGACTTTCTCCAAATCATTCATCCTTGCTCTACTCGTCGTTGCGACAATGTCAAGCATGAACACCGAAGCTCGTCGTCTTCTTGAAGTAACTAGACAACCACAAGTTATCCCAACTTTACCAAAACAATCTTTGCCGGATTATGATTTGGATGTATTGCCATCAACTCTTCCACCATTGCACACTTCCATTCCATCTCTTCCTAAGCACATCAAGCCATTTCCCTTTCCTTCCATTGATTCAACAAATGACGTTCCATCAAAGTCCGCTCCAGCTCCAGCTCCAATTTCCGATACTCCCAAATCACCCTCTGCCGGCTTTTTCTCCTTCTTCCCATTTTTCTCCAAGACTCCTTCAACCTCTAACCCTTAAACAACCCTTTACAGGTTGCATTATGTAATCACCTAAATATATGCAGTATAGTATATACATTGTCTCATTCTTTTCACCGTGTAGTGAAATTGCATGAGGTTATAATGCTTGTAGTATTTCTGTTGTATTAATTGTAATGGTTAAGAAATATAGTATGAATTACACCAAAATGGTAGTAAAGCGTAATTACCGCTACTCCTTTTGGATTATTATTCTCCGGAACACCTTCGACCACTAATCCTTAAAAATTTCTTTACAACCTGCATTATGTAATTAGGTAAATGTATATAAATATATGCAATTTATAGTACAAACATTGCCTCATTTAATTTATGAGTGTGATGAAATTGAAAGGGGTATAATGATAGTAGGTGTTATGTTGCATTAATTGTATGGTTAAAAAATACACCAAAATGTAGACTTGTGTCATTCTTGAAGTTACTATTATGTTATCTTTCTTGTTGGCGAGCCGACTCAACAAATTTGTAGGCATAAAATAAACCTTTACCTTATTTATTATTTTAAAATAAAAGAAACCAAAACTATTATTTTCTTCAATTAAGTTTCTAAATCATACTAATTTAATTAATATTTTTTGAAATATATTAATTTTATTAATTTAATTCTTTTTTATTATTAGACATTTATCATGTTATTTTTTTTATCATCTTAATAGTGTGAATTAAATATGATAATTTTATGTACTTCTTGAACTATAAAATAAAATTGTTATTTATTATAATTATATAATTTATTAACTACATTTAGAGTATTATTTTGAGAATCCAATTTAAAATTATTCCTTAAATATATTTATATTTATTCGTGTAAAAACAATAATAGATCTTAGTCAATGTTTTATAAGATATTAAAATCAAAATTTCTAAAATAAAAATAAAACATAACTTTATATATTACATTAGTTTTATATATTCAAAAATATATTTATAAAATTTTAAAATAAATAATTAATTATATCATATAAATTGTCATATATATTATTACATCATTTGCCAATGACATCGAATGAAAATGACTAATAAAAAAGAAAGTTGATTAAAGACAAAGAAAAATGCGGCTTAAAATTCGAGTGGAGTGGGAGTCGAACCGATAACTTCCAAGTCCTTAAAAGATTACTTTAGCATTGGGTTACTACATATATTGTTGTAACTAATTTCCTTTTCTTAAATTTATTTAATGATTAGTTTATTTCGAGGCCTACTATATTGCCCATAAAAATTAGTCTCTACAACGATGAGATGACCTAACTAAACAAATTAAATCCAACTGTAGTAATGCATGCAATGGTGGAAGACTTAAAATAAGGTTTGTATTGGATACAATTACAATATGTGTGATAACTCCTATTGAGTAGTTATCAAAAGTTTTAAGGTTTGTTGAGGATTAGACATACATCAAACAATGAAGTGAGAAGTTGTGTATATGTGGTTTTTCTAAATTATGGATTGGGCCACAAGATATCATATACAAATTTATTTATATTTATAAAGGTATTGAATCAGATGAGTCTGCTCTTTTTAGAATATAGAAATCCTCACAAGAGTGGGTGGTTGATACCAAAATTAAGACAATGAATTTAAGATCCTTGACTTCCTAGGTACATATTGTTGTCCATGTACTCGCTTCACCCATGATCGCACATTATGGACAGAAAAGTGGGAAGTCGGAAACCAAATCCATAAAGGGGTGATCAAACCAAATAAAGTGCACTAGAACTAATACAAAGTGACTCGTAAAGAACAAAACATACATCTCTCGACCTCGCCCCGAGATCTCCCTTAATTATTCCACTACATAATCCCTTAATCATGAGGGATTATATAAGTTGAACTGCTTTAACCTTTCACTTTTGAACCTTTCGAGCGAGCTGTTTGAAGCACTCACACATATCCTTATGTGAGAATTGATTGCCACTCTTCTGACAAGGTTCAATCGAGTCCTTCATGATGGACATATGAATTCATGCACAGGAGCGAGGGTGAATTGTATGTTTTTAAAAAAAGATAGTTTGACAAACCTTTAGAATTATTTTCATAGTTTAAATTCATTTAAATATATATTAGAAAGTAGCAGCGGGAAATAAAATTCGGAAAGTAAATATTTAAGGGATAGAGAAATAACACCATATATTATAGAGGTTATGTAAAAAAGAGAAGACTTAATCCACTCCCTAAGGTTCTTGAGAGTATCTTATAAATCTTAAGAGCTTATAGTTGGTTGAACTCTCAAACCCCCTTATACAAGGAAAATAAATTTTTTTATTCACTTCAAACAAAACAACAAAAACTAAAGAGAAGCATTTGGTCTTCTTTTCAAAGGACAAATTAAAGCACTTAGAGTTTTTCCATACACCAACTTGAAGAGGTAAGTCCCTAACCTAAACATATATTTTATACAGGATTGTCTCAAACCAAGGATAGCTTTTGAAGCAAGTTGCGCTCACGAACCTAATTGAGGTTTTGACGGGATGATCACGAACCTATGTGATATTAAATCGGGCTTATCTCCATTCTTAACAAGCTTTTTCTTGGGCTAAGCTTATGATCCAAATCGAGGTTTTGAGGGCTAACATGAACTATGATATTTTATATGGGGTTTATCTCCAACCTTATCAAATTTTTTAATAGGCTAAGCTTATGAACCTAATCGACGACTTAAAAACTAAATCCCCAAACAAAAAATTTTAAAGGATTTAAATTCAAACCTAAATAAGAAATCCTGAATTGGATAAATTATTTAACCAAAGTAAAATTGTTACTTGGTGAACTTTAAAAATTACTCTTCCAGAAATACAAAGATACCTCACTTGCAAAAGACCTTTCTCAAAAAAACTACATCTAAATTGCTAAGTGTGAGAACGTAAGATAATACTTTTTTAGAGAGAATGAGGAGTGAGATATGAGAGTTCATGAATCTGGATGTTGAATATGATAAAAGGGACCTCTAATTGTAGGTTAAAGGTTGGCAAGAAAAAGAAAAAAAATGTGTGGAAAAAATAAAATAGCCAATAAATTGGCAACTTGCTCCAATAAAATCGTTGGCCTAAAATTAATCTTTATGAAAATTTTAAAAGAAAAAAAATAGCTATAACAATTGATTAATACAATGTCCTAAATATTTAGGGCACATTTTGCACTAAGCCATTCAATAAATTATAAGTTCCAATTGATTGGCTCGTAAATAAAATTGCCCACAACTTTTCGATAGTACTAGATTTAACTTACATCTCTTTAAAACATTTTTAAAAATATATTTTTTTAAAGAAAATTAAAGTATAAAATTTGTTTTAGTGTGTGTGATTAGCCATATAACTTTATGAAAACCCTTATATTTTTACAACATATTGTTCACTCAAACACGACTTTGCTTGCTTTAACACCTCCCCACTTCCATACTATGAAGTTTCAAGACTTGTCAGACACTTTCTGGAATTCCTCTCACATATGAGACTAGAGATTTATTCTTGCAGAGTTCCATCATCCAAGGATCTTTGTGTTGATCATTAAACACTATATTTCTCTACTTGAATCTTTAACGGCTCGTTATGCGTTAATTTTAGATGTTATTATCAAAGACTATTTATTATCATCAAAAGGATGTTCGTCTTCAATAGAGCTTCTTTAATTACTAACCTGCAAGACAAGGTTCCACATTCTCCACCTTTTTGATGATGACAATACATCTATCGAGAAGGAGGAAAAAGAAATAATAGGGTATACTATACCCACCCCAATAGGGTATACTTTCTCCCTTCAAAAAATAAAAAAGGCGGATAAAGATTCATTGTTATCATGAAACTATGCAAACATATTGAAAAATAAACATTTAATAATGGAAAAAATCATTGAATTTAATCCAAGGAAAGTACAAAAAGTAAATTTCAGGAAAGACAATAGAAAGCAATAAAAAAAAAGAAACAATTAGTTCATTTCATCATCATCCTCGCTTGACACTGTAGCGGTAAAAATTTGAGAATAAGCGATTGGTTGACTTAACTCGTAATAACTGAAAGTCTCCACCTCACTTTATTTTTCCAAAGGAATGAGAAAAGAGTGAATAAAATCCTAAAAGAAATAGAGATCAAGGTAATGGGGTTGATTATTCAAAGCGAAGGTATTAGCATTCTAAACATCTACGGTACTCCATAGGAACCTCTTTGAATATATGTGTAATTGGCAAAAAGGTAATATGTACAAAATATATTCTAGAGATGAGAAATGAAGTGTTTTTTTTTTCAATTTTTAATTTGATAAAGCTTCCAATGAGTTCTAGGCCTATATACCAACAATGTGCAATGTGAAAATTAAAACCCAGGTAGTTCGGGTAAAAAAAGACCAAATTGGGTGTACAATATTGAAGAAATAAGCCATATCTTGAATAAGATTAATTGATAAATTTATTAAGAAAAGAGTTTGAGAAAAGGCCTGGACCTAAGTCCAAGTTTATTATGAAAGCGGTTCAAGTTTTAAAAACAAGAAGAGTTTTGAAAAAAGAGGAGACGATTTTAATTTAGAAACGAGGGAAGAGATGAATACACTATCTTAAAACATAAAATAACGGCTAAGGTAGGAAAGGTCTTACCAATTGAGAAGCCAACACTTAACATAATGGAGTCAATATAGAATTCTCATCCTTTGGATTAAAGCCACACATACATAGTATACCAAGAGCATATCGATGATCATGTGAAAATAAATCACATGTAAGGAAGTATCAAAGAAACCCAAGGTATTAAAACCCAAAGTAAGGTCTTGATGTTGATCCATGTATCATATAGATCACTAAAGGTCAACATAACAACACGTGCACGTAAAATATTTTCCAATACACAAACAAAATAATAACAAGGAAATATAAGGTTCAAAGGTCTAAAGGTCTCCAAGTATCAAGACTTCTAATCCTAAGTCCATGAAATCCACAACTCCAAAATGCCAAGAATAGTAACCAATAGTCCACAAAAAGCATTAAGTCTTTTAAAGTTCAAGTTGATTATTAAGTATCTTCAAAATAAAAAAGAAAGCTCAAATTAGCAAAGGTAAAGTGGCATAAAATAAAACTCAAGTGAGAAAATGGAAAATAGAGTAAGATGGAAATGCTAAAGATAAAAGTACATAATATTAAAGGCATAACATAAAAGCATAAACTAAATATTCAAAGTAAATTCAATGGTTAATGGTTAATGAGTTAGTAGTCACAAAGTAGGATAAACAATGATTGAGTGATAACCTTGGACCAAAAGAAAATAGAGACTTATTATATGATTGATGGAATCAAAGCCTCCTAAAAAGAAGCTTCATAGGCATGTACCCAAAGATAACAAATCAAACATCCTTGGGCATTAAAACGTATAGTTTGGCCCACGAATGATCATTTTCGATTCGGGACAAATTTAGCGCTATGTTAAAAATCGCAGATGGACTTGGTGTGAAGTCAATACTATATAAGGCTAGTCAATAACAATGTTTGTACCATACATGTTACAAATATGGTAGAAATAATACATCTAAAATATGTAGCACAAGTAAAAAACTAAAGGTGATCAAGACCTAGGTGATGGAAGATACCTTATGACAAACTTTCAGCAATGCCAAATACCTTGATTGATCAAAGGATCACCTAGAGGTAGTTTGAAAATGTTGAAATTTTGTCAACTATCCTTAAGCTTATATGAACTTAAAGTTCAAATGCCTTTTCCAAATTGATCAAAAAGAAAAATAAAGAGGATGAAGTAGAGATAGACAAAAAAGTAAATCCCACATTTGAACCAAAGGGTTAATCAAGCGATCATTAAAATCATTCATCAATTTTGGTGGAGTTAAACAAAACACCCAAGATCCAATGATGTTAATGAATCTTATGAAAAAAATCCATATGATCCAAGATCAGACAGAATATATACAAAAATAAAATTGCAATTAATACTCAAAATATAATAAGAAAATGATTTTTAAATTGTTTTTAAAATGAAAATAAAAGTAAAAATAACAAACTATAGTCGAAACATCAAAGAAAAATTAAAGGAGACCATAGAAAATCAGAAATGATCTCTAATATTTTTAGGATTTGTTTGGTATTTTTTTAAAACAGAAAAGTATTTTTAAACTAATTAAAATAACTCAAATAAGTAAAAAACGATTAAAAATAGGGGGGAAAAATTAAGTTCCAGAAAAATTACTATAAGTCAGAAATGAGACAAGTGAATTTTAGAAGCTAATAACAAATTAAAATTAAAATAGTAAGAGAAATTATAACATGTAAATCTATAGCCATCAAATAAAGTTAATAGGCCAAAATTATATAGGATCTATGATCCAGACTGAAGGTCCACAATAACAATAAAAGTGTTACAGAGAATCAAATTTATCATCATTTCTTAGGCGAGGACAAGTGATGAGAGACCACTTGTCCTCTAATGGCGGGCGATGCGATTCGAGAAATAGATAGGGAAGACAGGAAAAATTGTAACGTTAAGAACATCATAATGTAAGCCACACTATGAGAGAATTGGTATGTGAGCCTCTTGAATATCATGTTGATATGAGTGGGTGATGTTATAGATTTGTAATTCAACGTTATTGATTCTTAAAGATTTTAAGCATAGAATGTTTATTTTTTTGGAGGAAGCTTGTAAGCAACTCTAAGTATGTTTGTTAGTCAAGAGTCATGACTAAACATATTGTAATTGATATAGATATCAACGAGGTGATTTAGGAAGTGAGATCTTGATTTCACATATTTAAGGAGAACCTAGGTAGAAGTTCCATTGGGTAGGGATTAAACTAGAAGTTGTAAACAAGGAAGTTTAGCTTTGAACTAATCTGCGATAGTGGACTTCCTTCCTTGCTTGATAGCCCCATAGTAGGTGTTTTGTACATCAAACTGGGTTATCATATCATTGTGTTATTATCTTTCTATTTTGTTCGTTCTATTCTTGATTGATTGACATGTCGTATAATATATTGGATTACCAGTTACGACTCTCAATTGATAAATTAATATATCAATATGCTATATATTTTCCAAGTGGTTTTTAAGCCGAGAACAATGTCTCTACATGGATTATGTTGGATGATAGAGCGGATTGTCCCAACATGGATTATATCGGGCTATCCGTGTCAAAAGCTAGAGCGGTATTCAGTTAAGTTTGTTGGATGATAGTGTCATACCCCAAATTTTGACCTAATATACCACCTTACATTTGCATTGTTGCACAACTAACAGTTCAAACAACATTAATCGGGTATAGCATTCACAGGTCAAAATTAGGGTTTCATCGATTTTCATCGATTCAAGAGCTAACCAATTAGGGTTTGAGATTTTCTCACTCCATTTGATCTATCTTGATCAAATCATCGACCTCAATCCTCGGATATCCATTTTCTCATAGATCAATCGAGGATCGACCAATTAGGGTTTTGGTCGAGCATAGGCATTCTCTGATTTTTTGAGCAGTAATTGACTTTTTTGGATAGATATTGGTCATTATATCTTAGATATAACATCTTGACCTAATTTCAGGATTCAAAACATCACAGAGGTTCACAAATTCATCACCAATTTCGAAAGCGTCGATGAAATTTCATCTGCGAAAAGTCAAACTTTGACTTTTGGTCAAATTTTTCAAAACAAAACTTTTTCAATCATCAAAATACTTCAAATGATCCATCATGATCATAAAAAATCAAAGAATTTGGAAAAGTCAACAAAAAAGTCAAAATTTCTATACTTAGAAAAATTTCTAAGTGTTGAAATTTCACATTTTCAAACTTCAAGCCATTTTTCACCTAGTTCCAATTGGAATTTGAAAAAACTCAAAACATGAAAGTTGTAGCTTGTGGAAAAATCTTTCCAAAATATCCAAGAACTCTCAAATCCATGGAGTCTAGCTACACTTTTGAATTTGAAATTTAGAGCTCCAAAATCCATAATTTTCAAGTACAAACTTGTAAAATTATAGGTCATTTTGCATTTTCCTCTTCTAGAACCTTTGCCACCTTGCCAAGAGAGGATGGAACTGATAAAGATCAGTGAGGGATGATTGAGATAAGATAAGAGCAAATTGATATTTCACACATGGTAAAAAGGAAGCTTCCTTTTACCTTTAAAGCCAAAAGACTTTCTTGCCCTCTAAGGTAAGTTTGATTTTCCAAATGCCATTCCTTGCCTAACATTTTCAGAACCTCTTGCCTATAAAAGGATCACAAATCCAAGAGAAATGCACACCAAAGCATTGCAAGAATCATGCTTTCTCTTTTCTTTCTTCCAAATCAAGAAACATGATGAACTTTTGAAAAACTTGCAATTTATAAAATCAGTGAAAATCATGAAGTTCTTTGGTGTCAAACATGTTGCATAATCATTATTAAACTTGTTCCAAACTTAAAATTAACTTGAACAAGGCTGGAAATCAGAAATTGCATCTCATGAACATAAACTTCCAAAACTGCCATGGAATTCGAAACTGAAGCTAGGCTTGATCCAGCTATGTTTTGATCATTCAAACATCATCAGTATGCATCATAGGAAGGATCCAAACCATTAATCCTGAACTGTAACACTCTTAACCCCAGTTTCGATTTTCATTTTAAGTTGACTGTAGGTTGACTTGGTTGGAGAGATTGGAGCAAGTTCAGAGCAAGCATACCATCCACAAAGCTTCCATACATGCCGTTGGAGCTCACTCAATCAAGAAACAGCAACTGGAAACACGTTTGCATCGATTTCGATCTTCACTTTTCCAGGTATGAACACGAGTTTGGTTCTCATGATTCTTTGAATCTTTTGACAAAAACTCTTGGCCATTCTCTTTCGCTTAACACGATCCTTAACCCTCAAAAAAATCAAATAATCATCAACTACAAGTCATTTAATTTGATTTCTCAGTTTTAGGGTTCTTAGCTTTTCCAGAAATCAAAACACGTTAGGCTTAAAATAAATGAAATTAACATATGCCATCGTGTTCGTGAGGAAAAAGCAGTGACTTTGATGTTTACAACGTTGGATTTCATTGAGAAGCGAGGAGATAGCTTGGATCAATCAAACTGAAAATCAAACTATAAACCCGAAAATTGCGTGTTCATGTGTTCTTCATTTTCAAAAATTCAAATAATCCAATATCATATTAACGCGTGTCATTTTCCACTAACACATCCAACACGTTTGGTCTAGTGGTTCTGGCTTGGTCTTAAGTCATCTTGCCACGTGCGCCTCATGGTCATGGGTTCAAAACCCAGCAAGACCATTCTTTTTTACAAAAACTTCCATATTTTCATGTTTTTTTATCAAACTTCAACAATTTTTTTAACCAATCAAAACTTCTCCTTTTGAGATGATTTTTTGCACACTTGTTATTTAATATATATATTTTATGATTATGTCAAAAAAATCCAAAAAATATTTTCATCTGATTAATTTTAATCGAGCAGCGATGTTACGAACACTTTTTCAAACCTCCTTAAAAGGTGAATTTTTCAAGTTTTCGACTTCCGATTTTTTTCAAAACTTCTCATAAATGAGCCTCACACTTCAAAACATTTCAAAACATTTTCAAATCATTCTTCAAAACTTTTTTCATCAAAACTTGCATCTTTTACCATAATCGATCCAATTCAAAACAATAAAACTGAATTCGTTTCTTCTCGAATTTCTCGATCGATCATGGGCCTCCCTTATGGTGTAAGTCCCAATCCTTTATGTACATATTTAGTTTTACTTGTACATACTCAAATTATCATTGTTAATATTCAAACATAAACAAATTTCTTTCGTTTGTTTTCATTCGTTTGTCTATACACTGAATCCATTGGTTCTAAAGGAAGGTTTCTCTTGAGCGAGATTTCTTTTAAACCAATGGGCCTCCATTACGGTGTAAGTCCCATAACATTTTTTTATGTACATAATATTTCCTTGTACATATCAAACTTTTGTCAAACATTTTTAAACAAACTTTTATCATACATAACACGGATACTTCTTTTCAAATACTTTTATCATACATAACACGGATACTTCTTTTCAAAATCTTTTATCATACATATCTGATACTCTTTCTTTGAAAAATACTTTTCTGAGATAAACTTTGATCAATCATTTCTGTTTCATCGTACATTTTACTGAATACCATTGGTATTGAAAGGAGCATTATTCCACAAACTGCTTTCAAATCAATGGGCCTCCTTACGGTGTAAGTCCCAACCCTCCTATGTACATCCATCTTTGTCTGTACATAAAAACTCATTCGTGTACATATTCATTTCCTTGTACACAATTCAAACTTGTGAATAATCAAGTTACGCTCGTTTTAAACGTTCGTTTCACAAACACTTGTTTATATTTCATAAACTGCTGTAAATAAACATCATGCATTGTTTATATTTCCTTCATAAACTCCCGTGAATACATATCACACACACACTGTTTATACAACCTTCTAATAAATAACATAACAATTAGACTAATCAATAGGTTCCCACGGTATAGCCTCGCTTGGGCTTCATACAAGACAACTCATCACCAATTGAGTTTAGCCTCCGCTTGGGCTTCATACAAGATAACTTATCCAACATGGGTCAGCCTTCTCTTGGGCTTTGTACAAAGAAACTCTCCCACGAGTTAGCCTCCGCTTAGGCCGTATAAGACAACACTCCTGTTGAGTCGCCTCCTCTTGGGCTTCGTTCAAAAGAACTCCTCATTGAGTTTAGCCTTCTCTTGGGCATCATACAATGAAAGAGCAGAAATCTCTTGACCTCTATTGGGCTTCCAATACAAAGAATCACCAGCTAAGATAGAACCACGAAGGATGATTTCCGGTGAAATCACTTTCAAATTACCAGTAAAATTTCCGGTGAAATTGCTCTTATTCGAAAAGGATGATTTCTCGGAAATCCTTTCAAAAGACGACCATACCTATAGCTTCCTCTTGAGCTTCATACAAGGACCCTCGATGACCCTCGATGACCCTCGGAATGCCTCCTCTTGGGCTAACAATACAAGGACCCACGGGCTTCTTAAAAGCATCCCTTTAATCCAATCAATTTCTCCTTGAGATTTAGACATCTATCATCTCTATGGAAGAAGTATCTCATCTATCACATCGCATACGGTCAAAAACTTTTCAAACTCTTTTCAAACTATTTTCAAACAAAAACATCTCTTAATTGTAAGTGGTAACGCTTGTATACTCAAGTAAAACACCCAATACTTACAGTTAAAAGATTCAAACATCTTTTTCAAAACATCTTTCTTAAACATGTAAGTGGTAACGCTTGTACACTCAAGCAAAGCACCTAATACTTACGATGAAAGATTTTATCAATCAAACAAACTTTTCAAAAGTGTATGTGATGAAATAGATTAGATACATTTTCATTAAGATGACATTTGTGCATCTCTTACTAACATCCGTTGCTTTCCACTAGCATAAGTGGGAACTACGATTGCTCGACTTTCTCAACATCCTTTTGAGAATACGTGAGCCAAGGTCTCATCCTTGCCGAGCAAATTTCTATCTCCCTCGGACCAAACAAACCATAGAACCACAGATCCGAGCTACAAATGCTCGATTCCCACTAGGGATATGTATGAGAAGATCCAAAGATCTTTGCGAGCACAATAATAACAAAACCTAGAATCCCACATAATCTCTGTTTCTTAAAATCCCAAAGGAGAAACTTTCCCAATCATAGAAATAGCAATTAAAAACACACAACATATCAAACATATTCATATATAAAGCTGTAGATAACTACATATATTTAGGGTGCTCCATCCATTCCCTTTATATACCAATCCCCTTACCGAATCTCCCCGATGCATTATGTCTAGTTTAGCTAGTCGTTCGCATACCAATATCAATTGAGGGTATTTCACTTTCCCTTTTCATAATCATTAAATCATCTTTCTTGTGTTGAAAATAATAAAGCTTGATGCTCGCGGCATCTTTATAAACAAATCAAAAGATTTAAATCGTTGCGTACCAGAAGATCCGAACTCACGTTCGCATCCTCAGGCGCGTCACCTTTTAACGCGAACAGATAGCCCGATGGTTTAATCGAATTGGAAGTCTTTAGGTTGTTGGATGATAGCCCAATAAGCTAAATACTTCTATCCGTATAAAAAATAACAGAGTGGCATTTGTTTAAGTTGTTGGATGATAGCCCTACGATTTAATAGAATTTAGAATATTTAGGTTATTGGATGATAGGCCAATAAGTTAAATATTTTATGTCACTCGAAACACTTAATAATGTGAACCCCACTTCACTTCACCGGTTTCATAATAAAGTTTTTGGGATGATAGACGATTGGATGATATCACTCATTCAATTTCTAGTATTTGAATCATTAGATGATAGCCTAATGTTTCAGTACTTTTCACCCTCTTAGAATCAACTCAACTCACTCAACTCTTTTTCGCTCATATGAGATCATCAAACTCTTTTCTTACAAAGAGTGTGCAATAGTCATTTCAAATACAAACAAAGACTTAGCTTTTCAAACAAACTGAACAAGTAAAATTTCAAACTTTTGAAATATCTAATCGCGATTTTATTATAAAATCAACACAACCAACAAAGACATTTTTAAGTGGAGCAGCGAACTACGACTTTCCCATTGCGAGGAGTACGTAGGCATAAGATGCGATGTCTTTGGCAAGTTGAAAAAACCATAAATAAAGACCATTCTTCTTTCTTCCTCCTTAACTTAGAATTTAGAAAATTAAATAAACAAACGTAAACACACACGAATTAAAAGGTTCCCATAGAGTACAATGGATGTGAGGGGTGCTAATACCTTCCCCTTGCATAACCGACTCCCAAATCCATACCTTTTGGTCTCGTAGACTGCCTTATCCTTATTCACGGGCTTTATCTATATTTTCCGATTCCTTTGGAACAAATAAAATTATGTGGCGACTTCATTGTTTTGAAAAAACCAGTTATCACAGTTGGCGACTCCTTTGGGGACAACCTAGAGATTCTACCCTATTTTAGTCCTTCGAAGACTCCGGATTAGAGTTGGTTGTTTAAAGGAGGTTGTTGCCCCACATGATAGTGCAAGACATAAATTTCTGGACAAATGACCTATAACTCTAAGTATTTTAGGATATCCAAACCTGGACCGACCACTCAAATAAAGGATTTTGAGTATCCCTTTAAGAGTCATTTCTTGGAGTATACTTTTGGAAATACTATCACCACTTAGGTTGTTTGCGTGATGATAATATTTGTTAAAAGGGGATCTGAGACTCTGAGAAACATTTAGCGAAAAACATTAGAACCGTCCTGTATGGGGAATTGTTAGGTAGACGTTGAAACCATGTCCGAGCGTCCTTTTTAAACCTCTTCCTGTTTAACTTTCCATGTGATTTTGCGCATAACATCAATATGATTGCATCACATTGCATTCTTACATGCATTACCATTACATTACATTTTCATTCTTTCATGCATTACCATGCATTTCATTTTCATCAGAAAAACTCATTTCATCTCTTCTGTCCAGAAAGATCAAACTGATTACTCGATAGGCGTTCAGAACTCGAAGGATGTCTCAAAGGGCTATAGACGAGCTTCAACGTGGTCAGGAACTGTTAAGGGCAGAAGTTAATCATTTGAAAAGTCAGATGAGTCTGGTCATGGATCTCTTGCAAATCATGTTGAAGAGAGAGTACAACACTACACCAATTGCCGCAAATTTGGTTACCGCTCTATCGTCTGGTATCTCCATGGGTCAAGAAAATCCACACGTAGCGAACTCTCCAGTTCAAAATTCTCCTACTAGGCGTCATCCTCGACCTTCACCTTCGAAGATTCCTCGGCAACAGCCATTGCTTACTCCCCGACCAAAGAAAAGGGAACCAAATCAGCATATTAACCCGCTTTACCGCCAATATGCTCAACATGATATTCAGTCAATCCCAATATCATATTCTCGACTATTTCCTTAACTAATTCAGAGTGGTGTTGTGATACCAAGGGAATTGAAGCCAGTGCCAGGGATTGCTAAAGCTTGGTTTGATGAGAGAGCCAAATGTGTTTTCATCCTGACTCAGTAGGACATGAAACTGAGAATTGTTTCGCCTTCAAATGCAAAGTTCAAGAGCTAATTGATGACAAGATTTTATCTTTCAAATAGAATGGCTCGAGCTTAGACATTTTGGTTGAAAATTCAGATAATAGAAAATTTGAGGGACTTACGAAACTCATTGGGACAATTGCTTACCAAGAGGGAGTTGATACTCTGAAGAATAGTGTCAGCAATGAAGTAGACCAAATGGTCACTTCAGAAAAGGTGGTATCTTTTAGCAAATATATTCCAAGTTTTATCAAAGGGAAGTTAGTCGCAATACCTACGCATTATCCTCCATACCATCTTTCAAGCTTTTGTATCAAGAACATTTGTCTGATCCTCCTCAATTTCAAAGTTGGAATTCCCAAAAGAAAATTGTACCTTGGAATAATCTATAAAGGAGGATGCTCCTCTTGATCCAATTCGGTGACCTACAATCAACCGCCATATCGGTTCAAAGTTCATTGGTGGTTCCTAAATTTATTAACCCACCAAAGTTATTCCTGCTTGGTTATGATTATAATGCACGATGTGGATATCATGATGGAACAATAGGACACTCAATAGAGGAATGCAATGCCTACAAAGCCAAGGTTCAATAGTTGATTGACCAAAATTACTTGACTCTTCAAGAAGGATTTATTTTGTGATTGGTGTAACACGGTGGGAGGCCGACTTGTTTGTTTTGCTTTTATCGCAAATATGTGAATAGCAAGAGTCGCCACCGACTTTTCTTTTATCCAATTAAGGGAAGGAGAAAAGAACAGGAAAAGACCTTCGTTAGATTCTGAGTACGGGAGGCAGTTATGAAAAGGGAAGGTGTTAGCACCCTTTCCATCCGTAGTTATCTACGAGCTCTTAATTGCTTAGCTCACTTTATAAATTGCTTTTTGTGTGTGTGTTTGAAAATGTTTTTGAAAAGGACATTTTGCTTTGACTTCGTAATGATTCACTTGAAATGTATCAAGTATTTGGAAATGTTTTGTTTTGGAAAGGACTTTGTAATGATTCACTGTTGGAATGTATACAAAGTGTTTTGAAAATATTTTTGAAAAAAGTGTGAGGTGTAAAGAGAATTTTGATTGAGCAAGCAAAATAGACTTATTACCTACTTAGAGCGGTCATTTCGTGTTATTTTTATTTCCTTTAGAACAAAGTTATCCATACCATTAGTTGGTAGGTAATCTTATTTGTTGGATGTAAAAGGGAAATTCGAAGGGACATCGGATGGTCATAGAAGGCAACTTGTAAGGATATCTTAGCATATTCGTAGGGACGATCATCACTTTTCGTAGGCAACAATCGAGGGACGAGATCATGTATTCGTAGGCAACATCGAGGGTCATCGAGGGACTATGATCTTTGTATCGAAGGGACTATAATGATATATTTGTAGGAAACTTAGCTAAGATATCCCACATTCGGGACATGACCATTGTTCGTAAGGCAACAAGAGAGGATACCCTAAGGTGAGTGCATGTGTGAAGAGTGTGTTGTATTCAGATATTTATCTTGGGTTAGCTACATTAATTGAATTAATCTTTCCATACACACCTAGTTACTAGCAGTTAATATTTGCGAAAAATAAATTACGGAAATGTAAAACCCTAGACTATTACATGGCTTTGGAGCAGATACATAATAAGGAGTGCGGAAAGTAAACCCTAATTAAACTATTACATCACATGAGCAGTTACATAATATTGAAAAACATGCGAGAAAATAAACCTAACTATTACAACCTGGAAGCAGTTACAATAATCAGAAAATATTACGAGAAGGATCGAATTGTAAATAATGGAAAATAATGTTAGTAAAAAGAAAGCTTTGAGTTCGAAATTTTTTTTTAGGGTTAGTAAACCTAATTAAATGTAGAAAATATTTTTTGGGAATTTTCTGGATTAATTTGATATGGAAAAAGTGATTAAAAAGTCAATTTTCGATTAATTAACAATTAAATAAAATAAAGATGAAAAATAATATTTTTTAATGTCAAAAATTAAATTAAAGTTTTTCTAACCTAATTATGAAAAGAAAAAAAAATTTGGTGATTTTTTAGTGTATTAAAAAAATGTTTGAAAGCAATTAAATAAAATAGAAAAATAATGAGAAAATATGAAAAAAGTTAGTTAAAACAAGTGTTAAAAAATAAGTTGGGGTGCTAGGTTCGAACCCCGATAATGGTCAAACATTGCCTTGCCCTTGAGCCATCCGCAATTGGTGTTAGTATATGAAACGAATATATTATAAGCGAACTTAATTTAAAATCAATTTAAAAAAAACGCAAGGGTCATCGTCCCATTTGAAATACCGGACTTTTAGCTACAATTTTCATCCGTTCTATAGCCTTTACCTCTGATCATCCACAGCTATATCCCTTTAAAATCAAATCATTCATAATACACAAAATAAATTAGCTTTGAGGGTATCAATCGATTGAAAATTATCTTAAGTATAATGGGGGCCACGGTTTGATCCAATTTTCCTATTTGAAAACCCCAATTGGGTTCGTGAACCCTAACAATGGCAAGTTCTACTTTCCGTCTTTGAAACTTAAATCAATTTGTCTTGAAAGCTTAGAAACCTCATTAGAAACACAAATATGCAATCAAAACATGTTAAATATGAGTAAAACTGGAGAATCGATTTTGAAAAAGAAAGTGCAAACCGTGAGTACGAGTATGATGATTCTGGATGTTTCAAGGCTTGGTGAATGGCTGGATCGATTCAGAGGACTCCCAGGAATGTGTTGGGATGCTTGGAATGGCTTGAATCCGGCTGGAACTCTAGCTGCAAGTAGCTTGTTTCACACAGTTTTCCTGAGGTTTGTCTAGGGTTCTTGGCTGCAAAAAATCCTCTCATAGTGTTTAGAAACCTTCTGAGTTTATAGAGGATGGATCCAGGTTAAGAATTGATGAGAAAATATATCCCATTCAATGAGAGAATATTTGATTTTTCAATCTCTTCAATTTTTATCAATTATTTCCAATCTTGCACCAATCTCTTGCCAATCACTCAATTTTGAAATTTAAGCCATTTAATAGGTATCTTGGACCTCAAGAATGTCTAATATTCAGCCTTGCATTGATTGATTTATTTTTGCTATTTTATTTTAATTAAATTGACTTTAAATGAAAAAAAATCAAAATAAATAAAATCAAAATCTCAAGGGCGTGGCATTGGGCTTGGAGGTTTTAATTGAGATTAGAAACAAGTTTGAATCAAGTAAAGTTAGGCCCATTTAGAAAATAATTGACTTTCTCAAGTATTTCTCATTATGCACCTCCTCAAAAATGCTCAACTTGCACCAGTTGTATCTTGCTCAATTTTTAACATTTTTGGGTGTTCTTGGACTTTTTATAAAGCTCAAGATGTCCTCTAGACATTCATTTTGGTTTCATCTTCATTTAAGTTTCCATGATCATGAACACTTCTTTGCAAAAAGATGACTTTTTGTTGACTTTTAAAAGGACACGTAATGTTTTGATCCATAACTTCCAAATGAAGCATTTCTAGCCAAAACTTGAGAGACATGAAGTTGTAGAATTGAATTTCCTTTAAAATGAGATTTGGTGGAAATTTTTTGATAAAGTATGTGAAAGTTATGCTGGTCAAAGTTACATTGACTTTTATGCGAAAAACCCTAGTTTAGAAACTTTGACTTTTGATTAAATCTTGACTTTTCTTGAGGAATCATGATCAACCCTTGATCAAATGATGAATGTTACTTCAAAATATTGATGTTGACTAAAACTTATGAAGTTTGTTTGTATGTTGACCATCTGAGCAATTGGATGAGCAAATTTGGCTTATAACGTTTGAAACTTGACATGGTGAACCATTAAAGCATATGGTGAGGTATGATGATGAAACCTTTGAAATCCATCTTGACTTGCGAGAATCAAAACCCTAGTTTGGATTGATTGCTTAGGAGAGGATTTGTCTGGTCAACCCTTGTGAAATCCTTGAGTATGGAGTTGTGGATTGTCTTGAGAAGTAGGAGGGAAAATTTTGGGGTATAACAGTTTCCCCTCTTCAATCTTCTTGTACCGTAAGGGTTTGGTATGCTTGCCTTTCGTGACCTGAAGGTAAAAGATGATTGAACACTCGAGTACACCTGAAAATTTGCACTCGCGGGTGTACTGAGAATAGGATCGTCGGTTGACAATGCGCTGGAATGGGCTTATAGATGCCATTTAGAGAAGCTGATGCTGGAGAGTGAGTCGTACTCTAGACTCTGTATTCGTCTTTTGGATGAAATAGAAATCGAAGATGGGCTTAAGATGCCATCCGGGGTGGTTGATAATAAGAGAGGATCAGATTAAACCTTCGTCTTGGTTATTTCTGAGATGAATAGTTGTCAGAATGTAGATAGTTTTCCCGTCTTGTTTCGGGTGTTAATCTTTGACCTTCCGTTTGGAAAATAGCTTTTACTTGCTGGGGAAATAAAATCTTGACAGGATATGGTTAGTCCTATCCAGATTATGATGCATGCGAGTACATGACAATGTTATTATGATATATGCACATGTTATGACTTTTATGAATAATGTATGAATGTAGATGTTGTGTTATTTCAGAACATATCCATATTGAAGAAGATAGGAATGTTCTACTAGAGATATTTATTTTGGCTGGGGATGAAGTTGTTGAAAACCCTAACTGGGGAATAAGAGATGATTCAGATTCCTTCGATGCACTATCTGACCAAGTTTCGAGTCGGGATATTGCTGTTGTTGGAGGAATGATAATCATTGAGAGATGCTCAACTGAATATCTTGCGTATAGACCTTGATGGAGGATGATGTGATATGGAATAACTTGTTACTGCTTGGAGACTGGTGTAACATGATGAAGTTTGAAAGAACCACTGCTCGGGGACTAACGTGATGAATGTAGAGGATCACTGCTCGGGGACTAACATGATGAAGATTGATAGAACCACTACTCAGGGACTAACATGATGAATTTAGAGGATCACTGCTCAGGGACTAACGTGATGGAGTTTGATAGAACCACTGCTCGGGGACTAACGTGATGAAGTTGATGAAACTGGTAGGATCACTGCTTGGGGAATAACGTGATGAGAATGATAGGATCACTCCTTGGGGACTAACATGATGAAGCTGATAGGATCACTGCTCGGGGACTAACGTGATGAATGTAGAGGATCACTGCTCGGGGACTAACGTGATGAAGTTTGAAGCTGATGAAGCTGATATGATAACTGATTGGGACTAACGTGATGAGGATGAAGGTGTTGGAATACTGTTGGGAGAAGATTAGTACTTCGTCGGAGAAGATTGGTCTTTGTATGAAGCGATATGTGTGGGGATTGATGATCTTGTGGATGTATTTCTTGTGAAAGTGACTACGTGGTATGTAATAATGACTTTAGTCGTCATCTCAATTCCTAAAGCACATAGTAATTCTTGTTTTATTAAGCTTCTCATATGTTTATGAAAAATGCTTATTCGGATGCATATAATTATTCAAAGCAAACATTGGACTTTATGCAAACAAAACAATAAAATTTGTAACTAGAAAAGAGAAATTTGCATTGATTTTGAAAAATGGCCTATAGTCAGGCAGTTTGTATACAAGAGACAAATATCCTAGTAAGAGGAAATTGCGAGCGGTAAAAGCTATGTGGAAACAATCTGTCGAGTTTCAACTATGTTGTTGCTCATATATTTTTACTATCTCATCTTCTTCTTTGTCGGAAGAAAGTGATTGAGCGATTGCGCCATTGAATCTTGAATGGTAGTAGTGTGTGCAGGTAAGTGATATGGACGAGCCATAGTAAATGCGTTTAAATCCCTAAATTTTTTCTAGACCGCCCTTTCAAGTTTTCAGTCTACCGGGATACCCTTTTTTGCCCAGGCCGCCTTTGCAGGTTTTCGACTTGCCGGGTGTACATTTATCTATATATATCCTTAACTTTCGTCTGAACCTTTTTGTTTCTCGAGGATGCCCTTATTTTTGCCTAGGCCAGTCAACCTAGCGAGTCTCATTTATGCGTAGTATTTTTTGACTATGTCTGCGTTCACAGGGTGTGGGAAATCTTCTCCATCCATAGTGGTTAGTATCATAGCTTCGTTAGAGAATACTGTTTTGACTACAAATGGTCCCTCATAGGTGGGAGTCCATTTGCCCCTGGGGTCACCTTGTGGAAGAATGATGCGCTTGACTACTAGATCACCGACTTGGTAGACTCGGTGCTTGACCTTTTTATTGAATGCTCAGATCATTTGCTTCTGGTATATTTGTCCATGGCAGATGGCTGCAAGCCGCTTTTTGTCGATCAAGTCCATCTGGTCAAGGCGAGTCTGGACCCATTCTTCTTCGTCTAACTCTGCGTCCTGGAGTACTCTGGTTGAGGGTATCTGAACCTTGATAGGTAGGACTGCTTCCATACTATATACGAGAGAGAAAGGGGTTGCCCCTGTAGATGTCCGTACTATAGTGCGATAACCGTGGAGAGCAAATTGCAACATCTCGTATCAATCCTTATATGTCACTGTCATCTTCTGTATGATCTTCGTGAGGTTTTTGTTGGCGGCTTCCACTGCGTTATTTATTTTTCGCCGATATGGAGAAGAATTGTGATGCTTAATCTTGAACTGCGTGTAGAGTTCGGTGATCATTTTGTTATTGATATTGGTACCATTGTCAGTGATGATCCTTTCGGGGATGCCATACCGGCAGATGAGATTATGCTTGATGAATCGAGCCACAACATTCTTGGTAACAGATGCGAACAAGGCTACCCATTTGGTAAAGTAATCAATAGCAACAAGGATGAAGCGATGTCCGTTGAAAATTGTGGGTTTGATCTCTCAATCATGTCAATGCCCATATTGCAAAAGGCCATGGAGCGGTCAGAACATTCAATGGGACTGGAGGTATGTGCACTATATCTACGTATATCTGGCATTTGTGACAAGATCGAACATAGTGGTAACAATCAGCTTCCATGGTGGACCAATAGTAACCTGCTCTTAGAATCTTCTTTGCCATTGTATGTCCTTTGGAGTGGGTGCGAATCGCCTTCATGTAACTCTTCCATGATTCGTTCCACTGTTTTCTGGTCTACACAACAGAGTAAGCACAAGTCGTGGTTGCGTTTGTATAAGATGTCGTTACTGAGAAAGAATTTGGAAGCGAATCTTCTAAAGAATTTCTTATCGTTGACAGATGCGTCTGCGGGATATTCCTGAGCCTCGAGATACCTCTTCACTTCGTAGAACCAAGGTTTCTCTTTGGTGTCAAGTTCACAACAGTATGCTGGTTCGTCTAGTCTTTCAATGATGATCTGGGGAGCTTCGTTGTCCCATATGACCTTGAACATAGATGACGTAGTAGCTAACGCATCTTCCAACTGATTCTCTTCTCGAGGGATATGATCAAAAGTGATTTCTTTGAAGTAAGGGATCAGACTCAACACATGCTCCCGATATGGAATGAGGTTTGGATTCTTCGTATCCCAATCTCCTTTAATCTGACTGATCACCAAAGCTGAGTCTCCATACACTTGCAAGAATTTAATTCTTAAGTCAATAGAAGCTTTGATACCCATGATGCACACTTCGTATTCGGCCATGTTGTTGGCACAATTGAAACAAAGTCTGGCGAGGAAAGGCGTGTGTCCGCCTGTAGGAGATATAATGATGGCGCCAATACCATTGCCAAGTGCGTTTGAGGCCCCTTCGAATACCATGGTCCATCGGGATCCTAGTTCAGGTCCTTCGTCTGGTCCTGGTTCTTCACAATTAGTGACTAACATAATATCCTCATCTGGAAATTCGAAATGCATAGACTGGTAGTCATCTATGGCTTGATGAGCCAAATGATCGGCTACTATACTTCCTTTGATTGTCTTCTGAGTAGTATACTGGATGTAATATTCCTAAGAGAGCAGGTTTCTCGAATATGTATTTTATCGGATCCATCTTAGAAATCAACAAGGTAGCGTGAGTTAGCATATACTGTCTTAGTCGGCGAGCAGCCCAAGCCAAAGCGCTGCAATTTTCTCAAGTTGTGAATATCTTGATTCACAGTCGGTAAACTTTTTGCTAAGGTAGTATATTGCATACTCTTTTCGACCAGACTCGTCATGTTTCCCCAACACACACCCCATTGAGTTCTCTAATACTGTCAAGTACATGATAAAAGGTCTTCCTTTGGTAAATGGGACCAGGATAGGAGGATTTTGCAGGTACTCCTTGATTTTGTCAAAAGCTGTCTAGCAATCATCGTTCCATTTCACTAGATCTTTCTTCAGTAACTCGAAGATTGGCTCACAAGTAGCTGTTAGATGTGCAATGAACCTGGCAATGTAGTTTAGTCGTCCCAAGAAGCCACTGACTTCTTCCTCGGTGCGGGGAGCTGGCATTTCTTGAATAACTTTAACCTTGGCGGGGTCGACTTCAATACCTTTACTGCTGACAACAAATCCCAAGAGTTTTCCGGATCTAACTCCAGAGGTGCATTTGTTAGTATTAAGTCTTAGTCTGTATTTCTTCAATCTATCAAACAGCTTTCGCCAATGATCGAGATGTTCTTCTTCAGTTTGTGATCGAGCTATCATGTCGTCAACGTAGACCTCTATTTCGTGATGAATCATGTCATAGAATAAAGCTACCATGGCACGTTGATATGTGGCGCCAATGTTCTTGATCGAGCGGCATGACTTTGTAGCGAGAATGTGCCCCATGTAAAGTAGTCTTTCTATGTCTTCAAGAGCCATTTGATCTAATTGTAACCGGAGACACCATCCATGAAGGAGAAAACCTTGTGTTGAGCAGTGTTATCAACCAGGACATCAATATGAGGAAGTGGTAAATCGTCTTTCGGACTTGCTCTGTTCAGATCTCGGTAGTCCACACCCATGCGCACTTTGCCATCCTTCTTAGGTACGGGCACCACGTTCGCAACCCACGTTGGATAAATAGACTAGGAAACCAGCATTGAACTGTTTCATAACCTCGACTTTGATTTTCTCGGACATCTCAGGACGCATACGATGAACCTTCTACTTCACAGGGAGAAAACCTTCTTTTGTTGGTAGTCTGTGTACCACAATGTCAATGTCTAAACATGGCATGTCTTCGTAGGACCAGGAAAAAATCTCGATATAGTCTCGTAGCATTTGGACCAATCTCTCTTTGACACTGTTCTCAAGACCATCTCCTATCTTGATTTCCTTTCTGTCTTTGTCAGTACCTAGATTCACAACCTCGATTCGCTCCTTGTTTGACTGTATAACATGTTCTTCCTGTTGTAGTAGTCTGACAAGTTCTCCTGGCACTTCACAATCTTCCTCACCTTCATCTTTGGCTTGGTAGATTGGATTATCGAAGTCATATTTAGCAATAGCAGAGTCGTTATTGACGAGATTCGGAGTGAATATGCAATGTATCATGTGGTGTGTGTAAGAACACATAGCTTTTTGAAAGGGTGATAAAGTAAAATAAAGAAAAGAGCACAGTATTTGAATGCAAAAGTCCAATGATTTTATTGAATGAAAATATGCAAATGAAAAATAATAACCCTCACAAACGATCTGTGGTGCCCCGGGCAAGGCACTAGGCTTAACGTTTATTGTTCAAAACGTAGAAAGTGAAAAGCATAACAGAAAAATCAATTACTCCTGTCTAAAGGAGATTGGTATGACATCTTTAGTCTTCCAATTGTTGAGTCCGTCGTCTGGAGTCGGGAAGATCTAATTGTTGATGTCAAAGTTGATGTCGTCTTCTTCTATAGCATGGACTCCGTTTTTGTTAATGTGGAAAGGAAGTTTGTCGGCATGTTCGCGGCGTATCATCTTCTAACCTTTGATAGTGAAGCCTAAACCAGTCTTTCTAGATTTGAAAGGAAAATCGGGAAGCTGACCCCAAATAGTACAACCTCCTTCTTCAACCGTAGCTTTGGCATCTTTCAGTGAGGCCATCTTCGGTGGAACTCTAGTAACTTCAGGAGTGACGGGAGAGTCAACAGGCATGACTCTTGGGATTGCTTCAAAAGCTTGACAAGGAGTTTCGAAAAATTCACCTTCCATTTCAATGTACCGTAATGATTGCATATGGCTTACCATATACTCTTCTTCACCGCATACTGTAACAATCTTCCCCTTCACTGGGTACTTCAGCTTCTGATTTAGGGTAGAGGTAACAGCGCCTGCCCCATGTATCCAAGGGCGTCCGAGTAGGCAAGAATAAGCTGGACGAATATCCTCGACAAAGAAAGTAGAGTCGAAATTTTGGGAACCGACTTTAACTAGAAGGATGAGCTCTCCAAGTACTGTTCTTTTCAAACCATCAAAAGCTCTTACGATTATGTCACTAGGCTTCATGACCACTTCTTCAGCATTAAGTCGGTCAAGAGCTCTCTTCGGCAGAACATTCAGAGCAGAACCAGTATCCACCAATACGTGAGACAATGTAGTTCCCTTTCATTCAATGGAGATGTGCAGGGCTTTATTGTGATTCCTTCCGGCAGGAGTTAAATCAGCATCAGAGAAACCTAAACCATTATTGAAGGTCAGGCTAGCAATACAACCTTCAAATTGGTCAGCAGTAGTGTCTTGCGGTATGTGAGCATTCTTCAGAAATTTTACTAAGGCTTTAGCATAAGCCTCAGAGCACAATAGCAGAGCTAGCATGGATATCTTGGACAGGGTTTATCCCAACTGTTCCACAACATTGTAGTCGCTCTTCTTGATGATCTTTAGAATTTCCTCCATTTCTTGTTTGGAGGTATCCTCAGCAACTTCCTTCGGTACTTTTGTATGAGCAGGATGAGGTACTGGTTCTTTCCCTCTAGCTTCGGAAACTGGTTTGATAGTAGGAATGCGAATTGGTGTAGTAGTATCCTTTGGAGGAGAGATTTATGGAGAAAATACTCTTCCGGTACTGGTTACTTTACTTGATTCGGTGATGTTGCCGATATCAGGATTGGTAGATTCAACTACAATGTCTTCAATGGTCAAAGGTTCTTGCTTGACGACATGATAGTAAACTTCGTCTCCATAATTCCAAGGTATAGCTCTGTCAGAGGAATACGAAATTGGTCTGGGCGAGGTAATAATGAGAGGTGCCACTCTAGGCGCGGGATCGACATAGGTGATCCTTATTGTGTTTACATCAACATAGTCTTCTGGGTAATCTTCTCCCCATCCGATTGCCTTGATGTCTTCCTTTGGAATCTTGTAACTTCCGGGAGCGGTATATTTAACCATGAAATCAAACTTTCCACTTGGCTGCCCCAAGCTATCCCAGATATCTGGTACGACTTCGCTTATGTCTTCGATCTTCAGATTCTTAGAAATGTCTTATGCAGATTCTCACGAGGAGGTTTCAAAAATAGCACTTCTCGGTTGTCCATTATCGTTGAATCGCCTCTTCAAGCACATCAAGTCGATTTAGATGCACTGCAGTGACCATCGGGGCATCCTAGAAATACAAACACGCAAATCTTTCTTGATAGTCATAAGAGGAATAGTCGACTTGTTCACATCATAAACATACGAGTCATTGTCAATAGCATTGGAACTTTTACCATGGTTAGGCATTGGTGCGTTGATCATATTCAGAGTTTCAACAGGAGGGTCGAATTCAATTTCCCTTGCTTCAATCATGTCTTGAATCTTGTTTTTTCAGAGCCCAATAGTTGTTGGTTTCATGCCAGGCTGTTGGGTGGTATGCACACCTCATATTAGGATTGTACTTTGGAGAGGAAGTGTTGACGTGTTGAGGAGGATCCCTCAAAGTAATCAGCTCTGCTTTCAACATGTGTCGTAGTGCTTGAGACAATGGCATGTTGATCTTCGTAAACTATCTTCGTGGTGCGTTCTGCATGCGCGTGTTGTCTTGTTGAGGTTGCGCTAGTGTTGGATTGGAGATCACGCCCCGATGTCTGATGAAGCTGACTTTGTAGGTTTTTGTATACGCAAATATGCGGATAGCAAGAGTCGCCACCGACTTTTCTTTTATCAATTAAGGGAAGGTAAAAAAAAAAGACCTTCGTTAGATTAAGAGTAAGGAGAAGGTTATGAAAAGGGAAGGTATTAACACCCTTTTCATCCGTAGTTTTCTCGGGCTCTTAGTTGCTCTTAGATCACTTTAAAAATGTGTTTTGTGTGTTTGACAAAAATGTTTTGAAAAGGCATTTAGCTTTGACTTTGTAATGATTCATGTAGGAATGTATACAAAGTGTTTGGAAATTTTTGTTTTGAAAAGAGTTTGAACTTTGACAAAAGTGTGTGGTGTAAAAAGCATTTTGATAAAGCAAGCCACTAAAAGTCTTATTACCTACTCGAATTGGTCGTTTTCGTGTTATTTTACTTTCCTTTAGAATAGCTATCCATACCATTAGTTGGCGGTAACTCTATTTGTTGGATGTAAGCGGGACATTCGAAGGACATCGGATGGTCATAGAAGGCAACTTGTGGAAGTATCCTAGCACATTCGAAGGACTATCATCATTTTCGTGGCGACAATCGAGGTCAAGATCATGTATTCGTAGGCGACATCGTGGGTCTTATGATCTTTGTATCGAAGGGACTATGATGATTTGTTTGAAGGCAGCGGTGCTAGAATACCTCTACGTTGAGGACATGACCATATTTGAATTAAGTAAAGGCAAGAGAGAATTACCCTAAGGGGTGCATGTGTGAAAAGAGTGTGTCAATTCAGATATTTTATCTTTGAAGTTAGAGTGGGCTATGTTCAATTTTATCTTGCCATACACGCCTAATTACTAGCAATTTATAGGGTGCGGAAATTAAAATGCGGGAATGTAAAGTGCGGAAAGATAAATGTCTCTGCTATTACATGGCTTTAGGGCGGATACATAATTTAAACTGCGGAAAATAAAGCCTAATTTAAATTATTACATCCCATACTTGATTACATTATGGGAAAAAATGAAAATGATAAAGAAAAATCGTAAAGCAGGATAACTGTGAAAAGATGAGAAAATCGGAAAATCGATGAAATCGAATAAGAGGAAAATGTTAGTAAAAATGCAAATTTTTGAATGAGAAAAATATGGCATTCTAGAAATAACATTAATATGCAAAAATAATTTTTTTTTGGGATTTTTTGGATTCATTTTAATAATTTAAAAACTAATTAAAATTGATTTAAATGCTAGATTATGAATAAAATAAAATATGCATGCAAAATTATATTTTTAATTTTATAAATTAAATAAGTATTTTAGAAAATAAATGCAAAGGAAAAATATTTTTGATGATTTTTAATGCATGAAATAAAATATAGAAAAGAATTAAAATTATATGCAAAATATTAAATAAATAAGAAAATAAGAAAAATAAGAAAAAGTTTGAAGTTTGTAAAGAGGATGCAAAGGGTGCGGTGAGGATCGAACTCGTGACCACAGGTGAAACCTTAAGTTAAGCACCCACTACCACTACATACATTGCATTGGATGTCATGGATCGAAGCGTGGGATCATAAGCAACAGCGTCGTTTGGAAAAGTCAAGGCACGGTCGGTTGGTGGACCCGGGTAGCATGAATGGACGAATCGGGCATGCGGATTGCCACGCGCTCGTTGTCGGTCAAAGAAAGTCCACGGCGGAGCCCTAGCTCGTCGTCTCCGATCAACACTGTAATTGAAACAAGCAAAATCAGCGAGAATAAATGGGAAGGGGACCTACCCCTAAATCGGACCTTACGAATCCAATGGTGCTAGTGGTTTGCCACGAAAATGCATGTTAACGGTTTGATTCAAGCAGTTCGAAATGACTAACCTTGGCAAAGCGTGATTCCTACGTGTATGCTTGCATGTAAGGTATCAAATAGATTCTAGTGAACCTCCGAGCATGAATAAACACATAAAAACATTAGCGCATGAATAATAAAATTCGATTTTCAGAGTTTACCAAATCGGAGCAAGCTATAGATCGGGTTACGGCTTTGGCTTGAGCAAGAGATGGTTTCAACTCACAGGATATCAAGGAACAAGAATGGAGGTTTGTTTGCCTTGGCAGTGAAAATCAAAATTCGATTTTACCAATTCTTGAGAAAATTTGGCAAAATAAGGGTTGTGTATTGAGCTAGGGTTTAGTCCTTTGTCTTTGTGCATAATGCTTGGTATTTATAGAGTAAATTAGGATGGCAAAGAGTGAAAAAGATTGAGTAATGAATGTGCAATATTTTCTCTTTAAAACAAATCAAATTTTCTTGAAAATTTGATTTTCCTTCCATAATGCAAGCAAATCACGAAATTGGCAAGTGTTTTGGGCTTCCTTGGACCTCAGTAAGATAAAAATCAACCCATTTGAAAAAATACTTTATTTTCATATTTTATATAATTTAATTTTGAATTAAATGGTTTAAAATCCAAAATTAAATCAATAAAATAGAAAATTGCCATGGCCAAGCATTTATGAGTCACAAATAATGTCATGAACAAGTTTGGATCAAAAGATTATAGGCCCATTTGGAAAATTTTGCATTTTGACCAAAATGTCCTTTTGTACATTGTCCAAAATTGCCCAACTTCTGAATAGTGTATCTTGCTCAATTTTCCACATTTTTGAGTGTTCTTGGACTTTTTGGAAAGCTCTAAGAGTCTTCTAACCAACCTTTTTGGTCTCATCTCAATTGGAGTTCCATGCTTAATATATCTTCAAAACAAAATGTTGACTTTTTGTTGACCTTGAAAATGACCTGTAATGTTTTGAGCCATACCTCTCAAATGAAGCATTTTTTGGACATTCTTGTAAGACATGAAGTTGTAGAGAATTGAATTTCCTTCAAAATGAGCTTTGGTGGGAAAATTTACGATAAAGTATGAAAGTTATGATCGGTCAAAGTTGAGTTGACTTTTCACCTAGAAACCCTAATTTAGAAAGTTTGACTTTTGAGCAAATCTTGAATTTCCTTGATGAATCATGATCAACCCTTGATCAAATGATGAGTGTAACTTCAAAATGAGGATGTTGACCAAAAATCATGAAGTTTGGTGTATGTTGACCACGATTGACTTTTATCAATCTGTGATTTTCAACCATCGAGCAATTGTCGAGCAATCTTGACTTGTAAGGCTTGAAACTTGACATGGAGAATCTTTGAAGCATATGAGGAGGCATGATGAACATTGGAGATGTTGGAAGTCCATCGGGTGAGAATTGCCAAACCCTAGTTTGGGTTGATTGTCTAGGAGAGGTTTGTCGATCGACCTTTGAGGAATCCTTGAGTATGGATGTATGGAATGTCTTGAGAAGATGGAGGGAAAATTTTGGGGTATGACACTGCCCTGTTCAATCTTCTTGTCTTGGAAGGGTTAGATTGGCATGCGTGCCTTCGTGACACAGGTGAAGATGATTGAACACCACTGAAAATTTGCACTCATTGGTGATGCGGGAATGGGCTTCTGGATGCCATTTGGGAAGGTAGAGACTTATTTGGGGAATGAGTCATACGCTAGACTCGAGAATGTTATGCGAATAGGAAAATTGATGGGGATGGGCTTAAGATGCCATCTGGAAAGATCGATCTTTGGGGAGTGAGCGTCGCTAGGCTCTGTAGATGTTCTTGATAGTGGAAGGGCGGAGATGAGCTTAAGATGCCATCAGGAGGAGTCGTATGTTAGAATTCGTGCTCATCTTTGAATGAAGTTATTGGTTTATATTGGTTTTAACCAAATATGCAACGATACGAAAGTGGAGAAATGTTGGCAAGTAGCGGAGATGGGCTTAAGATGCCATCAAGGAAGCTGAGTCGTATGCCGGACTCTGTAGTTCTTGTTGATAATAAGAAGGAATCGAATAAATCTTCGTGCGGTTACTACGAGGAGGTAGTAGTTGGCAAAATGTGGATATCTTCCCTATTGTGCATCGGTGTTGATCCTTTTTGTTATCGGAGGATAACTTGTGATCGTTCGGATAGGGTTTCCGTCGGCTTGGTCTTAATCCTGGATCCGTTGTCGGAGGACAACGAGGGTGGTCGTTCAGATAGTTTTCCCGTCGAGATTCGGGGCTTAATCTGGACCCGGTATCGAGAGGACAACTAAGGCGGTCTTTCGGATAGTTTTCCGTCAAGATTGGGGCTTAATCACGGACCGGTTGTCGGAGGACAACTAGGGAGTCTTCGAGATAGTTTTCCGTCGAGATTGGGGCTTAATCTGGACCGGTGTCGAGGAGGACAACCGGCGGTCTTTCGGATAGTTTTCCCGTCGAGATTCGGGGTTTAATCCTGGACCTGTTTGCGTCGGAAGTGACTTCCACCTGTTTTTGAGAAAATAAGAGAAACTTTGATAGAATATTTGTTAGTCTTATGCAAAGTATGATGCATGACAATGCGTATGAATGACATATGCACAAATTATGACTTTTCTGAGTAATGTATGAATGATAGATGTTGTGGTATTTCAAAACATATCCATCTTGAAGAAGATCGGAAGTTACTTGGAGATTTCGACTTGTTTGAGGATGGAGATCACGAGAAGAAAGATAACTTTGATTCCTCCGATTGCACTATCGACCGGTTTAGGGCCTAGATATTGTTGAGGACGGTGAAATGCGTTATCGAGGATCTTGTGTGTAGACCTGTTGGGAGAATCTTGAAGGTACTCTACTGGGGATTTTGTGTAAATCTTGCTGGAGAGTACTTGATAATTGTTGGGAGACCGGGTTAGAAGAATCTGGGGGCCCGTCGTAACCTCTAGCTAGGGGAAAGAGGATGTGGGTTTCCTCCGGTGCACTATCGACCAAGTTTCAATGCGGATCTTCTGCTTTGGAGAAAGGGATATTCTTGAGAGATATCATTGAGGATAAACATCTTTGGGGATGGAATGTTATTGCTCGAAGACAGGCGTAATCCGGTTAAGTTGAGTGAATCATTGCTTGGGGACTGACGCGTACTCCACTGGGGAAGGTTTGTAAGCAACATCTTTGTGGGGATCCATGCTCTGCGGGGAAGTGTTGGTGACTTTCGTCGTCATCTTGATTCATATAGCCTGTAGCAATTACTTTTGCACATTCACTTTTCGCACGTTTGTGATTGGATTCTTATTGTTAGATGCATATAATCATTCAAAGCAAACGTTGGACTTTATGCAAACGACAACAACAAAAATTGTAAAGAGAAAGAAACTTGCGTTTATTTGAAAGGTGGCGTATGGCCAAGTAGTTTGTACACAAGAAAAGTAAAAAGCTATGCGGAAACAATCTCGTTAAGTTCCAACTATGCTAGTACTCATATATTTCAACTATCTAATCTCCTTAGCATTAGTTAGAAAGTGAGTGAATTGATCTTCGCCATTTGAATCTTGAATCTTGATAGTGTACGTAGATGGGTGATGCGGACGATCGATCGTGCGCTTAAATCCTAACTTTTCCTAGACCGCCCTTCGGGTTTGATCTACGGGATACCCTTTTTGCCCAAACCGCCTTTTCGGGTTTTCGACTTGCGGGTGTACATTTTTGTATATGTCATAATTTTTCCCGAACCCTTTTGGTTTTGAGGATACTATTTTTGCCTAGGCGGTCGACCTAGCGGGTCTCTTTTATCGTAGTATTTTTTGACTATATACGTATTCACACGGTGTGGGAAGTCTTCACCATCCATGGTGCTAAGTATCATAGCTCCGTGGAAAATCTTTTTGACTACAAGCGGTCCCTCGTGGGTGGGAGTCCATTTGCCCTGGATCACCTTGTGGAAGAATGATGCGCTTGACTACTAGATCACCGACTTGGTAGACTCGGTGCTTGACCTTCTTGTTAAATGCTCGATCATTTGCTTGATAAATCATCCATGGCGGATGGACGATCGCTTCTCATCAATCAAATTAATCGATCAAGGCGGGTCCGAATCAATCGTCTTCGCCTAACTCTGCGTCTGGAGGACTACGGTTGAGGTATCGAACTTGATCGGTGGGGCTGCTTCCATACGTATACAAGGAGGGGTTGCCCTGTTGATGTTGTGGTGCGATAACCATTAAGAAAATGGTAACATCTCATGCCAATCTTTGTAAGTCAACATCATTTTTTATAATCTTCTTAATGTTCTTGTTGGCGGCTTCCTTTGCCATTCATCTTAGGCCGATAATGTGAAGAGTTGTGATGCTTGATCTTGAGCTAGCGAGTTCGATGATCATCTTGTTGTTCTTAGGAGCTGGTTTCTCAAATATGTATTTTATCGGATCCATCTTGAAATCAACAAGGTAGTGTGAGTCAACATATCTTGTCTTAGTTGGCGAGCAGCCCAAAAGCGTTGCAAGTTTTCTCAGTTGTGAGTATCTTGTTTCACGATCGGTAAACTTTTGCTAAGGTAGTATATTGCATGCTCTTTTCGACCCGGACTCGTCATGTTGCCAACACACACCCCATTGATAAGAGGTCTTCCTTGGTGGCATCGGGATAGGAGGATTACATGGGTACTCCTTGATTTTGTCAAAGCGATCGGCAATCGTCGTTCCATTCTAACACTTGATCTTTCTTAAGTAACTTGAAGATTGGCTCACAAGTAGCGATTAGGTGTGCAATGAATCGGCAATGTAGTTCAATCGGCCCGAAACCTCGACTTCCTTCTCGATGCGGGGGTGGCATCTCTTGAATAGCTTTAACCTTGGTGGGATCAACTTCAATACCTTTACCAGCGACAACAAACCCTAGGAGTTTTCGGATCGACTCGAAGGTGCACTTGTTAGGATTAAGTCTCGATCTGCTTCTTCAATCTATCAAGCAGTTTACGCAAATGAACAAGATGTTCTTCTTTAATCGTGATCGAGCTATCATGTCGTCGGCGTAGACCTCTATCTCGTGATGAATCATGTCATGAAATAACGTCACCATACGGCGATAAGTGGCGCCTCGTTCTTCGATCCGAGCGGCATAACCTTGTAGCGAAAGTGCCCTCTTGTGTAAGTAGTCTTCTCCATGTCTTGAGAGCCATTTTAATCGATTATGTAGGAGAAACCATCCATGAAAGAAAACCTTATCTTTGGCGGTGTTGTCAACGAACATCAATGTGAGGAGTGGAAAATCGTCTTCGGACTCACTTTGTTCGGATCTCGTAATCCACACATTCGAACTTTGCCATCCTTCTTAGGCACGGGCACTACATTAGCAACCTTGTGGATAGGAAATATGACTAGGAAACCGGCGTTGAGCGCTTCATAACCCGGCTTTGATTTTCTCGACATCTCGGGGCGCGTCACGGAACTTTACATTTCTTGGGAGAAAACCTTCTTTTGTTGGCAATCGGTGTACCACAATATCAATATCAAACCGGCATGTCTTATGACCAAGCAAAAACCTCAATATAGTCTCGTAGCATCGGACCAATCTTTCTTTAACACTTGTTCTCAAGACCGCTCTATCTTGATCTCTTTTACATCTTCGTCGATTACCCAATTCACAACCTCGACTTTGTTCTTGGTGTGGGTGTATAACTCGTTCTTCTTCTGCTGTGATCGACAAGTTCTCCTGGCACTTCACAATCTTCCTCACCTTCATCTTGACTTGGTAGATCGGATTATCGAAGTCATATTTAGCAATAGCATAGTTGTTATCAGCGAGATTCGGAGTGATTCTGCGGTGTATCACGTGGGTGTGTGTAAGAAACACATAGCTTTTGAAGGGGTGATAAAGTAAAGAAAACAACACTTGAATGCAAAGTCCAACGATTTATTGAATGAAAATATGCAAATGACGGATAATAACCCTCACAAGCGAGCCATGATGCCGGGCAAGCATTAGGCTTTAGAGTTTATTGTTCAAAACACGGAAAATCGAAAAGCAAAACAAAAACAAGAGTAATTACTCTGTCTAAAGGAGATTGGTATGGCGTCTTGGTCTTCCAATTCTTTGAGTCCACCGTCACGGAGTTGGGAGATCCACTTGCGATGTCGAAGTCGTCGTAGTCTTCTATAGCATGGATTCCATTTTGGCGATGTGAAAAGGAAGTTGGCGGCGCGTTCGCGGTGTATCATCTTGACCCTTGATGGTGAAGCCTAAACCGGTCTTGTCGGTTGAAAGGCGATCGGGGCTGTCCCAAATAGTACTACCTTCTTCAGCGACAGGCATCTTTCGTGAGGCCATCCTAGGCGGAACTTTAGCAACCGGGAGTGGCGGGAGAGTCAACGAGGCGACTCGGGGATTGTTTCAAAAGCTTGATAGGGAGTCTCGAAGAATTCTCCTTCCACCTCGGTATCGAGCATTGTAGATGGTGACCATATATTCTTCTTCACCACACTATAACAACCTTCCCTTTCACGGGTATTTGGGTTTCGATGTAAGGTAGAGGTAGCGCCCCATGTATCCAAGCGTCCGGTAGGCAAGAGTAAGTGGACGGATGTCCATGACAAAGAAAGGGAATCAAAGGTGCGGGAACCGACCTTATGAGCGAATGAGCTCTCAATCTTTGTTAAGCTTAGAACCATCAAAAGCTCTCACAATTATATCCTTTGGGTCTCAAAACCAACCCTTGATATCAAGTCGATCAAAAGCGGTCTTGGAAGGATATTGAGGCGAGCAGTATCCACAAAACATGAGATAATGTAGTGCCCTTGCATTCAGAGAGATGTGCAAGGCTTTGTTGTGTTCTTTCGGCGAGTCAAATCGACATCGAGAAGCCTAGGCCGTTGTTGGCCGGCTAGCAATACAAACTTCAAATTGGTCGGTGGTAGTGTCTTGCGATGCGTGAGCATTCTTGAAACTTCACCAGGCGTTAGCATGAGCCTCGAGCTGAAGCGGTGCAAGCATGGAGATTTTGGGAGTCTGTCCCAGCATTCCACAACATTGTAGTCACTCTTCTTGATAATCTTGAATTTCCTCCATTTCTTGTTTGGAGGTGTCTTGACAACTTCCTTTGGTACTTACAGGTGACGGGATGAGTCCTTGGTTCTTTCCCTCTAGCTTGGGAATGGATTGAATAATTTGGAATCTGTTGGGTCATGATGTCTTTTGGAGGAGAGATATCTGGAGAGAATACCCTTCGGTTCGGTCACCTTCTTGGATCGGTGATGTTGTCAATGTCAAGAATGGTAGCTTCAATGTAAGATCTTCAATGGTCGAGAGGGTTTTGCTTGGCCATGATAGTAAACATCGACTCCATAATTCAAGGGATAGCCTTGTCGGAGGAATATGGAATTGGTGCAGGAGAAGTAATGATGAGAGGTGCAACTTTAGGCACGGGATCATGGAGGAAATCCTTATGGTGTTAACATCGGCATAGTCTTACGGAAATCGTCACCCCCCGCCTTAACATCTTCAATAGGGATCTTGTAGCTCTCGGGAGCAGTGTACTTCACCATGTAATCATACTTTCCACTTGGCTGTCCCAGGTATCCCACAGGATGGTGCGGTTGCATTCGCATTGTCAATATTCAACTTAGACATTTCTTCACGACTTTTGCAGGTGGTTTCGAAATAGTATCTCACGGTTATTCATCATACCTTGAACCGTCTTCTCGACCAAGCACAACCATCGGTGCGGATGGGCACAGCGACAATTCTCTGGGCATCTGGATTGACAAGCATAGCAAATTCTTCTTACGGTCATCGGAGGAATGGTCAAGTCATCTATGTTGAATACATAAGTATCGTCTGTGACATTGGAACTCTTGTCATGGTTAGGCATAGGCGCGTTGATCACATTCGGGGTCTCAGCGGAGGATCAAACTCAATCGCTTAGCTTGATCATGTCTTGAATCTTGTTCTTCAGAGCCCAACAATCATCAGTACTATGTCTAGGGCTATTGGAATGGTAAGCACACTTAGCATTAGGATTGTATCTCGGAGAGGAAATGTTGACATTTTGAGGAGGATCCCTCAAGGTAATCAACTCTGCTTTCAACATGTGTTGCAAGGCTTGCGACAATGGCATGTTGATCTTTATGCTGTCTTCGTGCGCGTTAAGCTACAGCGTTGTCTTGAGGTTGTGCTAATGTAGGATTGGAGATCCTGGCCCCCACAGTTGAGCACGGTCGGTCTTGGCTCGACTTTTCGACCATACATTAGTTTCTTTCTTACCACCAAAAGACCTTTTCGACATTTGAAGATGTCTCTGCTTGAATTTTCCACTCTTGATACCGACTTCAATCGCTGCTTTGTCGATATCGACTTGGTGAATCCGGTGAAGAGTTTCAATCGGATGATTGAAGAATGGGCTGTCGGTGTTCCATAAACATATCAACCAACTCCTATTGGACAAGGGTGGGTGAACTACGCTGCTAAATCTCTCCATTTGACATACTCCTTGAACTTCTCGTCACGACCCATAGACATGCTTTGTAGTTGCATGCGAGTGGGTGTCAATTGACATTGTACTCATCTTATGCTGAAAGCATCGCTAAATCACTCCAATGCGGATACGGTCATTCTCTGGTGATAATACCACTCTGGCGGGTTCGGACAAACTCTCTTGAAAATAGTGCATCCTGACTTTCATCATCGGTGTGGGGATTGATCTTACGAACATAGGACTTCAAATGCGACTTAGGGCAAGACATGCCATCATACTTAGCAAAGTTGGAACCTTGAACTTGGGAGGAATCACAACACCGAGGACAAGACTCGGATAATCAAAATTCAGCCGGACATCTTGGGTTTTCCACGGCATTGAGACGGTCTTCAAGTTGTTTATACTTGTCATCTTCATTGGCCATTATCATAGTCTTTTCGGGCTCATCTTGGCTGCCTTCATCACCCTTGCTTTGCTCATTCCTTCTTGACACTTCCTTGAGAGCTCAATTCGACTAACCACTCTGGAACCCTTCTTCTGTTGATGAGCTTCTTCAAATCTTCTTGGCCTTGGACCAAGTGGTGAACATCTCTTGGAGGCATTACGAGCTTGAAGATCTTTGTGGTGTTCAAGAGCCATTTACGCTAAAATAAATAACGAGAGAATGAGAAAACCAATCTTCAATGTACAGTGATGCAATGTTATGCTATGATATGCAATGTTTATGCGGATGCAATGCAATGTTTTCAAGGACCTTAGAGATTTAAATTTGTTAAACAAGCAATGAACAAACATTTATTAGTACTCTTTTTATTCTTTTTCTTTTTAAGTACAAAAGATAGTTCAAACAAATAAAAGAAAACATATAAATCCTAAAGCTCTAAGTTTCCCATGGGCGCTTCCTCTTGGTGCCGAGGTAGGCGTTGATGCTTCGCTCCTCATGAAGTAGCTTGGTCAACTCTAGAACTTTCTTCTCACTTGCATAACACTGAGCTTCAAAGGTATCCCTCTCTTCTTTAAGCTGAATCCAGGATCTCTTCAAGTCTTCAAAATCAGTAGGCATGTCAGGATGGAGAGCGATTATAGTCGTCACCTATAGAGGTTCCATAATTACGGGTAAAGCAGTGAATGGCATCATGAGGTTTTGAGCTCGAGCTCACCCATTTGAGTAAGGTTCCCAAGGAATGGAGTTACGGTGCCCCAAAGTCTTGGTATCGATCTTCTTTACCATGCCTAGCGTGTATAAACCTTCGGTAATGCGGAGATCGTGATTGTAGTCGAACACAATATCTTGGAGAAGCATATCATGCGGACCATCTCTTGAACAAAACCAAAGCGGCGTAGAGCTAGAGAAGGATTGTAAGTAATACCTCCCTTATACCAAGTAGTGGTACATTAGAATTCTCCTGGCGCTCAATGAAGGTGAAATCCTTTTGAGAGAAAAGATTCAACGGATATCGAATGAGAGAGTGACATTAGTCTTTGAGACCATCTCAACCTTTGTTCATTCTTCAAAGCGATGGAGGAAGGTGCGAAATAAACCACAGAAAGTAGCGGTATACAACACATGAGAGTTCCTTGTCTCTTAGTAGTGCAGTGTGGAAGAATGTAGAATGTCTCCAGTAAAGTGAGCACGGGATTACGGGTGAAACAACTTGATGGCGTTGACATCTATGAATTGATCGAGTTAGGAAATAGAACCAAACCATAGATTAGCAAGGCCCAATGTCTTGAATGCATGGAAACTCATAACTTTGAGGAATTCTCGGGCTTTCTTAATTAAGAATTGGAAAGTAAACCCTTAACTCCACTTCTTGTTTCCCAATTGGCTTCAATGTCGGCGCTTAAGATGTAAGGCGATGCGATGTCTTCGTATAGGGACCTTTTCTAGACGGTGAATGGCATTTGGTCAAGAATAGATACCCCAGTAGCAGAGAACTCTTCAAGGTAGGAACCAAGCGATAATCAGGAATGTAAAGCAATGGTGTTTGGATCAAAGAAGCTGGAATAGGACATATCTTCTTCAAAAGGAGATAACCAAGTCAAGCGAGATAACCATGTCTTTTGATGAGCCGAGCATGGTGAAATTTACGAAACCAATTCTTTGGTGAGAAGGTATACCCATGAAGTTGATTCGGATAGTCTTTCTAGAAGCCATAATACCCTACAAAAGAGCAAAGATAAATCCTAGGTCCTTGAAATAGTTAGAAATGATATGCAATGCGATGATGTCATGATGTCATGTTTGGCACACACAAACAATTCACCACGATGAGCCTAGGGTTAAGGCTTGCATGAGGTATAGGTGATTGCCCACCAAAAGTTTGAGTTGGTTCATCTGTCCTATAATAATGTAGGGTTCTAGGAATCTCACATCATTGATTTTCTCGTGGCGTTTATTTCAATACGACTACCAGTGGTCGATCGAAAATATCCCAAAGTCTTATCTCGATGAGCGTAGCATCGGTATCAACCAACCTTAGTCGCACCAAAGTCGGCCATCTCACTACCTTCTAATGGCCAAGATGGGTCAATTAAGGTTCTAAAAGTTTAGTTAGTGCTTGATGACACCACGAAGCCAAATACTATCCTCGACTTGGAAATGAAGAGTATCGGGACATCAAAGTGTCACACTAACGTAGCCATCATGTTGACCGTTTTGATATCGTCTAGCAGTCATGACGATTATTGCTACTTACCTAAAAGGCCGGATCGGTGTAGGATCCCCACAAATATAATACCCAAGCAACCCTTAAAGATAAAGCAAGCAAGTCAAGCAGAAAGCAATAAAGGTGATCTAGAAATCCTTAAGGCATTCTCTCTTTAGGGTGTCTCCCGTGATCGCATGATTACATGTCTGGTGAACCGACTTTGTAGGTTTTGTTTCGCAAATGTGCGGATAGCAAGAGTCGCCACCGACTTTTCTTTTATCAATTAAGGAAGGTAAAAAGTACGAAAAAGACCTTCGTTAGATTACGAGTAAGGAGAAGGTTATGAAAAGGGAAGGTATTAGCACCCCTTTTCATCCGTAGTTTCCTACGGGCTCTTAGTTGCTCTTAGATCACTTTAAAAATGTGCTTTCTGTGTGTTTGACAAAAAAAAGTTTTGAAAAGGCATTTCGCTTTGACTTTGTAATGATTCATGTAGGAATGTATACAAAGTGTTTGGAAATGTTTTGTTTTTGAAAAGAGTTTGAACTTTGACAAAAGTGTGTGGTGTAAAAAGCATTTTGATAGAGCAAGCAACTAAAAGTCTTATTACCTACTCAGAATTGGTCGTTTTCGTGTTATTTTACTTTCCTTTAGAATAGCGCTATCCATACCATTAGTTGGCAGGTAACTCTATTTGTTGGATGTAAGCGGGACATTCGAAGGGACATCGGATGGTCATAGAAGGCAACTTGTAGGAAGTATCCTAGCACATTCGAAGGGACTATCATCATTTTTAGCGACAATCGAGGTCAAGATCATGTATTCGTAGGCGACATCGTGGGTCTTATGATCTTTGTATCGAAGGGACTATGATGATTTGTTTGAAACAGCGGTGCTAGAATACCTCTACGTTCGAGGACATGACCATATTTGAATTAAGTAAAGGCGAGAGAGAATGACCTAAGGGGTGCATGTGTGAAAAGAGTGTGTCAATTCAGATATTTTATCTTTGAAGTTAGAGTGGGCTATGTTCAATTTTATCTTGCCATACACGCCTAATTACTAGCAATTTATAGGGTGCAGAAATTAAAATGCGGGAATGTAAAGTGCGGAAAGATAAATGTCCTACGCTATTACATGGCTTTGGGGCAGATACATAATTTAAACTTGCGGAAAATAAAAGCCTAATTTAAACTATTACATCCCATAAACAGTTACATTATTGGAAAAAATGAAAATGATAAAGAAAAATCGTCCGAAACGGGATAACCTGTGAAAAGATGAGAAAATCGGAAAATACGATGAAATCGAATAAGAGGAAAATGTTAGTAAAAATGCAAATTTTTGAATGAGAAAAATATGGCATGCTAGAAATAACATTAATATGCTAAAATAATTTTTTTTGGGATTTTTTGGATGCATTTTAATAATTTAAAAACTAATTAAAATTGATTTAAATGCTAGATTATGAATAAAATAAAATATGCATGCAAAATTATATTTTTTAATTTTATAAATTAAATAAGTATTTTCTGAAAATAAATGCAAAAGGAAAAATATTTTTGATGATTTTTAATGCATAAAATAAAATATAGAAAAGAATTAAAATGATATGCAAAATATTAAATAAATAAGAAAATAAGAAAAATAAGAAAAAGTTTGAAGTTTGTAAAGAGGATGCAAAACCGGTGCCAGTGAGGATCAAACTCGTGACCACAGGTGAAACCTTAAGTTAAACACTTACTACCACTACACATTGCATTGGATGTCATGGATCGAAGCGTGGGATCATGAGCAACAGCGTCGTCGTTTGGAAAACCGCGGTCGGTGGTGGACCGGGTAGCACGAATGGACGAATCGAGCATGCAGATTGCGGCCTGCGCTCATTGCCGGTCAAAGAAAGTCCACGGCGGGCCTAGCTCAGTCGTCTTCTCGATCAACACGGAATTGAAACAAGCAAAATCGCGGAATAAATGGGAAGGGGACCTACCCCTAAATCGGACATAGAATCCAATGGTGCTAGTGGTTTGCCACGAAAATGCTGTGTTAACGGTTCGATTCAAGCGATTCGAAATGACCTAACCATGGCAAAGCGTGATTCCTACGTGTATGCTTGCATATGGTATCAAATAGATTCTAGTGAAGCTCTGAGCATGAATAAACACATAAAAACATTAGCGCATGAATAATAAAATTCGATTTTCAAGAGTTTACCAAATCGGAGCAAGCTATAGATCGGGTTCTGGGCAGCTTTGGCTTCGAGCAAGAGATGGTTTCAACTCCTGGGATATCAAGGAACAAGAATGGAGGTTTGTTTGCCTTGAAAGCGGTGAAAATCAAAATTCGATTTTTACCAATTCTTGAGAAAATTTGGCAAAATAAGGGTTGTGTATTGAGCTAGGGTTTCGTCCTTTGTGCTGTGCATAATGCTTGGTATTTATAGAGTAAATTATGATGGCAAAGAGAGTGAAAAAAGATTGAGTAATTGTCATACCCCAATTTTTGACCTAATATACCACCATATATTTGCATCATTTCATAGCTATGACTCGAGCGGCGTGTCGGGTATAGCATTCACGAGGTCAAAATTAGGGTTTCATCAGTTTTCATCTGATTCAAGAGCTAACCAATTAGGGTTTGAGATTTTTTCATCTCATTTGATCTATCTTGATCAAAATATCAACCCGTGATCATCAGATAACAAAATTCTCTCACAGATCAATCGAGGATCGACCAATTAGGGTTTTGATCGGGCAAGAGAATTCTCGACTTTGAAGCGATGGATGACTTTTTGGATAGAGATTGGTCATCATATCTTAGATATAACCTCTTGACCTAATTTACGGATTCAAATCATCACGAAGTTCACGAGACTTCATCGGTCGATTTGAAGCGTCGATGAAATTTCATCTGCCGAGAAAAGTCAAACTTTGACTTTTGGTCAAATTTTAAAACAAAACTTTTCCATCATCAAAATACTTCAAATGATCCATCATGATCATCAAAAATCAAGAATTTGGAAAAGTCAACAAAAAGTCAAAATTTCTATAACTTAGAAAAATTTCTAAGTGTTGAAATTTCACATTTTTTCCAAACTTCAAGCTTTTTTTTCACCTAGTTCCAATTGGAATTTGAAAAAACTCAAAACATGAAAGTTGTAGATCATGGAAAAATCTTTCCAAAATGTCCAAGAACTTCAAAATCCATGAAGGCTAGCTATGTTTTTGAAATTGAAACAAAAGGCTCCATGAACATGATTTTCAAGGTCAAAACTTGTAAAATTATAGGTCATTTTGCATTCCTTCTTTCTAGAACATTTTCCACTTTGCCAAGTTGATATAGAACTGATAAATATCAGTTAGAGGTGATGATTGAAGGATAAGATCAAGATTGGATTGTAACACATGGTAAAAAAAAGGAACCTTCCTTTTCCTTTACAAAAGACAATCTTGCCCCTTAAGGTAACTTTGAATCACCAAGTGCCATGTCCTTCTTGCCTAACATTGCAGTCATATTGGCCTATAAAAGGATCACAAATCCAAGAGAAATGCACACCAAAGCATTGCAAGAATCATGCTTTCTCTTTTCTTTCTCCAAAATCAAGAGACATGATGAACTTTTGAAAAACTTGCAATTTACAAAATCAGTAAAATCATGAAAGTCTTTGGTGTCAAACATGTTGTATGATCATAATTAAACTTGTTACAAGCTTAAAATTAACCTGAACAAAGCTAAAAACCAGTTTTCATTTTCCATTTTTTCAAACTTGCAAAACTGCCATGGAATTCGAAACTGAAGCTAAGCTGGATTACTTGGAGTTTTGATCATCCATACACCTTCCATGAACATCATATAAGTGATCCAGATCATTGGCAACAACCTGTAACACGATTTACATCGATTTCCAGTTTCTGTTTTTCATTGATGCAGGTCGACTTCTATAGAACAATCCAAGCAATTCCATGAGGTGCAGACCATTCATACCACGATCCTAGATGCCGTTGGAGCTCACAATCAAGAAAAACAAGCTGAAAACACGTTTTCCGAATTTGATTCTCACTTTTCGAGGTTAGAACACGAACTGAGATATCATGATTCCTTACACCATTTGAAAAAAACTCACGGCCAATCTCTTTTTGCACCCCTAACGAACATTAACCCTCAACAAAATCAAAGAATCATTGAACGAACATCATTTAATTTGGATTTTTAGGTTCTAGGGTTCTTAGTATTTCGAAATCAAAACATGATAGGCTAAATATAAATGAAATTAACAAGCATATTCATGTTAGTGGTGCAAAACCGATCAAAATTGATTTTACTTCACTTAATTTGGTTGAGAAACAAAGATTTTGGATTGATTTTGGTGGCGAAGATCAAACGAACAAACCCGGTGCAGCGTTCTTCATCATTCTTCATTTTTCAAATATTTAAAATAATCCTCTCTTATGTTAACACGTGTGCTGGTCCACTAACACCTTAAACGCGTTGGCCTAGTGGTAGTATGCTTGCCTCTTAGTTTCTTCTGCCACGTGCCCCACCTCATGGTCATGGGTTCAAAACCCAGCAAGACCATTCTTTTTACAAACTTATCAATTTTTCATGTTTTTTTATCAAACTTCAACAATTTTTTTAACCAATCAAAACTTCTCATTTTGAGATGATTTTTTGCACACTTGTCATTTAATATATATATTTTATGATTATGTCAAAAAAATCCAAAAATATTTTCTTTTGATTATATTTAATCGATCAAAGCGATGTTACGAGCGCTTTTCAAACCTCCTTTTAGGATGAATTTTTCAAGTTTTCGACTTCCGATTCTTTTCAAAACTTCTCACAAATAAACTTCACCCTTCAAAACATTTTCAAATCATTCTTCAAAAACTTTTTTCATCAAAACTTGCATCTTTTACCATAATCGATCCAATTCAAAACGATAAAACTGATTTCGTCTTTTCTCGAATTTCTCGATCGATCATGGGCCTCCCTTATGGTGTAAGTCCCAACCCTTTATGTACATACTTAGCTTTATTTGTACATATTCAAAACATCTTTGTCAATATTCAAACATAAACAAATCTCTTTCGTTTGTTTTCATTCGTTTGTCTATGCGCTGAAACCATTGGTTCTAAAGGAAGGTTTCTCCTGAGCAAGATTTCTTTTAAACCAATGGGCCTCCATCACGGTGTAAGTCCCATAACATTCTTTTATGTACATAATATTTCTTTGTACATATCAAACTTTTTATCTGTACATAAAACAGATACTTATTTTTCAAAATCTTTTATCTGTACATAATACATATACTCTTTCTTTTGAAAATACTTTTCTGATAAACTTTGATCAATCATTTATTTCATCGTACATTTTACACTAAATACCATTGGTATTGAAAGGAGCATTATCACAATGAAGCTTTCAAATCAATGGGCCTCCTTCGATGTAAGTCCGACCCTCCTATGTACATCCATCTTTCTTTGTACATAAAAACTCGTCCGTGTACATATTCATTTCCTTGTACACGTTCAACTTGTGAATAATCAAGTTCGCTCGTTTTAAGCGTTCGTTCCACAGACACTTGTTTATATTTCATGAAATAAACATCATGCATTGTTTATATTTCCTTCATAAACTCACGTGAATACATATCACACACACACTGTTTATACAAGCGTCTAATAATAACATAACAATTAGACTAACCAAATAGGTTCCCAGTATAGCCTCGCTTGGGCTTCATACAAGACAACTCATCCCATCATGAGTTTAGCCTCACTTGGGCTTCATACAAGATATTTTATCTCAGTGAGTTTAGCCTTCTCTTGGGCTTTATACAAAGAAACTCTCCCACGAGTTAGCCTCGCTTAGGCTTCGTATAAGACAACACTCCCTGTTGAGTCGGCCTCCTCTTGGGCTTCGTTCAAAAGAACTCCTCATTGAGTTTAGCCTTCTCTTGGGCATCATACAATGAAAGAGACGGAAATCTCTTGACCTCCTCTTGGGCTTCAATACAAAGAATCACCAGCTAAGATAGAACCACGAAGGATGGTTTCCGGTGAAATCACTTTCAAAATTTCCCATAGAGTAAAATTTCGGTGAAATTACTCTTACTCGACAAAGGATGATTTCTCGGTGAAATCCCTTTCAAGCCAAAACGCCATACCTATAGCTTCCTCTTGAGCTTCATACAAGGACCCTCGATGACCCTCGATGACCCTCGGAATGCCTCCTCTTGGGCTAACAATACAAGGACCCATGGGCTTCTTAAAAGCATCCCTTTAATCCAATCAATTTCTCCTAAGAGATTTAGACATTTATCATCTCTATGGAAGAAGTATCTCATCTACTACATCACATCGGTCAAAAACTTTTCAAACTTTTCAAACTGTTTTCAAACAAAAACATCTCTTAATTGTAAGTAGTAGCGCTTGTACACTCAAGCAAAACACCCAATACTTAGTTAAAAGATTCAATCATCTTTTCAAACATCTTTCTTAAACATGTAAGTGGTAGCGCTTGTACACTCAAGCAAAACACCTAATACTTACGACGAAAGATTTTAATCAATCAAACTTTTCAAAAATGTATGTGATGAAATAGATTAGATACATTTTCATTAAGATGACATTTATGCATCTCTTACTAACATCCGTTGCTTTCCACTAGCATAAGTGGGAACTACGATTGCTCGACTTTCTCAACATCCTTTTGAGAATACGTAGGAACAAGGTCTCATCCTTGCCGAGCAAATTTCTATCTCCTCGGACCAAACAAACCATAGAACCACAGATCCGAGCTACAAATGCTCGATTCCCACTAGGGGATATGTATCAGAAGATCCATAGATCTTTGCGAGCACAATAATAACAAAACCTAGAATCCCACATAATCTCTTTTTCTTAAAATCCAAGGAGAAACTTTCCCAATCATAGAAATAGCAATTAAAAACACACAACAGATCAAACATATTCATATATAAAAGCTATGGATAACCATATATATTTAGGATGCTCCATCATTCCTTTATATAACAATCCCCTTACTCGGAATCTCCCCGATGCGTTATGTCTAGTTTGCGCTAGTCGTTCGCATACCAATATCAATTGAGGGTATTTGACTTTCCCTTTTCATAATCATTAAATCATCTTTCTTGTGTTGAAAATAATAAAGCTTGATGCTGGCATCTTTATAAACAAATCAAAGATTTAAATTGTTGCGTGCGGAAGATCCGAACTCACGTTCGCATCCTCGTAATGGCGTCACCTTTTAGCGAGAGGGAAAAATGGCGACTCTGTGGGAGTCTTGAAACTTTGATTTTCAAAAAAAAAAGCAGCGTTACTCGTCGAGAGCACCAAGCTTTTTGTTTTCAAAGAAAAGAAAGGGATAAGCTTTTCATATTTTGCATATATCATTTTCTTTATTGTGTGTTTCCGATTTCACTTGATGGAAAGAAATCCTAACCGGTTTAAGAAACATTTTAAGATCTAGGTGGAGGTATTATCGTGATTCAATGCTTTCGAAGTTAATATTTCCGTGATGGAGGTTGTCTTGAGGTATTGTGTTTAAGCAAGTAATTGCGGTATTGTATTTTCGGGGAACTTAAGAAGGTGAGTGGTGTAGAACACATAAACCATCTGGCCATTAGGATGTAGTGCGAGATTATTCGGTGTAAGCCTAGAGTAATTGTCATGCGATACTACGATCGAGCGAGTTTCTCTTGAAAATATTATTGGACCATCAGTATTCACCAAATCCAATAATGTTTTGAAGGGAGTGTTGAGCTGTATTATCGATAGAACCGATTCACGGATGAATAAGCCCTTAGAACTTAACCCGTTGATTCTTATCGTTGGCTTCATGCTCGTGACTTGAGCGGCCGTGTGTATAACTACTAACCATGTTTGTTGCATTCATGCATTCATTCATTCATTCATAAAACAAAAAAAAACTTCATTTTCTCTCTCCATTTCAAAGAATTTAGAGATGTTTTCTTTGAAAATATTTTAGGTTAGAGTGATGGATGTCGGAGGAAGATTCACCAAAAGATACGTTTTAGGATTCTGGCGTAGGAAAGTTGAAAGAGTTAGCATCCTTGGTAGAAGATCCCTCGGTTTGAGCGCTATGGAACTCTTTTAACTCTTACGAGCGCTAATGTTGATGAAGGACTTCTCAAAACTTTCGTTCGGTTCTACGATCGATCTATCATTGTTTCACTTTCCACGATTATCGATTGATGCCTACTTTGGAAGAGTATCGCATATCCTAGGAATCTCGATGTCGGACAAAGTGCCTTTCAATGGTTTGGAAGCCATTCCTAAGTCACAAGTCATTGCAACAATGACTCATTTAAAAAACACGAGATAGACAAAAACCTAACTACGGAGGAAAACTCTTGGACTGACCTCAAAGTTCCTAATGGAGAAGGCTCTCAAATTCTCGGCCGGTAGTATGGTAGCCTTTGAAGCTATTTTAGCTTTACTCCTCTATGGATTGGTGTTGTTTCCCAACGTCCCAAATTTCATTGATATCAACGCCATAAGGATCTTTACGATTGGAAATCCGTTCCCACTGCTTGGTGACACGTCGTCTCTATTCATCATAGGAATCGTCAAGGAGGCGGAACTATCGTGTGTTGTGTACCTCTGTTTTTCAAATGGATTGTCTCACTTTGCCTAAATCTCTATCTTCAGAAAACAAAGGCAGTGGCATTGGTCGGAAGACTCGTGTCTCTTACAAGCGGCGATATCCATTGGTATACTTTGGCAAACAATGAGATGGAAATCATTGAGAGTGGAGAATTTGCCAGCGTACCTCTCATTGAGTACGAAAGGAGGAATCAACTACAACCCATTCCTAGAAAAGCGTCAGCTCGGATCATAAATTCGGTAAACCTCCGGTTTACAATGAAAGCTACTTCTATCATGAAGGAGAGGATTCCCAAGGATTGAAGGCTAGGATGATCAAAGCTTGGCATCACATCCGAAAGAAAGGAAAAGGTAAGGCAAAGAATTGTGTAGCCATGAAACCTACACTTCTTGGATAAAGAAAAGCGAAGGAATTTGAATGCCTTACGCTTATGAGGATCCCATGTTCTCGATCGCCTCAAATCGACAAATTTTCCCGTTGAAGTTGTGGGAGAATACCAAGCCTTGACCAAGATAAGGTTTGAGAAGGAAGCTTTGGAAAGCAAATTCCTTAAGACTAACCTTGAGAATAGAAGCTCAAAAGCAAGTCAAAGATCATGAAAAGGCTCTACTTCCGGGATGAATGGCTCATGGAGAAAGATGAGAAGATTCGCGGAAGGATAACGCCATCCAATCGTCAAGGAAGGAAAAGAAAGCTCGAAATGACAACCAAGCCGCTCCCAGCGAGTGGAAGAGAGTCATTAGCAAGCTAAAAGCGAAAGCCAAACTAAAAGCTCACTATGGGAAGGAAATCACGAAGCTGCATCAAGCCTTTGGATCGTCATCCGCGAAGATGTTTAATTAGTTTAATTTAGTTTGTAATTTTATCACTTATTGTATCATTTGTGTGAGCAATGCTCCAACAAAAAACAATTGTTGTAATCTTCCTTCATTAATCAATAAAATTTGTGTTTTCCATCCAAATATTTGCCAGAAATATCTCGTTTAGCGTAAATTCTTTGGAAATTTCTTTTCTTTACTATCATATTCATGCATCATACTTTGCATTTAAGTCTATCATCTAGAGTCTAATCATTCACAGTTTTGAACTGTCACTTTTCCAGATAGAAAAATTGTCAAGTTGTCGCGTCTTAGAGTTTCTCATTGCGTCCGACCAACTCGAGCGTGGGATACGAGCAAAAGAAGAAAAGTAATGGAGAATTTTGAGCAAGAAAACGTTGAACTCCGTAGTACTGTAACTACGCTACAAGAAGAAGTGGAGAGACTCACATCTTTGGTCAACTCGCTTGCCACAGCGCAAAGTCAACAAGCAGCATCGAGCAGTCATAACCAAATAGCAACTTGAGGATACTACTACTCCGGTTTCATTTGTCGCGATCGGTAGTTCACCTTCGGCATGCGAGGGCTATCCATGGGAATGCCTTTTAACCGGCATTGGGTTCGCCAACCGACTTCTCAAACAACCTCGCTTGAAATACCTGCTGCGAAGCGCTACTTCAGCGTGGAATAACTTTTCCACAAGTAACAATGTCGGTTTCTCAACCGATTATGTTGAACTTCGACTTCCGTAGTGCACACTACATGACGAAGAAGTTCATCACTCCGAGGAAATAACAAGAGCGCTCGTGGTTCAATGGAGAATCTCCGAGAACAACTCCTCAAAATGCGACTTGAGATAAAAAGCGATTCAAGGGAAAGAATTGTTTGGGAAAAGCGCCAGGATCTGCTTAGTCCCTCGTGTGAAAATACTGCGAAATTCAAAATCCGGATTTTGAAAATACAAAGGAATTCTTGTCCTCGAGTCATCTTACAATGTATGCTAGGAAAATGTCTACGTACAATGAGGATCATCATTTGTTAATTCATTACTTCGGGATAGTCTCACGGTGCCGCTTGAAGTGGTACATGGGTTTAGGCGACACGAATATCAATCATTCAACGACTTAGGTAAAGCCTTCGTCCGGCAATACAAATTCAACTTGGATATGGCTCTGATAGGGATCAACTCCGCTCCATGTCTCAAAAGGAAGAGACATTCAAGGAATATCTTAGCGATGGAGGAAATTCTGCCCAAGTCAACCGCCCTTGGAAGAAAGAGATGACTAAGGTATTCTTGAATACTCTAAACTCATTCTACTATGAGCGAATGATCGCTAGCGCTCGGTGACTTCAACGAAATGGTAAGCATGGGAATGCGACTAGAAGAAGGGGTTCGGACGGGCGTCTAACCAAGGAAGTAGGATCTTCTAGTAATACCAAGAAAGTTGGAACCGGTTTCCCAAGGAAAAAGAACATAGCGTAGGAATGGTATCGAGAAACCACGCAAAATGTCATTCAACAACGACGGTGGTGCCATGGCAACAACCAACTCGAGGTGCTCGCAATTTCAACAAAATCAACAAACTCAACGGCCTCGTCAGCGAGCTCGGCGGTTTCACAACCAAAACCGTGCGGGTCACTCGATTCGACCCAATTCCATAGCGTACGAGAACTTTACCTCTGCGATAGAAAGGAATCTATCTGAGACAAGGTTACCACCTCCGGTCCTGAAAAACTACCATGGTGGTACAAAGCGACATGTCTTGCCCTTTTCACCAAGGGCACGGCCATGACCTTGAGCATTGCATAGCATTGGCGGCGAGAGATTAGTGAAGGCTAATCTTCTTTCCTTCAATCTGAGTCCGAATGTGCAAGCCAATCCACTTCCAGCCATAGTGGACATTCGTTGAATCTAATGCTAAGGAATACAGACGGTACCTTATCACAGGCGTAAACTTAGTCAAAGGAAACTTGGTGCATCTTCATGAGCATCTGATTACCATGAGCACCTTCACCAAGCATGATTATCGACTTCTATATCTGTTCCAGAATATCCATGGATGTCCCACCAAAGCGGATATTCAACATTTGTTAGACATTGGTGACCTACAAATCTCTGACCAAGATGACCATGGCGTAAATACAATAGGGCATTTTCGCATGAGCTTTTAGTCTCGAGATATCAACTCGGAAAATCCGAAGTAAGCGTTGTGATCCTTGTTTCAACGCACCGGTGATCAATTCAAAGACATGTCCTTGCGGCGTGAAAATCCGCGATCCTACTGAAGTTTGGGATACCTTGGGAGAACCAAGTGGCAAATCGACTACATGGTGAAATACTACTGCGCGAGCTCGAAAATCCGGATTGAAGATATCCACCCACGGATGGGGTGATGACTTTGACTACCTAGTCAATCGGAAGAGGAATACTCGTCTTCTCAAACTAATCAACGGATCGAGGTCCCAAATGAAGATCTACTGTTTCAACACGTACGTGGATTTCACCAAGCGGATCACGGTTACCACTACATCAACATGATCCTTTGAAGATCAAGAGTATGATTCGGGATCGATGCGGAAAGTGTCGCGACAGCGAGTCTCTTCACTCCGCTGGAAGGAACATCCCGATAATCAACACAAAGATCAACGGAAGTACAAAGGCTATCTCTCATACTTCGATCTGTTAATCAAGAAGATCGCTTTAGCGACACCAAAGGCAAAGGCCATCGTTCGAGTCCTCAAAGCACCTTTCGACCCGGCAATTAAAGTTTACTCGAGGTTAAACCAAGCGGAAAATTGCGGTACCTCGAAGGAGTTCGTCACTATTGGAAACTGTTGAAGTTAAGACTAATGTTCATAGCTCTAAGTAGTTTATCTTTGCTTTTTGTTTTGAACTCTCGCTTAGCCAGCGAAGAGATGTTTTATAGGGTTTAGCTTTTAAATAATTTCTCTTTGTCTTGCCCAGACAAATGAGTTTGTATTTTAGGGCCTGTTCATCTTGTGAAACATAAATAAAATCGTTGTTTTGTTTCCACACTTTGTGTTTATTTTCATTTTACCCTTTTAAAATGATAATCCTAAAAACCGATAAAAAAAATCTTCAAAAAAAATCATAATGAAAAATTAATGCACTTTCACATTAAAAAAAAAAAAAAAATTCTTTTTTAATCAATCATAAATCAAAAATGCAGATTAAACAAATGGACAAATCCATTGAAAGCAATAACTCTCGCTCTTTCTCAACTTTGAAATCCCTATGAGAAGTCAAGGAAGAAGTTGAAGAAGAAATCGGATAAATTTCGGACTTCAAACACGAGTACCCACTCGGGGCATCGTACAAGGATAAGAAAACTCTAGGAGGCTTTCCGGAATTTCTTCCTCAATGAAGATGTGCTATACAAAAGAAACTTGATGGTTACTCGGATCGTCGGCAGACAAAGCGGAACACGATCATCCATGAAGTGCATGAAGGGTCCTTTGGAACCCATTCAAATGGGCATGCAATGTCGGAAAGATCTTAAGAGCGAGGATACTATTGGATAACGATGGAATCGATTCTGCAAACACGTTAAAAGATGTCACAAGTGCGGATCTACGAGATAAGATCCATGTGCCTCGACTCTACTCAGCGTTCTCTCTCTCTCGTGGCCGTTCTCCATGTGGGGCATTGACATGATTGGAATGATTGAACCAAAAGCGTCCAGCGGACATCGCTTCATTCTAGTGGCTATTGATTACTTCACCAAATGGGTGACGCGCATCTTACGTAGCGTCACAAGACAAGTGGTTGTGAGGTTCATCAAGAACAACCTCATTTGCCGATATGGAATTCCAAGTAAGATCATTACAGACAATGGATCAAACTTGAACAACAAAATGATGAAAGAGCGTGTGAGAATTCAAGATCGAGCATCATAACTTCGTCTCCTTAGGCCAAAGATGAGCGGCGCCGTTGAAGCAACAAGAACATCAAAAGATCGTCAGAAAATGGTCATCACTTACAAAGGCGGCATGAAATCTGCCATTTGCTCTGCATGGGTATCGTGCTTGATCGCACTTCACGAGGCAACTCCTTTTCTCTAGTATCGGCATGGGCGGTGCTCCCGTAGAAGTTGAGATTCCATCAATAAGAGTTCTCATGGAAACTAAGCTATCGAGGGCGAATGGTGTCCAGCGAATCGACCAGTGAACTTAATTGAAGAAAGCGCTGACGCTCATGTCAGGACAACTTTATCAAAGAAGAATAAAAAGCTTTCGACAAAAGGTCCGACCTCGTGAATTAGAAAGCGACCTCGTGCTTAAAAGATTACATCTTTTCAAAGCAGTTCGAGGGCAAATGGACTCCTAATTACGAAGGCCGTACATCGTCAAAAAGCTTCTCGGCGGTGCTATGACTCTCACAACCATGGGCGGCGATGAACTCCGTATCACATGAATCTTGTGTGATCAAAAAATATTTGTCTAAAAACAAAAACATTTCGGTGAGTCGAAAACCGAAAAGGCGGCTTAGGCAAAAATAGCGTCTCGGTGGATTGAAAACACGAAAAGCGATCGAGGCAAAAATTAGAGACAATAAGCGAAATTATCACGATAGACACGAAAAGCGATCTAGGCAAAAACAAGGATACAAAAGCGACAAAATAGCTGCTGATCGATCGTATTTTGTCCATGAAGAATCTTCCATCAACGGATCTTGATCAACTCTTACGAAGCAACAAGCACGGTTGGAATTCAAAGTTGTTAGGGATAATAGCGGTTATTTGCTTTCAATGTAGCCTTTTCCCAATAAATTATCATTTCCAACTTTTGTAAATAGTTCATGGAATCACGCCTTTGGCTGATCACCATTCTATCAATAAATTTGAGCCTTGTGCCTTTGTTTGCAATTCTTGTTTATTCCGTTTTGCAAAATAACGCTTTTATTGTGAAAATCACTTTTTTGAAACAAAAATGTTTTAAATGAATTTTTACTTCAAAATTTTGAAACAAAAGCAAAATTCTCCTTTGAAACTATGAACACGGAAATAACTTGACGTTTCTCCAAGTGTTTCGATCCCGATTGGAGTTGCCAGCTTACTGACAATTTTCTCCTCAGCGAAATCTTCAAGGGCGGTATTCTCATCCAAAAGAATCCCCGATCAAGTTGCCAATGAAATGCTTTTCTCACGAAAGTGTAAAACATGCAACTCAAAATCTTCATCGATGAACGTTTACACAGTCTTGTAATCTTCACTAAGTATTTATTCGACTGTGGCGGTCCTTTTCCCCAAATATCTCTTTAGTGTCTTTGTCAAAGTAGTGTTAGCATACATATAACATTCATGACATTCATACATAATAGCATCATTCATTGCATTTTTGCATTCCTCGAAATGTTTGCTTTCATATCAGTGTAAATCACACTTACTCATGTAAGTACAAGTTTATCGATGAGGTCTCGCCAAATAGAAAAGATACATTTCTTTTTATCCCGTGAGTATCCACAAGAGAAATGCATTTTCTTCTCTTCACCACATTCCCCAGTGAGATCATTCCTCATTTGGAACAATGTCTTGATTATTTGTTTCTTTTCGATTCATTCTGAATAGAACCTTGTCTCTAATCAACAAAGCAATAAGCAATAGTCTCATTGTCTTGAGCGCTTATTTTCACTCCTAAACTTGTCATAAAATTTTTTCTTCTCAACAAGGTCAAATCATCATGACGAGAAATTCCTCGTGTTTGTCTTTACATCAAAGGAAAATCATGTTTTACGATCAAAATGCCGCATCTCCTCAAAAGAGATCCTCGGCAAAATTGTATCAAGAAAATAGAAGCTCATTTTCGAGTTACTGTTTCTTTCACTATCATTATTCACAAAGCTGAATATTGATAAATTTTCTCAAAAAAAAAAAAAAAGTTACCTTGTTATAGTTATCACTTGATAATTGGTAACATCTTGACATTCATTACCATAAACTATCACAAGGTGATAATTGGTAATATCATTTTCACTTACCTTAAACATTGTCACAAAGGGGAAGGTAATCTCTGTTTCAAAGCGAAACAAACATTCACAAATTTTTCCCCTACCATGCCGTTTTCTGTGATGTCATCTAGGTGAAACTTTTTACAATCATTTTGCATCATCCATCTTTTGGTATCTTAGGTCCAAAATTTGCGTACGATATTTAAGTATCTTTATACCTATCAAAGCGAAGATATTCATCTTCATCTCTCAGAGTTAAAGAAACTTAAATAGGGGCATCTGTCATACCCAATTTTGACCTAATATACCACCATATATTTGCATCATTTCATAGCTAACATTTCGAGCGGCGTGTCGGGTATAGCATTCACGGGTCAAAATTAGGGTTTCATCGATTTTCATCGATTCAAGAGCTAACCAATTAGGGTTTGAGATTTTTCATCTCATTTGATCTATCTTGATCAAAATATCAACCCCGATCATCGGATAACAAAATTCTCTCACGGATCGATCGAGGATCGACCAATTAGGGTTTTGATCGGGCAGAGAATTCTCGACTTTGAGCGATGGATGACTTTTTGGATAGAGATTGGTCATCATATCTTAGATATAACCTCTTGACCTAATTTACGGATTCAAATCATCACGAAGTTCACAGACTTCATCGATCGATTTGAAGCGTCGATGAAATTTCATGCCTGAGAAAAGTCAAACTTTGACTTTTGGTCAAATTTTAAAACAAAACTTTTCCATCATCAAAATACTTCAAATGATCCATCATGATCATCAAAAATCAAAGAATTTGGAAAAGTCAACAAAAGTCAAAATTTCTATAACTTAGAAAAATTTCTAAGTGTTGAAATTTCACATTTTCAAACTTCAAGCTTTTTCACCTAGTTCCAATTGGAATTTGAAAAACTCAAAACATGAAAGTTGTAGATCATGGAAAAATCTTTCCAAAATGTCCAAGAACTTCAAAATCCATGAAGGCTAGCTATGTTTTGAAATTGAAACAAAAGGCTCCATGAACATGATTTTCAAAGTCAAAACTTCAAATTATAGGTCATTTGCATTCCTTCTTTCTAGAACATTTCCACTTTGCCAAGTTGATATAGAACTGATAAATATCAGTTAGAGGTGATGATTGAAGGATAAGATCAAGATTGGATTGTAACACATGGTAAAAAGGAACCTTCCTTTTCCTTTACAAAACAATCTTGCCCTTAAAATAACTTTGAATCACCAAGTGCCATGTCCTTCTTGCCTAACATTGCGGTCATATTGGCCTATAAAAGGATCACAAATCCAAGAGAAATGCACACCAAAGCATTGCAAGAATCATGCTTTCTCTTTTCTTTCTCAAAATCAAGAGACATGATGAACTTTTGAAAAACTTGCAATTTACAAAATCAGTAAAATCATGAAAGTCTTTGGTGTCAAACATGTTGTATGATCATAATTAAACTTGTTACAAGCTTAAAATTAACTGAACAAAGCTAAAAACCAGTTTTCATTTTCCATTTTTCAAACTTGCAAAGCGCCATGGAATTGAAGCTAAAATTTGGATTACTTGGAGTTTGATCATCCATACACCTTCCATGAACATCATATAAGTGATCCGGATCATTGGCAACAACACTGTAACACGATTTACATGATTTCAGTTTCTTTTTCATTGATGCGGGTCGACTTCTATAGAACAATCAAGCAATTCCATGAGGTGCGAGACCATTCATACGATCCTATCCGTTGGAGCTCACTGATCAAGAAAAACAAGCTGAAAACACGTTTTCCCGAATTTGATTCTCACTTTTCGGTTAGAACACGGCGAGATATCATGATTCCTTACACCATTTGAAAAAAACTCACGGCCAATCTCTTTTTGCACCCCTAACGAACATTAACCCTCAACAAAATCAAAGAATCATTGAACGAACATCATTTAATTTGGATTTTTAGGTTCTAGGGTTCTTCGTATTTTCAGAAATCAAAACATGATAGGCTAAATATAAATGAAATTAACAAGCATATTCATGTTCGTGGTGCAAAACCGATCAAAATTGATTTTTACTTCACTTAATTTGGTTGAGAAACAAAGATTTTGGATTGATTTTGGTAAACTGAAGATCAAACGAACAAACCCAGGCTGCGCGCGTTCTTCATCTGTTCTTCATTTTTCAAATATTTAAAATAATCCTCTCTTATGTTAACACGTGTGCTGGTCCACTAACACCTTAAACGCGTTGGCCTAGTGGTAGTATGCTTGCCTCTTAGTTTCTTCTGCCACGTGCCCCACCTCATGGTCATGGGTTCAAAACCCAGCAAGACCATTCTTTTACAAACTTATCAATTTTTCATGTTTTTTTATCAAACTTCAACAATTTTTTTTAACCAATCAAAACTTCTCATTTTGAGATGATTTTTTGCACACTTGTCATTTAATATATATATTTTATGATTATGTCAAAAAAATCCAAAAATATTTTCTTTTGATTATATTTAATCGATCCAAAGCGATGTTACGAGCTTTTCAAACCTCCTTTAGGATGAATTTTCAAGTTTTCGACTTAGATTCTTTTCAAAACTTCTCACAAATAAACTTCACCCTTCAAAACATTTTCAAATCATTCTTCAAAACTTTTTCATCAAAACTTGCATCTTTTACCATAATCGATCCAATTAAAGCGATAAAAGCGATTTCGTCTTTTCTCGAATTTCTCGATCGATCATGGGCCTCCCTTATGGTGTAAGTCCCAACCCTTTATGTACATACTTAGCTTTATTTGTACATATTCAAAACATCTTTGTCAATATTCAAACATAAACAAATCTCTTTCATTTGTTTTCATTCGTTTGTCTATGCGCTGAAACCATTGGTTCTAAAGGAAGGTTTCTCCTGAGCAAGATTTCTTTTAAACCAATGGGCCTCCATCACGGTGTAAGTCCCATAACATTCTTTTATGTACATAATATTTCTTTGTACATATCAAACTTTTTATCTGTACATAAAACAGATACTTATTTTTCAAAATCTTTTATCTGTACATAATACAGATACTCTTTCTTTTGAAAAATACTTTTTACAGATAAACTTTGATCAATCATTTCTGTTTCATCTGTACATTTTACACTAAATACCATTGGTATTGAAAGGAGCATTATCCCAATGGCGCTTTCAAATCAATGGGCCTCCTTCTGATGTAAGTCCGACCCTCCTATGTACATCCATCTTTCTTTGTACATAAAAACTTCGTCCGTGTACATATTCATTTCCTTGTACAGTTCGACTTGTGAATAATCAAGTTCGCTCGTTTTAAGCGTTCGTTCACAGACACTTGTTTATATTTCATGAAATAAACATCATGCATTGTTTATATTTCCTTCATAAACTCAGTGAATACATATCACACACACACACTGTTTATACAAAGCTGTCTAATAATAACATAACAATTAGACTAACAAATAGGTTCCCACAGTATAGCCTCGCTTGGGCTTCATACAAGACAACTCATCCCCATCATGAGTTTAGCCTCCACTTGGGCTTCATACAAGATATTTTATCTCCGTGAGTTTAGCCTTCTCTTGGGCTTTATACAGAAACTCTCCCACAGAGTTAGCCTCCGCTTAGGCCGTATAAGACAACACTCCCTGTTGAGTCGACCTCCTCTTGGGCTTCGTTCAAAGACTCCTCATTGAGTTTAGCCTTCTCTTGGGCATCATACAATGAAAGAGACCGGAAATCTCTTAACGACCTCCTCTTGGGCTTCAATACAAAGAATCACCAGCTAAGATAGAACCACAGAAAGGATGGTTTCCGGTGAAATCACTTTCAAAATTCCCATAGAGTAAAATTTCCGGTGAAATTACTCTTACTCGACAAAGGATGATTTCTCGGTGAAATCCTTTCAAGCCAAAACGACCATACCTTATAGCTTCCTCTTGAGCTTCATACAAGGACCCTCGATGACCCTCGATGACCCTCGGAATGCCTCCTCTTGGGCTAACAATACAAGGACCCATGGGCTTCTTAAAAGCATCCCTTTAATCCAATCAATTTCTCCTAAGAGATTTAGACATTTATCATCTCTATGGAAGAAGTATCTCATCTATACATCACATCTGGTCAAAAACTTTTCAAACTTTTTAAACTGTTTTCAAACAAAAACATCTCTTAATTGTAAGTGGTAACGCTTGTACACTCAAGCAAAACACCCAATACTTACAGTTAAAAGATTCAATCATCTTTTTCAAACATCTTTCTTAAACATGTAAGTGGTAACGCTTGTACACTCAAGCAAAACACCTAATACTTACGACGAAGATTTTAATCAATCAAACTTTTCAAAATGTATGTGATGAAATAGATTAGATACATTTTTCATTAAGATGACATTTATGCTCTTACTAACATCCGTTGCTTTCCACTAGCATAAGTGGGAACTACGATTGCTCGACTTTCTCAACATCCTTTTGAGAATACGTGAACAAGGTCTCATCCTTGCAGGCAAATTTCTATCTCCTCGGACCAAACAAACCATAGAACCAGCAGATCCGAGCTACAAATGCTCGATTCCCACTAGGGGATATGTATCGAAGATCCATAGATCTTTGCGAGCACAATAATAACAAAACCTAGAATCCCACATAATCTCTGTTTCTTAAAATTCCAAGGAGAAACTTTCCCAATCATAGAAATAGCAATTAAAAAACACACAACAGATCAAACATATTCATATATAAAAAGCTATGGATAACCATATATATTTAGGATGCTCCATCATTCCTTTATATAACAATCCCCTTACTCGAGAATCTCCCCGATGCGTTATGTCTAGTTTGCGCTGAGTCGATTCGCATACCAATATCAATTGAGGGTATTTGACTTTCCCTTTTCATAATCATTAAATCATCTTTCTTGTGTTGAAAATAATAAAGCTTGATGCTCGCGGCATCTTTATAAACAAATCAAAAGATTTAAATTGTTGCGTACCGGAAGATCCGAACTCACATTCGCATCCTCATGGCGCGTCACCTTTTAACGCGAACAGTAATGAATGTGCAATATTTTCTCTTTAAAAAAAATCAAATTTTCTTGAATATTTGATTTTCCTTCCATGTGCAAGCAAATCACGAAATTGGCAAGTGTTTTGGGCTTCCTTGGACCTCAAGTAAGATAAAAATCCAACCCATTTGAAAAAATACTTTATTTTCATATTTTATATAATTTAATTTTGAATTAAATGGTTTAAAATCCAAAATTAAATCAATAAAATAGAAAATTGCCATGGCCAAGCATTTATGAGTCACAAATAATGTCATGAACAAGTTTGGATCAAAATATTATAGGCCCATTTGGAAAATTCTGCATTTTGACCAAAATGTCCTTTTGTGCAATTGTCCAAAATTGCCCAACTCCTGAATAGTGTATCTTCCTCAATTTTCCACATTTTTTAGTGGTCTTGGACTTTTTGGAAATCTCTAAGAGTCCTCTAACCAACCTTTTTGGTCTCATCTCTATTGGAGTTTCCATGCTCAATATATCTTCAAAACAAAATGTTGACTTTTTGTTGACCTTGAAAATGACCTGTAATGTTTTGAGCCATACCTCCCAAATGAAGCATTTTTTGGACATTCTTGTGAGACATGAAGTTGTAGAGAATTGAATTTCCTTCAAAATGAGCTTTGGTGGGAAAATTTACGATAAAGTATGAGAAAGTTATGATCGGTCAAATTTGATTGACTTTTCACCTAGAAACCTAATTTAGAAAGTTTGACTTTTGAGCAAATCTTGAATTTCCTTGATGAATCATGATCAACCCTTGATCAAATGATGAGTGTAACTTCAAAATGAGGATGTTGACCAAAAATCATGAAGTTTGGTGTATGTTGACCACAGTTGACTTTTTATCAATCTGGTGATTTTCGACCATCGAGCAATTATCGAGCAATCTTGACTTGTAAGGCTTGAAACTTGACATGGAGAATCTTTGAAGCATATGAGGAGGCATGATGAACATTGGAGATGTTGGAAGTCCATCTGGAGCTGAGAATTGCCAAACCCTAGTTTGGGTTGATTATCTAGGAGAGGGTTTGTCTGATCAACCTTTGAGGAATCCTTGAGTATGGATGTATGGAATGTATTGAGAAGATGGAGGGCAAATTTTGGGGTATGACACCCCCACAGATTGAGTGCGATCAACTTTGTCACGGATCTTCTAACCATACAAAGCATTGGCTTCTTTCTTTCCACCATAAGATCTCTTCGCAGCATTTGAAGATGACTCTACATGAATCTTTCTGCTCTAGATTCCAGCTTCGATACGTTCTCCTGTCAATATCAGCTCGGTGAATCCAGCTGAAGAGTTTCCAATCAGATGGTTGAAGAATGGGCCTGTCAATGTTCCCATAAACATGTCAACCAATTCCCTATTGGACAAGGGTGGTTGAACTCTGCCTGCTATGTCTCTCAATTTTTGGGCATAATCCTTGAACTTCTCGTCACGACCCATAGACATGCTCTGTATTTGCATGCGGGTAGGTGCCAATTCAGCATTATACTGGTACTGCTTGTAGAAAGCATCTGCTAAGTCATTCCAGGTATGAATGTGGGTACTCTCTAGCTAATAATACCACTCCAACTGAGTTTCGGGAAAACTCTCTTGAAAGAAATGGATCCAAAGTTTCCTGTCTTCAGTATGAGGATGGTTCTTTTGAACATAAGACTTCAGATGCAGCTTCGGGCAAGAGATGCCATCATACTTGGCAAAGTTAGGAACTTTGAACTTGCAGGGAATTACCACGCCAGGAACAAGACTCAGATCATCAAAGTTCAGCCCTAACATTTTCAGATTTTCCACGGCATTCAGACGGTCTTCAAGTTGCTTGTACTTTTCGTTGTCAGGATACTGCTCGCTCACATAGTCTTCATCTTCGTTTTCAGACTCATGATGGCTTCCTTCATTGTTCTTAATACTTCCTTCAGTTTTACCGCTCTTGTCTGAGAATTCGAGTTGTCTGACCACCTTGACTGGACCCTTGCGATGTCTTCCCATGTTGAGAACACCAATGGTCTTCTTATTTCTGGTGATGAGCTTCTTCAGATCTTTCTGGCCTTGAGCCAAATTGGTGGACATCTCTTGGAATTGAGCATTCTGAGCCTGGAGATCTTTGACAATCTGTTCAAGAGCCATTTTTGCTGAAATAAACAGCGGGAGAATAAGAAAACCGGTCTTCAGTGTACCTGTTATGCAATGTAATATTTTCAAGGACCTTAGGAATTTAAATTTGTTAAACAAGCACGAACAAACTTTTTATTAGTTTACTTTTAGAAAGTACAAAAGAAAGTTTAAACAAATAGAAAGAAATTCCTAGAGCTTAGGTCTCCCACGGGAGTTTCCTCTTTGTGTTGAAGTAGGTATTGATGCTTCGCTCCTCGTGAAGTAGCTTCGTCAACTCCAATACCCTCTTCTCGCTTGCATGGCATTCAGCTTCGAAGGTATCCTTTTCTTCTTTAAGCTGAATCCAAGATCTCTTCAAGTCTTCGTAATTAGTAGGCATGTCTGGATGGAGAATGGTATAGGATTCGTCACCTATAGCAATAGGTTCCATAAGCACTGGTAGAATAGCTGTAAACGGCATTATGAGGTTTTGAGCTAAAGCTCACACCCATTTGAGGTAAGGTTCCCAAGAAATGGAATTTTTTTGTCCCAAAGTCTTGGTGTCAGTCTTCTTTACCATGCCCCAAGCGTGCACAAATCTTCGACGGGAGTTTTGGAGATCGTTGTTGTAGTCAAACAAAATGTCTTGGAGAAGCATATCATGAGCACCATCTCTTCGAGCATAACCAAACTGACGTAGAGCTAGATAAGGATTGTAAGTGATACCTCCCCTTATGCCAAGGAGTGGTACATTAGGGAATTCCCCACAACGCTCAATGAAAGTGAAGTCCTTTTGAGAAAAAAAGACACCAACGGATATTTGAATGAGAGAGTGACATCATCCTTTGAGACCACTTCAATATTTGCTCATTCTTCATTATTGATTGAGGAAGGTGCGAAATAAACCACCTAGAAAGTAACGGTATGCAACACATGAGAGTTCCTTGTCTTTTGATAGTACGAGTGTGGAGAGAATGCAGAATGTCTCCAAGCAAAGTAGGCACAGGATTATGAGTGAGAAATATCTTGATGGCGTTCACGTCTATGAACTGATCTGGATTAGGAAATAACACCAAGACATAGATTAGTAAGGCCAAAGTGTCTTCGAATGCATGGAAACTGATAGCCTTTAGGAATTCTCGAGTTTTCATTATCAGAAACATAGCAAGCAAACCCTTAACCCCGCTTCTTGTTTCCCAATTAGCTTCAATGTCTGATCGCTTTAGATGTAACACTGATGCGATTTCTTTGTATTTCGGATCTTTTTCTGAACCGGTTAATGGTATCTAATCAAGAATAGGTATCCCAAGTAGCTTAGAGAACTCTTCCAATGTAGGTACCAACTTATAATCCGGGAATGTAAAACAGTGATGTTTCAGATCGAAGAACTGGAATACGACGTGCATCATATCTTCTTCAAAATCGGAGATAACCAAATCAAGCAGAAAACCATGTCTTTTGGTGAAATGAGCATGATCAAGAATTTCTGAAAACAATTCTTTGAGTTGAGAAGGTATACCCATGAAGTTGATTCGGATGGTCTTCCTAGAAACCATAACTCCTACAAAATAGAGCAAAGATAAATCCCTAGGTCCTTGAAATAGTTATAAATGATATGATGTTACGATGTCATGTTCAAACAAATAGCAAGCACAAGCAATTCACACAATAGCCCTAGGTTTAAGGCTTGCATGAGGTATAGGTGTCTACCCTACAAAAGTTTGAGTGGGTTCAACCTGTCCTATAATAGTAACCGGGTTCTAGGAATCTCATATCATTGATCTTTCTCGCAGGATTTATTTCAATACGACTACCAAATGGTCGACCGAAACATCCCAAAAGTCGAACCTTAATGAGCATAGCATCGAGTATCAACCAACCTCAGTATACACCAAAGTCGGCCATCTCACTACCTTCTAATGGCCAAGATGGGTCAATTAGGGTTCTAAAAGTTGAGTTAGTGTTTATGACACCACGCAGACGCCAAATACTTTCCTCAGCTGAGCATGAGAAGCATCGGGACATCAAAAGCGTCACACTAACGTAGCCATCATTTTGACCATTTTTGAATACGCCTAACGGTCGCGACGATTTATTTCTACTTACCTAAGGAAACTTAGACCCCGGTGTAGGATCCCCCACAAGTATAATACCCAAGAAACCCTTAAGAGAAAAGCATACAAGTCAAACAAAAAGCAGTAAAGTGTTCTAAAAAACCCTAAGGTAGCCTCTCTTTAGGGTGTCTCCCCGACAGAGTCGCCAGTTCTATAGCACGGTGGAAGAACTAACTTGCTTATTTTGCATTTCATCGCAAATGTTGCGGATAGCAAGAGTCACCATCGACTATTATTTTATCCAATTAAGGGAAGGCGAAAAGAACAGGAAAAGACCTTCGTTAGATTCTGAGTACGGGAGGCCGTTATGAAAAGGGAAGGTGTTAGCACCCTTTCCATCCGTAGTTATCTACGGGCTCTTAATTTCTTTAGCTCACTTTATAAATTGCTTTTTTTTGAGTGTGTGTGTTTGAAATTGTTTTGAAAAGGAATTTCGCTTTGACTTCGTAATGATTCACGCTTGAATGTATACGAAGTGTTTGGAAATATTTTGTTTTGGAAAGGACTTTGCAATGATTCACGCTAGAATGTATACAAAGTGTTTGAAAAGATTTTTTTTGGAAAAAAGTGTGAGGTGTGAAAAGTATTTTAATTGAGCAAGCAAAAGAGACTTATTACCACCCACTCGAGCGTTTCGTGTTATTTTGCTTTCCTTTAGAATAAGGCTATCCATACCATTGGTTGATAGGTAACCTTATTCGTTGGATGTAAATGGACATTCAAAGGGACATCATCAATGGTCAGGAGGCAATCCTCATATAAGGATCGATCGAGGGACTATGTCATATAGCGTCTTAGCTAAGATATCCCTACGTTCGAGGGACCATGCAACGAGGCTACTGATATGGATCGTCTTAGCTAGATTGATTAGGTTAATCTTGCCACACCGCCTTATTACTAGCATTTAATAGATAAATTGCATAAATGTAAAACACGCTATTACATGGCTTTGTGGCATACATAATATAGGAAAAGTAAAGCGAGAAATGTAAAGTCGGAAAGTAAATCCTACGCTATTACATGATAAAATTTTTGCAACCTATACAAACTTTGTAGAATTTAAATGCGGAATAATAAATAAACAATAGAATAATGAGAAAATGTTAGTGAAAAATGTTCTGGAAGTTAGTAGAAAGAGAGTTTTAGGTTAGCAACCCTAATTACTAAAAATTATCTTTTTTGGAGTTTTTTGTGATTGATTTTTATAAAAAAAACCTAATTCTGATGAAAAGAAAACGTTTTTTTGTGAAAAAATTAAGTAAAGGTTTTTTGAACCTAAATCTTAAAATTAGACCTTTTTTAGAGTTTTTTTTAGAAAAATAGTTTTAAAGAAAATTGCAAAGAAAATAAATTGGTTAGGAGAAAAATAAAATAAACAAATATTTCCGTCAGAACTTCTGACTAAGCTCGTCTCAGAACTTCTGTTGGAAGTTCCCTCCATAACCTTTGGAAACCTATTTTCCAGAGCTTATGGAGGCTGGCACGGAAGTTCCTTCCTTCTGGCACGAAAGTTCCTTCCTTCTAGAGGCTTCTGGTGGTGTTCCTTCTTGGAACTTCTGTTGGTGTTCCTTCTGGAACTTCTATTGGTGTTCCTTCTGGAAATTCTGTTGGTGTTCCTTCTGAAACTTCTGTTGGTGTTCCTTCTGGAACTTTTGGGAAGCCATCCGGTTGACCTGCAGTCAAAGACGTCGGGGGGGAAGCTCCGGTCATCTTTTCTAGTTGCTTCCAAAATCAAACAAAGGGACCCTACTCCCCCCCTCCAAATCGAGGGCTGCGAGTTCAATGGTGGTATCCGTTTGCCCTAAAAATCCCTACCTCATGAGCTTCAAAGCTCTCAACCAGTTTTTCCCTAACAATGGCAAACACTTGTTCCTGCGTTAAACCTCAAAAACAAAGCATCAAATTGACTCTAAATAACATCATGAACATGTATAAATGTATAAACACGATTTATTTTACATGAATCAACAGTTTGAGTTTCAAGAAACCTTTACCAAATTGGTGCACTTAGGGAAGCGGTTTTTGGATGCTTTGGCGTTGTGTAAGGCCTGGGATCAACTCCTGGGATGTTCAGGAGAACGATGGAGTGCTCCAATCGCCTTGGAAACGGCTGGAGATTAAGTTTCGAATGATGCAAGTTTCTTGAGATTTTTTTGTAAGAATGAGGGTTGTTATTGAGGCAAGGGTTTTCTATTACAGCCTTCTCTGTGATCTGATCTTGTCATGTATTTATAGGAGTGTGCCTTAGATCAAGCATAATTGGAAAATACATTGCCTTGAATGGGAGAATATTTGATTTAAAATTTTCATCAAATCTTGCCTTTTTTGAATAAATTTCCATTAATTCTCTTGCCAATCTCCATTATTTCGAAATAATCAGATCATTTGGCTTGCTTGGACCTCAAGAATGACAGAAAATCAATCTTGTATTTAATAATTGATTTTATATCTTTTTATTTTAATTAAATTTGTTTTAAATGAATAAAAATCCAAAATAAATAAAAAATAAAAGAGAAAAACGTGGCCTTGGGCTTGGAGGTTCCAATTCAGATAAGAAACAAGTTTGAACCAAGAAAAGTTAAGCACATTTAGAAGAAAAAAAAAATTTCAAGTATTTCTCTTTACGCACCTCCTCAAAAATGCTCAACTTGCACAACTTGTATCTTGCTCAATTCTTTACACTTTTGGGTGTTCTTGGACTTTTTAGAAAGCTCAAGATGTCCTCTAAATATCCCTTTTGGTTTCATCTTCTTTGAAGTTTCCATGTTCATGAACACTTCTTTGCAAAAAGATGACTTTTGGTTGACTTTTAAAAAGACCTGTAATGTTTTGATCCATAACTTCCAAATGAAGCATTTCTAGCCAAAGCTTGTGAGACATGAAGTTGTAGAGAATTGAATTCCTTTTAAAATGAGCTTTGGTGGAAATTTTTTTGATAAAGTATGTGAAAATTATGCTTGGTCAAAGTTCTGTTGACCTTTGTTTGAAAAACCCTAATTTAGAAACTTTGACTTTTGATCAGATCTTGACTTTTCTTGATGAATTATGATCAATCCTTGATCAAATCATGATTATTACTTCAAAATATTGATGTTGACCAAAAATTATGAAGTTTGACTGCATGTTGACCATAGTTAACTTTTTGTTCAATACAGTTGATTTTCAACCATCTGAGCACTTAGATGAGCAATTTTGACTTGTAAGGCTTGAAACTTAACATGGTGATCCCTTGATGCATATAATGAGGTATGATGACCACTTAAAGCACTGGAAATTCATCTTGACTTGAGAGGAGCAAAACCCTAGTTTGGATGGATTGCTTAGAAGAGGGTTTATCTGGTCAACCCTTGTGAAATCCTTGAGTATAGAGTTGTGGATTGTCTTGAGAAGTAGGAGGGAAAATTTTGGGGTATAACACCGCCTTTGCAGGTTTTCGACTTGTCGGGTGTACATTTTTGTGTATATATCCTTAACTTTTGCCCGAACATTTTTGGTTCGCCAGGATGCCCTTAATTTTGCCTAGGCCAGTCAACCTAGCGGGTCTCATGTATGCGTAGTATTTTTTGACTATGTCTGCGTTCATAGGGTGTGGGAAGTCTTCTCTATCCATAGTGCTTAGTATCATAGCTCCGCCGAAAAATACTATTTTTACTACAAATGGTCCCTCATAGGTGGGAGTCCATTTTTCCCTGGGGTCACCTTGTGGAAGAATGATGCGCTTGACTACTAGATCATCGATTTCGTAGACTCAGTGCTTGACCTTTTTATTGAATTCTCGGATCATTCTCTTCTGGTATATTTGTCCATAGCAGATGGCTGCGAGCCATTTTTCATCGATCAAGTTGATCTGGTCGAGGCGAGTCTGAACCCATTCGTCTTCGTCTAACTTTGCATCCTGGAGTACTCTGGTTGAGGGTATTTGAACCTCGATGGGTAGGACTGCTTCCATACCATATACGAGAGAGAAGGGGGTTGCCCCTGTATATGTTCGTACTGTAGTGCGATAACTATGGAGAGAAAATTGAAACATCTCATACCAATCCTTATAGGTCACCGTCATCTTCTGTATGATCTTCTTGAGATTTTTTTTTGGCGGCTTCCACTGCGCTGTTCATTTTTGGTCGATATAGAGAAGAGTTGTGATGCTTAATCTTGAACTGCGTGCAGAGTTCGGTGATTATTTTGTTATTGAGATTGGTACCATTGTCCATGATGATCCTTTTGGGGACGTTGTACTGACATATAAGATTATGCTTGATGAATCGGGCCACAACATTCTTGGTAACAGATGCGAACGAGGCTGCTTCTACCCATTTGGTAAAGTAATCAATAGCAACAAGGATGAAACGATGTCCATTGGAAGCGGTGGGTTTGATCTCTACAATCATGTCAATGCTCCACATTGCGAAAGGCCAAGGAGCGGTCAAAATATTCAATGCAGTTGGAGGTACGTGCACTCTATCTGCGTATCTCTGGCATTTGTGACAAGATCGATCATAGCGGTAACAATCAGCTTCCATGGTGCACCAACAGTAACCTGCTCTTAGAATCTTCTTAGCCATTGTGTGTCCACTAGAATGGGTACCGAATGTGCCTTCATGTAATTCTTCCATGATTCGTTCTATTGTTTTATGGTCTACACAGCGGAGTAAGCACAAGTCGTGATTGCGCTTGTATAAGATGTCGTTACCGAGAAAGAATTTGGAGGCGAATCTTCTTAAGAACTTCTTATCGTTGACAGATGCCCCTGCGGGATATTCCTGAGCCTCAAGATACCTCTTCACTTCGTAGAACCAAGGTTTCTCTTTTGTTCCTCAAGTATTAAGTTCACAATAGTATGTTGGTTCGTATAGTCTTTCGATGATGATTTGGGGAGCTTTGTTGTCCCATCTGACCTTGTCCATCGGGATCCTAGTTCAGGTCCTTCGTCTGGTCTTGGTTCTTCGCAATCAGTGACTTACATAATATCCTCATCTGGAAACTCGAAATATGTAGACTGATAGTCATCTATGGCTTGATGAGCCAAATGATCGGCTACTACACTTCCTTTAATCTCCTTCTGAGTAGTATACTGGATGTCGTATTCGGTCAAGATCATTTTCCATCTTAATATTCTTCTGGAGAGAGCATGTTTTTCGAATATGTATTTTATTGGATCCATCTTAGAGATCAACAAGGTAGTGTGAGTCAACATATATTGTCTTAGTCGGCGAGCAGCCCAAGCCAAAGTGCTGCAAGTTTTCTCAAGTTGTGGGTATCTTGTTTCACAATCGGTAAACTTTTTGCTAAGGTAGTATATTGCATACTCTTTTCGACCAGACTCTTCATGTTTCCCCAACACACACCCCATTGAGTTCTCTAATACTGTTAAGTACATGATGAGAGGTCTTCCTTTGACAGGTGGCATCAGGATAGGGGGATTTTGCAAGTACTCCTTGATTTTGTCAAAAGTTGTCTGGCAATCATCATTCCATTCCATTACTTGATCTTTCTCCATTAACTTGAAGATTGGCTCAAAAGTAGCAGTTAGATGTGCAATGAATCTGTCAATATAGTTTAGTCGTCCCAAGAAACCTCTGACTTCCTTCTCGGTACGGGGAGCTGGCATTTCTTGAATAGATTTAACCTTGGCGAGATCAACTTTAATACCTTTACCACTGACAACAAATCCCAAGAGCTTGCCGGATCTGACTCCAAAGGTGCACTTGTTAGGATTAAGTCTTAGTATATATTTCTTCAGTCTGTCAAATAGCTTTTGCAAATGATCGAGATGTTCTTCTTCAGTTTGTGATCGAGCTATCATGTCATCGACGTAGACCTCTATCTCGTGATGAATCATGTCATGGAACAAAGCTACCATGGCGCGCTGGTATGTGGCGCCAGCGTTCTTCAGTCTGAATGGCATGACTTTGTAACATAATGTGCCCCATTGTGTAACGAAGGTAGTCTTTTCCATGTCTTCGGGAGCCATTTTGATCTAATTGTAACTGGAGAAACCATCCACGAAGGAGAAAACCTTGTGTTGAGCAGTGTTATCAACCAGGACATCAATGTGAGGAAGTGGAAAATCGTCTTTCGGAATTGCTCTGTTCAGATCTCGGTAGTCCACAAACATACGTACTTTGCTATCCTTCTTAGGCACGGGTACTACGTTCGCAAACCACTGTGGATAAGAAGTAACGGCTAGGAAATCGTCATTGAACTGTTTCATAACTTCGGCTTTGATTTTCTCAGACATCTCAGGACGCATACGACGAACCTTCTGCTTCACAGGGAGAAAACCTTCTTTCGTCGGTAGTCGGTGTACTACAATGTCAATGTATAACCCTGGCATGTCTTTGTAGGACCAAGAAAAAATATAGATATAGTCTCACATCATCTGGACCAATCTCTCTTTGACATTACTCTTAAGACCTGCTCCTATCTTGATTTCCTTTTTGTCTTCGTCAGTACCCAGATTCACAACCTCGACTGGTTCCTCGTGCGGCTGTATAACCTGTTCTTCCTGTTGTAGTAGTCTGACAAGTTCTCCTGGCAATTCACAATCTTCCTCACCTTCGTCTTCGGCTTTGTAGATCGGATTATCAAAGTCATATTTAGCAATGGCAGAGTTGTTATCGATGAGATTCGGAGTGAATCTGTAGTGTATTATGTGGGTGTGTGTAAGAACACATAGCTTTTTGAAAGGGTGATAAAGTAAAAAGAAAGAAAAGAGCACAGTATTTGAATGCAAAAGTCCAATGATTTATTGAATGAAAATATGCAAATGACAAATAATTACCCTCACAAACGAGCCGTGGTGCCCTGGGCAAGGCACTAGGCTTAAAGTTTATAATTCAAAGCGTAAAAAGCGAAAAGCATAACAGAAAAAAGCAATTACTCGTGTCTAAAGGAGATTTTTATAACATCTTCAATCTTCCAATTGTTGAGTCCATCGTCTGGAGTTGGGAAGATCCAATTGTTGGTGACGAAGTTGCTGTCGTCGTCTTCTATAGAATGGACTCCGCTTTTGCTGATGTGGAAAGCAAGTTTGTCGGCACGTTCATGGTGTATCATCTTCTGACCTTTGATAGTGAAGCCTAAACCAGTATTGTAAGATTTGAATGGAAAATCAGGGAGTTGACCCCAATAGTACAACCTCCTTCTTTAACTGCAGCTTTGGCGTCTTTCAGTGAGGCCATCTCGGTGGAACTCTAGTAACTTCAGGAGTGATAGGAGAGTCAATAGGCATGACTCGTGGGATTTCTTCGAAAGCTTGACAGGGAGTTTTGATAAATTCACCTTCCATTTCGATGTATCGGGATGACTGCAAATGGCTTACCATATATTCTTCCTCACCGCACACGGTAACAATCTTTCCCTTCATTGGGTATTTCAGCTTCTGATGCAGGGTAGAGGTGACACTACCTGCCCCATGTATCCAAGGGCGTCCGAGTTGGCAAGAATAAGCTAGACGAATGTCCATGACAAAGAAAGTAGAGTCTAAAGTCTGGGAACCGAATTTAACTGGTAGGATGAGCTCTCCAAGTACTGTTCTTTTCGAAAAATCAAAAGCTCTTACGATTATGTCACTGAGCTTCATGACCATTCTTTCAACATTAAGTCGGTCGAGAGCGCTCTTCGGCAGAACATTCAGAGCAGAACCAGTATCTACCAATACGTGAGACAATGTATTTCCCTTGCATTCAATGGAGATGTGCAAGGCTTTGTTGTGATTTCTTCCGGCAGGTGTTAAATCAACATCAGAGAAACCAAAACCATTATTGACGGTCAGACTAGCAATACAACCATTGAATTGATTAGCAGTAGTGTCTTGCGGTATGTGAGCATTGTTCAGAAACTTGACTAAGGCTTTAGCATGTGCTTCAGAGCATAATAGTAGAGCTAGCATGGATATCTTGGAGGGAGTTTGTCCCAACTATTCCACAATATTGTAGTCACTCTTCTTGATGATCTTCAGAATTTCCTCCATTTCTTGCTTGGAGGTATCCTCAACAACTTCCTTTGGTGCTTCTGTTTGAGCAGGATGAGTTACTGGTTCTTTCCCTCTCGCTTCGGGAACTGGTTCGATAGCAGGAATGTGAATTGGTGTAGTAGTATCTTTCGGAGGAGACATCTCTGGAGAAAATACTCTTATGGTTCTGGTTACCTTGCTTGATTCGGCGATGTTGTCGATGCTAGGATTGGTAGCTTCAACTGCAATGTCTTCATTGGTCAAGGGTTCTTGCTTGACGCTATGATAGTAAACTTCGGCTCCATAATCCCAAGGTATAGCTTTGTAAGAGGAATATGGAATTAGTCTGAAGGAGGTAATAATCAGGGGTGCCAATCTAGGCACAGTATCGGCAGAGGTGATCCTTATTGTGTTCACATCAGCATACTCTTCTGGGTAATCATCTCCCAATCCGGTTGCCTTGACGTCTTCGATAGGAATCTTGTAACTTTCGGGGGAGGTATATTTCACCATGAAATCAAACTTTCCACTTGGCTGCCCTAAGGTATCTCAAACTTCTGGTATGGCTTTGCTTACGTCTTCGATCTTCAGATTCTTAGAAATGTCTTCGCACAGATTCTCCATAGATGGAGGTTTCAGAAATATCACTTCTCGGTTGTCCATCATGCGTTGAATAGGCCTCTTCAACCAAGCACATCCGTCAGACTCAGATGCACACCAGTGACAGTCATCACGGCATCCTGGAAATACACCGGCTTGCAGCAAATCTTTCTTAATAGTCATCAAAGGAATAGTAAGCTTGTTCACATCATAAACATATGAGTCATTGTCAATAGCATTGGAACTTTTACCATGGTCTGGCATTGGTGCGCTAATCACATTCGGAGTTTCGATAGGAGGGTTGAATTCAATTTCCCTTGCTTTAATCATGTCTTGAATCTTGTTCTTCAGGGCCCAAAGTTGTTGGTGTCGTGCCCTGGACTGTTGGAGTGGTATGCACACCTCTGATTAGGATTGTACTTTGGAGTGGTATGCACACTTCGTAAACTGTCTTCGTGGCGCATTCTGCATACACGCGTTGTCTCGTTGAGGTTGCGCTGGTGTGGGATTAGAGATCACAACTGCCCCCACAGATTGAGCACGATCAGCTTTGTCACGGCTCTTTTGACCATATACAACATTGGCTTCTTACTTACCACCAAAAGATCTCTTCGCAGCATTTGAAGATGACTCTACCTGAATCTTTCCGCTCTTGATTCCAGCTTCGATATGTTCGCCTGTCAATATCAACTTAGTGAATCCGGTTGAAGAGTTTTCAATCAAATGATTGAAGAATGGGCCTGTCAATGTTCCCATAAACATGTCAACCAACTCTCTACTAGACAAGGATTGTTGAACTCTGCATGCTAAATCTCTCCATTTCTGGGCATACTCTTTGAACTTCTCGTCACGACCCATAGACATGCTCTGTAGTTGCATGCGGATAGGTGCAAATTCAGCATTGTACTGGTACTGCTTGTAAAAAGCATCTGCTAAGTCATTCCTGGTATGAATATGGGTACTCTCTAGCTGATAATACCACTCCAACTGAGTTCCGGATAAACTCTCTTGAAAGAAATGGATCCATAATTTCCTCTGTCTTCAGTATGAGGATGGATCTACTGAACATAGGACTTCAGAGGCAGCTTCGGATAAGAGATGCCATCATACTTGGCAAAGGTAGGAACTTTGAACTTGCGGGGAATTACCGCACCAGGAACAAGACTCAGATCATCAAAGTTAAGCCTTGACATTTTCAGGTTTTCAACAGCATTTAGACGGTCTTCAAGTTGCTTGTATTTTCCGTTGTCAGGAGGATACTACTCGCTCACATAGTCTTCTTCTTCGTTTTCAGACTCATGATGGCTTCCTTCGTTGTTCTTGATACTTCCTTCAGTTTCACCGCTCTTGTTTGAGAAATCGAGCCGTCTGACCACCTTGACTGGACCCTTGTGATGTCTTACCATGTTGAGAATACCAATGGTCTTCTTCTTTCTGGTGATGAGCTTCTTGAGATCTTTTTGGCCTTGGGCCAAATTGGTGAACATTTCCTAGAATTGGGCGTTTTGAGCCTAGAGATCTTTGACAGTCTGTTCAAGAGCCATTTCTGCTGAAAGAAACAGCGGGAGAATAAGAAAATCGGTCTTCAATGTACCTGTTATGAAATTTTATGCCATGATATGCGATGTTATGAAATGCAATGTTTTCAAGGACCTTAGGAATTTAAATTTGTTTAAACAAGCACGAACAAACTTTTTATTAGTTTACTTTTAGCAAGTATAAAAGACGGTTTAAACAAATAAATAAAAAATTCCTAGAGCTTTTAGGTCTCCCATGGGCGTTTCCTTTTTGTGTTGACGTAGGTATTGATGCCTCGCTCCTCGTGAAATGGCTTTTTCAATTCTAATACCTTCTTCTCGCTTGCATAGCACTGAGCTTCTAATGTATCCCTTTATTCTTTAAGCTGAATCCAGGATCTCTTCAAGTCTTCGAAATTAGTAGGCATTTCTGGATGAAGAATGGTATAAGGTTCGTCCCCTTTAGCAACAGGCTCCATAACCACTGGTAGGACAGCTGTAAAAGGCATCATGATGTTTTGAGCTCGAGCTCGTACCCATTTGAGGTATTGCTCCCAAGGAATGGAATTTTTGTGCCCCAAGGTCTTGGTATCAGTCCTCTTCACCATGCCCTAAGCGTGCACAAATCTTCGACGGTAGTTCTGGAGATCGTTTTCGTAGTCAAACACAATGTCTTGGAGAAGCATATCATGAGGACCATCTCTTAGAGCATAACCAAACTGACGTAGAGCTAGAGAAGGGTTGTAAGTGATACCTCCCTGTTGTACACCAAAATTCACCCTCTTCATTTTTTTTAATAAATAATTGGCTTACACTTAATCAATAGGTGCATTGCATACATATCATTCACTCATTAGCCATGGGTTCGAGATTTTCTAATCGTATGAAATTGTACAATTCTGAAGAAGAGGTTTGGTTCCAGAAGCTGAATATCTGAGGTCTTGGTATTTCAAGCGTCCTCCCAATATACAAGATGTGAGCATCCAAAAGCTACTGATTTTCTCTCGAGAATTGAGGTTTTGGAGTTCTTATTGCCTATCATGTGGATATTGATTACAGTTTCGAGCTACAGCGTGTTGTGGTCGCATATTTGAGCCCAACTTGATTCTATGGCCTTTTATGAGTCTTGAAGTATTTGCATATGTGTAACACGGTGAACTGACTTTGTAGGATTTTGTATCGCAAATATGCGGATAGCAAGAGTCGCCATCGACTTTTCTTTTATCCAATTAAGGGAAGGTAAAAAGTACAGAAAAAGACCTTCGTTAGATTCTGAGTAAGGGAGAAGGTTATAAAAAGGGAAGGTATTAGCACCCCTTTCCATCCGTAGTTATCTACGGGCTCTTAGTTGCTCTTAGATCACTTTAAAATTGCTTTTTGTGTGTTTGACAAAAATGTTTTGAAAAGGCATTTCACTTTGACTTTGTAATGATTCATGTAGGAATGTATACAAAGTGTTCGGAAATGTTTCGTTTTGAAAAGAGTTTGAACTTTGACAAAAGTGTGTGGTGTGAAAAGTATTTTGTTTGAGCAAGCAACTAAAAGTCTTATTACCTACTCAGAATTGGTCGTTTTCGTGTTATTTACGTTCCTTTAGAATAGTGCTATCCATACCATTAGTTGGTAGGTAACTCCATTCGTTGGATGTAAGCGGGACATTCGAAGGGACATCGGATGGTCATAGAAAGCAACTTGTAGGAAGTATCCTAGCACATTCGAAGGGACTATCATCATTTTTCGTAGGCGACAATCGAGGGTCAAGATCATGTATTCGGAGGCGACATCGTGGGTCTTATGATCTTTGTATCGAAGGGACTATGATGATTTATTTTGAAGGCAACGGTGCTAGGGACATGACCATTTGAATTCGTAAAGGCAACGAGAGAGAATTACCCTAAGGGGTGCATGTGTGAAAAGAGTGTGTTGATTTCAGATTCATGTTATCTTGAAAATTAGAGTGAGCTATGTTCAATTTTAGTCTTGCCATACACGCCTAATTACTAACAGTTTATAAGATGCGGAAAGTAAATTGCGGAAATTAAAGTGCGGGAAGATAAATCATACGCTATTACATGGCTTTGGGGCAGATACATAATTTAAAATACGGAAAATAAAAGCCCTAATTAAGCTATTACATCCCATAAGCAATTACATAATTGGAAAAAAAGAAAACGATAAAAAGAAATCGTCCGAGACGGAGCAACCTGTGAAAAGATGAGAAAACGGAAAATACGAGGAAATCAAATAAGAGAAAAATGTTAGCAAAAATGATAATTTTTAAATGAGAAAAATATTTCATGCTGGAAATAACATTAATATGCTAAAATAATTTTTTTTGGGATTTTTTGGCATTAATTTAATAATTAAAAACTAATTAAAAGTGATTTAAATGATAAATTAGCAAATAAATTAAATATGCATGCAAAATTAATGTTTTTAATTTTATAAATTAAATAAACATTTTCTGGAAATAATGCAAAAAGAAAAATATTTTTTGGTGTTTTTTAATGCTTGATAAAAAAAATGTGAAAAGAAATTAAAATGTATGCAAAATATTAAAAATATAGAAAATATGAAAATAATTGAAAAAAAGTTGAGTTTGTGAAAAAAGAAACAAAATCGTTCCTGGCATGGTTCGAACTCGTGACCAGGAGGAGCATCTTTGAACAGTCCACGCCTTAACCACTAGGCCAAGTGACATCTGGTGTTGGAAAAGTCACAATCAATTGAATATAAGCGATGACGCGTCAGGGATTTGTTTCAAACTGAGTCAGCCACGCGTGGACCCCAGTTGACTGGATGGACAAATCAGATCGCTTGCTTTAGCCACGCATGCCTCGCCGGATTCCACATCGGTCAACGACGCCGGAGCCCTAGCTCCGGTCGTCTTCTCCGATCAAGCAAACTTCAAAACCTGCAAAACACGAAAGATAAATGGCAAAGGAATGCCCTACCCCCCTAAATCGACCCTTGCGAATCCAATGGTGGCATTAGTTTCAGTTAAAAATGCTTGTACAAGCCGGTTCGAAGCTTCACAGTTCCTAAACCCTAAACATGGCAATATGCAATTCCAACGTTCAAGCTGTGAAATGATTGCCCAGATCGATCATATGGAGTCTTATGAACACAATGAAAGCATTAGAATCACTTAACACAAGCAGAATAATCAAATGCAAAATCAAGAAAAAATTGAATATGTATGCATGTATATGGCACGATTTTGCTTGCTTTGATCAATAACAATGATGCATCCTTACTCAATCTTACCCCCTGAGCACGTTTGGATGGTTGAAAGAGGCTGCAAATCAAAATTCGATTTTTCCAACTTCTTGAAAAATTTTGACAAAATAAGGGTTGTGTTTTTGGCTAGGGTTTCGTGTCTCTTCCTTGTCATATTGCTGGCTATTTATAGAGTGAATTAGGAGAGAAAAAACAAGGAAAAAAGATTTGGTTTTGAATGCATTGAATAATTTTCAAATAAAATCAAATTTTGGAGAAAATTTGATTTTCTCTTTAATGAAGGATCAAGCACGAAATTGGCATGTATCATGGGCTTCCTTGGACCTCAAGTTTGATATAAAATCACTCCTTTTGAAAAATATCTTATTTTCATATTTTATAGAATTTAATTTTGAATTAAATGGTTTTAAATCCAAAAATAAATTAATAAAATAGAAAATTGCCATGGCCAAGCATTAATGGGTCACAAATAACATCATGAACAAGTTTGGATCATAAGATTATAGGCCCATTTGGAAAATTTTGCATTTTGACCAATATCTCCTTTTGTGCAATTGTCCAAAATTGCCCAACTTCTGAATAGTGTATCTTGCTCAATTTTCCACATTTTTTAGTGTTCTTGGACTTTTTGGAAATCCCTAAGAGTCCTCTACCAACCTCTTTGGTTTCATCTCAATTGGAGTTTCCATGCTCAATATATCTTCAAAACAAAATGTTGACTTTTTGTTGACTTTGAAAAGGACCTGTAATGTTTTGATCCATACCTTCCAAATGAAGCATTTTTTGAACATTCTTGTGAGACATGAAGTTGTAGAGAATTGAATTTCCTTTAAAACAAGAGGTGGTGGAAAAATTTCTGAGAAAGTATGAAGAAGTTATGCCCAGTCAAAGTTTGGTTGACTTTTCACTGAGAAACCCTAATTTAGAAAGTTTGACTTTTGAGCAAATCTTGAGTTTTCTTGATGAATCATGATCAACCCTTGATCAAATGATGAATGTAACTTCAAAATGAGGATGTTGACCAAAAATTATGAAGTTTGACTATATGTTTACCGCAGTTGACTTTTTGTCCAATACAACTGATTTTCAAACATCTGAGCAATTGTCTGAGGAAACTTGACTTGTGAGGCTTGGAACTTGACATGGAGAATCTTTGAAGCATATGAGGAGGCATGAAGACCATTGGAGATGCTGGAAGTCCATCTTGATCTGAGAATTGTCAAACCCTAGTTTGGGTTGATTGTCTAGGAGAGGGTTTGTCTGATCAACCCTTGAAGAATCCTTGAGTATGGAGGTATGAAATGTCTTGAGATGGTGGAGGGAAAATTTTGGGGTATGACAGTTGCCCCTGTTCAATCTTCTTGTACTGGAAGGGTTAGATTGGCATGTTCGTGACCGGAGGTGAAGATGATTGAACACCGAGTACACCGAAAATTTGCACTCGCGGTTGATGATGCGGAATGGGCTTATAGATGCCATTTGAGAAGTTGGAGACTTCGCTGGGGAATGAGTCACACGCTAGACTTGGGATTGTTGATAGGAGAATTGACGGGGATTGGCTTATGATGCCATCCGGAAAGGTCGGTGCTGAGGAGTGAGTCGTACGCTAGGCTCTGTAGATGTTTCTGGAAGTGAAAGGGGATGGGCTTAAGATGCCATCCGGAGGAGTCGACGTTAGACGTGCTCATCTTTGAATGAAGTTATTGGTTTGTATTGGTTTTAACCAAATATGCGATTCAAGGTGGAAAGTTGTTGACAAGTAGTCGGAGATGGGCTTAAGATGCCATCCAAGGCAACCGAGTCGTATGCTGACTGTAGTTCTTTGTTGATAATAGCCGTAACAAATCTTCGTCTTGATTGCTCTGAGGGGATAATTGTTGGCAAAATGTGGACAGCTTCCCTGTTGTGCATCGGGTATTGATCCACTGCCTATTATCAGAGGATAACTTGTGATCGTTCAGATAGTTTTCCCGTCTGGATTCGGGTATTAATCCTGGATCCGTTGTCGGAGGACAACAAGGGCGGTCGTTCGGATAGTTTTCCCGTCTGGATTCGGGTCTTAATCTTGGACCAGTTTGCGTCAGAAGTGATTTTTCACCTGTTTTGGAGAAAACAAGAGAAACTTTGATAGAATATTGTTAGTCTTATGCAAGGAATGATGCATGACGATGTGTATGAATGACATATGCATATATGAGAAATGTATGAATGATAGATGTTGTGGTATTTCAAAACATATCCATCTTGAAGAAGATGCGGATGTTCTGCTTGGAGGATTTCTGACTTCTGTTTGGGGACGAAAACCCTGAGAAGAAAGAAAACTTTGATTCCTCCGGTGCACTATCTGACCAAGTCTTGGGCCTAGATATTGTTGAGGATGGTAGAGATCGAGAAACACGTTGTTGAGGATCTCATACATAGACCCTGCTGGGGAGAGTCTGGGAGGTACTTTGCTGGGGATCTTGCGTAAACTGGAGAGTGTTTGATAGTTCCGAGAGACCGGGTTAGAAGGATCTGGGGGCCCGTTGTAATCTCTAGCTGGGGAAAAAGGATGTAGGTTTCCTCTGGTGCACTACCTGACCAAGTTTCAAGTCTGGATACTGCTGATGTCGGGGAAAAAGGGAATGTTGAGAGATACCTTGTTGGGGATAAATACCTTGGTGGGATGAAATGTTATTGCTCAAGATGGGTGTGGCCGATTAAGTTGAGTGGAATCACCGCTTGGGGTCCTCCTCTTCTTTCTTTGGGGAAGGTTTTGTGGTGAGTGACATCTCCTGTGGGGGAAATGCATTGGTGACTTTCGTCGTCATCTCAATTCCTAGAGCCTGTAGCAATTACTGTATGTTCACTTTTCGCATGTTTGTGAATAGATTTTTATTGTTAGATGCATATAATCATTCAAAGAAAACGTTGGACTTTATGCAAACAACAATAGCAAAATTGTAAAGAAAGAACTCAGTATTTATTTGAAAGGTGGCGTATGGCCAAGTAGTTTGTATACACGAAAAGTAAAAGCTATGCGAAACAATCTCGTTAAGTTCCAACTATGCTAGTACTCATATATTTCAACTATCTCATCCCTTGTCAAGAAAGTGAGTAGACCGATTGTCGCCATTTGAATCTTGAATGCCGATAGTAGTCCAGATAGGTGATCCGACGAGACATAGTCGACGCTTAAATCCCTAACTTTTGCCTAGACCGCCTTTCGGTTTTCACCAGGATACCCTTTTTGCCCAAGTTTTCGACTTCGGTGTACATGTTTTGTATATATCCTTAACTTTTGCCCGAACCCTTTTGGTTCGCCAGATGCCCTTATTTTTGCCTAGGCCACCGACCTAGCGGGTCTCTTTATGCGTAGTATTTTTGACTATGTCTCGTTCACTGTGGTGTGGGAAGTCTTCATCATCCATGGTGCTAAGTATCATAGCTCCGCGGAAAATCTGTCTTGACTACAAACGGTCCCTCGTGGGTGGGAGTCCATTTGCCCCAGGATCACCTTGTGGAAGAATGATGCGCTTGACTACTAGATCACCGACTTGGTAGACTCGGTGCTTGACTTTCTTGTTAAATGCTCGATCATTCGTTTCGATAGATCTGTCCATGGCGGATGGATGCGAGTCGCTTCTCATCAATCAAGTTAACGGTCAAGGCGAGTCGAATCCAATCACCTAACTCTGCGTCCGGAGGACTCGTTGAGGAATCGAACCTCGATGGGTAAGACTTCCATACCGTATACAAGAGAGAAGGGTTGCCCTGTTGATGTTCGCATCAGGCGATAACCATGAAGAGCGAATGGTAACATCTCATGCCAATCTTTGTAAGTCACTGTCATTTTCTGTATAATCTTCTTAATGTTCTTGTTGGCGGCTTCCACTGTGCCATTCATCTTTGGTCGGTAAGGAGAAGAGTTGTGATGCTTGATCTTGAACTGCGTGCAGAGTTCAGTGATCATCTTATTGTTGAGATTAGAGCCATTATCTGTGATAATCCTTTCGGGAGTGCCATATCGACAGATAAGATTATGTTTGATGAATCGAGCCACAACATTCTTGGTAACAGATGCAAACGAGGCTGCCTCTACCCACTTGGTAAAAGAGTCAATTGCCACAAGGATGAAACGATGTCCGTTGGAAGCTGTGGGCTTGATTTCTCCGATCATGTCAATGCCCCACATTGCATAAGGCCAAGGAGCTGTTAGAACATTCAGAGGTACTGGAGGTACGTGCACTTTGTCTGCATATATCTGGCATTTGTGACAAGATCGAGCGTAGCGGTGACAATCAGCTTCCATGGTGGACCAATAGTAACATGTTCTCAAAATCGTCTTAGCCATGGTGTGTCCACTGGAGTGGGTACCAAATGCGCCTTCGTGTAACTCTTCCATGATACGTTCTGCTGTTTTCCGGTCTACACAGCGAAGTAAGCACAAGTCGTGGTTGCGCTTGTATAAGATGTCGTTGCTGAGGAAGAATTTGGAAGCAAATCTCCTCAAGAACTTCTTATCATTGACAGATGCCCCTGCGGGATATTCCTGAGTCTCAAGATATCTCTTTACGTCATAGTACCAAGGTTTCTCTTCTGTATCAAGCTCATAACAGTATGCCGGTTCGTTAAATTTCTCAATGATAATCTGGGGAGCCTCGTTGTCCCATCTAACCTTGAACATAGATGACATAGTAGCCAATGCGTCTGCCAACTGATTCTCTTCTCGTGGAATGTGGTTGAAAGTAATCTCTTCGAAGTAAGGAATCAAACTCAGAACATGCTCTTGATACGGAATAATATTCGGATGCTTCGTATCCCACTCGCCCTTAATCTGACTGATCACCAAAGCTGAGTCTCCATATACTTGCAAGAACTTGATTCTTAAGTCAATAGCAGCTTTGATACCCATGATGCACGCTCAGATTCGCCATGTTGTTAGTGCAATGAAACATAATCTGGCGGTGAAAGGCGTGTGTCCGCTAGGATGTAATGATGGCGCCAATGCCATTGCCAAGTGCGTTTGAGGCTCCATCAAAGACCATGGTCCATCGGGATCCTTGTTCAGGTCCTTCGTCCGGGCCTGGTTCTTCGCAATCAGTAACTAGTAAGACATCTTCGTTTGGAAATTCGAACTGCATAGACTGATAGTCATCTACGGCTTAATGAGCCAAATGATCGGCTACTACACTCCCTTTGATCGCTTTCTGAGAAGTGTACTGGATGTCATACTCGGTCAAGATCATTTTCCATCTTGCTATTCTTCCAGAGAGAGCTGGTTTCTCAAATATGTATTTTATCGGATCCATCTTGGAAATCAACAAAGTAGTGTGAGTCAACATATACTGTCTTAGTCGGTGAGCAGCCCAAGCCAAAGCGTTGCAAGTTTTCTCGAGTTGTGAGTATCTTGTTTCATAGTCGGTAAACTTTTTGCTAAGGTAGTATATTGCATACTCTTTTCGACCAGACTCGTTATGTTGCCCCAACACACACCCCATTGAGTTCTCTAACACTGTTAAGTGCATGATGAGAGGTCTTCCTTCGGCAGGCGGCATCAGGATAGGAGGATTCTGTAGGTACTCCTTGATTTTGTCAAAAGCGATCTGGAAATCATCGTTCCATTTCACTACTTGATCTTTCTTCAGTAACTTAAAGATTGGCTCACAAGTAGCAGTTAGATGTGCAATGAATCTGGCAATGTAGTTTAATCGGCCCAAGAAACCTCTGACTTCCTTCTCGGTGCGGGGAGCTGGCATTTCTTGAATAACTTTAACCTTGGCGGGGTCAACCTCAATTCCTTTACCACTGACAACAAACCCTAGGAGTTTTCCGGATCTGACTCCAAAGGTACACTTGTTAGGATTAAGTCTCAACCTGTATTTCTTCAATCTATCAAACAGTTTCTGCAAATGATCAAGATGTTCTTCTTCAGTCTGTGATCGAGCTATCATGTCGTCGACGTAGACCTCTATCTCGTGATGAATCATGTCATGAAATAATGTCACCATAGCACGCTGATAAGTGGCGCCTGCGTTCTTCAACCCGAACGGCATAACCTTGTAGCAGAAAGTGCCCCACTGTGTAACGAAAGTAGTCTTCTCCATGTCTTTAGGAGCCATTTTGATTTGATTGTAACCGTAGAAACCATCCATGAAGGAGAAAACCTTATGCTGAGCGGTGTTGTCAACCAGAACATCAATATGAGGAAGTGGGAACTCGTCTTTCGGACTCGCTTTGTTCAGATCTCTGTAATCCACACACATTCGTACTTTACCATCCTTCTTAGGCACAGGCACCACATTCGCAACCCATGGTGGATAGGAAGTAACAGCTAAGAAACCGGTGTTGAACTGTTTCATAACTTCAGCTTTAATTTTCTCTGACATCTCAGGACGCATGCGATTTAACCTTTCTTTCACCGAGAAAACCTTCCTTTGTCGGCAATCGGTGTACCACAATATCAATGTCTAAACCCGACATGTCTTCGTATGACCAAGCAAAAACCTCAATATAGTCTCGTAGCATCTGAACCAATCTTTCTTTAACACTGTTCTCAAGACCCACTCCTATCTTGATCTCTTTTCTGTCTTCATCAGTACCCAGATTCACAACCTCAACCTGCTCTTCATGTGGATGTATAACTCGTTCTTCTTGCTGTAGCAGTCGGACAAGTTCTCCTGGCACCTCACAATCTTCCTCACCTTCTTCTTCGGCTTGGTAGATCGGATTATCGAAGTCATATTTAGCAATAGCATAACTATTATCAACGAGATTCGGAGTGATTCTGCAGTGTATCACGTGGGTGTGTGTAAGAAACACATAGCTTTTTTGAAGGGGTGATAAAGTAAAAGAAAGAAAGCAACAATTGAATGCAAAAGTCCAACGATTTTATTGAATGAAAATATGCAAATGACAGATAATAACCCTCACAAACGAGCCATGATGCCCCGGGCAAGGCACTAGGCTTTAGAGTTTATTGTTCAAAATATAAAAAATACGAAAAGCAAAAAAAAACAAGAGCAATTACTCCTATCTAAAGGAGATTGGTATGACGTCTTCAGTCTTCCAATTGCTGAGCCCATTGTCTGGAGTTGGGAAGATCCACTTGCTGATGTCGAAGTCGTTGTCATCGTCTTCTATAGCATGGATTCCACTTTGGCTGATGCGGAAAGGAAGCTGGCCGGCACGTTCGCGGTGTATCATCTTCTGACCTTTGATGGTGAAGCCTAAACCAGTCTTGTTAGATTTGAAAGGAAGATCAGGGAGCTGACCCCAAATAGAATTTCCTCCTTCTTCCACTGCAGCTTGAGCATCTTTCAGCGAGGCCATCCTAGGCGGAGCTTGTGTAACTTCAGGAGTGACAGGAGAGTCAACAGGCATGACTCTGGGGATTGTTTCCAAAGCTTGACAGGGAGTCTCGATAAATTCACCTTTCATCTCGAGATATCGGAATGACTGTAGATGACTGACCATTTATTCCTCTTCACCACATACTGTAACAACCTTCCCTTTCACCGGGTACTTCAGCTTCTGATGCAAGGTAGAGGTAACAGCCCCTGCCCCATGTATCCAAGGGCGTCCAAGTAGGCAAGAGTAAGCTGGACGGATGTCCATGACAAATAAAGTGGAGTCAAAAGTCTGGGAACCGACTTTGACTGGCAGAATGAGCTCTCCAAGCACTATTCGCTTAGAACCATCAAAAGCTCTCACAATTATATCACTGGGTCTCAGAACCAACCCCTCGATATCAAGTCGATCAAAAGCAGTCTTCAGAAGGATATTCAGAGCAGAACCAGTATCCACCAAGACATGAGATAAGGTAGTACCTTTGCATTCGACAGAAATGTGCAACGCTTTGTTGTGTTTCCTTCCGGCAGGAATCAAATCAGCATCAAAGAAGCCTAGGTCGTTGTTGGCAGCCAGGCTAGCAATACAAACTTCAAACTGCTCAGTAGTAGTGTCTTGCGGTACGTGAGCATTCTTCAGAAACTTCACTAAGGCGTTAGCATGAGCCTCATAGCACAAGAGTAGAGCAAGCATGGAGATCTTGGACGGAGTCTGTCCCAACTGTTCCACAACATTGTAGTCACTCTTTTTGATGATCTTCAGAATTTCCTCCATTTCTTGTTTGGAGGTGTCTTCAGTAACTTCCTTTGGTACTTCTGGTTGAGCAGGGTGAGTCACTGACTCTTTCCCTCTAGCTTGGGGAATGGGTTGAATAGCTGGAATGCGAGCTGGAGTCGCGGTGTCTTTTGGAGGAGAGATATCTGGAGAGAACACTCTTCCGATTCGGGTCACCTTACTTGATCCGGTGATGTTGTCAATGTCAGGAATGGTAGCTTCAACTGTAAGATCTTCAATAGTCAGAGGGTCTTGCTTGACGCCACGATAGTATACATCAGCTCCATAATTCCAAGGGATAACCTTGTTAGAGGAATATGGAACTGGTCTGGGAGAAGTAATGATGAGAGGTGCCACTCTAGGCACAGGATCAGCAGAGGAAATCCTTATGGTGTTAACATCGGCATGGTCTTCTGGGAAATCGTCACCCCATCCGATCACTTTAACATCTTCAATAGGAATCTTGTAGCTCTCAAGAATAGTGTACTTCACCATGTAATCGTACCTTCCACTTGGCTGCCCCAAGGTATCCCACACAGATGGTGCAGTTTCGTTCACATCTTCGATCTTCAGTTTAGACATATCTTCACACAGCTTCTGCACAGGTGGTTTTAGAAATAGTATCTCACGGTTATCCATCATGCACTGAACACGTCTTCTCAACCAAGCACAACCATCAGGTGCGGAAGGGCACCAACGACAATTCTCTGGGCATCCTGGGTTGACATCGGCTTGTAGCAAATTCTTCTTAACAGTCATCAGAGGAATGGTCAAGTCATCTATGTTGAAAACATAAGTATCATCGCCAACGGCATTGGAACTCTTGTCATGGTTAGGCATAGGTGCGTTGATCACATTCGGAGTCTCAACAGGAGGGTCAAACTCAATCTGCTTAGCTTCAATCATGTCTTGAATCTTGTTCTTCAAAGCCCAACAGTCATCAATGTTATGTCCATGGCTATTGGAATGGTAAGCACACTTAGCATTAGGATTGTATCTCGGAGAGGAAGTGTTGATGTTTTGAGGAGGATCCCTCAAGGTGATCAGCTCTGCTTTCAACATGTGTTGCAAGGCTTGCGACAATGGCATGTTGATCTTCGTAAACTGTCTTCGTGGCGCGTTCTGGCTACGCGTGTTGTCTCGTTGAGGTTGTGCTGATGTAGGATTGGAGATCACAACTGCCCCCACAGATTGAGCACGGTCGGTCTTGGCTCGATTTTTCTGACCATACACAGCATTAGTTTCTTTCTTTCCACCAAAAGATCTCTTTGCAGCATTTGAAGATGTCTCTATCTGAATCTTCCCACTCTTGATACCTGCTTCAATACGCTCTCCTGTCAATATCAATTCGGTGAATCCGGCTGAAGAGTTTCCAATCAGATGATTAAAGAACGAGCCTGTCAGTGTTCCCATAAACATATCAACCAATTCCCTATTGGACAAGGGTGGTTGAACTCTACCTGCTAAATCTCTCCATTTCTGAGCATACTCCTTAAACTTCTCATCACGACCCATAGACATGCTCTGTAGTTGCATGCGAGTGGGTGTCAATTCAGCATTGTACTCATACTGCTTGTAGAAAGCATCTGCTAAGTTACCCTAGGTACGAATACGGTCATTCTCTAGCTGATAATACCACTCCAATTGAGTTCTGGACAAACTCTCTTGAAAATAGTGCATCCACAACTTTCTGTCATCAGTGTGGGGGTTGATCTTTTGAACATAGGACTTCAAATGCAGCTTCGGACAAGACATGCCATCATACTTGGCAAAAGTTGGAACTTTGAACTTAGGAGGAATCACCACACCAGGGACAAGGCTCAGATCATCGAAATTCAACCCGGACATCTTCAGGTTTTCCACAGCATTCAGGCGGTCTTCAAGTTGTTTGTACTTGTCATCTTCATCAGAGTAATGGCTATGGTCAGAGCGATCTTCTCCCTCCTTCTTAGGCTCACGCTGGTCATCTGCATTACCCTCGACACTCCCCTCATTCTTGACACTTCCTTCAGAGAGCTCTATCTGACTGACCCTCTTAGGTCCACCTTTGTAGCATCTGCCCATGTTGAGAAGACCAACAACTTTCTTCTTTCTGTTGATGAGCTTCTTCAGATCTTCTTGGCCTTGGACCAAACTAGTGAACATCTGTTGGGCCGAGCATTACGAGCCTTGAGATCTTTGTGATGTTCAAGAGCCATTTCGCTAAAATAAATAGCGAGAGAATGAGAAAACCAATCTTCAATGTACCGTGATGCAATGTTATGCTATGATATGCAATGTTTATGTGAATGCAATGCAATGTTTTCAAGGACCTTAGAGATTTAAATTTGTTAAACAAGCAATGAACAAACATTTATTAGTTCTCTTTTATTAATTTTTTTTTAAGTACAAAAGATAGTTCAAAACAATAAAAGAAAACATATAAATCAAAGCTCTAAGTCTCCCATGGGCGCTTCCTCTTGGTGCCGAGGTAGGCGTTGATGTTCCGCTCCTCGTGAAGTAGCTTTGTCAACTCTAGTACCTTCTTCTCGCGTAACACCGAGCTTCAAAGGTATCCCTTTCTTCTTAAGTGAATCCAAGATCTCTTCAAGTCTTCAAAATCGGTAGGAATGTCGGGATGGAGAACAGATAGGATTCGTCACCTATAGCGACAGGTTCCATAATTCGGTAAACAGCGTGAATGGCATTATGAGGTTTTGAGCTCGAGCTCTCACCCATTTGAGGTAAGGTTCCCAAGGAATGGAGTTCTGGTGCCCCAAAGTCTTGGTATCAGTCTTCTTTACCATGCCCCAAGCGTGTATGAACCTTCGTCGGTAATTCTGGAGATCGTGATTGTAGTCGAACACAATATCTTGGAGAAGCATATCATGAGGACCATCTCTTCGGGCAAAACCAAACTGACGTAGAGCTAGAGAAGGGTTGTAAGTAATACCTCCCCTTATACCAAGTAGTGGTACATTAGGGAATTCTCCACAACGCTCGATGAAGGTGAAGTCCTTTTGAGAGAAAAGACTCCAACGAATATCTGAATGAGAGAGTGACATTAACCTTTGAGACCATCTCAACCTTTGTTCATTCTTCAAAACTGATGGAGGAAGGTGCGAAATAAACCACCTAGAAAGTAACGGTATGCAACACATGAGAGTTCCTTGTCTTTTGATAGTACGAGTGTGGAGAGAATGTAGGATGTCTCCAAGTAAAGTAGGCACAGGATTGCGGGTAAGAAACAACTTGATGGCGTTGACATCTATGAATTGATCCGAGTTAGGGAATAGAACCAAACCATAGATTAGCAAGGCCACAATGTCTTCAAATGCATGGAAACTCATAACTTTGAGGAATTCTCGGGCTTTCTTAATTAGGAACTTGGCAAGTAAACCCTTAACTCCACTTCTGGTTTCCCAATTGGCTTCGATGTCTGAGCGCTTAAGATGTAAGGTCGATGCAATGTCTTCGTACTTAGGGACCTTTTCCAAACCGATGAATGGCATTTGGTCAAGAATAGGTATCCCAAGTAGCTTAGAGAACTCTTCCAAGGTAGGAACCAAGCGATAACAGGAATGTAAAGAAATGGTGTTTCGGATCAAAGAACCGAATAGGACATGCATCATATCTTCTTCAAAACCGGAGATAATCAAGTCAAGAGATAACCATGTCTTTTGATGAACGAGCATGGTGGAATTTTCAAACCAATTCTTTGGTGAGAAGGTATACCCATGAAGTTGATTCGGATAGTCTTTCTAGAAGCCATAATCCCCTACAAAACAGAGCAAAGATAAATCCCTAGGTCCTTGAAATAGTTAGAAATGATATGCAATGCGAATGATGTCATGATGTCATGTTTAGCACACACAAACAATTCACACAATGAGCCTAGGTTTAAGGCTTGCATGAGGTATAGGTGATTACCCCACCAAAAGTTTGAGTTGGTTCATCTGTCCTATAATAGTAACCGGTTCTAGGAATCTCACATCATTGATCTTTCTCGTGGCGTTTATTTCAATACGACTACCAAGTGGTCGACGAAAATATCCCAAAAGTCCGATCTTAATGAGCGTAGCATCGAGTATCAACCAACCTTAGTCGCACCAAAGCCGCCATCTCACTACCTTCTAATGGCCAAGATGGGTCAATTAAGGTTCTAAAAGTTTAGTTAGTGCTTGATGACACCACGCGAAGCCAAATACTATCCTCAACTTGGAAATGAAGAGTATCGGACATCCAAAGTGTCACACTAACGTAGCCATCATGTTGACCGTTTCGATATCGTCTAACTGTCATGACGATTTATTGCTACTTACCTAAAAGGAAACCCGGATCCGGGTGTAGGATCCCCACAAATATAATACCCAAGCAACCCTTAAAGATAAAGCAAGCAAGTCAAACAAAAAGCAATAAAAATGATCTAGAAATCCCTAAGGCATTCTCTCTTTAGGGTGTTTCCCCAGCAGAGTCGCCAGTTCTGTAACACGGTGAACTGACTTTGTAGGATTTTGTATCGCAAATGTGCGGATAGCAAGAGTCGCCACCGACTTTTCTTTTATCCAACTAAGGGAAGGTAAAAAGTACAGAAAAAGACCTTCGTTAGATTCTGAGTAAGGGAGAAGGTTATGAAAAGGGAAGGTATTAGCACCCCTTTCCATCCGTAGTTATCTACGGGCTCTTAGTTGCTCTTAGATCACTTTAAAATTGCTTTTTGTGTGTTTGACAAAAATGTTTTGAAAAGGCATTTCACTTTGACTTTGTAATGATTCATGTAGGAATGTATACAAAGTGTTCGGAAATGTTTCGTTTTGAAAAGAGTTTGAACTTTGACAAAAGTGTGTGGTGTGAAAAGTATTTTGTTTGAGCAAGCAACTAAAAGTCTTATTACCTACTCAGAATTGGTCGTTTTCGTGTTATTTACGTTCCTTTAGAATAGTGCTATCCATACCATTAGTTGGTAGGTAACTCCATTCGTTGGATGTAAGCGGGACATTCGGAAGGGACATCGGATGGTCATAGAAAGCAACTTGTAGGAAGTATCCTAGCATATTCGAAGGGACTATCATTATTTTTCGTAGGCGACAATCAAGGGTCAAGATCATGTATTCGGATGCGACATCGTGGGTCTTATGATCTTTGTATCGAAGGGACTATGATGATTTATTTTGAAGGCAACGGTGCTAGGGACATGACCATTTGAATTCGTAAAGGCAACGAGAGAGAATTACCCTAAGGGGTGCATGTGTGAAAAGAGTGTGTTGATTTCAGATTCATGTTATCTTGAAAATTAGAGTGAGCTATGTTCAATTTTAGTCTTGCCATACACGCCTAATTACTAACAGTTTATAAGATGCGGAAAGTAAATTGCGGAAATTAAAGTGCGGGAAGATAAATCATACGCTATTACATGGCTTTGGGGCAGATACATAATTTAAAATACGCGGAAAATAAAAGCCCTAATTAAGCTATTACATCCCATAAGCAATTACATAATTGGAAAAAAAGAAAACGATAAAAAGAAATCGTCCGAGACGGAGCAACCTGTGAAAAGATGAGAAAACGGAAAATACGAGGAAATCAAATAAGAGAAAAATGTTAGCAAAAATGATAATTTTTAAATGAGAAAAATATTTCATGCTGGAAATAACATTAATATGCTAAAATAATTTTTTTTGGGATTTTTTGGCATTAATTTAATAATTAAAAACTAATTAAAAGTGATTTAAATGATAAATTAGCAAATAAATTAAATATGCATGCAAAATTAATGTTTTTAATTTTATAAATTAAATAAACATTTTCTGGAAATAATGAAAAAAGAAAAATATTTTTTGGTGTTTTTTAATGCATGATAAGAAAAATGTGAAAAGAAATTAAAATGTATGCAAAATATTAAAAATATAGAAAATATGAAAATAATTGAAAAAAAGTTGAGTTTGTGAAAAAAGAAACAAAACCGTTCCTGGCATGGTTCGAACTCGTGACCAGGAGGAGCATCTTTGAACAGTCCACGCCTTAACCACTAGGCCAAGTGACATCTGGTGTTGGAAAAGTCACAATCAATTGAATATAAGCGATGACGCGTCAGGGATTTGTTTCAAACTGAGTCAGCCACGCGTGGACCCCAGTTGACTGGATGGACAAATCAGATCGCTTGCTTTAGCCACGCATGCCTCGCCGGATTCCACATCGGTCAACGACGTTGGAGCCCTAGCTCCGGTCGTCTTCTCCGATCAAGCAAACTTCAAAACCTGCAAAACACGAAAGATAAATGGCAAAGGAATGCCCTACCCCCCTAAATCGACCCTTGCGAATCCAATGGTGGCATTAGTTTTAGTTAAAAATGCTTGTACAAGCCGGTTCGAAGCTTCACAGTTCCTAAACCCTAAACATGGCAATATGCAATTCCAACGTTCAAGCTGTGAAATGATTGCCCAGATCGATCATATGGAGTCTTATGAACACAATGAAAGCATTAGAATCACTTAACACAAGCAGAATAATCAAATGCAAAATCAAGAAAAAATTGAATATGTATGCATGTATATGGCACGATTTTGCTTGCTTTGATCAATAACAATGATGCATCCTTACTCAATCTTACCCCCTGAGCACGTTTGGATGGTTGAAAGAGGCTGAAAGAGGCTGCAAATCAAAATTCGATTTTTCCAACTTCTTGAAAATTTTTGACAAAATAAGGGTTGTGTTTTTGGCCTGGGTTTCGTGTCTCTTGCTTGTCATATTGCTGGCTATTTATAGAGTGAATTAGGAGAGAAAAAACAAGGAAAAAAGATTTGGTTTTGAATGCATTGAATAATTTTCAAATAAAATCAAATTTTGGAGAAAATTTGATTTTCTCTTTAATGAAGGATCAAGCACGAAATTGGCATGTATCATGGGCTTCCATGGACCTCAAGTTTGATATAAAATCACTCCTTTTGAAAAAATATCTTATTTTCATATTTTATATAATTTAATTTTGAATTAAATGGTTTTAAATCCAAAAATAAATTAATAAAATAGAAAATTTCCATGGCCAAGTATTAATGGGTCACAAATAACATCATGAACAAGTTTGGATCATACGATTATAGGCCCATTTGGAAAAATTTTCATTTTGACCAATATCTCCTTTTGTGCAATTGTCCAAAATTGCCCAACTTCTGAATAGTGTATCTTACTCAATTTTCCACATTTTTTAGTGTTCTTGGACTTTTTGGAAAGCTCTAAGAGTCCTCTAACCAACCTCTTTGGTTTCATCTCAATTGGAGTTTCCATGCTCAATATATCTTCAAAACAAAATGTTGACTTTTTGTTGACTTTGAAAAGGACCTGTAATGTTTTGATCCATACCTTCCAAATGAAGCATTTTTTGAACATTCTTGTGAGACATGAAGTTGTATAGAATTGAATTTCCTTTAAAAAAATAGGTGGTGGAAAAATTTCTGAGAAAGTATGAAAAAGTTATGCTCAGTCAAAGTTTGGTTGACTTTTCACTGAGAAACCCTAATTTAGAAAGTTTGACTTTTGAGCAAATCTTGAGTTTTCTTGATGAATCATGATCAACCCTTGATCAAATAATGAATGTAACTTCAAAATGAGGATGTTGACCAAAAATTATGAAGTTTGACTGTATGTTGACCACAGTTGACTTTTTGTCCAATACAACTGATTTTCAAACATCTGAGCAATTGTCTGAGGAAACTTGACTTGTGAGGCTTGGAACTTGACATGGAGAATCTTTGAAGCATATGAGGAGGCATGAAGACCATTGGAGATGTTGGAAGTTCATCTTGATCTGAGAATTGTCAAACCCTAGTTTGGGTTGATTATCTAGGAGAGGGTTTGTCTGATCAACCCTTGAAGAATCCTTGAGTATGGAGGTATGAAATGTCTTGAGATGGTGGAGGACAAATTTTGGGGTATGACAATATGACTTATTGACCCACGCGATTCATCAGAAAATCAAGAACGGTTGGATAAAAACTTATTTGAATGTGCGTATTGAAAAGTTAAAGTTTGATCAGGTGGACTCTCAGTCGTAATTATGGTCAAAAGTAGACATTCGAGAAAATATGATCATTTGTTGAGAAAGATCGGAAGAATCGGGTGAAAACAAGGTTTCTTGCAATTTAAGTAACTTTAGACTTAGAAATTTTTTCCAAGTTTTAAGCACTTTGTGTTCACGGAGCCATGTTGTCGCATCTGTATCTTGCCTGTCTGTGGTCAGAAGTTTGTGAATTAATAGTCGTTGGAAAGAGCGCATTTCATACTACGAATTTGTCCTTGTGAAGATTTTTCCAAAAATGCCCGAATTTCGAGTTATAAAGCTCCGAAGTTTGAAGTTCACAACTTTTGAAGTTTTACACTTAGTGAAAATAAGTGTTTTTCAATGTGTTCAAGTGCTCGACTTCAGAGGTATTTTACACGTGTTTCGAGGCGTCGATTCGAGTTGAGTTCAAAATCAAAGTTGTTCATTTAGCGGTAATCTACAACTTTGCTGAAGAAATCGAATCCATTCGGGAATCGGATCAAAAATTACGGAGCTCGGAAGTTACGGGTTATCATTTCTCAAAAATTCAACACTTAGAAATATTTTGAAGTGTTTGTTTCTATGCTCAAGCTGACAGTTTCGGGTTCGATTTTATCATAGTTCATGGCTCCGAATTTAAAAATGTTCAACTGCAAAGTTGTTCATCTCACAGCAATCTATAACTTTGTTGAAGGAGTCGAATTCATTCGGCACTCGGATCGAAAATTACAAAGCCTGGAAAATAAGGATTCCTCATGTTTGCAATATTCGAATAGTCGTTGTGCACATGTTCAGGGCTGTTTTTGTCATCGATTCGATCACCGCACGGAAAAACTCCGAATACAAAAGTTAGAGATTGTCATTTCCTCTACAAGTTTCGTTCACAAACTTTTTCATTTCGGACGTCGAAGCGGAAGATACGGAGCGCCGTAGTTTACAGTTTGAAATTGCCAAAATGCAAGATGACACACATTTTTTGCCAAGGATACAGAAGCATTTTATTGAACAGTTGTTGTTCACGTGTTTGAAGTTGTTTTCTCGTTAATTCGGTCGCCGCATGGAGAAATTCCGAACATAAAAGTTGGAGTTTGCCATGCCCTCTACAAGTTACGTTTAGAAACTTTTTCATTTCGAACGTCGGAGCGAAAAATATGAAGCGCCGTAAGTGACAGTTCAAAGTTGGAAAATTGCTGCAAGTCATGCTTGGAACTTGCCCAGCCCAGCCAGGACTTTCGTCGAACAGTCATGTGGCAAATTTCAAACACTTTTTTCTCCATGATTAAGGCTCCATTTGAATTTGCAGCGAACTACAAAGTTGTTATATTACACACATTCTTTCCGATGGCATCGCGTTCACATCATTTGGTCGAGTATCGGAAAAGTTACGGATCCGTAAAGTGGTGTATGTGGATTAATTTAAGAATATGACACTTAGAAATTCTCAAATATGTAAACCAGTTTGTGATGCCTTGATTTCAGGTCCATTTTAAAGCAAGCTACTGGCCTCGAATCGAAAAACTCCGAACACGAAAGTTGTTCATGGGAACTCGTTCTCCAATATTAATTTTTGTACTTTTTCCCGAAGAGCTTTATATTTCGATTTATCGAGTGCGGAAGGGGAGTACATGAGGCAAGCACGGAGGAGTTATTTTCTTTTCTTGAACTAGCCATACAGTAACGTTTTGGCAGGGGCATGGAGAAAATGACTAAAGGAAAAAAGAATAAGACAGCAAAAAAACTCTAATAACCTCACTTTTGCTCTCATCTCAGAAAACTCCTTTTTCACCCACAACTCCATTCACCTCTTCTTTTTCTCTCCACCCCGGTTCACACTTGGACCCCATTCTTTTCCAATAATCATCTTCACCATTATCCTCTCCCTTTCAACCAAAAAACTCTCTTCATTCTCTCATGACAGAACCTCCACACTCAACCTCTAACCGAATTTCTCTCCATTCTTTCTTTTTGATAACAAACTCACAGAAACATAAAAAAGAACCATCACCATTCTTGACACTGACTCTCTCTAACAATCTCTCTTTCACTCCTCCCTCCACCGTAACAGACTCTCTTGCCTAACCACATCACCACCACCGATTTTATTTTTCTTCACGTTCAACAACTCCTTCTTCTTTCTTTCTCACTCACCATTTTTCTCCTTCTTTTCCCTCGCCGCGACCCTCACCTCACTCTCTTCGTCCTGCTCTCGTAACCATCGCCATCTTCGTCTCGTGCTCATTTACCGGCAACAATCTTCATTTTCTATGCTACTTTCAGCGAAGTAAAAGCAGAAGTTATGGTCTTCTTCAGCATTGGCAACAACGAGAATTTGAACACTCGCTGAGTCTCCTCATCCGTATCATTGGGATCTCGGAAGTCTGTCTGCGTCAACTAGGACCAAAACGTGAAGCGTGAGATATCTTGAGGACCTATTCAGAATTCGTGATTCTTCATAGGTGAGTCCTCTTGAAACTCTTGCATTATCGGTGAATTGCTCTTGCTGAGAATCATGTGACTAGCGCGTATTGCTCCATTTTCTTGCGAATATGTTGTTGAACGTAGAATTCATGAGTTTCCGGTTTATACGGCGATCTTTGTGTCGAGATTTCACGGATTTAAGGCTAGATCCAGTATGATTCGAACCCGGATCTGTGTTAAGTGCATGAAAACGAGCGGAGCGGTGTATTCATTTATTCTTTCGTCAAGAGTTTGTTAACGCCGACGAGTGGACCGCCGGAGGGGGTGGTGGAAGCCACCGTCTGGTTTGGCCATGTAAGTTTGTGCCCTATGCGTGTTGACACTCCAATGGTACATGTCCAACCATAATCAACCATGCCGTAACAGAAAGAAAAGGCAGTGAAAAATGGAAAAACTCTAACAAACTCCTCATATGAAGAGCAACAACCGCAACAGAAAAGGAACATCCGATATCCGTTTATTCTTGAAGATTCTGGTTTGTTCTTCGTATTCACTGGAATCCTCCCATGGAAGTAACGTTGTGACGGCTTGGAATTGGACACTTCCATACATATCAAATCTTGGAATTCTGCAAAGCCTTCGTATGTGGAATCAGTGAGGGATTCGTGTATTGCTCGAGCCTGAATTTGAGTTTAACGGCGAAAAACAAGTCTGGTGGTATAGGCGAGGTTGTTTTCGGTGGAGCTTGAAGTTTTCCGATCACCACAGTCGTCGGAGAAGATGGTGATTCCGTCACGTACCATGCTCCCAGGTGTGTCCTCTTCCCGTTAGTCATGTAATTTTCCCCATGAGCCTATCCCATCTTGACACGTGTCATGTTTATTTCAAAAATAAATAAAAATCTGATTAATACATAATGACCAATTGATATATGTTGTAACTACATAATAATTAAACGTGACATGAGTATAGTAAAATAATCTGAATAATAAAAATAATTTTTTTGTGACAATTGGACTTAGCATGAATTTCGGACTGGGCCCAGAATTTTGCTATTTCACACCGCCTGCTAATAGGCCCAGCGCACCAATCAATAGGAATTAGTTCATCTGAAAAATCAGTTTTACACCCCTGTTTTCCTTGCTTCACAATACTAACACCTAATCAATTTTGCTCCCGATTTCGATTCGAATGACCTATAAAAATACATAAAAAGTAGTTTCTGACATTTTAGGATATTAGAATATATTTGATATTTTTTTGATATTTTTGCAATTAATTTCTTTTAATTTTTAATTCATTTTCAATAATATGTTTAGAAGCATGTTTTTCCTATGTCACTTGAATTGACTAATCTTAGGAGTGTAATGACATGTGTTTCTTTGAAACTTTAGGATATTTTTATACCATTTATTTGTAGTTAAATGTATACCTTACCTTAGGATTGTAAATAGAATTTAAAATCTAACTTTTAATGGTTTGATTTCGTAGGAACTAGTTTGATAATTGTATAGTTTTCCAGCTCCCTTTCGCATGATTAATTCGCAGTCTTTCCTTCATTTGTTTAGATGTTTAGGATAGCTTTAGAACAATTTAGTTTCTGCCCTCACTAGGAAATCATCTTTAATACTTTGATCTCATTGTAAATAATCACTTTTGCGTCTTGTGTTTTATTTAAAAGCCTCATTGCTACTTCTGACACTTTGCTTTGTATGCGAGGTACACAGAGCATTATACTATTGGTTTGGATGTGTAGGATCCATATTTTGATGTTGCACACATGTGTGTGTACACTTTATCTGTCTGCTTGGTTTTCACCATCTTTTGCAGGTTATCTGATTTGATTTGGATGTGTAGAATCCATATCTGTTGCTCGCACACATGTGTGTGCCTTCTTTGTCTTCTCTGTCTGGATTGTAATTTTCATGCAGGTTCATTGGATACACGTGGAATGTGTATAGACACACATTCTTGACCGTGCGCATCGATGCACATCCTTTATCTGTATTGTCTGGATTATGATCTTGTACAGGTGTATTTTCTTCAGATGTGTATGACACACATTCTGATTATGCTTTTTGTGCCTCCACACACTTCTCACCGGATTTCTTTATTGCGTGCCAACGGTACTTGAAGTTTTTCGGAGTATTTTTTAGCTTGCAGTGCTCTTCGGATTTAATATCCGTTTGGTATTTATTTTATTTTGTTTACCGCATTTCTTTACCGCTTTTCTAGAGAGCATGAGAAGTAGGGTTTTACCGCTTTCCTTGCCATGAGAAGTAGGAATAGAGATGTATGAAGGGGCTTCCGTAGTTGGAGCATGTTCAGGAACCCCTCTGGTTTATTTAAAGACCCGTTTAGGGCGCTTCTGTTTGCTAATTGTGTTTGGTTTGTTTTAAATCCTCCATCTGTATAGGGAGGTAATTCTCAGTAAGTGTTTATGTTTGTGCTTGCATAGGTCAGAGTGGTTAGGACACCCGACGTGGCACCACTAAGCAAAGTCCCGCTTTTTATATTTCCTGTCATCGAGTCATTGATATGATGGGCAAGCGGAAAAGGGTCCGCAATCGACCCCCGCACAGTTCTAGTCCGTGTCAGCTCAGCACACGCGATTCGTGTTGCTTCCTTTATCGAGTCAATAATAATAAAGTGGCAAGAGTTCCCTATTCTGACTCTCCACACTTTCCTAGGGTTCGCATTTATTGCATAGCTCGCATCATTTGCTCTTCACACTTGACAATTCATGTCATGCGGTGATACTTTTCACAGGAATCGGATGTGTCGACTCCTGGTTGACTCACGGTATGCTCGTTACTGTTTGAGGCTATGGGATTTCCTCCTTTTCCTGCGCTTGTGTACCACTTGTTTGTTTGCATTGTATTGTTTGTGTGCTTTTGCCAAAGCACTTGTTTGCTTCATCCCTTTTGTCGTCTTCGACTCTACTTTAGTTAGTGATTCGAGATGGACATAGACTTAGGTTTTAAACCTTTTCCATCCCTTTCTTTTTTGTCATCTTCGACTCTACTTTAGCTAGCGATTCGAGATAGACATAGATCTAGGTTGTAAACCTTTGCCATGTTCCTTTAGGATTCTCTCGACTCTATCTTAGGTAGTGATTCGAGTTAGACCTTAGGTTGTAATCCATGCATGATGACATTAGGGATAGCATTAGATAGTTTCCCTTGTTTGTTTTCCAGTTTCTTTTGCATCCATGCATGTAATAAAACTAAAAATTGTTTTCTTTTTCCTTTACAAACCAAAACACTTAATAATGGTTCAAACTCCTTTTTTAAGGTAAAAACGACCAACCAATGCAAACTTTTTGCATACGGGTTTTCTTTTGTGTTTAAAATTATTTTGTATAAGTAAAAAACACATAACCCACCAAAACATATGAGTCGAACTACGGCGCTCTGATTTTCCCATTACGCGCGGGAATACGTAGACATCTTGTCACGGGGCTCGATCGAGCAAACTTTATAAATACTTCCTTCTTTTCCCCGTGTTTTCTTTATTTTATTTTTCTTTCACATGCATTATCTTTTAGCATACAGATATAGCGTAAATAGATATAAACACACCCATTAGACAGAAAGTAGAAGTGGATACCGTAGAGTACTACGGGCGTGTGGGGTGCTAATACCTTCCCTTCGCGTAATAGATTCCCTTACCCTATCTCTCGGTCGCAAGACCGTGTCTTATCCCTTTTAGGTTTTCGCGATGCGTTTGCCTTTCTCCTTTTATGAGATAAAAAAAGTTCGATGGCGACTTCATTGATATAGTTATCGGATGATGTTCAGCCGGTTGTTTCAGCTGGCGACTTCACTGAGGATCGTACAGACCTCTTGCTGGTCCGATCAGGAGTCGATCCTAGCTTTTATTTTCATGTCTATTGGGTGTTATTTATTTGCTTATTTATTTACTTGCTTTATTGTAACATCCTTTGTATGCTTGCATTGCATTCTATATGGCATATTTATTGCTTTCATATACTGGTTGGGCTGTTGTGCTGTGATCTGTTTCTGAATTGGGTGGGAGATACAAGAGGTAAAAGGCCCCATACCCCGGCCAAGAGACACATAGGACACCTAGGAATAGAGTGGAACATGTCAGATACCGGATGTAGATCTTGTAGTCTGGCATGTCGTCCATGCTTCAGAGGAGGTTCAATCAGGGGGCTATCATCTTCACGTAGGTGTTATGATGTTAGTTTCTCTAGGCGAACTAGATCCTGGAGTTACCTTGACCTTACCCAAGCCTTAGTTTCACCTGTGAGTGGGGCGGGATCATGATTATTACAGGTACCGTTGGTGACTATGCTCAGATGGTGACTATGCTCAGATGGTGACTATGTTCGGATGGTGACTATTTATTCTGATGGTGATTATATTGGTCCTTATGTGATGTTCTGTTATTGATGACCGTGTGGTTTATGATACTTGGTTCTTGACACCTAGTTTTCTGGTATTTTCTGTGATATTCTGAAATGACGTCGGATCTTTGATCCTATGATATTCAGACTTGGTTTCTTCATGGCACTTTGAATTTGTGTCAAACATTTGATCCTGTGATATTCAGATTGTTCAGAGATTATGCAGCAGTTATTCAGCGGATTGTACAGATGCTACCCGTCGTTATGCTAAAATTTTGAACCCATGGTTAATGCATTTGCATTGTAGCATGTTTATTTTTCAAAAGAAATGTCAGAAAAATACAAGTGTATATATCTAACATGCATATTCATTCATTTCATGCATTCATAACAGGTATTCAAAGCTTGGGGATTTCTCTTATTCAGACCTGGTATTTTCTTTGCAGAATTGCAAACCTTGACTTCTTACCACTTTGTGATCAGAATTAAGTGATGGAACAACTTCGTGGGGAATTGGATGAAATGAAAGAACAAATGGGATTTTTTTTATGCTAGACACACAAGATTTGGTTAGTGGACAAGAACTTTTGAAAGAGGAGAACCATCAATTGAAGACTCAGTTGAGTTTGGTTATGGAAATGTTGAATACTGCGTTGGGAAAGGAACACAAACCTGCACCCGCTTCCGAAACAAGAGTTTCTATTCCTCCCTATACTTTGGGGGCTTCTTCAAGTCTTGAATCAGCGCATACATCTCCTCTACCACCTTGTGTTCCAGGGTATTCTCTTCTATAACCAGTTTATGTTGCTCAGGAAGATCCAAAGGGTAAAGCTCATCAACCAGGACCGTCACAACCTGAGAGGCAATTTGATCCCATTCCGATGCTATATGCTCAGTTACTTCCTCAATTGCTTAAGTTTTTCACGATGCATGGAAAGCTTCCGCGTGATTATGATGAAAATTCTAGGTGTGATTTCCATTCTGGGGCACCTTGTCACGATATTGAGAACTGTATAGCATTGAAACATAAAGTTCAGGATTTACTTGATGAAGGGATAATTCTGTTTACTCCTATGGGTTTGAGTGTGCAAATCAATATTACCTGTCATACCCCAATTTTGGACCTAATATACCACCTTACATTTGCATCATTGCATCACTAACAATTCAGACAGCATTAATCGGGTGTAGCAGTCACAGGTCAAAATTAGGGTTTCATCAGATTTTCATCTGATTCAAGAGGCAATCAATTAGGGTTTGAGTTTTTCTCACCTCATTTGATCTATCTTGATCAAATCATCAACCTCTGATCATCAGATATTCATTTCCCTCATAGATCAATCGAGGATCGACCAATTAGGGTTTTGATCGGGCATGAGTATTCTCTGACTTTTTGAGCAAGAAATGACTTTTTTGGGTAGACATTGGTCATTATATCTTAGATACAACATCTTGACCTAATTTCTGGATTCAAAACATCACAGAAGTTCACAGACTTCATCGATCAATTCGAAACATCGATGAAAATTCATCGAGAAAAGTCAAACTTTGACTTTTGGTCAAAATTTTCAAAACAAAACTTTTTCCATCATCAAAATACTTCAAATGATCCATCATGATCATAAAAAATCAAAGAATTTGGAAAAGTCAACAAAAAGTCAAAAGTTTCTATACTTGGAAAAATTTCTAAGTGTTGAAATTTCTTATTTTTTCCAAACTTCATGCCATTGTTTCACCTAGTTCCAATTTGAATTGGAAAAAACTCAAAACATGAAAGTTGTAGCTTGTGAAACAAGCTTTCCAAAATGTCCAAGAATTCTCAAATCCATGAAGTCTAGCTATACTTTTGAAATTGAAACATAAGGCTCCATGAACATGATTTTCAAAAATCAAAACTTCAAATTATAGGTCATTTTGTGATTTTCTCATCTAGAACACTTGCCACCTTGCCAAATTAGGATAAGAACTGATAAAAATCAGTGAGAAGTAATAATTGAGGGATTGGATCAAGTTGGAAAGAATAACACATGGTAAAAAAGGAAACTTCCTTTTTCTTTACAAAATACCTTTCTTACCCCTTAAGTTAACTTTGATTTACCAAAAGCTTGTACTTGTGCCTAATAATTTCAGAACCTTTGGCCTATAAATGGATCACAATTTCAATTTAAAACCACACCAAAGCAATGCAAAATCATGTTTTCTCTCTTCTTGCTTGAAAATCAAGAAACATAGTGATATTTGAGAAACTTTGCATTTTGAAAATTTGTGAAGAAACTTTGAAATCTTTGGTGTCAAACATGCTCTAATATCACTATCAAACTTGTTTACAACTTAAAATCAAACTGAAATCAAGTAAAAATCAGAAATCACTTTTCATTTTTTCACACTTCCAAAACTGCCATAAGCATTCGAATTCATGGTTTTAATGGAACAAGTTGTGTTCTAATCATCCTAACACCTTCCATGTACCTCATATACATGATTCAAATCCTTAACAACCATCTGTAACAACTCAAGACACGATTTCCAGTTTCCATTTTGAGTCTGTGCAGGTTGACTTGTGTAGCTCGATTCAAGCAAGCTCGAAGCAAGCAGACCATCCACATAGCTTCCATATGAGCCGATGATGCTGTAGCAATCAAGAAACAAGTTCTGGAAACACTCTTGCACTGAATTCGATCCCCACTTGCACAGGTATGAACACGAACTGGGATATCAATATTCTTTGAATTTAAATGCAAAAACTCTTGGCCAATCTCTTTCTGCACTCATCACGATCATAAACCCTCAAACAAACTAAAAAATCATCAACTATGCATCATTTAATTTGAAAAATTCAGTTTTAGGGTTCATCACGATTTATGGAAATTTAGTTGTGTTAGGCTAAAAATAAATACAATTAACATCCACCTTCGTGTTCGTGATGAAAAACTGAGCAATTTTGATTTTTACTTCATTCAATTTCATTGAGGAATGAAGATTTTAGCTTGAATTGTTGAATCTGAAGATCAAACATGAAGAACCAGCTTGCGCGCGTGTTCTTGAGCTTTTTTAAATTCAAATTCTCCAATGTTTTATCAACACGTGCTCTGGATTCATAAACACTAAAACACGTTTGTCCTAGTGGTTGCTAGCTCGCCCTTAAGGTTTTCTGCCACGTGGCCACCCAATGGTCCCGGGTTCAATCCTTCTCAAGACCATTCTTTTTCAAAACTTTCATATTTTTTCATGTTTTTTACAAAACTTTCACATTTTTTTAACCAATCAAAACTCCTCATTTTGAGGTGATTTTTTGTACACTTGTCAATAAATATATCTATTTTATGATTATGCAAAAATTTTCAGAAAAAACTTTCATCTGATTATATTTTAATCGAGCCGAAAACGACGTTCTGAGCACTTTTCAAAACACCTTTTAAAGGTGAATTTTTCAAGTTTTCGACTTCCGATTCTTTTCAAAACTTCTCATAAATGAACTTCACATTTCAAAATACTTTCAAAATCATTTTTCAAAACATTTCATCAAACTTGCATCTTTTTACCATGATCGATCCAATTTAAACGATAAAACCGAATTCGTTTGCTCTCGAATTTCTCGGTCGATCATGGGCCTCCCTCACGGTGTAAGTCCCATAACATTCTTTTATGTACATAATATTTCTTTGTACATATCAAAATCTCTTCAAACACATACAAATTTTCATCTGTACATAACACAGATACTTTTTATACTCAAGTACAGACAAACTTCGATCGTTTGTTTTCACTTCACTTGTGTATACACAAACCAACATTCTTTATTTACATACATACCTTTTCCTTGTACATATCAAATTCTTTTCATACAAACTTTTATCTATACATAATACAGATACCTTTTACAGATAAACTTTGATCAGTCGTTTCTGTTTCGTCTGTATATTTTACACTGAATACCATTGGTATTGAAAGGAGCATTATTCCCGGTGAAACTGCTTTTAAACCAATGGGCCTCCCTTACGGTGTAAGTCCCAACCCTCCTATGTACATCCATTTTTGTCTGTACATAAATACTCATTCGTGTACATATTCGCTTCCTTGTACACAGTTCAAACTTGTGAATAATCAAGTTACGCTTGTTTTAAACGTTCGTTTCACAGACACTTGTTTATATTTCATAAACTTCTGTAAATAAACATCATGCATTGTTTATATTTCCTTCATAAACTCTTGTGAATACATATCACACACACACACACTTGTTTATACAACTGTCTAGTTATAACATAACAATTAGACTAATCAATAGGTTCCCCACACAGTATAGCCTCCGCTTGGGCTTTATACAAGATAACTCTCCCACAGAGTTAGCCTCCTCTTAGGCTTCATATAAGAAAACTCATTCATCTGAGTTTAGCCTCCGCTTAGGCTTCATATAAGACAACACTCCCCTGTTGAGTCAGCCTCCTCTTGGGCTTCGTTCAAAAGAACTCCTCATTGAGTTTAGCCTTCTCTTGGGCATCATACAATGAAAGAGATAGGAAATCTCTTAACAGCCTCCTATTGGGCTTCCAATACAAAGAATCACCCGCGTTAGGATAGAACCCAGAGTATAATTTCCCGGTGAAATTGCTCTAATTTCCAAAAGGATGGTTTCCCGATGAAATCCCTTTTAAGACAAAGCCAACCATACCCTATAGCTTCCTCTTGAGCTTCATACAAGGACCCTCGATGACCCTCGAAATGCCTCCTCTTGGGCTAACAATACAAGGACCCACGGGCTTCTTAAAAGCATCCCTTTAATCCAATCAATTTCTCCTCGAGATTTAGACATCTATCATCTCTATGGAAGAAGTATCTCATCTATCACATCACATACAGTCAAAACTTTTCAAACTATTTTCAAACAAAAACATCTCTTAATTGTAAGTGGTAACGCTTGTACACTCAAGCAAAACACCCAATAATTACAGTTAAAAGATTCAATCATCTTTTTCAAACATCTTTCTTAAACATGTAAGTGGTAACGCTTGTATACTCGAGAAAACACCTATAACTTACGATGAAAGATTTCTATCAATCAACTTTTCAAAAATGTATGTGATGAAATAGATTAGATACATTTTTTTCATTAAGATGACATTTGTCTGTCTCTTACTAATATCCCGTTGCTTTCCACTAGCATAAGTAGGAACTACGATTGCTCTAACTTTCTCAACATCCTTTTGAGAATACGTAGGCACAAGGTCTCATCCTTGGCGAGCAAATTTCTTTCTCCCTCAGACCAAACAAACCATAGATCCCTGTAGATCCGAGCTACAAATGCTCTGATTCCCACTAGGGGATATGTATGCAGAAGATCCACAAATCTTTGCGAGCACAATAATAATAAATACTAGGATCCCACATAATCTATCATTCTTAAAATCCCAAAGGAGAAACTTTCCCAATCACAGAAATAGCAAATTAAAACACACAAACATATCAAACGTATTCATATATAAAGCTATAGATAACTATATATATTTAGGGTGCTCCATCTATTCCCTTTATATAACAATCCCCCTTACTCAGAATCTCCCCAATGCATTGCTTCTAGTTTGCGCTAGTCGTTACGCATATCAATATCAATTGAGGGTATTACAGCTTTCCCCTTTTTCATAATCATTAAATCATCTTTCTTGTGTTGAAAATAATAAAGCTTGATGCTCGCGGCATCTTTATAAACAAATCAAAAGAGTAAATCGTTTCGAGCCAGAGAATCCGAATTCACGTTCGAATCCTCTAGCGCGTCACCTTTTAACGCGAACATTACCCCAATTGTCGAAGTGACTATTTCGGCTGCTGGTACGCCTCAAAAGCAAACTTATGCTCCCAAGCAGGATAATCAATAGCGACCAAAGGTGCCAAGGAAAGTTGATCCTCTCCCGATGTCTTATACTGAATTATTTTCTCATCTTATGAAACTGAAGCTGATTGAATTGCGTACTTGGAAAGTTGATCCAAATAAGCTGCCAAAAAAGTTTGATGCCAATGCTCGGTGTGCTTTCCATTCTAACCGGCAGGGGCATACTATTGAGAATTGCATGGCTTTCAAGCATGCGGTGCAAGACCTGCTTGATTTTGAGGCTTTTAACTTCGGACCAACACCAACACCTGATGCTATTCAGCAGCCATTACCAACTTATGCTGGCTCTACTATCAATGCTATTATTGAGGATGGAAGTTTCAACCTGGTTAAAGATGTAAATCTGCTGACAACTCCTTTATCCTTTGTGAAAGAGCGTTTGTTGAGAAAGGGTGTATTCCCAGGTTGTGGTTTTGAATGTGAAGATTGTATGATCCATCCAGAAGGTTGTAAATCCTTGAGAGATAAAGTACAAGACCTGCTTGATACAAAGGTTATCAGTTTCACACCAGATGGTTAGTTTTGGGTGCTCCTTTGACTCAGTGGATGTCAAGACTTCAAGTGCATCGTCTGAAGCAATAAGTCCATTCGGAGACTACTCTCCTCAACAATGGAAGTTTTCAATTTTATTTTGCATTCTCATTTGTAATATTTCTTGTTTGTTCATTACTTACATGTATGCAAAACTTGTTCATTCTTGCATATTAATCATAATGCATTGAATATGTTTGTCTTGAATTGATCCATTTGTATTCACTCTTAATTGTTTTTAAATGCTTTTGATGCTCAACTCTTGTGAACAAAGCAAAACCTCTGTAGGGAGTATGATGATTAATATACCAAGAGTCTCAATGGTATGGCTTTCGAATAAAATCCTTGCTGATGATGTACAGGCATTGTTTCAAATTCCCAAACACCGGAGATATAAGGAAGTGAAACCCTTGTTAACCCCTTTGATCCTTGGAGTAGGAGTTTCTTTTCTATTCAGAAAAAAAGCCCTCGTTTTTAACCTGGGGCAGGGTAGTGTTCAATTAACCTGATCGAGCATTTAAATCTCATCAGGAGAGTACATTCAAGGATCAACCGCAATTGTTGTCCTTCATTTATCAAGAGGTCGAAGAAAATGGATAAACCCCAATGGGTATTCCTCATCCATCAAAGAATAAGGTAGTCACACCTTAATAAAGAGTCGAATGACTTAGTTTCACACGACTTGTTCAAAAAAAAGAAGAAAAAAAAAGATAATAAAGAAAAAAGAAAAGAAAAGAATATGATATTGCAAATCAAAGAGTAAGGTCGTGTGATCAAATACTAAATGAAAGAGGTGAGTGACTACCATGTTCGAAAGAAGATACCTCATTGATTCCCAATTATTGTAAGCTCCCTGTGAAAGATGGGTGCTCGTATCGAGTTAATTGAACGTAGGAATGAAGAACATCACGGAGAATGGGCGGGCACTAAATATTTTGATCCTTAAATCCTTTTTTTTTCTAAAACCGTGAACCAGGCCACGTTACAACCCTTAAAAGTCCTAATTGAAGCAGGATTAATTTGAAAGCTAAACTGTGACGAGAGTACGGTATCCTGACTCCTAGGAGGCTTGTTAAAATTTTGAGTTGGTATCACTCCATCTTTTTACTTTTCTTTGAACAAAAATTCGATGTTTTGACATCTTTTCAATAAATGTTTTTATTTTCAAGACAAGCATATGATTTGTGTTAGAATTATCATTCATAGAATAAAACATTCTTTGCATATGAATAAGTGATTAAACATCAAGTAAGCTTGCATAATGAGCATCAGATGCAAAACTTGATTATCCCGAGGGACAAATTGCTTTAGGGATATGTTGAAGAGTAACTCGTTTTTGAAGAGTGATCTTAATCTAAGGCATGTTTTCTATTGACTCCGTTGAGTATAAGAAGACCAGTTTGAAGATTGATTTGAAACAGATTATATGCAAGTTTTGACTGCCCAGAGGTTTCTGTTGAGATATTGCATATCACTTTTAGTTGTTCCCAAGGGGTGGATTGCTTAAAATGTCGGCCTGAGCACGAAGCAGATCATGTTGAGAAGCATAATTGTGTGTTTGCTTGGATTCCATATATAAGACAATTACCATGGTGAGGTTCGGTCTTCAAAATTTGTGAGTCTCTCATCTCTCTGACAGCACGAGCTGGCGAATTGAATTGTTGAAACCCCGCGAAGCATGGACAGTATCCCAATGATGGTACTCTTTTGAGAAGAATTTTCTTAGTGTTTGATTGCCCAGAAGGGTAGAGAAACATGTTGATGCTCTGTGGAGTGAATTATGATTAAACCGGGGCAGTTACGTCGAGATTCTGACAATCTCTCAAAGTGATGATCAATCTAGTGAAGTTATGTCGAGATTCGGAAATCTCTCGAGTGATTATTAATCCGGGGCATTCAAGTCGGGATTATATCCCTCAAAGTTCAATCAAACTGAGGCAATTATGTCCAGGTTTAATCTCTCCGAGAATTCGTTGATCAAAGGAGAATCTTTTCAGAATCCGAAGACGCAGGGGCAAGTTGACTCTCTATAATTCTCTCTGTGCTTGGAGATATTGTTATGAATTGCAACTTGAAGGTACGTGATAGGTTATCAATGTGAGGTCCCTTTTTCCCCAATGAAGAGTACATCTCAATCCAGGATCATCCCCCTGTGAAGCTAATTCTCAAGTAGAATTCATTTTTGAAAGGTCCTTATAGGTTGATTTTGTTACTGATGATTCGTGCTTCGACATATTGATATTGTCGTGCTCCCTAGTAAAAGTCTCGATGTTGATTGAGGCTTATCCCCAGTGAGTTTAATTCCTGAGTAGAATTTATCTCCATAAGGGCCTGACGGGTTGATTAGTTCCCCAGTGATACACATTTCGATATATCGGCATTATCGTAATCCCCAGTGCAAGTTAGGGGTACCGATCTTAGGTAAATTCCTAGTGAGGTCGTTAACACCTATTCCAGGATAAATTCCCCAGTGAATGTCCATAGAATTCTCAAATCATCCCCAATAAGAAGGTTCTAGCCTTTATACTCAGCGAAGATGATGTTTGAACCGTTGACTTAGGGTTGATATCCCCAGTGAGCATGCTTTGACAGATGAATTGTTATCGTATTCTCTAATGAATAGTGCATGGTCACGTCAAAGTTCCCATTATGAATTGCACCCCGGTCAATTGATTCTATTCCCCAGTGTAAGTCGCACTCTTTTGTGTGAAGTTATTCTGAGCATCCTTGAGATTTTTGTTCTCAGATCAGCCATGTTGAGACAAGAATATTTGTTTCCCCAGTGGAGTTAGATATCTGAATGTATTCCCCAGTGGAGCTTTCTATCCAAATCATATTTCTCTTCCCCAGTGAAGATTAATCATTCACTTGTCGGTATTTCTACACCGATGTGCATTCCTCTGTCGAAGTCTCCCCATTGTGGTCTTGCTATTAAGATCTTTATTCTTGGAGACAAAATTTGTTATGTTCTCCCCGTTGGATCCTTGGTTTAAAAGCTTCATATTTCCACAAGAGGATTGATTCCCCGACGGAGTCTAGTGCCAATTGATTTATTCAAGATGTTAATGGTTGCTCGCAATTGTTTGCAAATTTCCCCATGAAGTTGTGTTCCTCAGCGAAGATTCTTTCGGAATTCCCCATAAAGTCTCCAAATTCCCCAGTGAAAGTAGGAGAATTCTCCAGAGAAGTTTTCTGAATCCTCAGTGAAGGGTAACGGCTCTCTCCCCAGGAAGTCAAGGTTTGGTGGAAGTCCAATTCGATTCTCCCCAAGTGAAGAACGCTTCCCATATTGGAATTGCAATTTATTTTTGCAAGTGTTCTCCAAAATCCACTCCCCAGTGGTACCTCTCTCTTGGATGTTAATGGCTCCTCAATAGCCGATCATCGATATTGCTACTTCTCATTTAATCATTCAAGCATGCATTCATTACATTGCATCTACCTTAAACGCGTAGCATTCCGTTTATTGGGAGCATTAACCCATAAAAGTTCAAACATGCATATTAAGTGTTTTCCAATTATGTATATCCAGAAGAAATAAAAAATCTATGTGGTCTACCCTCAAGATATTTTCTCAACGGATTTTTGCTTCCCTAATTATCACTTCAAATCAAGTGTCTTATGGGAACCCACTCTCTCTCCGGTAGAGTCTTCTGTGACTATCTCAGTCACGTCGGTTCGTGTCACCCTTTTCCCCAGTAAGTCATGGAATTTTCTTGCTTATGCAAGCCTTCGGTTATCTTACCCGTGTTTGCCCTACCTTTTCAAGTATTTGAGTATCCATACTTGCTGTGTGGTAATTCAGATAATTGCCACTCTTGAAGAACTATACCCCGCCTTTGGCCTGAGGGATATTATAGTTCTTGTGCTTTTGCAAGTACCTTCTGTTAGAGTCTGCTTCAGTTGGTCTCTTTCTTTTGTAAGTGCATCTTTGTACAGATGTTTCCCTTTTCCCCAGTAAGTCATGGAATTTTCTTGCTTATGCAAGCCTTCGGTTAACTTACCCTTGTTTGCCCTACCTTTTCAAGTATTTGAGTATCCATACTTGGTGTGTGGTAATTCAGATAATTTCCACTCTTGAAGAACTATACCCCGCCTTTGGCCTAAGGGTTATTATAGTTCTTGTGCTTTTGCAAGTACCTTTTGTTAGAGTCTGCTTCAGTCAGTCTCTTTCTTAAGTGGGTCTTCAAGTTACTTGTATTTTTTGTTGTCAGGAGGATACTGCTCGCTCACAGAGTCTTCTTCTTCGTTTTCAGACTCATGATGGCTTACTTCGTTGTTTTTGATACTTCCTTCAGTTTCACCGCTCTTGTTTGAGAATTCGAGCTGTCTGACAACATTGACTGGACGCTTGTGATGTCTTCCCATGTTGAGAATACCAATGGTCTTCTTCTTTCTGGTGATGAGCTTCTTGAGATCTTTTTGGCCTTGGGCCAAATTGGTGAACATTTCTTGGAATTGGGCGTTCTGAGCCTGGAGATCTTTGACAGTCTGTTCAAGAGCCATTTCTGCTGAAATAAACAGCGAGAGAATAAGAAAATCGGTCTTCAATGTACCTGTTATGAAATGTTATGCCATGATAAAAAAAATAAAAAAATTCTCTGGAGCTTTTTATTAGTTTACTTTTAGCAAGTATAAAAGACAGTTTAAACAAATTAAAAAAAATTCCTAGAGCTTTTAGGTCTCCCATGGGCGTTTCCTTTTTGTGTTGAAGTAGGTATTGATGCCTCGCTCCTCGTGAAGTGGATTTTTCAATTCTAATACCTTCTTCTCGCTTGCATAACACTGAGCTTCTAATGTATCCCTTTATTCTTTAAGCTGAATCCAGGATCTCTTCAAGTCTTCGAAATTGGTAGGCATTTCTGGATGAAGAATGGGATAAGGTTCGTCCCCTGTAGCAACAGGCTCCATAACCACTGGTAGGACAGCTGTAAAAGGCATCATGATGTTTTGAGCTCGAGCTCGTACCAATTTGAGGTAAGGCTCCCAAGGAATGGAATTTTTGTGCCCCAAGGTCTTGGTATCAGTCCTTTTCACCATGCCCCAAGCGTGCACAAATCTTCGATGGTAGTTCTGGAGATCGTTTTCGTAGTCAAACACAATGTCTTGGAGAAGCATATCATGAGGACCATCTCTTCGAGCATAACCAAACTGACGTAGAGCTAGAGAAGGGTTGTAAGTGATACCTCCCCTTATACCAGGGAGTGGTACATTAGGGAATTCCCCACAACGCTCAATTAAAGTGAAGTCCTTTTTAGAAAACAGACACCAACGGGTATTTGAATGAGAGAGTAACATCAGCCTTTGAGACCACTTCAATCTATGCTCGTTCTTCATTACTGATTGAGGAAGGTGCAAAACAAACCACCTAGAAAGTAAAGCTATGCAACACATGAGAGTTCCTTGTCTTTTGATAGTACGAGTGTGGAGAGAATGCAGAATATCTCCAAGTAAGGTAGGCACAGGATTATGAGTGAGGAATATCTTGATGGCGTTCACGTCTATGAATCAATCTGGATTAGGAAATAGCACCAAGCCATAGATTAACAAATCCACAATGTCTTCGAATGCATGGAAACTCATAGCCTTTAGGAATTCTCGAGCTTTCTTTATCAGAAACTTAGCAAGCAAACCCTTAACTCCGCTTCTTGTTTCCCAATTAGCTTCAATGTCTGGTCGCTTTAGATGTAAAGCTGATGCGATGTCTTCGTATTTCGGAGCTTTTTCTGAACCGGTGAACGGTATCTGATCAAGGATAGGTATCCCTAGTAGCTTAGAGAACTCTTCCAATGTAGGCACCAACTGATAATATGGGAATGTAAAGCAGTGATGTTTCGGATCGAAGAACTGGTATACGACGTGCATCATATCTTCTTCAAAACCGGAGATAACCAAGTCAAGCAAATAACCATGTCTTTTGATGAACTACGCATGATTGGGAATTTCTAAAACTAATTCTTTGAGTTGAGAAGGTATACCCATGAAGTTGATTCGAATAGTTTTCCTGGAAGCCATAACTCCTACAAAATAGAGCAAAGATAAATCCCTAGGTCCTTGAAATAGTTAGAAATGATATGATGTTATGATGTTATGATGTTATGATGTCATGATGTCATGTTTAAAACAAGTAGCAAGCACAAGGAATTCACATAGCAGCCCTAGGTTTAAGGCCTGCATGAGGTATAGGTGTCTACCCTACCAAAGATTAAATGGGTTCAACCTGTCCTATAATAGCAACCGGGTTCTAGGAATCTCATATCATTGATCTTTCTCATAGGCTTTATTTCAATCCGACTACCAAGTGGTCGACCGAAACATCCTGATAGTCAAATCTTAATGAGCGTAGCATCGAGTATCAACCAACAACGCAAATGCCAAATACTTTCCTCAACTGAACATGAGGAGCATCGGGACATCCAAAGTGTCGCACTAATGTAGCCATCATGTTGACCGTTTTGGTATACGCCTAACAGTCGCGACGATTTATTGCTACTTACCTAAGGAAACCTGGATCCGAGTGTAGGATCCCCCACAAGTATAATACCCCAACAACCCTTGAGATAAAGCATACAAGTCAAACAAAAAGCAGTAAAAGTGATCTAAAAACCCTAAGGTAGCCTCTCTTTAGGGTGTCTCTCCAGCAGAGTCGCCAGTTCTGTAACACGGTGGGAGAACTGACTTGTTTGTTTTGCTTTTTATCGCAAATTTGCGGATAGAAAGAGTCGCCACCGACTTTTCTTTTATCCAATTAAGGGAAGGCAAAAAGAACAGGAAAAGACCTTCGTTAGATTCTGAGTACGGGAGGCAGTTATGAAAAGGGAATGTGTTAGCACCCTTTCCATCCGTAGTTATCTACGGGCTCTTAATTGCTTAGCTCACTATATAAATTTCTTTTTCTGCGTGTGTTTGAAAATGTTTTTGAAAAGGACATTTCGCTTTGACTTCGTAATGATTCACGCTGGAATGTATATGAAGTGTTTGGAAATGTTTTGTTTTGGAAAGGACTTTGTAATGATTCACGTTGGAATGTATACAAAGTGTTTTGAAAAGATTTTTTTGAAAAAATGTGTGAGGTGTAAAGAGCATTTTGATTGAGCAAGCAAAACAGACTTCTTACCTACTCAGAACAGTCGTTTCCGTGTTATTTTTCCTTCCTTTAGAACAAAGTTATCTATACCATTAGTTGGTAGGTAATCTTATTCGTTGGATGTAAAAGCGACATTCGAAGGGACATCGGATGGTCATAGAAGGCAACTTGTAAGGATCTCTTAGCATATTCGTAGGGAAGATCATCACTTTTCATAGGCAACAATCGAGGGACCAGATCATGTACTCGTAGGCAACATCAAGGGTCATCGAGGGACTATGATCTTTGTATCGAAGGGACTATGGTGATATGTTTGTAGGCAAGTTAGCTAAGATATCCCCACGTTCGAGGGACATGACCATTGTTCGTAAGGCAACAAGCGAGGATACCCTAAGGTGAGTGCATGTCTGAAGAGTGTATTGTATTCAGATATTTATCTTGGGTTAGCTACGTTGATTGAATTAATCTTTCCATACACGCCTAGTTACTAGCAGTTAATATTTGCGGAAAATAAATTGTGGAAATGTAAAGTGCGAAAACGTAAAACCCTAAACTATTACATGGCTTTGGGGTAAGGAGTGCGAAAAGTAAACCCTAATTAAATTATTACATCCCATGAGCAGTTACATAATATTGGAAAAAATGCGAGAAAATAAACCTAACTATTACAACCTGGAAGCAGTTACAATAATCAAAAAATATTACGAGACGGATCGAATTGTAAATAATGGAAAATAATGTTAGTAAAAAGAACGTTTTGAGTTAGAAAAAAGGTTTTAGGGTTAGTAAACCTAATTAAATGTAAAAAATATTTTTTGGAAATTTTCAGGATTAATTTGATATGGAAAAAGTGATTAAAAAAAGTCAATTTTCGATTAATAAACAATTAAATAAAATAAAGATGAAAAATAACATTTTTTTTATGTCAAAAATTAAATTAAAGTTTTTCTAACCTAATTATAAAAAGAAGTATTTTTTTGGTGATTTTTTAGTGTATTAAAAAAATGTTTGAAAGAAATTAAATAAAATAGAAAAATAATGAGAAAATATGAAAAAACTTAGTTAAAACAAGTGTTAAAAAATAAGTTGGGGGTGCTGGGGTTCGAACCCCTGCCCCAATGGTCAAACACGCGTTGCCTTGCCTGAGCCATCCTACAATTGGTGTTAGTATATGAAACGGATATATTATAAGTGAACTTAATTTCTGGAAATCAATTTAAAACAGAAAACGCGCCAAGGGTCATCGTCCCCATTTGAAATACCCAGACTTTTAATTACGGTTTTCATTTGTTGTTATAGCCTTTACCTACAGATCATCCCTGTAGCTATATCCCTGTAAAATCAAATCATTCATAATACACAAAATAAATTAGCTTTGAGGGTATCAATCGATTGGAAATCATCTTCTGAGTATGATGGTGGCCACAGTTTGATCCAATTTTTCCTATTTCAGAAAACCCCAATTGGCGTTCGTGAACCCTAACAATGGCAAGTTCTCACACTCGTGTTGAAATTTAAATCAAATTGTGCAGAAAGCTTAGAAACCTCATTAGAAACAAAAATATGCAATCAAAACATGTTAAATATGAGTAAAACTTGAGAATCGTTTTTGAAAAAGAAAGTGCAAACCGTGAGTATGGATATGATGATTCTGGATGTTTCAAGGCTTGGTGAATGGCTGGATCAATTCAGAGGACTCCAAGGAACGCGTTGGGATGCTTGGAATGGCTTGAATCCGGATGGAACTCTGGCTGCAAGTAGCTTGTTTCACACGGTTTTCTTGAGGTTTGTCTAGGGTTCTTGGCTGCAAAAAATCCTCTCCTAGGGTTTAGAAACCTTCTGAATTTATAGAGGATGGATCCAGGTTAAGAATTGATGAGAAAATATATCTCATTCAATGAGAAAATATTTGATTTGTCAATCTCTTCAATTTTGATCAAATGTTTCCAATCTTGTACCAATCTCTTGCCAATCACTCAATTTCAAAATTTAGGCCATTTAATAGGTATCTTGGACCTCAAGAATGTCAAATATTCAGCATTGCATTGATTGATTTATTTTTGCTATTTTATTTTAATTAAATTGACTTTTAATTAATAAAAAATCAAAATAAATAAAATGAAAAGCTCAAGGGCGTGGCATTGGTCTTGAAGGTTCTAATTGAGATTAGAAACAAGTTTGAATCAAGAAAAGTTAGGCCCATTTAGAAAAAAAATTGATTTTTTCAAGTATTTCTCTTTATGCACCTCCTCAAAAATGCTCAACTTGCACAACTTGTATCTTGCTCAATTTTTAACATTTTTGGGTGTTCTCGGAATTTTTAGAAATCTCAAATATGTCCTCTAGACATCCCTTTTGGTTTCATCTTCATTTAAGTTTCCATGCTCATGAACACTTCTTTGCAAAAAGACGATTTTTTGTTAACTTTTAAAAGGACCTATAATGTTTTGATCCATAACTTCCAAATGAAGCATTTCTAGACAAAGCTTGTGAGACATGAAGTTGTAGAGAATTTAATTCCATTTAAAATGAGCTTTGGTGGAAAAATTTATGATAAAGAATGTGAAAGTTATGCCTGGTCAAAGTTCTGTTGACTTTTGTCTAAAAAACCCTAATTTAGAAACTTTGACTTTTGATCAAATCTTGACTTTTCTTGAGGAATCATGATCAACCCTTGATCAAATGATGAATGTTACTTCAAAATATTGATTTTGACCAAAACTTATGAAGTTTGATTGTATGTTGACCACAGTTGACTTTTTGTCCAATACCGTTGATTTTTAACCATCTGAGCAATTGGATGAGTAAATTTGGCTTGTAAGGTTTGAAACTTGACATGGTGATCCCTTAAAGCATATGGTGAGGTATGATGACCACTTAGAGCACTGGAAATCCATCTTAACTTGAGAGAATCAAAACCCTAGTTTGGACTGAATGCTTAGGAGAGGATTTGTCTGGTCAACCCTTGTGAAATCCTTGAGTATGGAGTTCTGGATTGTCTTGAGAAGTATGAGGGAAAATTTTGGGGTATAACAATTTGAAACCCCATTCTCAAGCGAGCACCAAGACTACTGAAATTCATTTGAATCTACAAGTCAAGACAGAGCTCATGTCTCCTCAAAATGACAGTCTTTTATTTCTTTACTGGATTTTCATTTGTATCTTGTTTAATTGTTTAAACTTTGTTTGCATGAAGAAACTTGTTTGGTTTTTCAATTGTAATGCAATGAGTATGTTTGTATTGAAGTAACTCATTCTTTGTCACTCAATCCATTCGTTATCACTCTTTATTTGATTTGCAGACATTCGTTGTAAGGTTTGAAACTTGACATGGTGATCCCTTAAAGCATATGGTGAGGTATGATGACCACTTAGAGCACTGGAAATCCATCTTAACTTGAGAGAATCAAAACCCTAGTTTGGATTGATTGCTTAGGAGAGGATTTGTCTGGTCAACCCTTGTGAAATCCTTGAGTATGGAGTTCTGGATTGTCTTGAGAAGTATGAGGGAAAATTTTGGGGTATAACAATTTGAAACCCCATTATCAAGCGAGCACCAAGACTACTGAAATTTATTTGAATCTACAAGTCAAGACAGAGCTCATGTCTCCTCAAAATGACAGTCTTTTATTTCTTTACTGGATTTTCATTTGTATCTTGTTTAATTGTTTAAACTTTGTTTGCATGAAGAAACTTGTTTGGTTTTTCAATTGTAATGCAATGAGTATGTTTGTATTGAAGTAACTCATTCTTTGTCACTCAATCCATTCGTTATCACTCTTTATTTGATTTGCAGACATTTTGATACCAACGTTACCAAGTCTTTCGCCTAGGCAAAGATTGGGAGGGAGGATGACAATAATTGAAAAACTCTAGGACTCTAGTCATATGCTTTTGAGTAGAACCCTGCTAATGATGTACAGACATTGTTTCAAATTCCCAAACACTAGAGTTATAAGGGAGATAGACCCTCGTTAACCCCTTCGAGCCTTGAAGTAGGAGTTTCATTTTTTATTTAGAAAAAACTGTCATTTTAACCCAGGGGAGGGTAGTGTTCAATTAATCTGATCGAGCATTAAAAACTCATCAAGAGAGTGCGCGTCAAAGGATACAACAATGGTTATCCTCCAAAAGGTTGAAGAAAGTCAAAATTGTAATGGTCAAACTTTGCTTGTCAACAGTATGCATCAAAAGAGGGTGATACCACATTGGTATTCTCTCGCACATCAGGAATCAACAGATGACGATACAACAACGGTTATCCCTCATCTACCCAAAGACTCAGACAGTCATAATCACTTCCAACAAATCGAAGATGATGTAGAGATCCACGACTTGTTCAAAAAGGAAGAATGAATATGAAGAGAGCAAAAGTCCCGCTAAGTCGAAACTTGAAAACAAGTCGCTTAGGCAAAATTTAGGGGAAGAAAATCGGAAAGCCCGAAAGTAAGAAAGTATTATCAATAAAAATTCTCATCAAAGAACAAGTTGTGTGGTTAAAGACCAAAGACAAAATGTGAGTGACTGTCATGTCCAAGAATCCTTGTATTGGTTCCTCAACCATCATAAACGCTCTCGAGAGATGAGTGCTCGTATCAAGATAGTTGAACTTAGGACTGAAGAACATCATGAAGAATGGGTGGGCACCAAATAATTTTGAGCCTATAAATCCTTTTTGTAAAAACCGTGAACCAAACCACGTTACAACCGTTAAAAGTCCTAATTGAAGCATGGGTTAATTCAAAAGCATACGGTGACAAGACCGCGTTTAACTGACTCCTATGATGCGTGCTAAGTATCTTTGTTGGTATCATATGCTCGTCTTATCTCTCATACAAAAAGAGGAGTTTTCAATGTTGCACTTTAAAGGTATTTCGCTCACAAAAAAAGAGTCATAATGTTTTTCAGACAAAACTTCAAGACGCTTGAATGTTGCATTAGAATTGTAATAATAAACATTATTCTACATGTAAAACAGTTGTATGACATTAAAGAAGTTCACATAATGAACATCAGTGAAGAGTTTAAATTTGTATAAAGAAGAGAAACTTGATCACTCTATTAAATCAAGAGGCATGACGTTTAAGGACTCCATTGAGCATATCACAAGTTGTTTTCTCAAAATTCTGTTAACTTGGGGACAATCAAGTTAAAATTCAGTTTCTCCAATTTCTGCCAATCTGGGGCAAGTCCTTAAAGAGAAATCATCAGGTGATTTGGTCCTTCTCAAAGAGAGGTTACTTTGGGACAACCGTCGTTTCAAGAATCAGTCAGCCTGAAGCAATTACTTTGAGACGTGGAAGTCTCTCTAAGGCTATAAATCGGTGCATTTTACTCTAATCTCTACAGAACTAATCACTCAATTCCAATCATTCTGAAGCAATTACTTCGAGACATGGAAGTCTCTCTAAAGCTCATGTTGGGGTAGGTCTTCCCTATGTTTGCACAGCTCATTATTCAAATGCAGTCAATCTGAGTAAATTATCTCGAGACATAAAAGTCTCTCCAAGATTCATTCTAAAGCAAGCTTGTTGAAAAGATTAGTTGATCTGAAGTAATTACTTCGAGACGTAGAAGTCTCTCCAAGGCTCATGCAGGGGTATATCATCCATGTTTGTAAATCCAGCCACTCCGAGGTTCAGTAAATCTGAAGCATTTATTTCAAGATGTAGAAGTATCTATAAAGCTCATATCAAGGCATGTTATTTTCATATCAGAATATCTAGTTACTTTGAAATACTGACGATCAGTAGAGTATTGTTGTAAATCAACATTCAGAGTTTGGTGTAGTATCTTCAAGGTGAATTTGAACTTTTCTCTTCCAGTGATGTCTGGAGATCAGTTTGATACCCTTTGCATTAAATCATTAAAACTCATGCATATCATACTCATGCATTGGCTTCGGCTTGTTCTCCTGTGTAGGATTTTCCCCAACTGAAGTTATAATTATCCTCATAAGGATCAAAATTGGAAGATTATGTCTCAAATGACAGAATTATTCTCTTCTCCCCAGAGAAAGTTTTATACTTGTTCGGATCTTAATAATTTACGGGTTTCTCCGGTCGAGATTTCTTCCCCAGCAAAACACTTGTGAATTTCCAAATGAACTCTAATGTCAACGAAATTTTCAACCTGGAATCCCCTGTGACGGCCTCACATGGTTTTCTTATGAAGTTTTCCCAGTAAAGTTTCATTTTACTCCTAGGAGAGTCTCCTTCAGGAAGGATTACTACAACATTATTCAGGGTATTTTCAAGATTCTTTCAGATAAGAATTTTCCCGACAAATTTTAGTGGCAGTAACCTCTACAAATTTTCTTCTTTGAGTTATTCTCATTAGACCCATTGAACTTCTAGCGTGTTTATTTCCCCAGTAAGTCCTATATTACTCAACAAATGAATATCCACCAAGTAGGATGTTTATTCAATCTCAGGATATTTTTTGCCAACTCGAAAGTTGATCCATATATCCACTTGCTACAATGCATTGTCGGTACAATGTCAACAAATTCAATATCATTACCATGGAAGTGATTCAGTCACAGGTGCTGAACTTAATTCTTTCATCCTCGGTAAAGCTATATGCATAAAGATTAGAGAATTTTTCAACTCAGGAGTTGTTTAACATGTCTATACATGTTCATTAAAATCTTTCTTAGCAGGAATGTCATAAACAAGGATTTACCGACTTCATAAACATCTATATCACACCAGTGTCCTAAATATGATTTGTTTATCCCCAGAGAAGTGTATTCTCGGTTGTGCTACTAATTTTGTTATGATGGTAACTCGAACCTTACATGGTTATGACATTCAGCATGCCATGGCTCATTGCACCTTCGTGCACAATAATTCTAATAATGTTCCAGCCACATATCTTCGTTAAAGTTTGTGGGTATTCTTTAACTCATTGGGATTTTTCTAATAATTTCTCAATCACATCTTCGTTAAAGTTTGCGGGTATTCTTTAACTCTTTGGGATTTTTCTGACAAATTCTCGATCATATCTTCGTTAAAGTTTGCAGGTATTCTTTAATTCTTTGGGATTTTTCTGACAAATTCTCAACCATATCTTCGTTAAACTCTGCGAGTATTCTTTAACTCTTTGGGAATGTTCTGATAAATTCTCAATCATATCTTCGTTAAAGTTTGCGAGTATTCTTTAACTCTTTGAGATTTTTCTGACAATTTCTAAATCATACCTTTGTTAAAGTTTGTGGGTATTCTTTAACTCTTTGGGATTTTCTGACAAATTCTCAATCATATCTTCGTTAAAGTTTGCGGGTATTCTTTAACTCTTTGGGATTTTTTTGACAAATTCTCAACCATATCTTTGTTAAAGTCTGCGGGTATTCTTTAACTCTTTGGGATTTTTCTGATAAATTCTCAATCATATATTCGTTAAAGATTGCGGGCATTCTTTAACTATTTGGGATTTTTTTGACAATTTCTCAATTATATTTTCGTTAAGACATCCTGAGATGGCTTAATCTGTTGCCTTTCTTTTCACTTGAGCGGTGCGGTTTTCTTCTCAAAGCATTTTTGTTAAGACATCTTGAGTGTTAGAACATTGTTTGGTTCTAATCATATCTTAGAGTTTTGATGATAACAAGTGAAATAAATTTTTTATAATAAATATGATACTTTGATGTGTATTGTTCTCATTTCAGATGATGTTCTAACTCAAACATTCTAGAATAAAGAAATATCAAATTATGCTGAGTAAACAAGTAATAGAAGTTCTAATGATGAATGGAACTTCTGAACACGCACGTTGAAAGCAACTTCTGAAGGAAGCATGCTAATGCAACCTCTGATAGAAGCACCAAGGAAACCTCTGTTAGAAGATACTTTGAACAAGGCTTGCAAAAGATCATAATTTTATCAATACATCATCTTCTAAGACAAAGTCTGCTACAGTACCATTACTAATTAAAGTTAACACGACTTAAGTACTTGAGTGGATCAAATTTTGAGGCTCATTGAGAAAACAAAGCACATGCAGACAAGCAAAATTTATTATGTTTCTCATCATCCAAGACACGCAACGAAATGCAACGGAAGTATTCATGAGAAGCTATATAAAGAGCAAACATTCAAAGAAGAAAACAACTATTCACAACATATTCTAAAAGAAAACTTACACTGCCAAAATCAAATACTATTGTGTTAAGTTTATTTTCTGTATTTAGCTTAAACATTCTTGTGTAAAAATCACGTTTGTGATAAAGCTTTTTAAGAAGCAACGTTATACACTTTGTTAGAATTACATTTGTAATTGTTCCTTGAGAGACCAGTTGGGTCAGATTTCTCAAGAGGGCTAGGACTAGAAAGTCTTAGAGTTGTTAGTCACTTGCAGTTGGCTTGTGCATTGTCTGTTAGTCACAACAGTTGGTTGTGCAATTGTAATCTGTTGATTATAGTGAATTCAATCCTTGTTTGAGAAAGGAAAAATCACCTTGGCAGGTGGACTGGAGTAGTTTGAGTTTCAAATGAACCAGGATAAAAATCATTGTGTGTTTAGATTGTTGTTTATTACAAGAGAAAATTAAAAAGGAAAAACTTATTCAACCCCCCTCTAAGTGTTTTCTAAGCCTTCAATTGGCATCAGAGCTCTTGGTTCTGGGTGCAAACACTTAACCGTGTCAGAAAATATATAGAAGGAAAACACAATGGATACTGATCATAACAACAACAACACAAAACCACAAGTCTTTGATGGAGATGATTTTGAATACTGGAAAGATAGATTAGAAAGTTTCATTCTAGGCTATGACCCTGATCTATAGGATATGGTCTTAGATGGTTATAAACATCCAGTAGGTAAATAAGGAAACAAGATAGATAGAAAGACAATGGAGAAACAACATAAAATAGATTTCAAGAATCATCACAAAGCAAGAAATATCCTACTGAATTCCATTTCAAAAATGGAGTACGAAAATATCACCAACAAAGATACAACACATGACATTTTTGAGTCTCTCAAAATGTCACATGAAGGAAATGCTCAAGTCAAAGAAACTAAATCTCTGTCTCTCATTCAGAAGTTCGAATCCTTCAGGATGGAAGAAAATGAGTCCATTAAAGCAATGTTCTCAAGATTCCAAACTCTACCAGCTGGCCTGAGGTTCTAAACAAAGGATATACAAACGCGGACCATGTAAAGAAGATCATCAGAAGTTTACCCAGAAGGTAGGAACCAATGGTCACAAAATTTAAAAGGTCAAAGGATTTGAATAATATATCCCTAGAAGAACTTATCGGCATGTTGAGAAGTCATGAGATAGAGCTTGATAAATATGAGCCCCAGAAGAAAGGTAAATCTGTTTCTATGAAAACTACTAAAAAATTTGAAACTAATGCTTTTCAGGCTGAAGAAGGAAGCTCTGAAGATTCAGAGTCAGAAGAAGATGAGCTATCTCTGCTTTCTAGAAGGATAAACCAAATGCGAAAGCATATGCAAAAGAAGTTCAGAAACTACAGAAGATCAGAAGATATAAGAGAATTTTCTGGGCACAAGAAGTTCAACAAAAGAGACATCATTTGCTATGAATGTACAGAACCAGGACACTTCATAAGTGATTGTCCTAAGCTGCAAAGAGAAAAGCCAAAGAAATAGTTTGGAAGAAAGAAAGGTATGATGTCCACCTAGGATGATTCAGAATCTCCTGAAGCTGAATCTGACTCAGAGGTTGAGCACGCCAACTTAGATTTTATGGCCACCACAACAGATGACTCTGCCTCTGAATTTGAAACAGAAGAGATATTTTCTAAATTTACTAGAGCTGAACTTGTAGACAATTTATCAGAACTTCTGGAAAATCACAGTCAACTCAAAATCAAATATAAAAACTCAAAAAGAGTCTTGTATCTGAAATTGAGCAACTTAAAGCAGAAAAATATGAACTTAAAGAAAATAATGTTAAACTCAAAGAGGATTTTCAAAAAGCTTAAAAAATTTCTAGTTCAGATACTGCTTCAAGTTCAAAAGATATTCTTAAAGAATATGACTATAGTTTTCGAAAATTTCTTGCTAAAAGCATAGATAGAAGCAAAATAGCTTCAATGATCTATGGTGTTAGTGGAAACTGTTGGATTAAAATTATCCAGCATTTCCCTAAGGGATTCGTAAAGGCGTAACATCCTCCCACGGGCGCCTACATAGGTGTGTTAGGTGGGCCAGGTAGGCCTCTTGTTGGGTTCACTGTAAGGAAATAGAGTAGCACCTTGGCTACTAGAAATTTCTTTTGGCCTAGTGGTAAGCGCTTGATCCAGGATTTATGTGGTATCAGAGAAAGGTCATGGGTTTGAATCCCCCGGCTGACACTGGGGGGAAATTGTTAGATTAAAATTATCCAGCGTCGTTGAGGGATTCGTAAAGGCTTAACATCCTCCCATGAGCGCCTACACATGTGTGTTAGGTGGGTCAGGTAGGCCTCTTGCTGGGTTCGCTGTAAGGAAATAGAGTAGCACCTTGGCTACTACCAATTTCTTTTGGCCTAGTGGTAAGCGCTTGATCCAGGATTTACGAATTAAAGGTTAAGAAACACAAGAAAGTAGGGTTTGAATTGGGTTTTTTAAATTAAAACCGTTTGACACAGTTATTTTTATCCTAGTTCGTTTGAACTCAAACTACTCCAGTCCCGTCAAGGTGATTTGCCTCTCTCAACGTGGTCTTAATCCACTATTCAACAATAGATTACAATTCACAAAGACAACTGCCTTAGTCTTCTCGAGATAAACCACAACCTGGTTTCTCAAGGTATCAATAACTTACAAAAAAGATATGTGTTTACAGTGCTTCTTATAAGCTATATCATAATTGTGATGTATACACTATTTAGACTCAATGAAAATATAAAAACAACTATAAGTAATTTTAAGATGAAAGCTTGTGCATTGTTTTTACGTGAGAAGGATTCGACAACGAAGCATGAAGATGATACTTGTTTATATATGCGTTGCATTTGAACCGTTGGGAGTCATCAGAATTTGTAAAAGGAATGTTAATAAATGCATAAGTGCTCGTTTCCTTAAATTTAAATTCTGTCTAAAAACAACCGTTACTTTGAGTATTTCCATTTGAGTTTTGTAACGCATCAGAATCAGAGCTAAGCAACCAGCATATAGGAATCAGAGATTGTAGTGCAGCATGTTGCTTTCAGAAGTTTTTCTTTTGATCATAACAGAACTTCTTCTAATGATCGTGATAGTCTTGAAGACTGCTTAGAATTCATTTTACAAACTATCAGAACTTCTTATGTCTTCAAACTTGTAACTAGTTCTTCTTTTCCATTCAGAATCAAAACATTATCTGCATACTTTATTATAAATTAGGAGACAACAATATTTCATACAAAATATTTATTTAACAGGGTCAGAACATAAACGTCATCAACAATACTTGTTATCACCAAAACTTCTAAGATAGGTGTTGAACCAAACCATGTTCTAACAATATCCACCTTTTTGATGATGACAAAACATAAATATTTTGACTGAGAGAGATCTCCCCTTGAGTTTAATATTCATAAAAACTATAAAAAATTATACTTGCTTGAGAATGTTCGTCCAGGGTATGTTGCAAGTTCTGACAATTCCAAGTAGTATAAGTTGCTTTCCAGCATAGATGTTCCCTGTTTTAAACTTAGGCAAAGTAGAATCAAGGATGTTATCAGAATGTTTGAGACTTAGTCTAACAACAACTATGATGTTCAAAATATCTTACGTTCTCCCCCTTTTTTTCAAAAATCAAAAAGCAAATATTTGTGTAAGATAAACAGAACAGAAAGAAACTAATTGCATTGATGAAACAAAACAAAGTACAGAAGCAAATATGCGAAAACTGAAAACGGAAAGAAAAGGAAACATGTAGGAGAATTTTTTTTGAGAAAACAGAGTTTTAAGAAGGCGGATCAATTCTTGTGAGCAGTGCTTCCAGCATCCCTTTGATCTTAGATGTTGAAGCTTCTTATTTTCCCATCATCTCCTTGAGTTCTTGGTTTATTTCATCTTGCTTGTCCAGTCTTTTTCTGACCTCCTCATTTTCCTTCTTTCAGGCTTCCAGAGTTTGAATAACAAAAAAAGGTGGAGAGGTATCCTTTTCAGCAATGGCAAGAGAGTCTTATGCAGGAGCTTCAGAGATTGCAGCAAAAAAATTTCCCTTGTCTTGAAAAATAACCAGAGGTTTAGACTTCTGCTTATGGAGAGATGATTCTGCTGCTACGGATTTCCATGGAGCATTTGTTAGGATCATATTATGGGAGTCCTTAAACCTAGCAACATGTTTTTCAAACATCTTCAGCCATTCACCAAGCTTCTGCTGATCCAGACCATAGCAAAGCTCCTTCTGCCACTTTGATTCAGACATAAACCATTTTCTGAACTGAGTCCAGAGGTGGTCAGACGCTGCTGGGTTCAGATTATCCAAATAAGCCTGCTTCAAAGAGTCAACCCAGGCTTGGATTTTTGTTCCAAAAACCACTAAAGAATCACCAACATCTTCTTGGGAGGGTTCGGGTTTTGGTTTGGGAACTGCTACTTTGTTTGGTGCAGTCAGAAGATAGTTCCATGTACCAAGATCAATGATGGTTTTACGGGAATTATCTGGTGATTTTTGAGGTGATGGAGAGTCTTTGAGGACAATTGGAGAATTTGGAGAGTTAGGTGGTGTACATTCATAAGGGGATGGATCAGATGATATGTTTGTATTTTTTGGTTGGGTAGAAAAAAGAGACAATGGAGTAGTAGAGATGGAAATTTCTGTTTGGGTTTCAATAGTAGAATCAAATATTTCAATATCGGATAGAACTTTTGCAAGTTCTGGTTGGGGAGTAGTTATAGGTTTAGTTGTAGGAACAGAGGTATCAATTTCAATGTCAAAATCGTCAAGGGTTTGAGGTGAATTTTCTGGTATGGTATTTATGGAAGGAGAATATGGAGTGGAAACAGATGTTGATATCAATACTGGTTCAATAACAGAAACAAACATTGAGTTACCTTTCTTTTTGGCAGCTTTGGGTTGTGTAACACCCGTATTTAAATTAAATATTTTAATTAAATATTATCGAGTATTTTTCCGATTAATTCTGGGTTATGTCGAATTTGTGGTTTGAGTCGTTAAGTTGATAGTCAGGTAAAATTAGTAGAGAATTAAATAATGAGTTAGTTATAGAGGTGAAATAGCATTTTGAGGAGTAATAGTTAGTAGACCCAATATGAGTTTAGTGGCCCATTATTATTTTTAAGTGGCTTAGGTAGTATATGGAAGTAGTATCCTTAGAAAAACAAAAGAAAATATTCACGTAGCAATAGAAGAGGAATTGGGAAATAAGGGTTTGCTATCAGTTGAGAAAAAGCTCAAATTGCAGTCTTAGAGTTGCCAATTTTGATCAAGTTTTAGATCTCTCTTCAATCCAAAGGTAAGGGGTGGGGTTCGACTCATATAATCGATTGTATGATGATTTTTATGTGGGATTTAGGGTTGTATAATTTTGCTGTCAATTCTTGTTTTGTGATGAAAACTGATCGATCTGTGTTGAAACTATTCTGTCTACCAGGGATGTTGTTGCACTGTGTTGTTATATTATTCATATTTGAATTTATGCTGGTAGAAATAAGTTGTTTTCTGGAAGAAAAAAAATAAACGTTATGGGTAAAATGTAAGGAACAAGTAGTATTATGGTGAAACGATGAAGAAGATGAAGGGTTAAGGAGACGATCGCCCCAAAATTGTAAGGAAGAACCGTGTGGGCCCCACCAGCCATGGAAGGCGGGCGCCTTAGGCCCAGGGGTGGTCGCCTCACACCAATCTTTCCTTTTTTCATTGTATTCATGTGGTGATAAAGGCAAGGCATGGTTTTTGACAATTGTTTATGTGATTAGAAATCTCTTAGGATAATGAACATATACCACTATTATCTAATTAGAATTGATATGGTGAAATATAATAATTATATTAGTTGATCTATCCATGTAGCAGTGTAGCAAAACAAATAGCCATAGCAGAATAAAATAGCAGAAGGAATAATATTAGGAGCAGACTAGCTTTGTTGAGAATAATTCATATCCAAAACTTTTTATGGTCGGCGAACTTCTAATGGTCGGGCGAAGCTCGATGGTCGGGAGCGGTTATGATGGTCGAGCGAAGTTCGATGGTCGAGGAGAAGTTCGATGGTCGGGCGAAACTGATGGCCGAGCGTAAACTTCGATATTGCCTCCCGAAGGAATTGAACTTCTGGAGGATAACTTAGTATTTGCTATGTTAGAGTTAACTTAGATGTGAAGTTATCTTAGCGGTGTTGTTATTTTTTTTATGAATTCTCAGTGAAGTGTATTATTATTGTATGTTGAGGTTGATTTATGCGAAGTTGCAGGATGTTTTTATGTTGACATAAATTTTTGTCGTGACGTAGTGATGTTTGTAATATGAATATGAATAATGTTGTTGTGAATTAATGTTGATTATGTTGATGACGTTTTAGGCCTATGGCCAGTGAAGTAGTGATATAGGTGTATGCCTCGTGAAGAGAATTTGTGAGGTTGTTGTATGTTGTTAGAATCGTATTTCATTTGCATTTGTGAAGGCCTGTATTGGCAGAATTGTGAAGAAGGCTTATGTCTTGGACTTGATGGAAACACGTTGAAGGTTTATGCCTTGTGCCTCAATAACTTGGCAATTGTTTAAGTTGAGAGTTTACTCCACTAGTACCACATGCATGTGCATTGTTTAGAGTCGCATTATAAATGAATTCGTTGTTGGTGATGTTATTGTGATAATGTTGGTGATCATATCGTGATGATGATTTTGTTGCAATATATTGTGGGTGACTTAATGTGAGTTTATGCTAACGTTGTGTTGTGACAGGTACTGTTGGGAAGCTGCAAAAATAGTAATTATAACTGTTATTATAATTGTTGTTATTTACTATGTTGTTTTGTTGATTGTTATGTTGTAGTTGGTTGAAGCGGTGAATATTGTATGATTCTAGATCTAATATATTAGTTATCATACTTTTTCTTATATTTTTCGATATCTCACCCTTTCTATTTGTTCGCTGTTGCCTTTATACTGGTAGCGTGCAAGTATCCAAGAATGAAGAATTAGTCGTTGTTAGTTCAAGTTGGTGTCTTGCTCTGATATGTAGTACTCGGGGGGATGTTCTGTCTATATCGTTCGTATTGTTGATTCTTGTTGTTACTAGTATAATTGTTGAACCTTATGCAATGTTGTGAAATAAAAGTTGTTGAGTATTTTGGAAGTTGAACATGATGTTTCTAGTTGTTTTGAGTGAATAAAGATGGTCAGTTGTTTTAAGTTGTATGACTCATGAATTTACGCTGCGTAATAAATAAAAGATTGTTTTGTGTTCAAAGATGATGTAAGTTATTATATGACCCTCTGATTACTAAAAGTGTTATGTATCTGTTATAATAAGTTTTATGTATTATTTTAAAGTTGAAAATGTGGCATCCCGTGTTTTGTTGAAAATTTTAATTACTCTGATTTTCGATATATTTTCCGGGTAAAATTTGGGGTGTTACAGGTTGCTTCTGAGAATTTCCTTCATCAACTGCTTTTTGCTTCTTAGATTTTCCAAGAGCAACATTAGGAGCTTATTGATGAAGATCTGAGATGTTGAGATTTGGATCAGTACCACTTTCTTTGAAAACTTGCATATAGTGGCAGATGATGTCAGGTCTTGAAGCATCAATATCTGAGAACAGAGGAAAGTCATCCAAGGGAATTATTTTGATGGAGATGTTTTCATTCACCACAGATATGGGTTTCTTCTTGAGAGAGGGAATGATTTTCATTTTCTTCAAATTTTTGGTGTTAAGAGGTTTCCCAACAATAGGATTCAAATCATCTATAAGATTAGTGTCACTCAGATTGTCGATCAACTTGTTTTCTCTCAGAATATCTGAGATGAGCCTTCCTAGAGGAATCTAGTCTCTTTTGGTTCATTCTCCTTCTCTTCTTTCTTTGACGCTGGTCTTCAGATGATTGAACAGACTGTGAGGTAGATGAATTTTTTGTTTTGTGGCTATGAAGTAAAGAAGATACTGTTGGTCGATGTTGGCAGAACTTGAAGGTTTCATGTTGTTGATGCACCCCAGAATTATCTTGGCCTAAATTCTGAAATGATCCTTTAGATCTTTGATTTTATTAGAAGGGTTTCCAGAGATGAAAACATTTTTGGAAATAGAAGCTAGGTCAGAGCCTGCTTTTTCATCCATTTCAGTACATTTGATTTTGTTGCCGTCATGACCAATAAGCTTTCCAATTAGGTCTTCAGCGATGATAATTTTCTTCCCAAGCACATATGACGTGACTTGATTTTGAGTAGCTGATGCATGAATCCAGAATTCTTTCACCAATTTTGGAAAACTGGACCAATCAAACGATCAAAATACTGAGGTCGTCCTTGAAACAATAATTATTCAAGGAGATCATGCCTATTTTCTTTCATGATTTCAAAATCAACAAGGAATTCACAAAGAACCTCAAGATTTTCAAACAGAGTGTTCAGCATTCTGTGGGGATCAAAAAACATTTCTTCACTGTTGATGGGTTGAGGCTGTTGTTGTTGTTGAGATGAGGAAGCCATGTTCACAAACAAGGATTTGAAATGGAAGGAAAAAAAGAGAGCTTTTTGAAAAAGAGGATTTTGCACGAAAGGAGGAAGAGAGTAAATTGTGAATTTGAAAACTGTAAATAAAGGGTTATTTATAGAAAAAAATTCTTGAAAACAGGTAATTAAGAGATTTAAATGCAGAAAATAATAATGATTAAAAACATAATGATTGCTGACAAAGGAGATAGCGTGAGGATTTTATGAACAATGCAAGAAGAACTCAACCAATTCACCACAAATGATGTGTGGGATCTAGTTCCAAAGCCTAAAGGATTCAATATAATTGGAATGGAATGGGTATTCAAAAATAAGTTAAATGAGCAAGGAGAAGTTGTCAGAAACAAGGCACAATTGGTTGCACAAGGGTATAGTCAACAAGAAGGTATTGATTATAATGAAACCTTTACTTCAGTCGCCAGGTTAGCATCTATTAGACTATTAATTTCTTTTGCTGTTCAAAATAACATCACTATATATCAAATGGATGTTAATAGTGCATTTTTAAATGGCTATATAGAAGAAGAAGAAGTCTATGTCTGTCAACCTCATGATTTTGAAGATTCAAAATTTCTAGAACATGTTTTTAAACTCAAAAAATCTTTGTACGGGTTAAAACAAGCTCCCAAAGCTTGGTATGAGCGTTTAAGCAATTTTCTTTTAGAAAATAATTTTACCAGAGGGAAAGTGGAGACAACTTTATTTAGAAAAACATTTAAAAATGATATTCTGATTTGTCAAATTTATGTAGATGATATTATTTTTGGAACTTCTAATGTCTTTCTTGGAAGAGAATTTGTTGAGTCTATGCAGGCAGAATTTGAGATGAGTATGATGGGAGAACTAAAATTCTTTCTGGGAATTCAAATAAATCAGTGTTCAGAAGGTACTTACATACATCAAACTAAGTATGTTACAGAACTTTTGAAGAAATTCCAACTATCAGAAAGTAAGGAAGAAAAGACCCTAATGCATCCTACATGCATTTTGGGAAAAGATGAGGTAAGTAAGAAGGTAGATCAGAAACTCTACAGAGATATGATTGGATCTCTTCTTTATCTAACTGTATCTAGGCCAGATATTCTATTTAGCGTTTGCTTATATGCAAGATTCCAATCACATCCCAGAGAATCTAACTTAATTGTTGTTAAGCGAATTCTAAGGTATTTGAAAGGTACTACTAATGTTGGACTATGTTATAGAAAATCCAAAGACTTTAAATTAGTAGGTTATTGTGACGCTAACTTTGCTGGATATAGAGTAGAACATAAAAACACCTCTGGAAGTTGTTAATTTCTAGGTGAAAATTTGATCTCATGGTACATCAAGAAGCAATCCACAATTGCACTTTCAACCACTTAAGCAGAATATGTAGCTACTGCTGGCTGTAGCACTCAGATGCTTTGGATGAAGAGTCAACTAGAAGACTATCATCTGTATGAGTGTAAGATTCCTATCCTCTGTGATAATACTTCTGCTATATGTATATCAAAAAATCCTATTATGCACTCTAAGGCAAAACATATAGAAATTAAGCATCATTTCATAAGGGACTATATTCAAAAAGGTATTTTAACTTTAAATTTTGTAGACACAAACCATCAATGGGTTGATATTTTTACTAAACCTCTTTCTGAAGATAGATTTAAATTTATTCTAAAGAATATTAGTATGAAATTTTTTCCTAAATGAAATTATGTTTATCATTATTTTTTATTATCATTGTTAGAAGTTCTGCTCTTAAATGAATGTTCTAGTTTACATCTCTTCAGAAGTTAGAAGAGAACTTAAGTTAGAAACCATATCTAGAAGTTTTGAAATATTTCCCAAATTTTTCATTACAAATATGGTTTAGAAGTTCATTATATCAAACAATTTTAATGTTTTAACCTAGAAGATGAACACGTGTTCAAAACTTCTGATAGGTCACACACGCGTGCTAGTTATTGACACGCCGTCCCTAGGTAACTTTTGCAATCTTTTCAAATCTCAAGAAATCCCTCTAATGTCAAACGCTACTTGTTGCATATGATGATTAATTTGTTTTAATATTTTTAATTTAACTTTAAACTTCTCATCTGCATGTGTTTCACTATAAATACTTCTTCCAAATCTCTTTCTCTCTTTTAACTCTCAAAGAAAAGTTTATGCATTTTTATCTCTTCTTCTCCCTTTTCAAAAACCCTAAGAATTTCAAAAATATCTTCAAAAACCACTGTCCCTATCAACCATAAACTATCGTTCAACACAATCCTCAGCAATCTGGAAGATACATCATCCATGAACATACTACGTTGATTTCTGTTGAGCAGTTAGAAGTGGTGTGAGAACTCATGTTTGATCTTGAAAATCTCAGAGATAATGGATTCAATCTGTTTCCAGCTGTGGAGTTTTAAGGGTGGACAAAATTCTTTGACAGGCTAATTGGGCATGTGTTCCTACACTTAGTTAAAGAATTTTGGCTTCACACCATTGTTACCCCCAAAGTTATTCTCTCATTCATTATGGGTAAGGAAATTTCAATCACTGAAAACATAATTAGCATCTTGCTGGGTCTTGATGGAGAAAGAGAAATTGGTGTCCCAGAAGGAAGGCTTGATATGGCTCTAGTGAATGCTGAAATTTTCACTTCTGGAGAAGCCTCAACAAAGATCAAAGATTTGAAGGATGTCCACAAGATTTGGGCAAAGATTTTTCATGGCTACATCCATCACAGAAAAGAAACAAGCTCTCTAGACTAGATTAACGCACATCAACAATATCTGTTGTACTGTGTAGGAATAAATGTCAATGTGGATTTTCCTTATCTTCTGTTTAGACACCTCTGGATGCATGTAAAGGAAACAAGGGAAGTAGAACGAACCAAAAATCCTAAGGCCAAGAGAAATTGGATTCCTCTGGCTAGGCTGATCTCAGACATTCTGACTGAGAATGGGCTGATAGCTCATCTAGAGGATGCCAATCTTCTGAAAGAATTGGATCCCATATGTGGGAAAGTCTGGATTGGAAAGAATCTAGTGAAGAGGAAGATAATTGATAAACTTCTAGCTGAACCTAATCCATTTGTTTGGGGATCTGTCAAAAGCGAAGAGTTCCTCTAGCAGAATTTCCTGCGTTCTACTCAGAAGATCACCATCTGACCATCAAGAACTACATCAGAAGCTGCAAAAGAAAGGGAATTCCAATTGATCCAGCTTGGCTGAAAGGAAGAGATTCACCAAGTCTACTTAAGAAGACAAGGAAAAGGAAAGAAGATGGAGAGGGAACTTCTACAAGACCCCCAATACCCAAAAGAAGAAATAGAATACGAACTCAGGTACATCTCTTCTGATCCCATCTCTATTTTAAATCCTGCTAATATAGTAACATTTGCTGCACAAACTACTTCAACTTTTGTTCCCTTTGAAGCACACACTACAAATCAAACTCTGGATAACATAGATGCAGATATAGATCTCACTACTCCCTCAGAAGTTCTCGAAACCAATCCTCAAATTGCACAAGTCTTATTAGACATAGACAATTTTGATGTCTTAAATACAGAAGTTCTGCCCTCAACTACTAAACCACAATCCACACCAGTTATCATTGAAATCTCTCCACAAAGTTCACCACAGGAAATTCCTGTTTTTGCTCCCAACCAACAAAATCCAAATGCACCACCACCTCCAACACCTCTTCCACATCCAAACTCAAACGAATGGACCTCGGATGTTGGATCTTGGAGATTTCCTGTAATCAATGTTCCTTTGAACACTCAATTCCCCTCCTTCACTCTACCCACAACAAACATCTTTGTTGTTCCCCAGTATCCCCAACAAATCCCCCCTTTATTTTCTAAACCTACTATACCTCCAATCTCTCCAAAACTTCCACCAGATCGAACCACCAACTCTATAGAACTTCCCCCACCTACCTCTCAAGAACTTCAACCAACTCACTCCCCTAAACAAACTACTATCTCACCAGAACTTGTACCACCTAAATTTACAGAAACAACCACCATTCCACCAGAATTTCCACCAAATCCCTCAACATAACAAACCACCATCACTACAACGCTTCCACCTCACTCTCCAGAACTTCATCACCCACAAAATATTAAATCCCCAGAATTTCTTAGGACTACAGTTAATTTTGCATGTATGCAACCTAAGTCCAAAACCATCTTTGTTCAAAACTCTGCCCCAAACCCTGTGCACACAGATGTTAGTATATGCTTGCAGAATTTTGAAACATAAATGAAGGGTTGTATGGATATGCTAAAGGCTGATCTTACAAACAATCAGGATCCAGCTGCAACAGAAGCTCTGTGGACCACTTTCAGAAGGCGATTCAATACTGAATTCCTCAAACTCAAAGCTTTGTGCTCCACCCATGTTCATGGGAAATTTGTTGAGTGTCTGAAAATGCTGAAGACAACAGTTATGAATGTATAGAATCAGAAGCCCCTTATGTAGTTAGACAATTCTCCTTGGAAACCATCCTCTGAGTAGATGGATATCTCTGATGATGAATCTTCTAAATTAGAAGTTGCTGATCCAAACTCTTTGAGCATGGTTCTGTATCAACCGCTTTCTGCTCGTGGTGCCAGAAATTCTGTCAAGAAATTACCTACTCTCATGATTGATCTTGAAACTGTGTTCTCAAGTACTTTCTGTCCTGGAGCTACTGTGTCTAATTCAAAGGTTGTTTCTACTAAAGATGCTTTTTCAACCTTTGTGGTGCTAGAAACTCTGAAGGAGTTAAAGAAGGAAAATGAAGTTGTTCGTGAACGTCTAGAAAAACAGCATGAGACAAACAAATAAATCAAGACTTGCATGCAGAAGCAAGAGGAATCTTCCAATGAAATCAAGAACCTTCTACTTTCCCTAGTTTCTCGCCCCACTTAGTCCTTCGATTTTTAACCTTCTGTGCATCATTGTTTTAACTATTTTGTTTTTTTACAAACCTTTTGTAACCGGATCTTTAAAATTAATGTTATCAGTACTTTGCTTCACTTTACACTGTTATTTTAACAATGACTTCTTGATTATGACAAAAAGGGGGAGAAATTGAGATTTTGATAGGATTAATCAGAACATGTTATTGGGACTAAAGTGTTAAACATTTCTAACAACAAACATAAAAGTGTATTTTCTTCTGAAGTATACAGGATTACATAATCTCTGAAAGAAAACGTTGCAAAGACAAACCAAAATTCTAAAGCCTCAAACTCTGAAATGATTCCAGCTCTGAAATGAAATGGAAAACTCCGAAAGAAGGATATCTGAAAGCTCTAAAAGAACAATCTCAGGGAAGTTCTAATATATACTTAGTTTTATTTAATTATTTCTCTCAGGGGGCGATTATCTATTTTAGGGGGAGATATGTTCTACATATATACAATTTTTTTAATCAAAATTTAATATTTTTGTCATCATCAAAAAGGGGGATATTGTTAGAACATTGTTTAGTTCTAATCATATCTTAGAGTTTTGATGATAACAAGTGAAATAAATTTTGTATAATAAATATGATACTTTGATATGTATTGTTCTCATTTCAGATGATGTTCTGCCTCAAGCATTCTAGAATAAAGAAATATCAAATTATGCTGAGTAAACAAGTAATAGAAGTTCTAATGATGAATGAAACTTCTGAACATGCACGCTGAAAGAAACTTCTGAAGGAATCATGCTAACAAAACCTCTGATAGAAGCACCAAGGAAACCTCTGTTAGAAGATAATTTGAACAAGGCTTGCAGAAGATTATGATTTATCAATACGTCATATTCTAAGACAAATTCTGCTATAGTACCGTTACTAATTAAAGTTAACACGGCTTAAGTACTTGATTGGATCAAATTTTGAGGCTCATTGAGAAAACAAAGCACATGCATACAAGCAACATTTATTATGTTTCTCATCATCCAAGACACGCAACAGAATGCAACAAAATTATTCATAAGAATCTATATAAATATCAAACATTCAAAGAAGAAAAAAACTATTCACAACAAATTCTGAAAGAAAACTTACGCTGCCAAAATCAAATACTATTGTGTTAAGTTTATTTTCTGTATTGAGCTTAAACATTCTTGTGTAAAAATCATGTTTGTGATAAAGCTTTTTAAGAAGCAACGTTCAGTTCACCTTTGTTAGAAGGACTTCTTAGAGGTGTTAGTCAGTTGTTGCGCTTTGCAGAGTTGTATAATTATAATCTGTTGATTATAGTGAATGAAGTCGTTGTTTGAGAAAGGGAAAATCACCTTGGCGGGTGGACTTGAGTAGTTTGAGTTTCAAACGAACCAAGATAAAATTCATCGTGTGTTTAGATTTTTGTTGATTAGAAGATAAAATTAAAAAGGAAAAACTTATTCAACCCCCTTCTAAGTTTTTTCTAAGCCTTCACTGAGATGGCTTAATTTATTGTTTTCCTTTTCGCTTGAGAAGTGCGGTTTTCTTCTCAAAGCATTTTCGTTAAGACATCCTGAGATGGCTTAATTTATTGTTTTCCTTTTCGCTTGAGAAATGCGGTTTTCTTCTCGAAGCATTTTTGTTAAGACATCCTGAGATGGCTTAATTTATTGCTTTCTTTTCGCTTGGGAGGTGTGGTTTTCTTCTCAAAGCATTTTCGTTAAGACATCCTGAGATGGTTTAATTTATTACTTTCTTTTCGCTTGAGAGGTGCGGTTTTCTTCTCAAAGAATTTTTGTAAAGACATCCTGAGATGGCTTAATTTGTTGCCTTTCTTTTCGCTTGAGAAGTGCGGTTTTCTTCTCAAATCATTTTCGTTAAGACCTCCTGAGATGGCTTAATTTATTGCCTTTATTTTCTCTTGAGAAGTGTAGTTTTCTTCTCAAAGAATTTTCGTTAAGACATCATGAGATGGCTTAATTTATTGCCTTTATTTTTGCTTGAGAAGTGCAGTTTTCTTCTCAAAGCATTTTCGCAAAGACATTCTGAGATGGCTTAATTTATTGTTTTCTTTTCGCTTGAGAAGTGCGTTTTTCCTCTCAAAGCACTTTCGTTAAGACATTTTGAGATGGCATAATTTATTGCTTTCTTTTCGCTAGAGAAGTGCGGTTTTCTTCTCAAAGCATTTTCGTTAAGACATCCTGAGATGGCTTAATCTGTTGTTTTTATTTCCACTTGAGAAGCACGGTTTTCTTCTTAGAGCATTTTCATTAAGACTTGCTTGTTTATTTCTCATTTTGGTTACTCGGTTATCCCCTGTGATGTTGATATTTTTTTATATTTCTCAATCGTTACTGTTGTGTTAAGACATTCTGATTTTGCTTAACAGGTTTATTCTCCTCAGACGGCTCTTCCTTGATTCAATAATCAAGATCATTTGTTTGCTTACACTTGTGGCATGTGTATTCTGCGTAGGGCAAAATTTTGGGTATTTGGTATTTAAACTATCTTTAACCCCGGCAATTCGAATATTGTTTGTTCGAATTCTCAGATTAAAGATGTTTAAATAGGGGCAGTTGTCATACCCTAAATTTAACCCTACATCTGATTTATTCTGGCATATTCTAGGGTTCTATTTGCGGCATTTTCTCAAATCCTGATCTTCACATAATGGATAATATTTGGGGTTTTGGATTTCATCTGATTCCTATCATTATCTCATTTAAATTTTGTCTCAAGCTTGGAAATATTTTGGATTTTAGGGGATGTTTGGTGTTTTTGTCAAGATTAGGTTTTATTAGTCGCCATGATTGATTTTGTTGATTGTGCAATTGAAGTTCATTGGATTTTTATGGTAATACTCTCTTGAGCATCAATTTCTCGACTTTAGAAGATGATCCTCATTTGAAGAATTTCTGTAATTTTTCAGTCTACAAGTTTGGAGCAAAAATCTCTCTTCGAATGTTCGAGATCTTGTTTGTGGTTTATGTATCAAAATATCTTTCCATAAACTTTCAATACTTATCTTCCTCAAGGGGTTTTTACTTCACATTTTCATAATGGTGGTGGAAAATTGGAGGTTGGTTATTTCCCAGATCTACCTTCTCTCTCTCATTCTATCCCAGATCTTCCTTTTCTCTCTCATTCTATCCCCCGTGAACAGTAGTTCAACATAACATTTTATACACAAAATTAGGTTTAGAATATTATAATAATGCCAAAACTACCCCTAATATCAAAATGGGCCACAAAAATGGAAGGAATAAAAAATAACAAATCCAATAGTATTTTTATTTTAATTTTCTGAAATAAAAATTGGACACCTAAAATCGTCAAAACAGATAAAAATTTAGACACTAAACTATTCGTAAAAAGAAAATGAGTACATTGAAATAAATTAAAGGTCTCAAAGATTAAAGAAAAATTATCAAATGGTCAAAAATCGAAATAAAATTATAATAAAAAATTCCCAGTTGCAAAACACTTACGGTTAAGAACGAGACTTCAAAATGTACCGAAAAATTAGAGAGAGCACATTTTCATGATCTACGTGAAACGTAGATTCATAAAGCAGTGAATTAAAGGAGAAAACTTGAAATATTTTTCCCACTACTTTTCTGCACAGTGTCAAATCGCTTTTAATAGTTTGTTTATAAAACCGGAATAGCAATATCATCTACATATAATCAACTTAACACGATGCAAGAAACATGTAGAGAGATAAAAATGCATGAAGTAAAATAATGGGTATTTTACAACTACAAAATGATGTGAAGTTTGGTTTAAATGGACTTTCGGTCAACCTAAATGCAACAAGCGATGCAAATGTGATGAATGGATGATTGTTTAATGCCAATGACTTAATGGAAGCATATGCAGGTGAATGTGAAACCTAAGTCAGATAAATTAAAGTTAGGAGGGCAAATTTTGGGGTGCGATAGCTGCCCCTATTCAATCATCTTAAACCTGATAAGTGAGAAAGATTGAAAGCTTTCGAACGTTCAAGGTGGAAGAGGATTGAATACTAAAAGAACCCCAAAAAATTTCCCTACGCGGGATACCAATGCCACAAAAGAAAGTTAATGAGATATCTTGACTACAGAGTCAAGGAAGAGACTCCTGAGGAGAATAAACTTGTTAAGCAACATCAGAATGCCTTAACACAACAGTAACGACTGAGGAGTATCAGGAGATCTCAACAACACTGGGGATAATCAAGAAATCACTTAAGGTCTCAACGAAACGGATACCCAGTTGTGGGCAATGAACAAAATATCTTAACAGAAACGACGAAAGTCCTCTAACAGAGACACAAAGGCTGAGAAGTAGAAGGTTGAGCAGCTGTAGAAAAATCCCAGAGAGTTAAAGAATACCTGAAGACTTTAACGGAGATATGAAAAAAAAATTGAGAAAGTGTCTGAAGATCCCAAAGAAGATGTGATTTGAGAAATTGTCTGAAGATCCCAAAGAAGATGTGAATTGAGAAATTATCTGAAGATCCCAACGAAGATATAATTGAGAAATTGTCTGAAGATCCCAAAGAAGATGTGATTTCAGAAATTGTCTGAAGATCCCAAAGAAGATATGATTTGAGAAATTGTCTGAAGATCCCAAAGAAGATATGATTTGAGAAATTGTCTGAAGATCCCAAAGAGTTAAAGAATACCCAAAGACTTTAACGCAGATATGTGGCTGGAACAATATTAGAATTGTCGTGCACGAAGGTATGATGAGCCATGGCATGCTGAATGTATTAACCATGTAACTTCCGAGTTACCAGCAGAACAAATTCAGTAGCACAATCGAGAATACACTTCTCTGGGGATAAACAAATCATATTCAGCACACTGGCGTGATATAGATGTTTATGAAGTCGGTAAATCCTTGTTTTCGACATTCTTGCTAATAAAGATTTTAGTGAACATGTACAAACATGTTGAACAACTTCCGACTTGACAAAATCTTCGATCTGTGTGTAGATAGCTTTACCGGTGGTAGAAGAATTAGATTCAGCACTTGTGACTGAAAAACTTCCCTGGTAAGGTTCCTGAGATCGAATAAACATTCTACTTGGTGGATATTTATCTGTTGAGTAATCGAAAACTTACTGGAGAAATAAACACACCAGAATTTCAACATGATCTGCATCAGAGAAACAAATTTGTAGAAGTCGCTGCAACTAAAAAATTGCCCAAAAGATTTTCCATTTGGAATTATTGAAAATACCATGAATACTATTGTAGTAATCCTTTTGAAGGAGACTCTCTTGGGAGTAAATAAATCTTTGCTGGGGAAACTCCATAAGAAAACTGTGTGGAAAACATCACTGGGGGTTCCCAGTTGATAATTTCAAAGACATTAGAGTTCATCTAAAAAGAAAGACAATTGTTTCACTGGGGAAGAAATATCGATTGGAGAAACCAGCGGTTGTTAAGATCCATACAAGTATACAACTTGTGCTGGAGAGAAGAGGATAATTTTTCCGTTTGAGAACTAATCTTTCAACTTTGATCCTTACAAGGACAATAACAACCTTAGCTAGGGGAAAACCTACAAGAGATAAACTAGCCGAAGCTAATGCATGAGTATGATATACCTGATTTTTAATGATTTAATACAAAAGAAATCAAATTAACTCTCCGACACATTTAGAAGAGAAGATTTCAAATGCATCATGAAGATAATGTACCAAACTCAGAATGACGATCTACCATTTGAAAGCTCCATGGTAATCCTTATAGAAGGAAATATAGAAGTTTCTGAACTTTTTTAACTATGATGATCAACAGAGTGCCCCAATTTTGATGAGTTGGGTGTAAAGAGAACAGGGTCAGTAACTTCGAGGATCGGAAGTGGACGTCTGCGGGTATAAAATAACTCAGGTCTAGTGCACAGGCCTGACATGAATGTTTCAACATTTGACATGCTGACATCTTAATGACAGAAGGCTGTAACAAACATATGTAGATATGTTGAAATACTTTATTGTCGAAGAAACCTCATTTTGTCGATGTCGAGCTGATAATGAATTGCAATAAGCAAGAAATAACTCCATTGGTGGTAGAAGAATCAAGTTCAACACCAGATGAGCGGAATAGACGCTTCCACAATGGATAGATCCTTCACCTATTAGTATGGTGTTGATAATGCAAACACGTACTGACATGTTTAAACCACTTGATGTTGCAACATATATTCTAAAATATTTCAACCATCCCACCTGGTGGATGCACGCTTCTGTTGGATAAGCGAGGAATACACTGGGGGAATAAACACACCAGAGATTCATTAAGGATTAACTAAGAATAGCTCAGAGAATCCGGTCTGTAGAGGACTGTTGCCACTAAGACTTGCTGAGAAAGTTGTTATCTGGAGAGAATAACAATGTTGAATTTAAAATGATCCTGCTGGAATAGGTCCTCTTGGGGACACTTGAAGCTTCATTGGAGAATACTTCAGGAGAAACTCAGTGGAGAAATATTACTGGGGAAAACCCGAGTAAGAAATCCCGTTGACACAAGAGTTCACTTGGGGAAGATCAACCACCTTGGAAGAGATTTGATTTGAGAATCATCACCGCTATAGATCAATTTATGAACAAACCTTCAAACTTGTGGCAGGAAGAACTAAGTCTGTTATTCGAGAAATAGTCTTCAAAGTTTGATTCTATTGAGGAACATAACTAGCTGATCCTGAAGCATCCCGAGTCTTGGTTGGGGTTCATGCATGAATATATTATGCATGATATGATATGAATGAATGCATGAACATGCTAGTTAATGCATTGGTTATCAAACTGAATTCCCGACATCGTTGTCCCGAAAGAGAGAAGAACATGGCACAATAAGATGATTGACAAAATTCTAAATATTGAATTGCCGCTGGAAGGGTTGTGTTGACGCCAATCGAAATTTTTTACTAATTTGATTACAAAACATTGAAGTCGCCATCTAACTTTATTTATTCCTAATGAGGAAAGGGGAAATATAGATAAAACCCAAAGAAATTGAAATGAAAATGTGAAATTAAATGGTCGTCGGGACCAAGAGATGCGGGTTCGAGAGTCGATTATGTAAGGGGAAGGTATTAGCACCCCTCACATCCATCGTACTCGATGGGATCCATTTAGTTCTAAGTGTGTTTGTGTGTTTAAAAAGTAAACTTGCAATCTTCTAATTATTATGTGAAAAGAGGAGACATGTTTTAATTTTTTGAAAGTGTGTTCACCAAGTTGTTAGAATCTCGTGCCTACGTATTCCCCAAGTGCGATGGGAAAGTCAAAGCTTACGTAGTTCTTGGTTGCGAGAACATTTTTTGGTTGGTTGATTTTATTTATGAAAATAGAAGCTTAATCGTACGTGGACGATAAGACATCACTAGTGCAATTCGCGTGTGATCGAAAGAAGATCGCGTGTGAGCGATTTGATTTTGAAAAGAAGACTTGCACGTGGGCAAGGTTTGATGAGTTGAATTGACTTTAAGTGGGTGAAAAGTACTGAACAATAGGACTAGCATCCTACGATTCAAATACTAGAAACTAGAGGAGCTCAATGCTCAACGAGTCGTCTATCATCCCAAAAAGTTTCCTTATGAAAAAGTGAAGTGAAACAAAGTTCACGTTATTAAGAGTCTTTAAACAATTGGTCTAGCGTCCAACGATTTAAAGACTTGGAGTTCATTTGGCACAAGTTTTTAAACAACTGGTCTAGCAATCAACGATTTAAATACTCGAAATTTATTATGAAAAATATTTTTTTGAAAAGTCACTCGACGTTGGATCGAGGTTTGAAAATTTGATTGTGAAAGTGGTGAATGATAATGAGATAAGATTTGGGATATGATTAACCGAGAAAGCTTGATTAATCTTGAGAGAATAGACAAGTGTTTACTCCCTACCATGAGGCCCTTATTGAATGAAAACTTGGTATATGGATCAAGGCACGAGAGTGGAAATGAAATGGATAATTGTAAACATTCATGGATGAGAATAATTGATAAGAGCTCATACAAGGTGGTTTGTACGAATGATAAGACAATTAACAATTGTGTAAGTGCATGCGCGAAATAAATTTAATCGATTAATTAAATGAAATTTAATCAAGTAATTAGATTAATAAATTAATTAGATGGTCTAATCAATTTTAAATAACCCAATTAGTTAATTAAATAATATTTAACTAATCAACTAAAGCCTCATTGTAAGCCCAAGAGCAAGCGTAGTGTGTCCACAAATGTGTGGCCGTTGCGACGCTTCTAAGCTTTGTCGATTCAAGGTAATGAAAAATGGCTTGAAATTGAGTATTAGTTTGAAATATTTTTGGTTCGTGCATGTGATGAATAATTAAATGAAATAAAACAATAAAATAATTAACTAAACTATTACAACTCATAGGAGTGGGGATACATATTTACAAATGGGGATTGAATCGAATAATTACAAGTCCTTATAAAATGTACAAATGAGAATAGAAACAATTCAACAATTAACAAAAATAAATCAAAGAGATAAATAGCTAAAAGAAAATATTTTTGTGCATTTTAAAATATTAAAATAAAAATAAAAAAATGAATTTTTTATAAGAAAATAAATTTAATAAGATAAATTCTAAATCTAAGATTTTATGTTTTTTTTAAGATAAAGTTTTTGAGTAAATAAAATAAAACTATATATATATATATATATATATATATATATATATATATATATATATATATATATATATATATATATATATATATATATATATATATATATATATATATATATATATATATATATATATATTTTATCTTTGAAAATTATTTTGTAAAATATATTATTTCTAATATCAATCAATAAAAGCAATACTATTTTTAAAAAACTTAACAACTAAAAAAAATAAAATCTTTTTGTTTTTTTTTTAAGATAAAGTTTTAAGTAAATAAAATAAAACTAAATTTATAAATCTTCTTTTTTTTATCTTTGAAACTTATTTTGAAGATCAAAAATATATTATTTCTAGTATGAATCAACAAAAACAATACTATTTCTAAAAAAATTTAACAAATAACAAATAAAATCTTTTTGTTCTTTTAAAATAAAATTTTGAATAAATAAAATAAAACTAAATCTAGACTTAAATGCACTTTTAGTTCCCTTATATAAATTTTTCTAACATTTTAGTTCTTATATAAAAAAAAATCAATTATTAAGTCCCTCATTTTTAAATAATATGAAATTTTGTTAATCCCTAGTCATTTATCAAATTTTTTAATGATATGACACCTCATTATGTGTCCAGTTACTTGTCACTTCATTAAATTAAATTTATTATTTATTTTTAATTTGTTATTTAACATTTTATTTGTTCAAAAACATTTTAATTACATTCAAGCAATAAAAAAAACAATAAATTATGTTATTATAAATTTTCTATTTAACATAATTTTAAATATTTTAGAAAAAAACTATTTGTTTTAAAAATAAATTATATTTAAATATTCTTTTTTATTGTTTGTGTTGTTTGCCACCTCTTCTCTTCTCCGTAAGAATAGCGGCGATGGTGCATGTTTGCCGAAATTCCTTTATCATCGCCTCGTGTTGTATATTCTATTTTCCGTTCTTCTGTTATCAAGACAATCAAAGAAACATTTGTGGAGGAAACATATTTTCGTAACATGAAGGTCACAGTATATTCTAAATCTTGAAAAAAATTAAACTCTAAAATTCAAACAAAAGTCTTACTTTACCAAGACAAAAATGGATCTGAAAGTTTACATTTTTGAATATGCATTTTTTTTATATTTTGGATATTGTTGATAGTTGGTGGTGATAGTGGTTGAAAAAGAAGGATAAATAAGGAATGATTTTTTTTTGGATGAGTTATGATGTGATGGTGATGTGAAGGATGGCGATGGGTTTCTGGGTTTTAATGGGTGATGGATTTTTGGATTGGTCATAAAACTTTGAAGATGATAGAGAAGAATGGATTTGTTGGGTTTTATTTCAATTTGGCATATGAATTCTGGATTTTAAGTTGAAACAAATTCCATTTAGCATTTGGATTACTGTGATGAAGAAGAATAATCAAACAATAAATGATGGAGGTTCTGGAAAATAAAACACATTTATTTTTATTTTCGATTTATTCAAATGTTGGTGTTGCTAAAGTTCTTTTAACATCCATCATAATAAAGATTTAGTCATAATGATTTAATTTAATAGGATGATTTATACTTATTAAATTTTATAATATATAATTAATTAAATATTCTTACAAAAATTATTAAAATTTATAGTAATTTAATTTAACTTTTTTAATTTGTTATGTAACATAATTTTATTATTTTTTTACTGTTTCAATGTAATCAAAATGTTTCTGAAAAATAAAATGTTAAATAATAAATTAAAAATGAATAATAAATTATGTTTAATGAGGTGACAAGTGACTAGATACATAATGAAGTGTCACGTCATTAAAAAATTTGATAAGTGACTAGGGACCATCAAAATTTCACATTATTTAAAAATAAGGACTTAATAGTTGATTTTTTTTATAGAGAAACTAAAATATTAGAAAAATTAATATAGAGGGACTAAAAGTGCATTTAAGCCTTAAATCTATATATCTTTTTTGTATCTTTATTAGATAGAGAAAAAGAAATGGAGGTAGAAATTAAATTTGAACAAAACTATATATTATTTTCTAAAGTTAGTTAAAAAGACATAGAAAAAATAGTAAAAATGAATTGGGCTAGGAGGTGTGAATCTGAATGGGGTTATATTAAGTAACTGGGCAGGACCAGATTTATTATGGGCAGAACGCCCAAATCGAAATTGCACAAGGGTTTGGAAGGAATCCTAGATGGTTAACCAGCCGCCACCTACATGTTTCTCTCAATAATTATTTCTTAATTTTTTTAATTAATTAATGATTAATACAAACAAACAAAAAAGCCAAAACCAAATATCACTCTCTCTCCACTCACTCGTGCTTCTTCTTCTGTTTTAAACACGTTATCTGTAGAGAATGAAGGCTCTATATTTCATAAATCAACTTGCATTATTATTAAAGATATTAAGGCTCATATATAGCCTTTAGTCATAACAGAAAGACCTAAAAACTTGGCATAACAGAGGCCATAACAAGACTGAATTGAAAGACCTATTCTATCTCCTACAAACTAGGAGTTTTATTAATTCACTAAAACAAACTTTAAGACTAATTCCAAACAGCTAACAGCTCTTTCAATCTCTCCCTTAAGCTAAGTACCTTTAAACTAATACTTAGCTTATCTCTGTAATATCACACATTCCTAATGATCTTCGAAGTTTTTGAAAAACATATGCTTTTAATGGCTTGGTCATGATGTCGGCTACTTGATCAGCACTAGTACAGTACAGCAAAGCAATAGTTCCTTCTTCTGACAGATTTCTTAAAAAATGATAGTGAATGTCTATATGCTTGCTGCGCCCGTGCGTTACCGGGTTTTTGGACAGCTTGATAGTGGAGCTATTGTCACAATTGATGTTGGTGCATTCTTCTCCTTCATAGCATAGCTCTTTTAGAATTCTTCTCATCCATACGGCTTGACAAGCACAAACTGCAGCCGCAACAAACTCGGCTTCTGTCGTAGACAATGTGACTATAGGTTGTTTCCTTGAGCTCCATGCCACAGCTCCTGAACTGAGTAGGAAAGTATATCCGCTAGTACTTTTCCTGTCTTCAATATCACCAGCGTAGTCGCTATCTGTATAAGCTTCAAGATTTTGACCGTCTTTCTTGTAAAAGATTCCAAAGCCCATCGTTCCTTTCAAGTATCTAAGGATTCTCTTTGCAATTTGTAAGTGAAGCTCAGTAGGTTTTGACATATACCTGCTGATTAAGCTTGTTGCAAACATCAAATCTGGTCGGGTAGAGAAGTAAGGTACATGAGGCTGCCCACAATTTGCTTGTAATAAATCTCATCCACCAGTACTCTGTCGGCATCGCTACTGATCTTTACTCCAGGCACAATTGGGTTGCTGACTGAATTTCTCTCAAACATGTTGAATCTTCGTAGGACTTCCTCTGCATACCGCCTTTGACAAATGAAAATCCCTTCATTTTGCTGCACAACTTCAATTCCTTAGAAATAGCTCATCCTCCCTAAGTTTGACATGTCGAATTCTCTCATCATGGAATCTTTGAATTCCCTCATTAACTTCTCATCATCACCTGTAAAAATTAAATCATCAACGTAGACACTTACAATGATGATCTTGCCTTCATTTCTCCTCTTGATGAAAAGTGTTTGTTCGCTGTCACAATTTTGAAATCCCTCCTTGATGAAGTGAGTTTTGATGCGACTGAACCAGGCCCGTGGAGCTTGTTTCAGTCCAGTGCTTTGTGCAGCTTATACACTAAGTGATCCTTCCCTTTCTTCTCGTAGCCTTTAGGTTGATCAACAAAAACTTCTTATATCAGTTTCCCATGTAAAAAGGCAGACTTGACGTCGAGTTGATAGATTTTTCACCCCTTTTGCGCAGCAGATGCAATTACCATTCTAACAGTATCAAGCCGTGCTCTGAGCAAAAACTTGAGTAATCAATTCCATGCTTTTTTTTTCCACCAAGCGTGCTTTGCATTTTATAATCTTGCCAACTTCATCTTTCTTTGTCTTGAAAACCCATTTGACGCCAATTCTTTTAGCATCCTTTGGTAATTCAGTGAGGGTCCATGTGTTATTCTTTTCTATGGATTCTATCTCGTTATCCATGGCTTGTCTCCATTTTTCTTCCTTTACAGCATCTTCGAACCAAATAGGATCCTCTACTTCAACATCCTTCACCATGAGTGCTTCATCGTTTGAGACATTTTCCCCACTGACATAATCATTCATCCACTGAGGCATCCTTCGAACTCTCCCTTGCACTGAACTTTGTCCTCTTTCTCTCTGATTCGCAGGTGGCTCTGCATCCTCATAATCTGAATGTTCTTTATCCTCATGATCTTGTATTTCCTGTGTTTTCTCACATTCGACTTCACCCTCTAATTTGAGTTTCATTTTCTTCCCAATTTTCGCACACTTTCTTCAACTCATTTGTTTTTTTTGTTTTCCTCTAATTCCTTATTTCCCTCTTAATCTTTTCCCCATTCCCACTTCTTATTTTCTTCAAACACTACATCACGGATTACTTTGTTTGTTTAAACAACTATAACCTTTTGTGTTCTCACTAATCCCCAAGAAAATACAAGTGGAGCTTTTGTTATCTAATTTACCTCGAGTTGGTATGTGGGCGTGTCGAGGCATCGGACTTTGAAGTGCTCCACGGAAGGTTTGATTCCACTCCATGCTTCTGCGGTAACATTTTTGCTAGAGTCGGAGATCGATTTAGAACATGAAATATCCAATTTATTGCCGGCCCGAAACATTTTGGGATCTTCTTAGGCGATAACATAGATCTCTTCATATTCATCACCGTTCTATTCTTCCTCTCGCAAGCGTATATGCATTAGTGAGTTGTCTTCTAATTCCATTTTCTGTAGAAGTTGTTGAAGTCGGTGGAAGTATACTCGCCGTTCTAAAGCACTTTATGCTCGGGTTTGTTTCTACCTCGACCATCTTCTTGAAGATTTTGAAAGACTCTAGAGCTTGATTTTTCGATAATAAATAGACCCATGCTTTTCTACTATAATCATCAATGAAACTCAAAAATACCGCTTTTTGAGGTGGGTGTGATGGGGTATCGAGTAAATAAGCTCTAATGGTTGATGTGTCCATGAAACTGGAATTGGACTTGTGCTTGCCATTCAAACACACAAGCGTGGTTGATGGGAAATTTTGGGAGCCCATGTACCATGTCGTTGTCCGTGCGCAACCCTTTGTAGCTAAGATGGCCATATGATGCTAGAGCCTTGACACATCAGTGGTGGTTGTATGAAGACACTTTTCCTCCTGCCTTTCAGATATAATGGTGAACAGCCTATTTGTACTCATGATTGATTGTATAATCAATCCTTTTCTAGGATGATACACCTTGTATATTCCTCCTTCAAACAGTACAACCAATCCTTTCTCTTGCAATTGGCCCACACTCAGGAGATTATTGTGAAGTCCAGGTACAAGGTAGACACCTCTTATTGAATAAGTGGTGCCTTCGATTGCCAATTTTACCACTCCTATTCCAGCCACCTCCATATAAGTATCATTCCCCAGTTTGACAGAGTGGGAGAATGTCATGTCCAAACTAGAGAACATGTCTTTATTGTTGCACATATGGTTAGAGCAACCAGAATCAATGAACCACGTGTCACATTTTTTTATGAAAACCAACATAGGCCATCAGGAGCATCTCATCTTCTCCGTCTGCTTCAGCATAATTTGCCTCCTTGTTCCACTTAGGACACTCATATTGAAAGTTTCCTAAGCCATGACATTTGTAGCACTCGACTGTAGCTTTGTTAAAGTAGCTCCTTCCTCGGCCTCGACCACCACGTCCCCACGGTGATCCTCTTCCTCTGATTTGTCTTTCCTCCACTTTAAGGACATGGTCGTCCTCCTCTTTGTTGACTCTATTGAACTTTTGTTCATGCATCACTAAAGAGCTTTGCAATTCATCAATTGAGATTTCATCAGTGTCCTTGGATTCCTCGATCGAGACCACCACATATGTGAACCATTCTGTCAAGGTTCGCAAGATTTTCTCCATAATTTTTGAGTCTGCCATGTCTTCGCCATTGCTCTGCAACTTGTTGGAAACTACCATTACTCTTGCAAAGTAATCAGTGATGGTTTCTCATTTCTTCATCTCCAACACCTCAAATTCTCTCCTCAAAGTGTTGCGTAGGGACTTTTTTACCTTCTCGTTTCCGCCAAACTTCTTTTTCATCGAATCCCAAACAATCTTGGATGTGCGCCTATCCAGGATTTTCTCAAACACACTTCTGTCTAAGGCTTGGTAAAGGTAGTGCTTCACTTGGTGATCTTTGATTCTTTGATCATCCAGTTTCGCCTTCTCTGCGGCGCTTAACGTGGTTCCTTCTTTTGGTTCGGTAAAGCCATTTTCTACCAAGCTCCATAGATTCTTTGCCTTTAGTAAATTCTCCATCAACTCACTCCAGTGATCGTAGTGACCATCAAAGTGAGGAATCTTTGTGAGTGTTTTATCTTCACTCATTGTGTTTGATCTCTCAAAGGCTGCTGCCTTGCTCTCACAGATCCCAGTTGAATAACTCTGATACCAAATGTAGAGAATGAAGGCTTTATATTTCGTAAATCAACTTACATTATTATTAAAGATACTAAGGCTCATATATAGCCTTTAGTCATAACAGAAAGACCTAAAAACTTGGCATAACAGAGGCCATAACAAGACTGAATTGAAAGACCTATTCTATCTCCTACAAACTAGGAGTTTTATTAATTAACTAAAACAAACTCTAAGACTAATTCCAAACAGCTAACAACTCTTTCATTATCTCTCTTTGCGTTGCAATTTCTGAACGCTCACGTTGCTTATTCCCGATGCTTCCATGGCTCCAGATCTCGCTGCCTCCATGGTCAATACACGAAAATAACAACAAAAACAAACACAAATGCAAGCAACCCTAATCCCAAACGAAAACCTTAAAGCCCCAAATCAATGTTACAAATTCAAATCTTACCATTACAAGATTCTTCAGAAATCAAAAGCGTAAAAATGAAAAATTTAGACGAAAAAATCAAAGGTATGTTTCTTCTCTTACGTCTACCTCTGTTTCGGATCTACTATTGCTTTGTGCGCTTCTGTGCTCTGCGTTTCGATGTTCTCTTCTTCTCTTTGAGAGAATCATCTAAGTTTGTACCTCTCAGGTTTTGTGCGTTAGTTTCTGAGTTGTTTTTGTCTTTGTTGTTGTAAGATCTGTGAAGGTTTTTTGGGATGTGTTTTAGAAGTTATGTGCTTGTAGTGATGTGAGGTTTGGTGGTTGAGCAAAGTTGAGGTGAAGATGGTTGAGGTATGTAGATGGCGGTGGAATATGGGGCAGAAGGGTTGATGGTGTGACGAGAAGGAAAATGGCGAGGTTGGTGGGTGTGAGTAGTTGAAGATGTGGTTGGGTTGTTAAATGAAGGTTGTTATTTTAGGTGATACAAGAAGTATTCTGTGTGTTCTTTTTATGATGTTGTGGCGAATAGTTTTATAGTAGAGTGAAAGGGAGGGTAGAATGGAGAATGCTTGAGGATTAGAAAACTTGGAGATGAAGTTTTGAGAAATTGTACATGGTAGTGGAGTAGTGGAATGGGGAGAAATTGTACGAATTTTGTTTTCTTTTACAGGTTGCAGCAAAAATGGTACAAGATGGTGGTGAGTGGTGACATGGGATGTGGAAATCGTGGGAAAAAAAGAACAAAAGACCACAACCACTTTTTTTTTCTTTCATTTTTGCATATCTTTAGTGTAATTTGCACAGTACATGTAATTTTATTTTGATATGTAAATAAGTTGTAACTACTAAATGAGAAGAAAAAATACTATATATATTTCTTTTATTCTAAAACTTCTTCTATTTAATAACTAAAATAAAAAAACAAAAACAAAAATGAGACGATTAAATAAAATAGAAATAAAATATTTGGAAAGGACTTAATCCCAACCTAATTTATAATTCTAATAAAAAAATAATATGTGATTTAAAATAAAAATGTCAATTTTAATAATAACCAGTTTATTCATTAAAAGAATATAGAATTCAATTAACTATAAATTCAATTATTAATAAAAGTACGAAGTTATTAAAAGATGAATGATGCAAGTGAATGACTATGATAAAAATGCAAATGCATGTTATGGATTAGTTCCATGATCAGATGAGATAATTAGGACATGCTAATGCATATGATTTAACAGTTAAAAAAAATATGGGCGAAATTTTGGGTGTGACAGGCTGCATGCTAATTCTTGTAAAAGGAAGAATATCAACTTCTGAGTTGATCAGATAATGATGATCAGAGGAGTGCCCCATGTCTGGGAATGCAGATGCATTAGATCTTGAACTTACGAGAAATCTCGACTTCAAAATCTCGACATGCCCCAGTCTGCTAGACCTTCGAGAAGAAACTTTCCTGAAAAGGAGTGCCCTGATATCTTGTATTCTACAACAATACTCTATTGATTGTCAGTATTTCGAAGTAGTTGGCTATTCTGATATGGGAATAAAATGCCTCGATATGAGCTTTACAGATGCTTCAACACCTTGAAATAACTGCCTCAAATTTACTAAATCTTAGAGTGACGAGTTTTGCAAGCATGGACGACCTGCCCTAGGATGAGCCTTGGAGAGACTCCAACGTCTCGAAGTAGTTGTTCCAGATCAACAGAACCTTTTCAACAAGCTTGCCTTATAACGAATCTTGGAGATACTTTTACGTCTCGATATAATTTCCTCAAATTGACTGCATTTGAATAATGATTTGTGCAAACATAGGGAAGACCTGCCCCATGATGAGCTTTAGAGATACTTCTATGTCACGAAGTATTTTCTTCAGACTGATTGATTCTTGAAATAAACACTTGCTCCAATTAAGAGAGACTTCATCGTCTCGAACTAACTATTTTGGATCAACAGTATATGAGCAACTAACTCGATGGAACGAGAGCATTTTGAAGGCTTCAACGTGTCAAAGTAATTTCCTCGGATTGATTGGAACTGAGTGATTATTTCTGCAGAGATTAGAGCAACATGCACCAATTTATAGCCTTAGAGAGACTTCCACGTATCAAAGTAATTGCTTCAGGCTGACCGAATCTTGAAATGACGGTTGTCTCAGGCTAACCGCTCTTGGAGAAGGACCAAATCACATGCTGATTGCTCTTTAAGGACCTGCCCCAGATCGGCAGAAATTTGAGAAACTGAATTTCGATTTGATTGTTCCCGAGTTAATAGAATCTTGAGAAAACAACTTGTGATATGCTCAGCGGAGTCCTTAAACGTCATGCCTCTTGATTTAATAGAGTGATCAAGTTTCTCTTCTTTGGACAAAGTTATACTCTTCACTGATGTTCATTATGTGAACTTCTTTAATGTCAAATAATTGTTTTACATGTAGAATAATGTTTATTATGACAATTATAATGCAACATTTGTGTGTCTTGAAGTTTTGTATGAACAACATTAGGACTCTTTTTTTGTGAGAGAAACACCTTTAGAGTACAACACTGAAAACTTTTTTCTTTATGAAAGATAAGACAAGCATATGATACCAACACAAATACTTAGCACGCACCGTAGGAGTCAGTTAAACGTGATCTCATCGCAGTTTTCTTTTGAATTAACTCATGCTTCAATTAGGAATTTTAAGGGTTGTAACATGGCTTGGTTCACGATTTTTTACAAAAAAGATTTTTAGGCTCAAAATTATTCGGTGCCCACCCATTCCCCATGATGTGCTTCAGTCCTAAGTTCATCTATCTTGATACGAGCACTCATCTCTCGAGAGCATTTATGATGGTTGAGGAACCAAAACGAGGTTTCTTGGACATGACAGTCACTAATCTTTTTGTCTTTGGTGTTTAACCACACAACTCGTTCTTTGCTGAGAATTTATATTTGATAATCCTTTCTTACTTTCGGGATTTCCGATTTAATTTCCCTAAATTTTGCCTAAGCGACTTGTTTTCAAGTTTCGACTTAGCGGGACTTTTTCTTTCTTTCCTATTCATTCTCCCTCTTTGAACAAGTTGTGGATCTTTACATTGTCTTCAATTTGTTGAAAGTGATTGTGATTGTCTGAGTCTTTGGGTAGATGAGGGATAAATGTTGTGGTATCGTCATCTACTGACCTTCTAATGTGCAAGATGTAACAATTATGGTATCATTCTCTTATGACGCACATTGTTAGACAAAGGTCGACTATTGCGGTTCTGACCTTCCTTAACCCTTTGAAGGATAGCCATTGTTGTATCCCTTGATGTGCAATCTTGGTGAGTTTTAAACGCTCGATCAGATTAACTGAACACTTCCTGCCCCTGGGTTAAAAATGAGGGGTTTTTTAACACAAAAGAAACTCCTACTTCAAGGCTCGAAGGGGTTAACGAAGGTTTATCTCCCTTATAACTTTAGTGTTTAGGGATTTGAATCAATGCATGTATATCATTAGCAGGGTTCTACTCGAAAGCATATAACCAGAGACCTGGTGTTTTTCAACTATCGTCATCCTCCCTCCCAATCTTTTCCTAGGAGAAAGACTTGGTAACATTGGTATCAAAATGCTCGCAAATCAAATAAAGAGTGATAATGAATGGATTGAGTGACAACAAATGAATTACTTCAAGACAAACATACTCATTGCATTAAGATTGAAAAACCGAACAATTTTATACATGCAAACAAAGTTTAAACAATTAAACAAGATACAAATGAAAATGCAGTAAAGAAATAAAAGACTGTCATTTTTTAGGAGACTTGAGCTCCGTTTTGACTTGTAGATTCAAAGGAATTTTAGTAGTCTTGGTGCTCACTTGAGTATGGGGTTTCCATTCACAAACAAAATCCCTCCTTGAAGAGTCAAGTACTTCTGGTCAATCAACTGTTGAACCTTGGCTTTATAGGCATTGCATTCCTCTGTTGAGTTTCCTACTGTTCCATCATGATATCCACATCTCGCATTATGATCATAACCAAGAGGGAATAACTTTGGTGGGTTAAGAAATTTAGGAACCACCAATGAACTTTGAATCAGACATGGCAGAAGTAGACTGTAGGTCACTGGAATTGGATCAAGAGAAGCATCCCTTCTTTCTAGATTATTCTGAGGTACAATTTGATTTTTGGAATTCTGACTCTGCAGTTGAGGAGGATCAGACAAAGGTTGCTAATACAAAGGCTTGAAAGATGGTAATTGAGGATAATGCGTTGGTGCTACGATCGAATTCCCTTTGCTAGAACTTACGATATCTTTGCTGAAGGATAACAGCTTTTCTGAAGTTATCATTTGGTCTACTTCATCGCTAACGTTATTCTTCAGAGTCTCAACTCCCTCTTGGTAAGCAATTGCCCCAATGAGTTTCGAAAGTCCCTCAAAATTGCTATCATCAGAATTTGCAACGAAAATGTCTAAACTCGAGCCTTTTTGTTTGAAAGACAGAATCTTTTCATCAATTAGCTCTTGAACTTTACAGTTGAAGGCAAAACAACTCTCAGTTTCATGTCCTGCAAAGTCTGCATGAAAAACACATTTGACTCTCTCATCGAACCAAGCTTTAGCAATCCCTAGCACTGGCTTCAACTCCCTTGGCATCACAACACCACTCTGAATTAGGTAAGGCAATAGTCGAGAATATGATGTTAGGATTGACAGAATATCATGTTGAGCATATCGACGGTAACGCGGGTTAATATGCTGATTTAGTTCCTTCTTCTTTGGTCGGGGAGTAAGCAATGACTGTTGTCGAGAAATCTTCGAGGGTGAAGGCCGATGATGACGCCTAGTAGGAGAATTATGAATTGGAGATTTGCTACATGTGGATGTCCTTGACTCATGGAGACACCAGATGATAGAGCGGTAACCAAGTTTGCTGCAATTGGTGTAATGTTGCACTCTCTCTTCAACACGACTTGTAAGAGATCCATGACCAGGCTCGTCTGACTTTTCAAATGATTAACTTTTGCCCTTAACAATTCCTGACCACGTTGAATCTCGTCTACAACCCTTTGAGACATCCTTCTAAACATGTGTCGAGTAATCAGTTTGATTTTTTTGAACAAAATAGATGCAATGAGTTTTTCTGATGAAGATGAAATGCATGGTAATGCATGCAAGAATGTAAATGTAATGTAATGGTAATGCATGTAAGAATGCAAATGTGATACGATCATATTGATGTTATGCGCAAAATCATATGTAAAGTTTCACAAATAGAGGTTTAAAAGGGACGGTCGACCATGGTTTCAACGTCTACCCAACAATTCCCCAAACATGATGGTTCTAATTTTTTTTGCTAAGTGTTTCTCAGAGTCTAATATCCCCTTTTAACAAATATCATCATCACACGGACGACCTACGTGGTGATAGTATTTCTAAAAGTATACTCCAAGAAACGACTCTTAAAGGGATACTCAAAATCCTTTATTTGAGTGGTCGGTCTCGGTTTCGGATATCCTAAAATACTTAGAGTTATAAGCCATTTGTCCAGAAATTGATGTTCTGCACTATCATGCGGGGCAACAACCTCCTTAAAACAACCAACTCTAAGTTGGAGTCTTCACTTCGGTCCACAAGACATTGGATTCAGTGGGGACCTAGGCTACGCAACCCCTTTATCCTAAATGTTACATAGAAGCTTGTGTATTAGGCTTATCTATGTATCATAACCAACAAGTTTCCAACAACAATAATATATATCAACATGATAGTATATAAAGCATAAATAAGTAATAGGAAAAGAACAATAAATAAGCATCAAGAAGAAACCAATAAACAAATACACAAACACGCGAAGAACTAAACTAGGGTAAACTCTCTAAGTCTTCCCCAGTGAAATCGCCAGTTATGGTAACTGGTTTTTTCATCGGTTATTTTAAAACAATGAAGTCGCCACCTAATTTTATTTTTTCTAAAATGAACGGAAAAATATAGATAAAACTCACAGATAAAGGATAAGGCGGTCTACAAGACGAAAAGACATGAATTTGGGAGTCTGTCATGCAAGAGGAAAGTATTAGCACCCCTCACATCTGTCGTACTCGATGGGACCCATCTAGTTCTAAGTGTTTATGTGTAAATTCTCTAATTTCTAAATTAAGAGAGAAAAAAGAAGAAATGTCTTTATTTTTAGGCTTTTGAACTCGCCAAAGACATCACGTCTTGTGCCTACGTACTCCCTCGTGCAATGAGAAAGTCAGAGTTCTATAGTTCCTCTTAAAAATGTCTTGGTTGGTTGTGTTGATTTTATAAGAAAAATCGTGCATTAGACATTTCAAATGTTTGAAATTTGACATGTTTAGTTTGTTTGAAAAGCTAAGTCTTTGTTCGTATTTGAAATGACTATTGCATACTCTTTGTAAGAAAAGAGTTTGATGATCGCATATGAGCGAAAAAGAGTTTGAGTGAGTTGGGTTGATTTTAAATGGGTGAAAAGTACTGAAACATTTGGCTATCATCTAATGATTCAAATACTAAAAATTGGACGAGTAAGCTCATCCAATCGTCTATCATCCCAAAAACTTTATTATGAAATTGGTGAAGTGAAACAGGGTTCACGTTATTAAATGTTTCGAGTGAAATAAAATAATTAACTTATTGAGCTATCATCCAATAACCTAAATATTCTAAATTCGATTAAAACGTCGGGCTATCATCCAACAACTAAAACGAATGCCACTCGGTTATTTTTTACGCGGATAAAAGTATTTAGCTTATTGGGCTATCATCCAACAACCTAAAGACTTCCAATTCGAGGAAACCATCAGACTATCATCCAACAACTTAACCGAACACAACTCTAGTTTTTGTCATGGATAGACGTATTATCTTATTGGGCTATCATCCAACAATCTAAAGACTTCAAATTTGTTTAAACCGTTGGGATATCATATAACGATTTAAACAAACATCATCCAAGTTTTTTTTATGAAATTCATTTTGGAAAACAAATTCAATTAATTAATTTGATTTTGAAAGTGTTTTATAATGCTTTGGTGTATGGACCAAGAGAGGTTGAATCGGATCATGATTAATCAAGTATATGGACTTAATTAATCTCGTGAGGATAGGTGCTCCTATCCCTAACTATGAAACCCTTGTGCATGGATGATTGGTATGTGGACCAATGTTTATTCGGGTTATGGTTAATCGATGCTAACTAAGGCTCCGATTAACCTTGTGAGAATGTCCACGCCCATTCTCAACTATGAGACTCTTGATTAATTTGGCGTATGAGCCAAGATGGGATGGAATTGATTGTATCAAGTATGTGGAGTGTACAATTGTGAATAATTCATACAAGCATACATGAGGCGAGTAAGTATTTAAGCACACAATACACGTCCAAATCCTTTAAATAATTTATTAGAATAAAAAATTTATTTGATAAAATTAATTAATAGTTTAATCAATAATATCGAATAAAATTATATTAAACTAATAATTATTTAATACAAAACATAATTATTTGCACTTGGAAAAAAATAAAATCAGTTAAAGCAAATAAATGAGATAAGGGTTTAGAGAGAGCCTATATTGGAGCAATCTGGGGTGTAGAAAGAAACCCATTTGGCCCAAATAAAGGGTAAATCCCAAGAAGTCCTTGAGGGTGCACCGTGAGCGTGTCAATTAGAACTGTTGGGTGATGGTTATCTTAGATTCGACGGAGAGGAGAATGGGAGTACAAGTTTATGAATGGAAATTTAAAAGAGAAAGCGATAAATTATTTTCAACGCAACAAGGGGATGGGATACATTTTAACCGAATGGAGATAAAAATAAAGAAATAGTAAATAATCTATTAGTTATACATCGATTAAACTAATTAATCAAGTTAATAAAAATAGATTAGTAAACTAATCTATTTTAATTAATAAACATCAATTAATTAAAACGAATATGTAACTAATAGATGAATTAGAAAATTAAAGAAGAAATGGAGTTGGACAATGAAGCTTGAGAACTCTTATAAACTTGCACAAATCACCAAAAACTGGTTAGTAATTACAAAGTTTGAAAATCGAAATGAAACTTGCAACATTTAACATATGTTAGCAACTCCAATTCACAACTAGGAATCCATACATGCACAACCAAGCAAGAATCATGACCAAATCACAATCGATATCAATTTGCGAGTCAACAAGGAAGATTGCAAAAGATGTGAAGTCTCAAGAATTAGTAATTCACTACTTTATGTCTCAAGAAAGCTTCAAAACAAACTTCAATCCAAACAAACTCCAAAGATTTACATGATCTTAAATCATGAACAAAACTTGGAATCAAAAACTCATGTTCTTACTCAATTCAAACTCATTCAACAAGATTTAAACCTCTAAACATAGTTCGGGCAGCATCTTAACAATTAAGATAATGTTCATCAACTCATCTAAAACAAGTGTTCAATACACACGACATACACAAAGATGTCATAAATGAATTTAATCTTTTGAAATTGCACTCCAATGGAGTAAAATGTCACCAAAAAACATGACATAAAAATGAAATCAACTTAAGATCAATTCCAACACATCAACATTTAAAGGAAATTCTCATCAGAAATTCAATACAAATTATCCTCTCATTCATTAATATCATACTATTATCTACTTGAACAAACCATAATTATCGTCATTCAGCATCAAATCTAAAATCATGACAAATTCATCCTTTGGTCTATGACAATCAAACAAATTTCGCCACAACTATCCTAGTTTCAATCACTGTAGCAAGTAAATGCATTATCCATCACTTTTCAACATATTTGCAGAAATTCTAGAAATTATTCTCAATCAGAAGTAAAGATACTAGATATTACCAACCTGACAGAAGAAGTTTTGTTGAAAGCTAAGAGAAATGTGCTGGAAAACGTCAAAATTGCAAAGTCAAGAAGCTGAAATTCGTGAAGAGCCGAAGCTTGATTAGATGAGATGGAGATTGCCACTGACAGCTATTGTCGTAGATGCGGTGGCTTGGTTCAGGTACAGGTTCAACAGCGTCAATATCAGTTTGAACATTCACAAAGAGAAAAACTCGGTCAATCCCAACCTGCTTACTTGAGCAAGGAAATCAGAAACATTACTCAGTTTACCCACAGTAGAATCAGCTTGATATACCACATACTGCAATGTTGATGTCGTGCTGCGATGAAAACTACCTTGGCCAAAATATAGAACCGCACATCCAATCATTGTTGTAATAGTGAAAAACATGAGAAGCATAAGGGAAAGTGCGTAGTATATTGAAGAATAACCATAAGGCTCAGATTTATGACAGAAGTAACAAACAATGAAGTAATAAACAGAAGCCAAAGCCTATGAACCAGATTGCTGCAATGCTGAATACAGGAACTACTGTATATGCCACTGAAGCCCAATAATGGTGGTAACTGATATTCCATCCATTTGTGTACTCATTGAAGCCATCTAGAGGATCTTTTCTTTTGGTTATCTCAGCAGCTAAAGGAAGTGGTGAGTTTTGATATGGTTGGAAAAGAACAGATGGGCGGAGAGTGTATCGGAGGGTGATATGAATGATGAAGGGTTAGCAGAAAGTGGTAGCAATGGAGGATGGTGTTATCAGCGATTTAGGATGATTGGTAGTGATAATCGGAAATGGATGGTAAGAAAGATGGAGGGTGGCCGACAGAAGGGTGTTCATCAGAAAGAAACGGAGGGAGTTTCGGTGGTTCTGATGAAGATGAATAGTTGAGGTTGTTGTTCTTCCGAATGAAGAGAGTATTGGAGTAGTATTGAGAGGTCGGTGACGGAGCGAATGCGGTGGGAGTTTTGGCAAAGGGACGGTTGGGATGGCAGCAGAGGTAAGGATTAAATGGAATAAGGTGGGGCAGACGGAGGGATCTGTGAAGGTAGATGGTTGAAGATTTTGATGAAGGGAGATAGAGGGAGTGACGTTGGAGATGGAGAGGTTTGTAGTATGGTGATGGATGGTGGATTATAAGGTTGATGAAGAGTTTTTTTATATATTTTTCTCAGATCTATGTGCCTCCGCCTCTCTCATTTTTGCCTCCTCCCCCTCCTCTTCTGAAGTCTGAACACCTCTTCTGAACAGTCACAACCATATATATACCAAGAGAAGTAGGATTTTCACCATTTTTTACAAATACCAAAAATGTCCCTAATGACTAAATGATCCACAAAAATGGAACCGATAAAAAATGACAAACCGAAAAGTATTTTTATTTGAATTTTCTGAAATAAATACTGGATATCTAAAATTATCAAAAACGATATAAATTCGAATACTAAATTATTTGAAAAAATAAAATGAGTACATTAAAATAAATTACAACGATTAAAGAAAAATTATCGAAATTGTTAAAATCGAAATAAAACAAAAATAAAGAATACCCGACTTTAAAACGCTCACGGTTAAAAACGAGACTTCAAAATGTATCGAAAAATTAGAAAGATCAGATTTTCATGATCTACGCGACATGTAGATTCACAAAGCAGTAAGTTAAAGGCGAAAATTTGAAATATTTTCTCGGTAATTTTTTGCACAGTGTCGAATAGATTTTAACGATCTGTCTAAAAACCTGAAATACCAATATCATCGACATATAATCAACTTAACACGATGCAAGAAACAGGTAGAGAGATAAAAATGCATGAAGTAAAATAACGGTATTTTACAACTACAAAACGATGCGAACTTTAATTTAAATTGACTTTCAGTCAACCTAAACGCAACTAGCGATGCGAATGTGATGAATTAATGACTGTTTAATGCCAATGGCCTAATGGGAGCGTATGCAGGTGAATGTGAAACCAAAGTCAGATAAATTAAAGTTTTGATGGAAAATTTTGGGGTGCGACAAATATAAAATGCATATAAATTATGTATTAAATAATTATTAGTTTCTAAGATAGATTTTATTTGACAATCATTGATTAAATTATTAATTAATTTTTATCAATTAAAAAAGATTTATTCTAATAATTATTTAAGGATTTGGGCGTTTATTGTGTGCTTAATTATTTACTCGCCTCATGTATGCTTGTATGGTTTATGAAGGATGAAAAACACAAGAAATTGGGGGTTTGAATTGGGGTTTTGAAATCAAATAAAATTAGACATGATTATTTTTATCCTGGTTCGTTTGAACTTAAACTACTCCAGTCCATCCGTCAAGGTGATTTGCCTCTCTCAACGAGGTCTTAATCCATTAATCAGAACTTGACTATAGACCACTAAGACCACTACCTTAGTCTTCTCAAGAACACCACAACTTGGTTTCTCAAGGAATTACAATTCACTAAAACAACTGTTTTAGTCTTCTAAGAACACCACAATTTGGTTTCTCAAGGAATTACAATTCACAGATAATTAAAAATGTGTTTAAAAAATGCTTCTAGAAAGTTATATCACAACTGTGATTTTTACACAAAAACACTTTAGCACTTATAAACTACTGAATGATTTGAATTCTCTCTGTTGTGTTTGCATGTGTAGTTCTCTGTATATTGTTGTTGAGCGTTTACTTCATAGATGAATCCTTTATATAGTTGTTTATGGAAAGTATCCATTGGAGACATCTTCAGTTATATATGGAATGATGATAATTAGCGTTGATTTTTATATCCATAAAAGCGAGATCCTGTTGGAAGATAACCGTTGCTTCAAATCTTCATTTAATGAATGGAAACACTTCAGAGTCTTTCATCTAGAACATGGATATAAGAGTTTGTAGAGCGGTCTGGTACTATTTAGAAGTCTATCAGAACTTCGTTTAGAGCGTGAATCTCTCAACATCTTCTAATCATGTCAGAGCTTCTATATGTTCAGTTTAGAGTCTTCTTCTAACATTGGAGCTTCTCTTGAATCAAAATCTTCTAATGCTTTTGCTTAACTCAGAGTCTTCTAATGCTTTCGCTTATCTCAGAGTCTTCTGACGATTTCGCTTAGCTTAGAGTCTTCTAACGCTTTCTCTTAGCTCAGAGTATTCTAACGCTTTTTCTTAGCTCAGAGTCTTCTAACACAATCGCTTAGCTCAGAGTCTTCTAATGCTTTCGCTTAGCTCAGAGTCTTCTAACGGACATAAGAACTTCTATTCTTCTACTTTCGTCAGAACTTTTGTTCTTCTACTTTTCGTTAGAACCTCTATTCCACTACTTTTCGTAAGAACTTTTGTTCCACTACTTTTCGTCAGAACTTCTGTTCCACTACTTTCGTCAAAACTTCTGTTCCACTACTTTTCGTCAGAGCTTCTGTTTTATAAAAAATGCTTCTTTTCTTTTCAAGGTTAGAACTTTATCTGCATACTTTTAAAACAACCTTAGAAGCCAACAATGTTTCATACAAAATATTTGTTTATAATTGTCAGAACATGATAGTCATCAACAGTACTTATTATCATCAAAACATCTAAGATTGGTGTAGACCCAAACTATCTTCTAACAGTTTATTCACCAATTTCACACTCCACAAACGTGATGCAAATAATTCCATTTCCCATCTTGGCTCATACGCCAAATTCCTCAAGGGTCTCATAGTTGAGAATGAGCATGGTCATTCTCACAAGGTTAATCGAAGCCCTAATTTTCATCGATTAACCATAACCCGAATAAACATTGGCCCATATACCAATTATCCATGCACAAGGGTTTCATGGTTGAAGATAGAAACACCTATCTTCACAAGATTAATTAAGTCCATATACTTGATTAATCATAACCTGATTCAACTTCTCTTGGTCCATACACCAAAGCATTAAAACACTTTCAAATTAAATTAATTAATTGAATTGGTTTTCAAAAATGAATTTCACAAAAGCTTGGATGATGTTTTTTTTAAAATTGTTAGATGATAGTCCAACGGTTTAAACAAACTTGAAGTCTTTAGATTGTTGGATGATAGCCCAATAAGCTAAAAACTTCTATTTGTGTCAAAAGCTAGAGCAGTATTCGGTTAAGTTGTTGGATGATAACCCGACGGTTTAATCGAATTGGAAGTCTTTAGGTTGTTGGATGATAGCCCAATAAGCTAAATACTTTTATCTGTGTCAAAAATAATAGAGTGGCATTCGTTTAAGTTGTTGGATGATATCTCGACGATTTAATCGAATTTAGAATATTTAGGTTATTGGATGACATTCCAATAAGTTAAATATTTTATTTCACTCGAAACACTTAAAAATGTGAACCTCGTTTCACTTCACCATTTCATAATAAAATTTTTGGGATGATAGAAGATTGGATGAGCTCACTCATTCAATTTCTAGTATTTGAATCATTAGATGATAGCCTAATGTTTCAGTATTTTTCACCTACTTAAAATCAACCCAACTCACTCAACTCTTTTTCCCACATATGCGATCATCAAACTCTTTTCTTACAAAGAGTGTGCAATAGCCATTTCAAATACAAACAAAGACTTAGCTTTTCAAACAAACTAAACAAGTCAAAGTACAAGCATTTGAAATATCTAATGCACGAATTTTCTTATAAATTCAACACAACCAACCAAGGCATTATTAAGAGGAACTACGAACCTCTGACTTTCCCATTGCACAAGTGAGTACATAGGCACAAAATGCGATGTCTTTGGAGAGTTCAATAACCCATAAATAAAGACCATTCTTCTTTCTTCTTCCTTAACTTAACATTTATCAAATTAAATAAACATACGTAAACATACACGAACTAAATGGTTCTCATCGAGTACGATGGATGTGAGTAGTGCTAATACCTTCCCCTTACATAACCGACTCCCAAATTCATACCTTTTGGTCTTGTAGACCGTCTTCTCTTTATTCGCGGGTTTTATCTATATTTTTCCGTTCCTTTGAAACAAATAGAATTAGGTGACGACTTCATTGTTTTGAAAAAATCAATTATCGCACAAAACTTTATTATGTCTTCAAAAGTTGTAGATGTAGATTTTATGAGATTAGATTTTCTCATTCTCGTTTACCCACCTTTCTTTTATGCAATAATTATTACTTCAATACATAAATGATAATAAGAAATAAAATATATAACAAGTAGATATCATGTTTGATTTAAGTTAGAATTAAAACATGAAAAATCAAAACATGAAGGCAACATGAAATGACTCAATATTTCATTGAACAAATTTAATGAAATAAAACTATTATTAAACAAATTTTAACTAAATTAATTAAAATAAAATTATTATTATTATAAGGTAAATTCTTGGCTACCTATTAATATCAATTTTTTTTAGTCATTTATCTATTTCTTTTTGCGGCTATACAAGGTTTGTTCGAGTGCATTCGTTTTATACGATTAAAATACATTAGTTGATTATAGGTCAAATACTTACACATAAACTCAACTTTTATTGTTAAGAATGCAATGAAGGCGGTAATTAAAAATAAAAATTTCTAAAATTATTTAAAAAATCTAACCACAAAATGGTTTTAACAAAACACATTGGGAACCAGATTAACCGGTTCAGTGGGCTGGATATTGGTGGTAAAAACCATTAAAAAACACTCATTAAGTTATCATCAATAATGGCTTTCTCCAAATCATTCATCATGGCTCTACTTGTTGTTGCGACAATGTCAAGCATGAACACCGAAGCTCGTCGTCTTCTTGAAGTAACCAAACTACCACAAGTGATCCCAACTTTACCAAAACATTCTTTGCCAGATTATGATTTGGATGTATTGCCATCAACTCTTCCACCATTGCACACTTCCATTCCATCTCTTCCTAAGCACATCAAGCCATTTCCCTTTCCTTCCATTGATTCAACAAATGACGTTCCATCAAAGTCCGCTCCAGCTCCAACTCCAGTTTCTGATACTCCCAAATCACCCCCTGTCGGCCTTTTCTCCTTCTTCCCATTTTTCTCCAAGTCTCCTTCATCCTCTAAACCTTAAAAAATCCTTTACAAGTTGCATTATGTAATCACCTAAATATATGCAGTATAGTATATACATTGACTCATTCTTTTCACCGTGTTGTGAAATTGCATGAGGTTATAATGATTGTAGTATTTTTGTTGTATTAATTGTAATGGTTAAGAAATTTAGTATGAATTACACCAAAATGGAAGTAAAACGTAATTATCACTACTCCTTTTTGGATTATTATTCTCCAGAACACCTTCAACCACTAATCCTTAAAAATTTCTTTACAAGCTGCATTATGTAATGAGGTAAACATATATAAGTATAAGCAATTTATAGTACAAACGTTGCCTCATTTAATTTATCGAGTGTGATGAATTTGAACGGGGTTATAATGATAGTAGTACTGATGTTGCATTAATTGTATGGTAAAAAAATACACCAAAATGTAGACTAGTGTCATTCTTGAAGTTACTATCATGTTATCTTTCTTGTTGGCAGAGCCGACTCAATAAATTTGGAGGCCTAAAATAAATCTTTATCTTATTTTTTAATATATATATATATATATATGTATATATATATATATATAGAGAGAGAGAGAGAGAGAAAATTTGTAATAATTTTATATTTTAAAATAAAAGAAACCAAAACTATTATTTTCTTCAATTAAGTTTCTAAATAACACAAATTTAATTAATATTCTTTGAAATATATTAATTTAATCCTTTATTATTATTAGACATTTATCAGATTATTTTTTTATCATCTTAATAGTGTGAATTTAGTATGATAATTTTATGTACTTCTTGAACTACAAAATAAAATTGTTATTTATTATAAATTAATAATTTATTAACTACATTTAGAGTATTATTTTGAAAATCCAATTTAAAATTATTCATTAAAAATATTTATATTTATTTGTGTGAAAACAATAATAGATCTTAGTCAATGTTTTTTAAGATATTAAAATCAAAATTGCTAATATAAAAATAAAACATAACTAATATATTACAATAGTTTTATATAATCAAAAATAAATTTATAAAATCTTAAAATAAATAATTAAATATATCATATAAATTGTCATATATATTATTACATCAATTGCCAATGACATTCAATGAAAATGACTAATAAAGAAGAAAATTGATAAAAGACAAAGAAAAATGTGGCTTAAAAATCGAGAGCAGTGGGAGTTGAATCGATAACTTCCAAGTCCTTAAAAAGTTACTTTAGCATTGGGTTACTACATATATTGTTGTAATTAATTTCCTTTTCTTAGAATATAGCAACCCTCACAAGAGTGGGTGGTTGATACCAAAAATTAAGAAGAAGCAGTTAACATCCTTGACTTCCTAGGTACCTATTGTTGACCATGTACTCGCTTCTCCAATGATCGCGCATTATGGAAAAAACGTAGGAAGGCGGAAAACAAATCCATAAAAGGGGTGATCAAACCAAATAAAGTGCACTAGACGTACATCTCTCGACCTCGCCCCCAGATCTCCTTTTATTATTACACTACACAGTCCCTTAATCACGAGCGATTATATAAGTTTAAGTGCTTTAACCTTTAACTTTCAAACCTTACAAACGAGGCTGTTTGAAGCACTTACCCATATGCTTATGTGAGAATTGATCGCCACTCTTCTGACAAGGTTCAATCGAGTCCTTCATGATGGACATATGAATCCATGCACAAGAGGGAGGGTGAATTGCATGTTTTAGAAAAAAATAGTTTGACAAACCTTTAGCATTATTTTCATATTTAAATTCATTTAAAAATATTTTAGACAGTAGCAGCGGGAAATAAAACTCGGAAAGAAAATATTTAAGGGATAGACAAATAACACTAGAAATTATAGAGGTTATGTAAAAAAGAAAAGACTTAATCCACTCTCTAAGGTTCTTGAGAGTATCCTGTAAATGTTAAGAGCTTATAGTAGGTTGAACTCTCAAACCCCTTTTACACAAAAATACTTTTGCACTTATGAACTACTGAATGATTTGAATTCTCTTTGTTGTATTTACATGTGTAGCTCATGACCTTTTGAATTAGGATTTTGAAATCAAATAAAATTAGACATGATTATTTTTATCCTAGTTCATTTGAACTCAAACTACTCCAGTCCACCCGTCAAGGTGATTTGCCTCTCTCAACGAGGTCTTAATCCATTAATCAGAACTTGACTACAGAACACTAAGACCACTGATTTAGTCTTCTGAAGAACACCACAACTTGGTTTCTCAAGGAATTACAATTCACTAAAACAACTGTTTTAGTCTTCTCAAGAACACCACAACTTGGTTTCTCAAAGAATTACAATTCACAGATAATTAAAAATGTGTTTAAAAATGCTTCTAGAAAGCTATATCACAACTGTGATTTTTACACAAAAACACTTTAGCACTTATAAACTACTGAATGATTTGAATTCTCTCTGTTGTTTTTGCATGTGTAGTTCTCTGTATATTGTTGTTGTGCGTTTACTTCATAGATGAATCCTTTATATAGTTGTTTATGGAAAGTATCCATTGGAGACATCTTCAGTTATATATGGAATGATGATAATTAGCGTTGATTTTTATATCCATAAAAGCGAGATCCTGTTGGAAGATAACCGTTGCTTCAAATCTTCATTTAATGAATGGAAACGCTTCAGAGTCTTTCATCTAGAACATGGATATAAGAGTTTGTAGAGCGGTCTGGTACTATTTAGAAGTCTATCAGAACTTCGTTTAGAGCGTGAATCTCTCAACATCTTCTAATCATGTCAGAGCTTCTGTATGTTCAGTTTAGAGTCTTCTTCTAACATTGGAGCTTCTCTTGAATCAGAATCTTCTAATGCTTTTGCTTAACTCAGAGTCTTCTAATGCTTTCGCTTATCTCAGAGTCTTCTAACGATTTCGCTTAGCTCAGAGTCTTCTAACTCTTTCTCTTAGCTCAGAGTATTCTAACGCTTTTGCTTAGCTCAGAGTCTTCTAACAAAATCGCTTAGCTCAGAGTCTTCTAATGCTTTCGCTTAGCTCGGACATAAGAACTTCTATTCTTCTACTTTCGTAAGAACTTTTGTTCTTCTACTTTTCGTTAGAACCTCTATTCCACTACTTTTCGTAAGAACTTTTGTTCCACTACTTTTCGTCAGAACTTCTGTTCCACTACTTTCGTCAAAACTTCTGTTCCACTACTTTTCGTCAGAGCTTCTGTTTTATAAAAACTGCTTCTTTTCTTTTCAAGGTTAGTGCTTTATCTGCATACTTTTAAAACAACCTTAGAAGCCAACAATGTTTCATACAAAATATTTGTTTATAATTGTCAGAACATGATAGTCATCAACAGTACTTATTATCATCAAAACATCTAAGATTGGTGTAGAACCAAACTATGTTCTTACAGTTTATTCACCAATTGTACACTCCACAAACGTGATGCAAATAATTCCATTTCCCATCTTGGCTCATACGCCAAATTCCTCAAGGGTCTCATAGTTGAGAATGAGCATGGTCATTCTCACAAGGTTAATCGAAGCCCTAATTTGCATCGATTAACCATAACCCGAATAAACATTGGCCCATATACCAATTATCCATGCACAAGGGTTTCATGGTTGAAGATAGAAGCACCTATCTTCACAAGATTAATTAAGTCCATATACTTGATTAATCATAACCTGATTCAACTTCTCTTGGTCCATACACCAAAGCATTAAAACACTTTCAAATTAAATTAATTAATTGAATTTGTTTTCAAAAATGAATTTCACAAAAGCTTGGATGATGTTTTTTTTAAAATTGTTAGATGATAGTCCAACGGTTTAAACAAACTTGAAGTCTTTAGATTGTTGGATGATAGCCCAATAAGCTAAAAAACTTCTATTTGTGTCAAAAGCTAGAGCAGTATTCGGTTAAGTTGTTGGATGATAACCCGACGGTTTAATCGAATTGGAAGTCTTTAGGTTGTTGGATGATAGCCCAATAAGCTAAATACTTTTATCTGTGTCAAAAATAATAGAGTGGCATTCGTTTAAGTTGTTGGATGATATCTCGACGATTTAATCGAATTTAGAATATTTAGGTTATTGGATGACATCCCAATAAGTTAAATATTTTATTTCACTCGAAACACTTAAACATGTGAACCTCGTTTCACTTCACCATTTCATAATAAATTTTTTGGGATGATAGAAGATTGGATGAGCTCACTCATTCAATTTCTAGTATTTGAATCATTAGATGATAGCCTAATGTTTCAGTATTTTTCACCTACTTTAAATTAACCCAACTCACTCAACTCTTTTTCCCACATATGCGATCATCAAACTCTTTTCTTACAAAGAGTGTGCCATACCATTTCAAATACAAACAAAGACTTAGATTTTCAAACAAACTAAACAAGTCAAAGTACAAGCATTTGAAATATCTAATGCACGAATTTTCTTATAAATTTAACACAACCAACCAAGGCATTATTAAGAGGAACTACGAACCTCTGACTTTCCCATTGCACAAGTGAGTACATAGGCACAAAATGCGATGTCTTTGGAGAGTTCAATAACCCATAAATAAAGACCATTCTTCTTTCTTATTCCTTAACTTAACATTTATCAAATTAAATAAACATACGTAAACATACACGAACTAAATGGTTCTCATCGAGTACGATGGATGTGAGTAGTGCTAATACCTTACATCCCAAATTCATACATTTTGGTCTTGTAGACCGCCTTCTCTTTATTCGCGGGTTTTATCTATATTTTTCCGTTCCTTTGAAACAAATAAAATTAGGTGACGACTTCATTGTTTTGAAAAAATCAGTTATCGCACAAAACTTTATTATGTCTTCAAAAGTTGTAGATGTAGATTTTATGAGATTAGATTTTCTCATTCTCGTTTTCCCACCTTTCTTTAATGCAATAATTATTACTTCAATACATAAATGATAATAAGAAATAAAATATATAACAAGTAGATATCATGTTTGATTTAAGTTAGAATTAAAACATGAAAAATCAAAACATGAAGGCAACATGAAATGACTCAATATTTCATTGAACAAATTTAATGAAATAAAACTATTATTAAACAAATTTTAACTAAATTAACTAAAATAAAATTATTATTATTATAAGGTAAATTCTTGGCTACCTATTAATATCAATTTTTTTTAGTCATTTATCTATTTCTTTTTGCGGCTATACAAGGTTTGTTCGAGTGCATTCGTTTTATACGATTAAAATACATATACTTGATTATAGGTCAAATACTTACACATAAACTCAACTTTTATTGTTAAGAATGCAATGAAGGCGGTAATTAAAAATAAAAATTTCTAAAATTATTTAAAAAATCTAACCACAAAATGGTTTTAGCAAAACACATTGGGAACCAGATTAACCGATTCAGTGGGCTGGATATTGGTGGTAAAAACCATTAAAAAACACTCATTAAGTTATCATCAATAATAGCTTTCTCCAAATCATTCATCCTGGCTCTACTTGTTGTTGCGACAATGTCAAGCATGAACACCGAAGCTCGTCGTCTTCTTGAAGTAACCAAACTACCACAAGTGATCCCAACTTTACCAAAACATTCTTTGCCAGATTATGATTTGGATGTATTGCCATCAACTCTTCCACCATTGCACACTTCCATTCCATCTCTTCCTAAGCACATCAAGCCATTTCCCTTTCCTTCCATTGATTCAACAAACGACGTTCCATCAAACTCCAGCTTCGATACTCCCAAATCACCCGGCCTTTTTCCTTCTTCCCATTTTCTCCAAGTCTCCTTCAACCTCTAACCCTTAAAAAATCCTTTACAAGTTGCATTATGTAATCACCTAAATATATGCAGTATAGTATATACATTGTCTCATTCTTTTCACCGTGTAGTGAAATTGCATGAGGTTATAATGATTGTAGTATTTTTGTTGTATTAATTGTAATGGTTAAGAAATTTAGTATGAATTACGCCAAAATGGAAGTAAAGCGTAATTATCGCTACTCCTTTTTTTATTATTATTCTCCAGAACACCTTCAACCACTAATCCTTTAAAATTTCTTTACAAGCTTCATTATGTAATCAGGTAAATATATATAAGTATAAGCAATTTATAGTACAAACGTTGCCTCATTTAATTTATCGAGTGTGATGAATTTGAACGGGGTTATAATGATAGTAGTACTTATGTTGCATTAATTGTATGGTAAAAAAATACACCAAAATATAGTCTTGTGTCATTCTTGAAGTTACTATCATGTTATCTTTCTTGTTGGCAGAGCCGACTTAATAAATTTGGAGGCCTAAAATAAATCTTTATCTTATATTTTTTATATATATATATATATATATATATATATATATATATATATATATATATATATATATATATATATATATATATATATATATTGAGAAAATTTTAAATAATTTTATATTTTAAAATAAAAGAAACCAAAACTATTATTTTCTTCAATTAAGTTTCTAAATAACACAAATTTAATTAATATTCTTTGAAATATATTAATTTAATCCTTTACTATTATTAGACATTTATCAGTTTATTTTTTTTATCATCTTAATAGTGTGAATTGTTATTTACTACATTTAGAGTATTAATTTGAAAATCCAATTTAAAATTATTCATTAAAAATATTTATATTTATTTGTGTGAAAACAATAATAGATCTTAGTCAATGTTTTATAAGATATTAAAATCAAAATTGCTAATATAAAAATAAAACATAATTGTATATATTACAATAGTTTTATATAATCAAAAATATATTTATAAAATATTAAAGTAAATAATTAATTATATCATATAAATTGTCATATATATTATTACATCAATTGCCAATGACATTCAATGAAAATGACTAATAAAAAAGAAAATTGATTAATGACAAAGAAAAATCCGGCTTAAAAATCGAGAGCAGTGGGAGTCGAACCGATAACTTCCAAGTCCTTAAAAAGTTACTTTAGCAATGTGTTACTACATATATTGTTGTAATCAATTTCCTTTTCTTAGAATATAGAAACCCTGACAAGAGTGGGTGGTTGATACAAAAAATTAACAAGAAGCAGTTAAGATGCTTGACTTCCTAGGTACCTATTGTTGACCATGCACAAGAGGGAGGGTGAATTGCATGTTTTAGAAAAAAATAGTTTGACAAACCTTTAGCATTATTTTCATATTTAAATTCATTTAAAAATATTTTAGAAAGTAGCAGCGGGAAATAAAATTCGGAAAGAAAATATTTAAGGGATAGACAAATAACACCAGAAATTATAGAGGTTATGTAAAAAAGAAAAGACTTAATCCACTCTCTAAGGTTCTTGAGAGTATCCTGTAAATGTTAAGAACTTATAGTAGGTTGAACTCTCAAACCCCTTTTACACAAAAATACTTTAGCACTTATGAACTACTGAATGATTTGAATTCTCTTTGTTGTATTTGCATGTGTAGCTCATCATCTTTTGAATTGGGATTTTGAAATAAAATAAAATTAGACATGATTATTTTTATCCTGGTTCATTTGAACTCAAACTACTTCAGTCCACCCGTCAAGGTGATTTGCCTCTCTCAACGAGGTCTTAAAACATTAATAAGAACTTAATTACAGACCACTAAGACCACTGCCTTAGTCTTCTCAAGAACACCACAACTTGGTTTCTCAAGGAATTACAATTCACTAAAACAACTATTTTAGTCTTCTCAAGAACACCACAACTTGGTTTCTCAAGGAATTACAATTCACAAATTATTAAAAATGAGTTAAAGAAATGCTTCATGAAAGCTATATCACAACTGTGATTTTTACACAAAAACACTTTAGCACTTATAAACTACTGAATGATTTGAATTCTCTTTGTAGTTTTTGCATGTGTAGTTCTCTGTATATTGTTGTTGTGCGTTTACTTCATAGATGAATCCTTTATATAGTTGTTTATGGAAAGTACCCATTGGAGACATCTTCAGTTATATATGGAATGATGATAATTAGCGTTGATTTTTATATCCATAAAAGCGAGATCCTGTTGGAAGATAACCGTTGCTTCAAATCTTCATTTAATGAATGGAAACGCTTTAGAGTCTTTCATCCAGAACATGGATATAAGAGTTCATAGAGCGGTCTGGTACTATTTAGAAGTCTATCAGAACTTCATTTAGAGCATGAATCTTTTAACATCTTCTAATCATGTTAGAGCTTCTGTATGTTCAGTTTAGAGTCTTCTTCTGACATTGGAGCTTCTCTTGAATCAGAATCTTCTAATGCTTTTGCTTAGCTCGGAGTCTTCTAATGATTTCGCTTATCTCAGAGTCTTCTAAGGCTTTCTCTTAACTCAGAGTCTTCTAACGCTTTCGCTTAGCTCAGAGTATTCTAACGCTTTTGCTTAGCTCAGAGTCTTCTAACGCTTTCGCTTAGCTCAGAGTCTTCTAATGCTTTCGCTTAGCTCAAAGTCTTCTAACGGAAATAAGAACTTATGTTCTTTTACTTTCGTCAGAACTTCTGTTCTTCTACTTTTCGTTAGAACTTCTGTTCCACTACTTTTCGTTAGAACTTCTGTTCCACTACTTTTCGTCAGAACTTCTGTTCCACTACTTTTCGTCAGAGCTTCTGTTTTATAAAAAATGCTTCTTTTCTTTTCAAGGTTAGAACTTTATCTGCATACTTTTAAAACAACCTTAGAAGCCAACAATGTTTCATACCAAATATTTATTTATAATTGTCAGAACATGATAGTCATCAACAGTACTTGTTATCATCAAAACATCTAAGATTGGTGTAGAACCAAACTATGTTCTTACAGTTTATTCACCAATTGTACACTCCACAAACGTGATGCAAATAATTCCATTTCCCATCTTGGCTCATACGCAAAATTCGTCAAGGGTCTCATAGTTGAGAATGGGCATGGTCATTTTCACAAGGTTAATCGAAGCCCTAATTTGCATCGATTAACCATAACCTGAATAAACATTAGCCTATATACCAATTATCCATTCACAAGGGTTTCATGGTTGAAGATAGGAGCAACTATCTTCACGAGATTAATTAAGTCCATATACTTGATTAATCATAACCTGATTCAACTTCTCTTGGTCCATACACTAAAGCATTAAAACACTTTCAAATTAAATTAATTAATTGAATTTGTTTTCAAAAATGAATTTCACAAAAGCTTGGATGATGTTTTTTTAAATTGTTAGATGATAGTCCAACGGTTTAAACAAACTTGAAGTCTTTAGATTGTTGGATGATAGCCCAATAAGCTAAAAAACTTCTATCCGTGTCAAAAGCTAGAGCAGTATTCGGTTAAGTTTTTGGATGATAGCACGACGGTTTAATCGAATTGGAAGTCTTTAGGTAGTTGGATGATAGCCCAATAAGTTAAATACTTCTGTCCGTGTCAAAAATAATAGAGTGGCATTCGTTTAAGTTGTTGGATGATATCCCGACGATTTAATCAAATTTAGAATATTTAGGTTATTGGATGACATCCCAATAAGTTAAATATTTTATTTCACTCGAAACGCTTAATAATGTGAACCCCGTTTCACTTCACCGATTTCATAATAAAGTTTTTGGGATGATAGAAGATTGGATGAGCTCACTCATTCAATTTCTAGTATTTGAATCATTAGATGATAGCCTAATGTTTCAGTATTTTTCACCTACTTAAAATCAACTCAAATCACTCAACTCTTTTTCCCACATATGCGATCATCAAACTGTTTTCTTACAAATAGTGTGCAATAGCCATTTCAAATACAAACAAAGACTTAGCTTTTCAAACAAACTAAACAAGTCAAAGTTCAAGCATTTGAAATATCTAATGCACGAATTTTCTTATAAAATCAACACAACCAACCAAGGCATTATTAAGAGGAACTACGAAACTCTGACTTTCCCATTGCACGAGTGAGTACATAGGCACAAAATGCGATGTCTTTGGAGAGTTCAATAACCCATAAATAAAGACCATTCTTCTTTCTTGTTCCTTAACTTAACATTTATCAAATTAAATAAACACACGTAAACATACACGAACTAAATGGTTCCCATCGAGTACGATGGATGTGAGTAGTGCTAATACCTTCCCCTTACATAACCGACTCCCAAATCCATACCTTTAGGTCTCGTAGACCGCCTTCTCTTTATTCGCGGATTTTATCTATATCTTCCCGTTCCTTTGAAACAAATAAAATTAGGTGGCGACTTCATTGTTTTAAAAAAATCGCACATAACTTTATTATGTCTTCTAAAGTTGTAGATGTAGATTTTATGAGATTAGATTTTCCCATTCTCGTTTACCCACCTTTCTTTTATGAAATAATTATTACTTCAATACATAAATGATAATAAGAAATAAAATATATAACAAGTAGATATCATGTTTGATTTAAGTTAGAATTAAAACATGAAAAATCAAAACATGAAGGCAACATGAAATGACTCAATATTTCATTGAACAAATTTAATGAAATAAAACTATTATTAATCAAATTTTAACTAAATTAATTAAAATAGAATTATTATTATTATAAGGTAAATTCTTGGCTACCTATTAATATCAATTTTTTTTAGTCATTTATCTATTTCTTTTTGCGGCTATACAAGGTTTGTTCGAGTGCATTCGTTTTGTACGATTAAAATACATTAGTTGATTAATAGGTCAAATACTTACACATAAACTCAACTTTTATTGTTAAGAATGCAATGAAGGCGGTAATTAAAAATAAAAATTTCTAAAATCATCCAAAAAATCTAACCACAAAATGGTTTTAGCAAAGTAAAATATAGAAAGTTAAAAAATATCTCTCACTCTATATAACACCATCAATTCATCCATTTCTTTCTCATCAATTCTCAAACCAAGTTCTCTCAACAAAACACATTGGGAACCAAATTAACCGGTTCAGTGGGCTGGATATTGGTGGTAAAAACCATTAAAAAACACTCATTAAGTTATCATCAATAATGGCTTTCTACAAATCATTCGTCCTGGCTCTACTTGTTGTTGCAACAATGTCAAGCATGAACACCGAAGCTCGTCGTCTTCTTGAAGTAACCAAACTACCCCAAGTGATCCCAACTTTACCAAAACATTCTTTGCCAGATTCTGATTTGGATGTATTGCCATCAACTCTTCCACCATTGCACACTTCCATTCCATCTCTTCCTAAGCACATCAAGCCATTTCCCTTTCCTTCCATTGATTCAACAAATGACGTTCCATCAAAGTCCGCTCCAGCTCCAGCTCCAGTTTCTGATACTCCCAAATCACCCCCTGTCGGCCTTTTCTCCTTCTTCCCATTTTTCTCCAAGTCTCCTTCAACCTCTAACCCTTAAAAAATCCTTTACAAGTTGCATTATGTAATCACCTAAATATATGCAGTATAGTATATACATTGTCTCATTCTTTTCACCGTGTAGTGAAATTGCATGAGGTTATAATGATTGTAGTATTTTTGTTGTATTAATTGTAATGGTTAAGAAATTTAGTATGAATACACCAAAATGGAAGTAAAGCGTAATTATCGCTACTCCTTTATTGATTATTATTCTCCAGAACACCTTCAACCACTAATCCTTAAAAATTTCTTTACAAGCTTCATTATGTAATCAGGTAAATATATATAAATAAAAGCAATTTATAGTACAAATGTTGCCTCATTTAATTTATCGAGTGTGATGAATTTGAACGGGGTTATAATGATAGTAGTACTTATGTTGCATTAATTGTATGGTAAAAAAATACACCAAAATGTAGAGTTGTGTCATTCTTGAAGTTACTATCATGTTATCTTTCTTGTTGGCAGAGCCGACTCAACAAATTTGGAGGCCTAAAATAAATCTTTATCTTATTTTTTAATATATATATATATTGAGAAAATTTGTAATAATTTTAGATTTTAAAATAAAAGAAACCAAAACTATTATTTTCTTCAATTAAGTTTCTAAATAACACAAATTTAATTAATATTCTTTGAAATATATTAATTTAATCCTTTATTATTATTAGACATTTATCAGATTATTTTTTTATCATCTTAATAGTGTGAATTGTTATTAACTACATTTAGAGTATTATTCTGAAATTCCAATTTAAATTATTCATTAAAAATATTTATATTTATTTGTGTGAAAACAATAATAGATCTTAGTCAATGTTTTATAAGATATTAAAATCAAAATTGCTAATATAAAAATAAAACATAATTGTATATATTACAATAGTTTTATATAATCAAAAATATATTTATAAAATCTTAAAGTAAATAATTAATTATATCATATAAATTGACATATATATTATTACATTAATTGCCAATGACATTTAATGAAAATGACTAATAAAAAAGAAAATTGATTAAAGACAAAGAAAAATGCGGCTTAAAAATCGAGAGCAGTGGGAGTCGAACCGATAACTTCCAAGTCCTTAAAAAGTTACTTTAGCATTGGGTTACTACATATATTGTTGTAATTAATTTCCTTTTCTTAGAATATAGCAACCCTCACAAGAGTGGGTGGTTGATACCAAAAATTAAGAAGAAGCAGTTAACATCCTTGACTTCCTAGGTACCTATTGTTGACCATGTACTCGCTTCTCCAATGATCGCGCATTATGGAAAAAAAGTGGGAAGGCGGAAAACAAATCCATAAAAGGGGTGATCAAACCAAATAAAGTGCACTAGACGTACATCTCTCGACCTCGCCCCCAGATCTCCTTTTATTATTACACTACACAGTCCCTTAATCACGAGCGATTATATAAGTTTAAGTGTTTTAACCTTTAACTTTCAAACCTTACAAACGAGGCTGTTTGAAGCACTCACCCATATGCTTATGTGAGAATTGATCGCCACTCTTCTGACAAGGTTCAATCGAGTCCTTCATGATGGACATATGAATCCATGCACAAGAGGGAGGGTGAATTGCATGTTTTAGAAAAAAATAGTTTGACAAACCTTTAGCATTATTTTCATATTTAAATTCATTTAAAAATATTTTAGAAAGTAGCAGCGGGAAATAAAATTCGGAAAGAAAATATTTAAGGGATAGACAAATAACACCAGAAATTATAGAGGTTATGTAAAAAAGAAAATACTTAATCCACTCTCTAAGATTCTTGAGAGTATCCTGTAAATCTTAAGCGCTTATAGTAGGTTGAACTCAAACCCCTTTTACACAAAAATACTTTAGTACTTATGAACTACTGAATAATTTGAATTCTCTTTGTTGTATTTGCATGTGTAGCTCATCATCTTTTGAATTGGGATTTTGAAAACAAATAAAATTAGACGTGATTATTTTTATCCTGGTTCATTTGAACTCAAACTACTCCAGTCCACCCGTCAAGGTGATTTGCCTCTCTCAACGAGGTCTTAATCCATTAATCAGAACTTGATTACAGACCACTAAGACCACTGCCTTAGTCTTCTGAAGAACACCACAACTTGGTTTCTCAAGGAATTACAATTCACTAAAACAATTGTTTTAGTCTTTTCAAGAACACCACAACTTGGTTTCTCAAGGAATTACAATTCACAGATAATTAAAAATGTGTTTAAAAAAATGCTTCTAGAAAGCTATATCACAACTGTGATTTTTACACAAAAACACTTTAGCACTTATAAACTACTGAATAACACTTTAGCACTTATAAACTACTGAATGATTTGAATTCTCTTTGTTGTTTTTGCATGTGTAGTTCTCTGTATATTGTTGTTGTGCATTTACTTCATAGATGAATCCTTTATATAATTGTTTATGGAAAGTATCCATTGGAGACATCTTCAGTTATGTATGGAATGATGATAATTAACGTTGATTTTTATATCCATTAAAGCTAGATCCTGTTGGAAGATAACCGTTGCTTCAAATCTTTATTTAATGAATGGAAACACTTCAGAGTCTTTCATCCAAAACATGGATATAAGAGTTTGTAGAGTGGTCTGGTGCTATTTAGAAGTCTATCAGAACTTCGTTTAGAACGTGACTCTTTTAACATCTTCTAATCATGTTAGAGCTTCTGTATGTTCAGTTTAGAGTCTTCTTCTGACATTGGAGCTTCTCTTGAATCAGAATCTTCTAATGCTTTTTCTTAGCTCAGAGTCTTCTAATGCTTTCGCTTATCTCAGAGTCTTCTAACGCTTTCGCTTAGCTCAGAGTCTTCTAACGCTTTCGCTTAGCTCAGAGTATTTTAACACTTTTGCTTAGCTCAGAGTCTTATAACACTTTCGCTTAGCTCAGAGTCTTCTAATGCTTTCGCTTAGCTCAGAGTCTTCTGACGGACATAAGAACTTCTGTTCTTCTACTTTCGTCAGAACTTCTGTTCTTCTACTTTTCGTTAGAACTTCTGTTCCACTACTTTTCGTCAGAACTTTTGTTCCACTACTTTCGTCAGAACTTCTGTTCCACTACTTTCATCAGAACTTCTGTTCCACTAATTTTCGTCAGAGCTTCTATTTTATAAAAAATGCTTCTTTTCTTTTCAAGGTTAGAACTTTATCTGCATACTTTTAAAACAACCTTAGAAGCCAAAAATGTTTCATACAAAATATTTATTTATAATTGTCAGAACATGATAGTCATCAACAGTACTTGTTATCATCAAAACATCTAAGATTGGTGTAGAACGAAACTATGTTCTAACAGTTTATTCACCAATTGTACACTCCACAAACGTGATGCAAATAATTCCATTTCCCATCTTGGGTCATACGCCAAATTCCTCAAGGGTCTCATAGTTGAGAATGGGCATGGTCATTTTTACAAGGTTAATCGAAGCCCTAATTTGCATCGATTAACCATAACCTGAATAAACATTGGCCTATATACCAATTATCCATGCACAAGGGTTTCATGGTTGAAGATAGGAGTAACTATCTTCACGAGATTAATTAAGTCCATATACTTGATTAATCATAACCTGATTCAACTTCTCTTGGTCCATACAATAAAGCATTAAAACACTTTCAAATTAAATTAATTAATTGAATTTGTTTTCAAAAATGAATTTCACAAAAGCTTGGATGATGTTTTTTTAAATTGTTAGATGATAATCCAACGGTTTAAACAAACTTGAAGTCTTTAGATTGTTGGATGATAGCCCAATAAGCTAAAAAAACTTCTATCCGTGTCAAAAGCAGAGAGCGTTAAGTTGTTGGATATACGACGGTTTAATCGAATTGGAAGTCTTTAGGTTGTTGGATGATAGCCCAATAAGCTAAATACTTCTATCCGTTTCAAAAATAATAGAGTGGAATTCGTTTAAGTTGTTGGATGATATCCCGAAGATTTAATCAAATTTAGAATATTTAGGTTATTGGATGACATCCCAATAAGTTATATATTTTACTTCACTCGAAACGCTTAATAATGTGAACCCCGTTTCACTTCACCGATTTCATAATAAAGTTTTTGGGATGATAGAAGATTGGATGAGCTCACTCATTCAATTTCTAGTATTTGAATCATTAGATGATAGCCTAATGTTTCAGTATTTTTCACCTACTTAAAATCAACCCAACTCACTCAACTCTTTTTCCCACATATGCGATCATCAAACTCTTTTCTTACAAAGAGTGTGCCATACCATTTCAAATACAAACAAAGACTTAGATTTTCAAACAAACTAAACAAGTCAAAGTACAAGCATTTGAAATATCTAATGCACGAATTTTCTTATAAATTTAACACAACCAACCAAGGCATTATTAAGAGGAACTACGAACCTCTGACTTTCCCATTGCACAAGTGAGTACATAGGCACAAAATGCGATGTCTTTGGAGAGTTCAATAACCCATAAATAAAGACCATTCTTCTTTCTTCTTCCTTAACTTAACATTTATCAAATTAAATAAACATACGTAAACATACACGAACTAAATGGTTCTCATCGAGTACGATGGATGTGAGTAGTGCTAATACCTTCCCCTTACATAACAGACTCCCAAATTCATACATTTTGGTCTTGTAGACCGCCTTCTCTTTATTCGCGGGTTTTATCTATATTTTTCCGTTCCTTTGAAACAAATAAAATTAGGTGACGACTTCATTGTTTTGAAAAAATCAGTTATCGCACAAAACTTTATTATGTCTTCAAAAGTTGTAGATGTAGATTTTATGAGATTAGATTTTCTCATTCTCGTTTTCCCACCTTTCTTTAATGCAATAATTATTACTTCAATACATAAATGATAATAAGAAATAAAATATATAACAAGTAGATATCATGTTTGATTTAAGTTAGAATTAAAACATGAAATATCAAAACATGAAGGCAACATGAAATGACTAAATATTTCATTGAACAAATTTAATGAAATAAAACTATTATTAAACTAATTTTAACTAAATTAATTAAAATAGAATTATTATTATTATAAGGTAAATTCTTGGCTACCTATTAATATCAATTTTTTAGTCATTTTCTATTTTTTTTATACAAGGTTTGTTCGAGTGTTTTGTACGATTAAAATACATTAGTTGATTAATAGGTCAAATACTTACACATAAACTTAACTTTTATTGTTAAGAATGCAATGAAGGCGGTAATTAAAAATAAAAATTTCTAAAATCATCCAGTAAATCTAACCACAAAATGGTTTTAGCAAAGTAAAATATAGAAAGTTAAAAATATCTCTCACTCTATATAACACCATCAATTCATCCATTTATTTCTCATCAATTCTCAAATCAAATTATTATTGGTAAAACCATTAAAACATTAATTATCATCATAATGGCTTTCTCCAAATCATTCATCTGGCTCTACTTGTTGTTGCGACAATGTCAAGCATGAACAAGCTCGCTGTCTTCTTGAAGTAACCAAACTACCACAAGTGACTTTACCAAAACATTCTTTGCCAGATTCTGATTTGGATGTATTGCCATCAACTCTTCCACCATTGCACACTTCCATTCCATCTCTTCCTAAGCACATCAAGCCATTTCCCTTTCCTTCCATTGATTCAACAAACGACGTTCCATCAAGTTCCAGCTCCACTCAGCTTCGATACTCATATCACCCCATCGGCCTTTTCTCCTTCTTCCCATTTTTCTCCAAGTCTCCTTCAACCTCTAACCCTTAAAAAATCCTTTACAAGTTGCATTATGTAATCACCTAAATATATGCAGTATAGTATATACATTGTCTCATTCTTTTCATCGTGTAGTGAAATTGCATGCGGTTATAATGATTGTAGTATTTTTGTTGTATTAATTGTAATGGTTAAGAAATTTAGTATGAATTACACCAAAATGGAAGTAAAGCGTAATTATCGCTTCTCCTTTTTTGATTATTATTCTCCAGAACACTTTCAACCACTAATCCTTAAAAATTTCTTTACAAGCTTCATTATGTAATCAGGTAAATATATATAAATATAAGCAATTTATAGTACAAACGTTGCCTTATTTAATTTATCGAGTGTGATGAATTTGAACGGGGTTATAATGATAGTAGTACTTATGTTGCATTAATTGTATGGTAAAAAAATACACCAAAATGTAGACTTGTGTCATTCTTGAATTTATCTTTCTTGTTGGCAGAGCCGACTCAACAAATTTGGAGGCCTAAATCTTTATCTTATTTTTAAATATATATATATATATATATATATATATATATATATATATATTGAGAAAATTTGTAATAATTTTAGATTTTAAAATAAAAGAAACCAAAACTATTATTTTCTTCAATTAAGTTTCTAAATAACACAAATTTAATTAATATTCTTTGAAATATATTAATTTAATCCTTTATTATTATTAGACATTTATCAGATTATTTTTTTATCATCTTAATAGTGTGAATTTAGTATGATAATTTTATGTACTTCTTGAACTACAAAATAAAATTGTTATTTATTATAAATTAATAATTTATTAACTACATTTAGAGTATTATTTTGAAAATCCAATTTAAAATTATTCATTAAAAATATTTATATTTATTTGTGTGAAAACAATAATAGATCTTAGTCAATGTTTTATAAGATATTAAAATCAAAATTGCTAATATAAAAATAAAATATAACTGTATATATTACAATAGTTTTATATAATCAAAAATATATTTATAAAATCTTAAAATAAATAATTAATTATATCATATAAATTGTCATATATATTATTACATCAATTGCCAATGACATTCAATGAAAATGACTAATAAAGAAGAAAATTGATAAAAGACAAAGAAAAATGTGGCTTAAAAATCGAGAGCAGTGGGAGTTGAATCGATAACTTCCAAGTCCTTAAAAAGTTACTTTAGCATTGGGTTACTACATATATTGTTGTAATTAATTTCCTTTTCTTAGAATATAGCAACCCTCACAAGAGTGGGTGGTTGATACCAAAAATTAAGAAGAAGCAGTTAACATCCTTGACTTCCTAGGTACCTATTGTTGACCATGTACTCGCTTCTCCAATGATCGCGCATTATGGAAAAAAAGTGGGAAGGCGGAAAACAAATCCATAAAAGGGGTGATCAAACCAAATAAAGTGCACTAGACGTACATCTCTCGACCTCGCCCCCAGATCTCCTTTTATTATTACACTACACAGTCCCTTAATCACGAGCGATTATATAAGTTTAAGTGTTTTAACCTTTAACTTTCAAACCTTACAAACGAGGCTGTTTGAAGCACTCACCCATATGCTTATGTGAGAATTGATCGCCACTCTTCTGACAAGGTTCAATCGAGTCCTTCATGATGGACATATGAATCCATGCACAAGAGGGAGGGTGAATTGCATGTTTTAGAAAAAAATAGTTTGACAAGCCGTTAGCATTATTTTCATATTTAAATTCATTTAAAAATATTTTAGAAAGTAGCAGCGGGAAATAAAGTTCGGAAAGAAAATATTTAAGGGATAGACAAATAACACCAGAAATTATAGAGGTTATGTAAAAAAGAAAAGACTTAATCCACTCTCTAAGTTTCTTGGGAGTATCCTGTAAATCTTAAGAGCTTATAGTAGGTTGAACTCAAACCCCTTTTACACAAAAATACTTTAGCACTTATGAACTACTGAATGATTTGAATTCTCTTTGTTGTATTTGCATGTGTAGCTCATCATCTTTTGAATTGGGATTTTGAAAACAAATAAAATTAGACGTGATTATTTTTATCCTGGTTCATTTGAACTCAAACTATTCCAGTCCACCCGTCAAGGTGATTTGCCTCTCTCAACGAGATCTTAATCCATTAATCAGAACTTGATTACAGACCACTAAGACCACTGCCTTAGTCTTCTCAAGAACACCACAACTTGGTTTCTCAAGGAATTACAATTCACTAAAACAACTGTTTTAGTCTTCTCAAGAACACCACAACTTGGTTTCTCAAGGAATTATAATTAACAGATAATTAAAAATGTGTTTAAAAAAATGCTTCTAGAAAGCTATATCACAACTGTGATTTTTTCACAAAAACACTTTAGCACTTATAAACTACTGAATGATTTGAATTCTCTTTGTTGTTTTTGCATGTGTAGTTCTCTGTATATTGTTGTTGTGCATTTACTTCATAGATGAATCCTTTATATAATTGTTTATGGAAAGTATCCATTGGAGACATCTTCAGTTATGTATGGAATGATGATAATTAACGTTGATTTTTATATCCATTAAAGCTAGATCCTGTTGGAAGATAACCGTTGCTTCAAATCTTTATTTAATGAATGGAAACGCTTCAGAGTCTTTCATCCAGAACATGGATATAAGTGTTTGTAGAGTGGTCTGGTGCTATTTAGAAGTCTATCAGAACTTCGTTTAGAACGTGACTCTTTTAACATCTTCTAATCATGTTAGAGCTTCTGTATGTTTAGTTTAGAGTCTTCTTCTGACATTGGAGCTTCTCTTGAATCAGAATCTTCTAATGCTTTTGCTTAGCTCAGAGTCTTCTAATGCTTTCGCTTATCTCAGAGTCTTCTAACGCTTTCGCTTAGCTCAGAGTCTTCTAACGCTTTCTCTTAGCTCAGAGTATTTTAACACTTTTGCTTAGCTCAGAGTCTTATAACACTTTCGCTTAGCTCAGAGTCTTATAATGCTTTCGCTTAGCTCAGAGTCTTCTGACGGACATAAGAACTCTCGTTCTACTTTCGCCGAACTTCTTCTACTTTTCGTTAGAACTTCTGTTCCACTACTTTTCGTCAGAACATTTGTTCCACTACTTTTCGTCAGAACTTCTGTTCCACTACTTTCATCAGAACTTCTGTTCCACTAATTTTCGTCAGAGCTTCTATTTTATAAAAAATGCTTCTTTTCTTTTCAAGGTTAGAACTTTATCTGCATACTTTTAAAACAACCTTAGAAGCCAACAATGTTTCATACAAAATATTTATTTATAATTGTCAGAACATGATAGTCATCAACAGTACTTGTTATCATCAAAACATCTAAGATTGGTGTAGAACGAAACTATGTTCTAACAGTTTATTCACCAATTGTACACTCCACAAACGTGATGCAAATAATTCCATTTCCCATCTTGGCTCATACGCCAAATTCCTCAAGGGTCTCATAGTTGAGAATGGGCATGGTTATTTTCACAAGGTTAATCGAAGCCCTAATTTGCATCGATTAACCATAACCTGAATAAACATTGGCCTATATACCAATTATCCATGCACAAGGGTTTCATGGTTGAAGATAGGAGCAACTATCTTCACGAGATTAATTAAGTCCATATACTTGATTAATCATAACCTGATTCAACTTCTCTTGGTCTATATACTAAAGCATTAAAACACTTTCAAATTAAATTAATTAATTGAATTTATTTTCAAAAATGAATTTCACAAAAGCTTGGATGATGTTTTTTTAAATTGTTAGATGATAGTCCAACGGTTTAAACAAACTTGAAGTCTTTAGATTGTTGGATGATAGCCCAATAAGCTAAAAAACTTCTATCCGTGTCAAAAGCTAGAGCAGTATTCGGTTAAGTTGTTGGATGATAGCACGACGGTTTAATCGAATTGGAAGTCTTTAGGTTGTTGGATGATAGCCCAATAAGCTAAATACTTCTATCCGTGTCAAAAATAATAGAGTGGCATTCGTTTAAGTTGTTGGATGATATCCCGACGATTTAATCAAATTTAGAATATTTAGGTTATTGGATGACATCCCAATAAGTTAAATATTTTATTTCACTCGAAACGCTTAATAATGTGAACCCTGTTTCACTTCATCGATTTCATAATAAAGTTTTTGGGATGATAGAAGATTGGATGAGCTCACTCATTCAATTTCTAGTATTTGAATCATTAGATGATAGCCTAATGTTTCAGTATTTTTCACCTACTTAAAATCAACTCAACTCACTCAACTCTTTTTCCCACATATGCGATCATCAAACTCTTTTCTTACAAAGAGTGTGCAATAGCCATTTCAAATACAAACAAAGACTTAGGTTTTCAAACAAACTAAACAAGTCAAAGTTCAAGCATTTGAAATATCTAATGCACGAATTTTCTTATAAAATCAACACAACCAACCATGGCATTATTAAGAGGAACTACGAAACTCTGACTTTCCCATTGCACGAGTGAGTACATAGGCACAAAATGCGATGTCTTTGGAGAGTTCAATAACCCATAAATAAAGACCATTCTTCTTTCTTTTTCCTTAACTTAACATTTATCAAATTAAATAAACACACGTAAACATACACGAAGTAAATGGTTCCCATCGAGTACGATGGATGTGAGTAGTGCTAATACATTCCCCTTACATAACCGACTCCCAAATCCATACCTTTTGGTCTCGTAGACCGCCTTCTCTTTATTCGCGGGTTTTATCTATATTTTCCCGTTCCTTTGAAACAAATAAAATTAGGTGGCGACTTTATTGTTTTAAAAAAATCAGTTATCGCACATAACTTTATTATGTCTTCTAAAGTTGTAGATGTAGATTTTATGAGATTAGATTTTCCCATTCTCGTTTACCCACCTTTCTTTTATGCAATAATTATTACTTCAATACATAAATGATAATAAGAAATAAAATATATAACAAGTAGATATCATGTTTGATTTAAGTTAGAATTAAAACATGAAAAATCAAAACATGAAGGCAACATGAAATGACTAAATATTTCATTGAACAAATTTAATGAAATAAAACTATTATTAAACTAATTTTAACTAAATTAATTAAAATAGAATTATTATTATTATAAGGTAAATTCTTGGCTACCTATTAATATCAATTTTTTTTAATCATTTATCTATTTCTTTTTGCGGCTATACAAGGTTTGTTCGAGTGCATTCGTTTTGTACGATTAAAATACATTAGTTAATTAATAGGTCAAATACTTACACATAAACTCAACTTTTATTGTTAAGAATGCAATGAAGGAGGTAATTAAAAATAAAAATTTCTAAAATCATCCAAAAAATCTAACCACAAAATGGTTTTAGCAAAGTAAAATATAGAAAGTTAAAGAATATCTCTCACTCTATATAACACCATCAATTCATCCATTTCTTTCTCATCAATTCTCAAACCAAGTTCTCTCAACAAAACACATTGGGAACCAGATTAACCGGTTCAGTGGGCTGGATATTGGTGGTAAAAACCATTAAAAAACACTCATTAAGTTATAATCAATAATGGCTTTCTCCAAATCATTCATCCTGGCTCTACTTGTTGTTGCGACAATGTCAAGCATGACCACCGAAGCTCGTCGTCTTCTTGAAGTAACCAAACTACCACAAGTGATCCCAACTTTACCAAAACATTCTTTGCCAGATTCTGATTTGGGTGTATTGCCATCAACTCTTCCACCATTGCACACTTCCATTCCATCTCTTCCTAAGCACATCAAGCCATTTCCCTTTCCTTCCATTGATTCAACAAACGACGTTCCATCAAAGTTCGCTCCAGCTCCAGCTCCAGTTTCTGATACTCCCAAATCACCCCCTGTCGGCCTTTTCTCCTTCTTCCCATTTTTCTCCAAGTCTCCTTCAACCTCTAACCCTTAAAAAATCCTTTACAAGTTGCATTATGTAATCACCTAAATATATGCAGTATAGTATATACATTGTCTCATTCTTTTCACCGTGTAGTGAAATTGCATGAGGTTATAATGAATGTAGTATTTTTGTTGTATTAATTGTAATGGTTAAGAAATTTAGTATGAATTACACGAAAATGGAAGTAAAGCGTAATTATCGCTACTCCTTTTTTGATTATTATTCTCCAGAACACCTTCAACCACTAATCCTTAAAAATTTCTTTACAAGCTTCATTATGTAATCAGGTAAATATATATAAATATAAGCAATTTATAGTACAAACGTTGCCTCAATTAATTTATCGAGTGTGATGAATTTGAACGGGGTTATAATGATAGTAGTACTTATGTTGCATTAATTGTTTGGTAAATAAAAACACCAAAATGTAGACTTGTGTCATTCTTGAAGTTACTATCATGTTGTCTTTCTTGTTGGCAGAGCCGACTCAATAAATTTGGAGGCCTAAAATAAATCTTTATCTTATTTTTTAATATATATATATATATATATATATATATATATATATATATATATTGAGAAAATTTGTAATAATTTTATATTTTAAAATAAAAGAAACCAAAACTATTATTTTCTTCAATTTAGTTTCTAAATCACACAAATTTAATTAATATTCTTTGAAATATATTAATTTAATCCTTTATTATTATTAGACATTTATCGATTAGTTTTTATCATCTTAATAGTGTGAATTTAATATGATAATTTTATGTACTTCTTGAACTACAAAATAAAATTGTTATTTATTATAAATTTATAATTTACTAACTACATTTAGAGTATTATTTTGAAAATCCAATTTAAAATTATTCATTAAAAATATTTATATTTATTTGTGTGAAAACAATAATAGATCTTAGTCAATGTTTTATAAGATATTAAAATCAAAATTGCTAATATAAAATAAAATATAACTGTATATATTACAATAGTTTTATATAATCAAAAATATATTTATAAAATCTTAAAATAAATAATTAATTATATCATATAAATTGTCATATATATTATTACATCAATTGCCAATGACATTCAATGAAAATGACTAATAAAAAGAAAATTGTTACTACATATATTGTTGTAATTAATTTCCTTTTCTTACATTTATTTAATGATTAGTTTATTTTGAGGCCAACTATATAGCTCATATAAAAAAGTCTCTACAACGATGAGAAGACCTAACTAAACAAATAAAATCCAACTGTAGTAATGCATGCAATGGTGGAAGACTTAAAATAAGGTTTGTAGTGGATACAATTACAATATGTGTGATAACTCATATTGAGTAGTTATCAAAGGTTTTAAGATTTGTTGAGGATTAAAGATACATCAAACTATGAAGTGAGAAGTTGTGCATACGTGGTTTTTCTAAATTATAGATTGGGCCACAAGATATCATATATAAATTTGTTGATATTTCATAAAGGTATTGAATCGATGAGCCGATCTTCTTAGAATATAGCAACCTCACAAGAGTGGGTGGTTGATACCAACAATTAAGAAGAAGCGTTAAGATCCTTGACTTCCTAGGTACCTATTGTTGACTATGTACTCGCTTCTCCAATGATCGCGCATTATGGAAAAAAGAAGGCGGAAAACAAATCCATAAAGGGGTGATCAAACCAAATAAAGTGCACTAGACGTACATCTCTCGACCTCCCCCCCAGATCTTCTTTTATTATTACACTACACAGTCCCTTAATCACGAGCGATTATATAAGTTTAAGTGCTTTAACCTTTAACTTTCGAACCTTTCAAACGAGGTTGTTTGAAGCACTCACCCATATGCTTATGTGAGAATTGATCGCTACTCTTCTGACAAGGTTCAATCGAGTCTTTCATGATGGACATATGAATCCATGCACAAGAGGGAGGGGGAATTGCATGTTTTAGAAAAAAATAGTTTGACAAACCTTTAGCATTGTTTTCATACTTAAATTCATTTAAAATATTTTAGAAAGTAGCAATGGAAATAAAATTCGAAAGAAAATATTTAAGGGATAGACAAATAACACCGTAAATTATAGAGGTTATGTAAAATAGAAAAGATTTAATCCACTCTCTAAGTTTCTTGAGAGTATCCTGTAAATCTTAAGAGCTTATAGTAGGCTGAACTCTCAAACCCCTTTTACACAAAAATACTTTAGCACTTATGAACTATGAATTATTTGAATTCCTTTGTTGTATTTATGTGTATAGCTCATCATATTTGGAATTGGGATTTTGAAATCAAATAAAATTAGACATGATTATTTTTATCCGGTTCATTTGAATTCAAACTACTTCACCCGTAAAGGTGATTTACCTCACTCAACGAGGTCTTAATCCACTAATCGAACTTAATTATGCACCACTAATACAACGCCTTAGTCTTCTCAAGAACACCGTAACTTGGTTTCTCAAGGAATTACAATTCACTAAAACAACTGTTTTAGTCTTCTGAAGAACACCACAACTTGGTTTCTCAAGGAATTACAATTCATAGATAATTAAAAATGTGTTTAAAAAATGCTTCTAGAAAGCTATATCACAACTGTGATTTTTACACAAAAACACTTTAGCACTTATAAACTACTGAATGATTTGAATTCTCTTTGTAGTTTTTACATGTGTAGTTCTCTGTATATTGTTGTTGTGCGTTAACTTCATGGATGAATCCTTTATATAGTTGTTTGTGTAAAGTATCTGTTAGAGACATCTTAAGTTGTATATGGAATGATGATAATTAGCGTTGGTTTTTCTTTCCATAAAAGCGAGATCCTCTTGGAATATAATTGTTGCTTCAAATCTTTATTTAATGAATGGCAACGATCGTAGTCTTTCATCTAGAACATGGATATCGAGTTTGTAGAACAGTTTGGTGCTATTTAGATGTCAATCGAACTTCGTTTAGAGCGTGAATCTTTTAATATTTTCTAATCATGTCAAAGCTTTTGTATGTTCGGTAGTCTCCGACATTGGAGCTTTCTTCAATCGAATCTTCTAATGCTTTTGCTTAGCTCGTAGTCTTCTAGTGGTTTCACTTAGCTCGAGTCTTCTAACGCTTTCGCTAGGTCGAGCCGCTTAGCTCGTAGTATTCTAATGCTTTTGCTTAGCTCGAGTCTTCTAATGCTTTTGCTTAGCTCGAGTCTTCTAATGCTTTCAGTTAGCTCAGAGTCTTCTAATAGACATAAGAAGTTCTTTCTTTCGAACTTCTCGTTCTTCTACTTTTCTCGAACCTCCACTACATTTCTTGAACTTTTGTTCCACTAATTTTCGCATAACTTGCTCCACTACTTCGTAACTTTTGTTCCATTATTTTTTGTCAAAGCTTCTGTTTTATAAAAACTCTTCTTTTCTTTTCAAGGATAGAACTTTATCTGCATACTTTTAAAACAACCGTAGAAGCCAACAATGTTTCATACAAAGTATTTGTTTATAATTGTCAGAACATGTTAGTCATCAACAGTACTTGTTATTATCAAAACATCTAAGATTGGTGTAGAACCAAACTATGTTCTAACAGTTTATTCACCAATTTTACACTCCACACACGTGATGCAACTAATTCCATTTCCCATTTTGGGTCATACGCCAAATTCCTCAAGGGTCTCATAGTTGAGAATGGGCATGGTCATTTCACAAGGTTAATCAAGCCTTAGTTTGCATCGATTAACCATAACATAAACATTGGCCCATATACCAATTTTCCATGCACAAGGGTTTCATGGTTGAGATAGAGCACCTATCTTCACGAGATTAATTAAGTCCATATACTTGATTAATCATAACCTGATTCAACTTCTCTTGGTCCATACACCAAAGCATTAAAACACTTTCAAATTACAGTAATTAATTGAATTTGTTTTCAAAAATGAATTTCACAAAAGCTTGGATGATGTTTTTTTAAATTGTTAGATGATAGTCCAACGGTTTAAACAAACTTGAAGTCTTTAGATTGTTGGATGATATCCCAATAAGCTAAAAAACTTCTATCCGTGTCAAAAGCTAGAAAGATTCGGTTAAGTTGTTGGATGATAGCCCGGTTTAATCGAATTGGAAGTTTTTAGGTTGTTGGATGATAGCCCAATAAGCTAAATACTACTATCCGTATAAAAAATAACAGTGGAATTCGTTCAAGTTGTTGGATGATAGCCCGACGATTTAATCGAATTTAGAATATTTAGGTTATTGGATGACATCCCAATAAGTTAAATATTTTATTTCACTCGAAACACTTAATAATGTGAACCCCGTTTCAATTCACTGATTTTATAATAAAGTTTTTGGGATGATAGACGATTGGATGAGCTCACTCATTCAATTTCTAGTATTTGAATCATTAGATGATAGCCAAATGTTTTAGTACTTTTCACCTACTTAAATTCAACTCAACTCACTCATCTCTTTTTTGCACGTATGCGATCATCAAACCCTTTTCTTACAAAGAGTGTGCAATAGCCATTTCAAATACGAAAAAGACTTAGATTTTCAAACAAACTAAACAAGTCAAAGTTCAAGCATTTGAAATATCAAATGTACAAATTTTCTTATAAAATTAACACAACCAACCAAGGCATTATTTAGAGGAACTACGAAACTCTGACTTTCCCATTGCACGAGTGAGTACATAGGCACAAAATGCAATGCCTTTGTAGAGTTCAATAACCAATAAATAAAGACCATTCTTCTTTCTTCTTCCTTAACTTAAAATTTATAAATTAAATAAACACACGTAGACATACACGAACTAAATGGTTCCCATCGAGTACGATGGATGTGAGGAGTGCTAATACATTCCCCTTACATAACCGACTTCCAAATCCATACCTTTTGGTCTCGTAGACCGCCTTTTCTTTATTCGCGGGTTTTATCTATATTTTCCTGTTCCTTTGAAACAAATAAAATTAGGTGGCGACTTCATTGTTTTAAAAAATCAGTTATCGCACATGACTTTATTATGTCTTCTAAAGTTGTAGATGTAGATTTTATGAGATTAGATTTTCCCATTCTCGTTTACCCACCTTTCTTTTATGCAATAATTATTAATTCAATATATAAATGATAATAAGAAAGAAAATATATCACAAGTAGATATCATGTTTGACTTAAGTTAGAATTAAAACATGAAAAATCAAAACATGAAGGCAACATGAATTGACTCAATATTTCATTGAACAAATTTAATGAAATAAAACTATTATTAAATTTTTTTAAACTAATTTAATAAAAATAAAATTATTATTATTATTATAAGGTAAATTCTTGGCTACCTATTAATATCAATTTTTTTTAGTCATTTATCTATTTCTTTTTGCGGCTATACAAGGTTTGTTCGAGTGCATTCGTTTTGTACGATTAAAATACATTAGTTGATTAATAGGTCAAATACTTACACATAAACTCAACTTTTATTGTTAAGAATGCAATGAAGGCGGTAATTAAAAATCAAAATTTCTAAAATTATCCAAAAAATCTAACCACAAAATGGTTTTAGCAAAGTAAAATATAGAAAGTTAAAAAATATCTCTCACTCTATATAACACCATCAATTCATCCATTTCTTTCTCATCAATTCTCAAACCAAGTTCTCTCAACAAAACACATTGGGAACCAGATTAACCGGTTCAGTGGGCTGGATATTGGTGGTTAAAACCATTAAAAAGCACTCATTAAGTTATCATCAATAATGGCTTTCTCCAAATCATTCATCCTGGCTCTACTTGTTGTTGCGACAATGTCAAGCATGAACACCGAAGCTCGTCGTCTTCTTGAAGTAACCAAACTACCACAAGTGATCCCAACTTTACCAAAACATTCTTTGCCAGATTATGATTTGGATGTATTGCCATCAACTCTTCCACCATTGCACACTTCCATTCCATCTCTTCCTAAGCACATCAAGCCATTTCCCTTTCCTTCCATTGATTCAACAAACGACGTTCCATCAATGTCCGCTCCAGCTCCAGCTCCAGTTTCTGATACTCCCAAATCACCCCCTGTCGGCCTTTTCTCCTTCTTCCCATTTTTCTCCAAGTCTCCTTCAACCTCTAACCCTTAAAAAATCCTTTACAAGTTGCATTATGTAATCACCTAAATATATGCAGTATAGTATATACATTGTCTCATTCTTTTCACCGTGTAGTGAAATTGCATGAGGTTATAATGATTGTAGTATTTTTGTTGTATTAATTGTAATGGTTAAGAAATTTAGTATGAATTACACCAAAATGGAAGTAAAACGTAATTATCACTACTCCTTTTTGGATTATTATTCTCCAGAACACCTTCAACCACTAATCCTTAAAAATTTCTTTACAAGCTTCATTATGTAATCAGGTAAATATATATAAATAAAAGCAATTTATAGTACAAATGTTGCCTCATTTAATTTATCGAGTGTGATGAATTTGAACGGGGTTATAATGATAGTAGTACTTATGTTGCATTAATTGTTTGGTAAATAAAAACACCAAAATGTAGACTTGTGTCATTCTTGAAGTTACTATCATGTTGTCTTTCTTGTTGGCAGAGCCGACTCAATAAATTTGGAGGCCTAAAATAAATCTTTATCTTATTTTTTAATATATATATATATATATATATATATATATATATATATATATATATATATATATATATATATATATATATATTGAGAAAATTTGTAATAATTTTATATTTTAAAATAAAAGAAACCAAAACTATTATTTTCTTCAATTTAGTTTCTAAATAACACAAATTTAATTAATATTCTTTGAAATATATTAATTTAATCCTTTATTATTATTAGACATTTATCAGATTAGTTTTTTATCATCTTAATAGTGTGAATTTAATATGATAATTTTATGTACTTCTTGAACTACAAAATAAAATTGTTATTTATTATAAATTTATAATTTACTAACTACATTTAGAGTATTATTTTGAAAATCCAATTTAAAATTATTCATTAAAAATATTTATATTTATTTGTGTGAAAACAATAATAGATCTTAGTCAATGTTTTATAAGATATTAAAATCAAAATTGCTAATATAAAAATAAAATATAACTGTATATATTACAATAGTTTTATATAATCAAAAATATATTTATAAAATCTTAAAATAAATAATTAATTATATCATATAAATTGTCATATATATTATTACATCAATTGCCAATGACATTCAATGAAAATGACTAATAAAAAAGAAAATTGGGTTACTACATATATTGTTGTAATTAATTTCCTTTTCTTACATTTATTTAATGATTAGTTTATTTTGAGGCCAACTATATAGCTCATATAAAAAAGTCTCTACAACGATGAGAAGACCTAACTAAACAAATAAAATCCAACTGTAGTAATGCATGCAATGGTGGAAGACTTAAAATAAGGTTTGTAGTGGATACAATTACAATATGTGTGATAACTCATATTGAGTAGTTATCAAAGGTTTTAAGATTTGTTGAGGATTAAAGATACATCAAACTATGAAGTGAGAAGTTGTGCATACGTGGTTTTTCTAAATTATAGATTGGGCCACAAGATATCATATATAAATTTGTTGATATTTCATAAAGGTATTGAATCAGATGAGCCTGATCTTCTTAGAATATAGCAACCCTCACAAGAGTGGGTGGTTGATACCAACAATTAAGAAGAAGCAGTTAAGATCCTTGACTTCCTAGGTACCTATTGTTGACCATGTACTCGCTTCTCCAATGATCGCGCATTATGGAAAAAAAGTGGGAAGGCGGAAAACAAATCCATAAAAGGGGTGATCAAACCAAATAAAGTGCACTAGACGTACATCTCTCGACCTCCTCCCCAGATCTTCTTTTATTATTACACTACACAGTCCCTTAATCACGAGCGATTATATAAGTTTAAGTGCTTTAACCTTTAACTTTCGAACCTTTCAAACGAGGTTGTTTGAAGCACTCACCCATATGCTTATGTGAGAATTGATCGCTACTCTTCTGACAAGGTTCAATCGAGTCTTTCATGATGGACATATGAATCCATGCACAAGAGGGAGGGGGAATTGCATGTTTTAGAAAAAAATAGTTTGACAAACCTTTAGCATTGTTTTCATACTTAAATTCATTTAAAAATATTTTAGAAAGTAGCAGCGGGAAATAAAATTCGGAAAGAAAATATTTAAGGGATAGACAAATAACACCAGAAATTATAGAGGTTATGTAAAACAGAAAAGATTTAATCCACTCTCTAAGTTTCTTGAGAGTATCCTGTAAATCTTAAGAGCTTATAGTAGGCTGAACTCTCAAACCCCTTTTACACAAAAATACTTTAGCACTTATGAACTACTGAATTATTTGAATTCCCTTTGTTGTATTTGCGTGTATAGCTCATCATATTTGGAATTGGGATTTTGAAATCAAATAAAATTAGACATGATTATTTTTATCCTGGTTCATTTGAATTCAAACTACTTCAGTCCACCCGTAAAGGTGATTTACCTCACTCAACGAGGTCTTAATCCACTAATCAGAACTTAATTACAGACCACTAATACAACTGCCTTAGTCTTCTCAAGAACACCGTAACTTGGTTTCTCAAGGAATTACAATTCACTAAAACAACTGTTTTAGTCTTCTGAAGAACACCACAACTTGGTTTCTCAAGGAATTACAATTCACAGATAATTAAAAATGTGTTTAAAAAATGCTTCTAGAAAGCTATATCACAACTGTGATTTTTACACAAAAACACTTTAGCACTTATAAACTACTGAATGATTTGAATTCTCTTTGTAGTTTTTACATGTGTAGTTCTCTGTATATTGTTGTTGTGCGTTAACTTCATGGATGAATCCTTTATATAGTTGTTTGTGTAAAGTATCTGTTAGAGACATCTTAAGTTGTATATGGAATGATGATAATTAGCGTTGGTTTTTCTTTCCATAAAAGCGAGATCCTCTTGGAATATAATTGTTGCTTCAAATCTTTATTTAATGAATGGCAACGATTCAGAGTCTTTCATCTAGAACATGGATATCAGAGTTTGTAGAACAGTTTGGTGCTATTTAGATGTCAATCAGAACTTCGTTTAGAGCGTGAATCTTTTAATATTTTCTAATCATGTCAAAGCTTTTGTATGTTCAGTTCAGAGTCTTCTCCTGACATTGGAGCTTCTCTTCAATCAGAATCTTCTAATGCTTTTGCTTAGCTCAGAGTCTTCTAGTGGTTTCACTTAGCTCAGAGTCTTCTAACGCTTTCGCTTAGGTCAGAGTCTTCTAACGCTTTCGCTTAGCTCAGAGTATTCTAATGCTTTTGCTTAGCTCAGAGTCTTCTAATGCTTTTGCTTAGCTCAGAGTCTTCTAATGCTTTCAGTTAGCTCAGAGTCTTCTAACAGACATAAGAAGTTCTGTTTTCTACTTTCGTCAGAACTTCTGTTCTTCTACTTTTCGTCTGAACTTCTGTTCCACTACATTTCTTCGGAACTTTTGTTCCACTAATTTTCGTCATAACTTCTGTTCCACTACTTTCGTCAGAACTTTTGTTCCATTATTTTTTGTCAAAGCTTCTGTTTTATAAAAACTCTTCTTTTCTTTTCAAGGATAGAACTTTATCTGCATACTTTTAAAACAACCGTAGAAGCCAACAATGTTTCATACAAAGTATTTGTTTATAATTGTCAGAACATGTTAGTCATCAACAGTACTTGTTATTATCAAAACATCTAAGATTGGTGTAGAACCAAACTATGTTCTAACAGTTTATTCACCAATTTTACACTCCACACACGTGATGCAACTAATTCCATTTCCCATTTTGGGTCATACGCCAAATTCCTCAAGGGTCTCATAGTTGAGAATGGGCATGGTCATTCTCACAAGGTTAATCGAAGCCTTAGTTTGCATCGATTAACCATAACATAAACATTGGCCCATATACCAATTTTCCATGCACAAGGGTTTCATGGTTGACGATAGGAGCACCTATCTTCACGAGATTAATTAAGTCCATATACTTGATTAATCATAACCTGATTCAACTTCTCTTGGTCCATACACCAAAGCATTAAAACACTTTCAAATTACAGTAATTAATTGAATTTGTTTTCAAAAATGAATTTCACAAAAGCTTGGATGATGTTTTTTTAAATTGTTAGATGATAGTCCAACGGTTTAAACAAACTTGAAGTCTTTAGATTGTTGGATGATATCCCAATAAGCTAAAAAACTTCTATCCGTGTCAAAAGCTAGAGCAGTATTCGGTTAAGTTGTTGGATGATAGCCCGGCGGTTTAATCGAATTGGAAGTTTTTAGGTTGTTGGATGATAGCCCAATAAGCTAAATACTACTATCCGTATAAAAAATAACAGTGGAATTCGTTCAAGTTGTTGGATGATAGCCCGACGATTTAATCGAATTTAGAATATTTAGGTTATTGGATGACATCCCAATAAGTTAAATATTTTATTTCACTCGAAACACTTAATAATGTGAACCCCGTTTCAATTCACTGATTTTATAATAAAGTTTTTGGGATGATAGACGATTGGATGAGCTCACTCATTCAATTTCTAGTATTTGAATCATTAGATGATAGCCAAATGTTTTAGTACTTTTCACCTACTTAAATTCAACTCAACTCACTCATCTCTTTTTTGCACGTATGCGATCATCAAACCCTTTTCTTACAAAGAGTGTGCAATAGCCATTTCAAATACGAAAAAGACTTAGATTTTCAAACAAACTAAACAAGTCAAAGTTCAAGCATTTGAAATATCAAATGTACGAATTTTCTTATAAAATTAACACAACCAACCAAGGCATTATTTAGAGGAACTACGAAACTCTGACTTTCCCATTGCACGAGTGAGTACATAGGCACAAAATGCAATGCCTTTGTAGAGTTCAATAACCAATAAATAAAGACCATTCTTCTTTCTTCTTCCTTAACTTAAAATTTATAAATTAAATAAACACACGTAGACATACACGAACTAAATGGTTCCCATCGAGTACGATGGATGTGAGGAGTGCTAATACATTCCCCTTACATAACCGACTTCCAAATCCATACCTTTTGGTCTCGTAGACCGCCTTTTCTTTATTCGCGGGTTTTATCTATATTTTCCTGTTCCTTTGAAACAAATAAAATTAGGTGGCGACTTCATTGTTTTAAAAAATCAGTTATCGCACATAACTTTATTATGTCTTCTAAAGTTGTAGATGTAGATTTTATGAGATTAGATTTTCCCATTCTCGTTTACCCACCTTTCTTTTATGCAATAATTATTAATTCAATATATAAATGATAATAAGAAAGAAAATATATCACAAGTAGATATCATGTTTGACTTAAGTTAGAATTAAAACATGAAAAATCAAAACATGAAGGCAACATGAATTGACTCAATATTTCATTGAACAAATTTAATGAAATAAAACTATTATTAAATTTTTTTAAACTAATTTAATAAAAATAAAATTATTATTATTATTATAAGGTAAATTCTTGGCTACCTATTAATATCAATTTTTTTTAGTCATTTATCTATTTCTTTTTGCGGCTATACAAGGTTTGTTCGAGTGCATTCGTTTTGTACGATTAAAATACATTAGTTGATTAATAGGTCAAATACTTACACATAAACTCAACTTTTATTGTTAAGAATGCAATGAAGGCGGTAATAAAAATCAAAATTTCTAAAATTATCCAAAAAATCTAACCACAAAATGGTTTTAGCAAAGTAAAATATAGAAAGTTAAAAAATATCTCTCACTCTATATAACACCATCAATTCATCCATTTCTTTCTCATCAATTCTCAAACCAAGTTCTCTCAACAAAACACATTGGGAACCAGATTAACCGGTTCAGTGGGCTGGATATTGGTGGTTAAAACCATTAAAAAGCACTCATTAAGTTATCATCAATAATGGCTTTCTCCAAATCATTCATCCTGGCTCTACTTGTTGTTGCGACAATGTCAAGCATGAACACCGAAGCTCGTCGTCTTCTTGAAGTAACCAAACTACCACAAGTGATCCCAACTTTACCAAAACATTCTTTGCCAGATTCTGATTTGGATGTATTGCCATCAACTCTTCCACCATTGCACACTTCCATTCCATCTCTTCCTAAGCACATCAAGCCATTTCCCTTTCCTTCCATTGATTCAACAAACGACGTTCCATCAATGTCCGCTCCAGCTCCAGCTCCAGTTTCTGATACTCCCAAATCACCCCCTGTCGGCCTTTTCTCCTTCTTCCCATTTTTCTCCAAGTCTCCTTCAACCTCTAACCCTTAAAAAATCCTTTACAAGTTGCATTATGTAATCACCTAAATATATGCAGTATAGTATATACATTGTCTCATTCTTTTCATCGTGTAGTGAAATTGCATGAGGTTATAATGATTGTAGTATTTTTGTTGTATTAATTGTAATGGTTAAGAAATTTAGTATGAATTACACCAAAATGGAAGTAAAGCGTAATTATCGCTACTTCTTTTTGGATTAATATTCTCCAGAACACCTTCAACCACTAATCCTTAAGAATTTCTTTACAAGATGCATTTGTAATCAGGTAAATATATATAAATATAAACAATTTATAGTACAAGCATTGCCTCATTTAATTTATCGAGTGTGATGAATTTGAATGGGGTTATAATGATAGTAGTAGTTATGTTGCATTAATTGTATGGTAAAAAATACACCAAAATGTAGACTTGGTCATTCTTGAAGTTACTATCATGTTATCTTTCTTGTTGGCTGTGCCGACTCAACAAATTTGGAGGCCTAAAATAAATCTTTACCTTATTTTTTATATATATATATATATATATATATATATATATATATATATATATATATATATATATATGAGAAAATTTGTAATAATTTATTATTTTAAAATAAAAGAAACCAAAACTATTATTTTCTTCAATTAAGTTTCTAAATAATACAAATTTAATTAATATTCTTTGAAATATATTAATTTTATTAATTTAATTCTTTATTATTATTAGACATTTATCATGTTATTTTTTTATCATGTTAATAGTGTGAATTTAATATGATAATTTTATGTACTTCTTGAACTACAAAATAAGATTGTTATTTATTATAAATATATAATTTATTAGCTACATTTAGAGTATTATTTTGAAAATCCAATTAAAAATTATTCATTAAAATTATTTATATTTATTTGTGTGAAAACAATAATAGATCTTAGTCAATGTTTTATAAGATATTAAAATCAAAATTGCTAATATAAAAATAAAACATAATTGTATATATTACAATAGTTTTATATAATCAAAAATATATTTATAAAATCTTAAAGTAAATAATTAATTATATCATATAAATTGACATATATATTATTACATTAATTGCCAATGACATTTAATGAAAATGACTAATAAAAAAGAAAATTGATTAAAGACAAAGAAAAATGCAGCTTAAAAATCGAGAGCAGTGGGAGTCGAACCGATAAGTTCCAAGTCCTTAAATAGTTCTTTAGCATTGGGTTACTACATATATTGTTGTAACTAATTTACTTTTCTTACATTTTGTTGTACCCCAATATTTACCCTTTTCATTTTTTAATAAATAATTGGCTAACACTTAATTATTAGGTGCATCGCATACATATCATTCATGCATTGATCATGGGTTCGAGATTTTCCAATCGTATGAATCTGTACAATTCTGAAGAAGATGTTTGTTTCTCAAAAGTTGAATATTTGAGGTTCTGTCAATTCGGGCGTCATTTCAATACGCAAGCGTGTCCAGAAGCTTCTGATTATTATCTCGCAAGTTTTGGTATTTTGATCGTCTATCAGGTGGATGCTGATTACAATTTCAAGCTACAGTGTGTTGTGGTCGGATATTTGAACCCGAACTGATTCTATGGCCTTCCGTGAGTTATGAAGCATCGGTATTTGGCTTATCGATCTACGCGATTTATCAGAAAATCAAGAACGAACAGATAAAATGATATTTGAGCGCGTGTATCAGAAAGTCAACAAAAGTCAAAGTTTGACTGAGTGGAGTTTTTGGTCAAAATTACGGTCAAAAGTCGACATTTGAGAAAATGCGATCATTTGCTGAGAAAAATCGGAAGAATCGGGTGAAAATGAGGTTTCTTGCATTTTAAGTAATTTTGGACTTAGAAATTTTTTCTAAGTTTTAAGGTACTTTGTGTTCACGGAGCCATGTTGCCGCATCCGTATCTTACCCGTCTGTGGTCAGAAGTTTGTGAATTGATAGTCGTTGGAAAGAGCGCATTTCATACTCCGACTTTGTCCTGCTGAAGATTTTTCCAGAAATGCCCGGATTTCGAGTTATAAAACTCCGAAGTTTGAAGTTCATAACTTTTGAAGTTTTACACTTGGTAAAATTTTGGGTGTTTTTAACATGTTCAAGCGCTCGACTTCGGAGGCAATTTACACGTGTTTCGAGGCGTCGATTCGAATTAAGTTCAATATCAAAGTTGTTCATTTAATGGCAATCTACAACTTTGCTGAAGAAATCGAATCCATTCGGGAAACGTGTCAAAAATCACAGAGCTCGGAAGTTACGATTTATCATTCCTCAAATCTCAACACTTAGAAATATTTTGAAGTGTTTGTTTCTATGCTTTTGCTGACAGCTTCAGGGTCGATTTTATTATAGTTCATGGCTCCGAATCGAAAAATGCTCAACTGGAAAGTTGTTCATCTCACGGAGGTCTAAAACTTTGTTGGAGGAGTCGAATTCATTCGGGACTCGGATCGGAAGTTATAAAGCTCAGAAAATAAGAACTCATTATGCTTGTTAAATTCGAGTATTTTTGTGCACATGTTCAGGGCTGTTTTCGTCATTGATTCGGTCGCCGCAAGAAGAAATTCCGAACATGAAAGTTTGAGTTTGTAATTCCATCTACAAGTTCCGTTTAGAAACTTTTCCATTTCGGACGTCAGAGCTGGAAGATACGGAGCACCGTAAGTGACAGCTCGAAGTTGTTAAAACGCAAGACATGCACCAGATTTGCCCAGCCCAGGCCAAGCATTTCATCGAACAGTCACGGTACAATTTTCAAACACTTTTTATTCGATGATTAAGGCTTCGTTCGGATTTTTGTCGAACTAAAGAATTGCAGTATCACACGCGAGCTTTCCAACAGTGTCGGGTTTGCGTTATTCGGTCGAGTATTGAAGGAATTATAAGACCTTAAAGTCAAAAAGAATATTCGGTAAACTTTTGCCGTCATCGTCGTTATTTTGTAAATTATGATTTCTCATCTTCAGAGCTGATTTGAGGCATGCTACGGGTTTCAAATCGAAAAGTTTTGAACACGAAAATTGTTCGCGGAAGTTTGTTCTCTAACTTTGGTGTACGTATTTTTTTTCGAAAGAGCGTTCTATCTCGATTTATTGAGTGCATAAAGGGGGTGCATGACATTTTGAAATATTGTTCAGAATTTGTGACAATTAAAGTCGGCGACTGTTTTGACATTGGTGACCGAACAGTGAGGTGCATGCATATAATGGCAATAGAATGCAAAGGAAACGGTGGCATAACAAAACTAACAGAATCCAAATTCTCACATTTACTCCATTCTTCTTCCAATCATAACCTTCACCATTTTTTTTTCTCTCACAAAAAACTAACAGTAACACCTTCACCTTCTTTCTCCATCCAAAAAAAAAAACGGGATTGGTTTCTTTTTCTTCCACTGCTCTCTAACAACCGAAAGATAGCAGAATCATTTTTCTCTTTTTTCTCATCAACAACCACGTAACAACCTTCATTCACTCGCTCCAACAAAAAAAAAACTCTAACAGAACACACTGCCACCATTTCTTTCCTTTTCTTTTCACACCATAACCAATCTTCTTCACCAATTCCTTTTTATTCAACAAACTCCAAAACTAGCATAAACCATTTCTCTCCCTCTGCACCATAATGATCATTACCCTTCATTCTTCTTCTTTTTTTTATTCTTTTCTTTCTTCTCCATCCACACCACAATCTCACTGCATCGCTCTCTCTCACCTTACCTCACTTTCTTCCTCTCGCGATCACCACAAACCTGTAACAAACAGGTTCTGACACAGTTACCACCCTCTCTTTCTCTTTTCGCAACCACCTGCAACAAATTCTTTTCGCCACCACCATGAACAAGAATCCATAACAGAGTCATGCAACTCCTTTCATCCATTAATCGTAACGACTTCCACGAATAACGGTTACAAATCGTAATCTCTTCCATTCTTGCTGACAGCGGAAATTCTTTCTCTCGGCCTGAGCTTTATTATCACCTCCAAGCCAAACGGTTACAGAACACTCGATACTTCTCATGCCGTAAGAAGCAGAATTGCAATAACTTGGGATTGGTTACGATGCGGACGAACTCTCTTTCTTCTCCCTGACTGTTTCATACCGGATTCACTCGTGATAAGCTAAGGAAGACAGTTTCAACGGAACTCATGGAGGCTGAGAATATTGTTATGTTCATCGTTTCGAGGAGTATTTCATGAAGTTTTCCGAAGAAAGCCATGTTCGTGTAATCTTCAAACCGGTAAGTCGTTCGAATTCGCTTCATCGTGATAGTTTTGGCATGCTAATTTGCATCTTTTGCATCAACGCGTCTAGAATAATCTGGAATTGATATAGACTCGGATTAGATTGAGTGTTGATGTACGACATAGGCATGCTTCAGATCTCAAAATCTTGCAGTGTAATTGCTATAGGAAGCTGTTAGATTAAGTAAGTTTGAACCTCAGATCGGAAGTTTAAGCAACGGGACAAGTTAAATGTTGCAATTTCCCTGCAAACACGGTGTTTTCCGGCCAAGTTTGCGCCGGAAATGGTGATCGGAATCTAGTTCCGGCGGTTTTGTTTCCCAGCCTCATGCGTGTCGCCATCTCACTCGTTCATGTATTTTTTCCATACCCACCAGCAGGATTGCGCCACGTGTTCTTTTATTCGTATTTATAAAAAAAAAATCTGAATAATATAACTTAAGAGGACTTGACCAATTGATACTACATGTCATATATAACAGATTAATAAAACGTGACATTGAAAAATTATGAATATAAAAAAAATAATAATTTAAGACTTTTTTGTTTATAAGAAATTGGACAATAAAAAAAAACGCAGAAATGGACTTAGGTACAAATTGGTCTGGGCTTTAGGTCCCTGCTATCTTACACCCCCCTTTATTCTGGGCCCAGCGTGACAATAACACAGTTTAGTTCATTTTACAGATTCTGGTTTACACCCCCTGTTTCTACATTTCACATATTGACATATAGCTTAATTTTGATTTCGATTTCGATTATTTCGACATGTAAAAAATCTATAAAAAACATATTATGAAATTTTAGGATATTAGAATATTTTTGAATTTTTTTTAATATTTTTTTAATATTTTTTTAATATTTTTTTAATATTAGAATATATTCTGATTTTTTCGATTCTGATGGTGAACAGTAGTCACCTTAGTCATGCTTGGCTACTGTTTGCACTCCATTTCATGCAGGGACGCACGACGCATACATATGCGGCTCGTTTTGTCCATATTCACACTTTTCCTTTGCTTGCGTTTTGGGTCTAACTCCCTTTTTGCAGGTTTCTCATGTTCGTATACCCACGTATACGTCCTTGTACTTGCCTCTTGGGTCCAACTCCCTTTCCGCAGTTTGCTACGCGTTTGTATACCCACGTATACATCTGTTTGTCTGTTTTTTGGGTCTAACTCCCTTCTTGCGTGTGTTTTGCATTTGTACACCCACGTGTGCATTTCTATACTTGTTTTTTGGGTCTAACTCCTTCTTGCGGTGTTTTGCGGTTGTACACCGTGTGCATTTCTATACTTGTTTTTGGGTCTAACTCCCTTCTTGCAGGTGTTTTGTGTTTGTACACCCACGTGTACATCCTTTTGTTTGCTTTTGGGTCTAACTCCTTCTTGCACGTTGTTGCTTCACACGCGGCGCATCCTCTTGGCTTTGATGCCTCGAGCTATTCTCACCGGTTTACTCTTATTGCATGGCTGCAGTACTTGAAGTACTCCGGAGCATTTCATTAGCTTGCGTGCTCTTCGGATACTATATCCGTTCGGTACTTGCTACCGCTTATTGCATTCTCTTCTGACTTTCCTAGATATCATGAGAAGTAGGGCTTTACAGCTTTCTTTTGCCATGAGAAGTAGGAATAGAAATGCATGCTGGGGCTTCCGTAGCTGGAGCATGTTCAGGAACCCCTCTGGTTTATTTAAAGACCCGTTTAGGGCAATTCTACTTGTGATTTGTGCTTGCTATTGATTTCTTTTTCTCCAGGTTCTCTAGCCTAGACTTTAGGATTCACATCCTTTGCATGTTAACATAGGTAGAGATTCCCTTGCATCCTAAACCATAGGGCTAACCTTGGTTTTTTCTAGTTTCTTTTACATGTTGCATTGTGAATAAAACTAAAACATGCTTTTCCTTTCAAACTCAAAACACTTAATAATGGTTTAAACTCCTTTCTCAAGGTAAAAACAACCAACCAACACCAACTCTTTTTCGCCTTTGCGCGCTCTCTTTCTTTTTGTGTTTAAAACCTTTTCACAAGTAAAAAACACAAAACACACCAAAACAAGTGAGCCGAACTACGGCGCTCTGACTTTCCCATTGCACGCGGGAATACGTAGGCATCTTGTCACGGGGCTCGACCGAGCAAACTTTGTAAATACTTCCTTCTTTTCCCCGTGGTTTCTTATTTTCTCTTTTCTTTTGCATGCATGATTAGTGATTAAGCATAGATATAAGCACACCCATTAGACAAAAAGTAGAAGTGGATACCGTAGAGTACTACGGGCGTGTAGGATGCTAATACCTTCCCTTCGCGTAATAGATTCCCTTACCCTATCTCTCGGTCGCAAGACCGTGCCTTATCCCTTTTAGGTTTTCGCGGTGCGTTTGCCTTTCTCCTTTTGCGAGATAAAAAACGTTCGATGGCGACTTCATTGATACAGTTATCGGATGATGTTCAGCCGGTTGTTTCACATTTATTTAATGATTAGTTTATTTCGAGGCCTACTATATAGCCCATATAAAAAATTCTCTACAACGATGAGAAGATCTAACTAAACAAATTAAGTCCAACTGTAGTAATGCATGCAATGGTGGAAGACTTAAAATAAGGTTTGTAATGGATATAATTACAATATGTGTCATAACTCATATTGAGTAGTTATCAAAGGTTTTAAGGTTTGTTGAGGATTAGAGATACATCAAACTCTGAAGTGAGAAGTTGTGTATACGTGGTTTTTCTAAATTATGGATTGGGCCACAAGATATCATATACAAATTTATTGATATTTCATAAAGGTATTGAATCAAATGAGTATGATCTTCTTAGAATATAGCACCCTCATAAGAGTGGGTGATTGATACCAAAAATTAAGAAGAAGCAGTTAAGATCCTTGACTTCCTAGGTACCTATTGTTGACTATGTACTCGCTTCTCCAATGATCGCACATTATGGAAAAAAAGTGGGAAGTCGGAAAACAAATCCATAAAAGGGGTGATCAAACCACATAAAGTGCACTAGGCGTACAACTCTCGACCACGCCTTCAGATCTCCTTTAATTATTACACTACACAGTCCCTTAATCACGAGCGATTATATAAGTTTAAGTGCTTTAACCTTTAACTTTCGAACCTTTCAAACGAGGTTGTTTGAAGCACTCACCCATATGCTTGATAACACGAATTTATATAACATATTTGACGTAATTTTCATAGACAATGTTACTATTTTTTATTTAATTATATTACTTTATTTCTGTATTACGTTGGTATTTTCTATGTTTCAGGTATTTGTATTAGATAAAGATAAATTGAGTAAAGAAGTAGAATCGAGAAAAAATCGGATTAAAAAGTAAAAGAAATGAAGCAAAGGGGTGATATAGCAAAAATGAGGGGTTAAGAAGGAGAAAACAATTATACAAGCCCACAGCAAGCAGGCCCAAACTAAGCCCAGCACGCAAGCCAGCTGCCACGTGGCTGAGGCGGCCGTCTCATCCTCTCACTTCCCTTGGAGGCGCCCGCCTCCTTAGAAAAGTGGGACCCACCATCTTCAATCAAAATGAGACGCACGTCTCATGACCTATTCTTACGTGGAGGCGTCCGTCCCCTACTCTTAAGGCATATTTGTCTCCACGATCACATTTGGCATACGAAGTTGAGGAAAAAGCAGTTACGAAGTGAGCTATAAATAAAAGTTCAAGTTTCAGAGTTAGGGTCGACATTTTTACCGAACAATCGTTCTTTCTGTATTCGCAATTTTATTTTCTTTTCTTTTCAGTTTCGCAATATTATTTTACTTTTCATTTTCGTTTTCGATTTCCTTTTAATTCTAAGTCTGTTATAATTTTCTCACAACAATTTCTACACCGGAAATTGTTGTGTACTTTTCACTGATCTAACCTTACGTTAGATCTAGTGCTTTTTATTCCTTGTTTATTTTCTTCTTTTGAATTCAAGAAGTCTCCGAGCAGATCCAACCGACTTGTGGTGGAGTGTTCGCTTATTTCGAAGAACAAGTTTATTTCCAGTATTCTTATTTTCAGGTTTTTAATATAATTATTTTATTTTATTTAATATATTGTTGCCTGATATTATTTATTTGATTGTGAAATGTTTAAATATACTGAACCGTATTATTTATGCATGTCTGAATTAATTAATATATCTGGCTAAATCTTTCTGATATCGGGATGTGAATTAATCGAGCCAAAGGAATCCGAAAACTAAACTGGCATAATGTTACGTTGTTAAAAATATTCTTTCTGACTTAGATATCTAATTTAATTTATTAAAAGGTTTAGAAACCAACGGAGCGAAAGTTTCAGGTTAATAAACTGGACTAAGGTTAGAAACCAACAGAGCGAGAGTTTGAGGTTTAGAACCAGCTAGTGGATACTAGGTATTGATTTTAAAGACTGCGAGAGCGTTTTAAAACTGATTAAACCTTATTTATTTTCAAAAAGTGTTTTTAAATTCGGCGGGATAGCGAGAGCATACGTTAGGATTTAATTACATGATCCGATTCAATAGAGCGAAAGTTTGAGATAGGATTTTTAGATGAATATTGTTTGCTGAAAAGGATTTTTATCAACTTGAGTAATAAGTCAGTGGAAATTCAGATCCCCTTAGGTTAGACGAATTACATACCGATATCCGTTTATTATTTAAATTAGACTTAAGTTTTAATTACCCAAAAATTCCCCTAATTAATTATTCGCCTTAGCTGTATACCGTAACTTAGGATAACAATAGGTCGATTTATAGTCTCTGTGGGTTCGATATCTTTTAAAACTACGCGATAGGACTGTGCACTTGCAGTTTCCCGATTAATAGATGATAAAGTCGCGATCAAGTTTTTGGCGCTGTTGCCAGGGACTATTTAAGTCGATATTGTAACTCTGGTGTTACACCGTATAGACTAAGGCACCTTTACCTTATTTAAAATGTATAACCCAAATTTTTCCTATGCCCGTTATCAGTATTCTGAGGAACCACAAGAATCCCATAGATCCAACCTTGAAATACTGATGGAAGATTTCAATGCGTCACAAACCTACTCTTACCCAAATTACCTCCAAAACTACCAATCCCCACATTTTGAGGAACCACAAGAAACTTATAATTTCAACCAAAATTTTCCTCAACCCAATTTTCTCTACAATTATCACACCCAATATTTTGAAGAATCACCAAAACCATATAAATCTGATCTCGAAATATTAATGGAAAACTTTAATGAATCATGTAGGATGATAGAACGTTTTGGGGAAACACAAAAAGAGACTTTAACTTACTTTCAAGACTCTGAAGAATCGCAAGATTTTAATTTCGAAACATCAATGGAAGATTTCGATGAGATGCTAACTAACTCTAGGTTAGAGTCTATGATTGAACACTTTGTAGAGGCATAAATTATCCAAAATGATGCACAAATTACCCATAATGAAGAAGTAAGAAAACAGAGTCTTCAAGATAATGAAACCCTTAGCCAACTAACCATTATGGTTGAATCCCTCACATCCCACACCATTAGCTTAGAAACTCAACTCTCCCAACTCAAACAAAACCTTCTAGGACCTTTACCCGAGGAAGATGTGGATGTTGAAACAACCATTATAGAGAAATTATTATTTGGAAATCTAGAGAGTGATGATGAGTTTGAGGAGAGTGATATTGCGGCCGAGGAAAGTTTTGACGAGAAAGTAGTGGAGATTGATGAAAATCCGTCAACACCATTCAAAAAGGATGTTGTAAAAGAGGTAGAGGAGGAAGCGCATATTGTTATCTCAAATCACTACATCCCACTGATTCCTTTCTCGAAAATTTTTATGGAAACTCCGGTAGACTCCCAATTTAAAATGTATGTTGCGGTATTGAAAAATATCGACACTAATTCACCACAATTTGAAGTCTTGCCTAAAAAACGAAAATTAGAGGACCATAAAATTAAGGAAATAATTACTGTTAAGAGGGTAAGGTTAACTTATGAGGCGATGGATGAAATCACTAAGCCCAAATTTGAAAGACTTATACTTAGGATAGATCCAGAACCTCCGCCAAAATTTCGAAAAAATGAACCGCCCTACAAACGTAAGAAAAGAAAAGGTGAGGGATATGTGAGATGGCTTGATAAGTGGCCATGGAAAATCAACGAGTAGTCACTCTAGTTTCTAATTTTAAATTTCTTTTTCGTATCTTCGCTTTTCTAATTTATGTTAAAATTTTAAATTTTTAGTCGATTATCGGTTGCACCCTTTCATCTGATGCGTTTGAACTATTTCCCCATAATACCGATAATTATACTCAATTAAACAATTCACGTTAATATTTATAATTATAATTGAGTACTATTTTTAATTATCGTATTTCCCGTCTCGTATTAATATACCGAATTAATATTTCCCAATATTTATAGTATTAATTATAAGGCATTATATATACTAGTATATATATATATATATATATATATATATATATATATATATATATATATACACTATTAATTAAAATTCTAAATTTATCTATTATATATATATATATACAGTATGTAGTATGTATGTGATCTTAAGCATTTATTCCCTATCCCTTGTTCCTTCTAATCACATGCATGCCCACTGTCCTAGACGGTAGCTTTTGTTACTGCTTGTTACAATTCGTGCTACGCATGCGTTGAGATTCCCTGCCAGCTGCATTGGGAGACGGACGCCTCAAGTCCCCACACATTGATGAGACGGACGCCTCCAGCTTTCCCTCTGTCCCATAGAATCTTAGAGACGCACGCCTCCACATGTTGGTCTTGACTTTCAACATCTTGAGACGCCCGCCTCACGTGTCTCCCTTGTCTTTCAAATTTTTGAGACGCCCGCCTCCTGTGTCCGTGTTCCCCACCTCGTGTTTTTCCCATTTTCCTCACGCGTGATGTGTCTTCTGGTCTCCCTTGTCTTAATTGTTTTGTCCATTTTTCTTTTTCATCTCCCAACATAACTCTCATTCAAATTCTTTCATTAATCATAATAATTTCTTTTCATCTCCCAACATAACTCCTATTCAACCATTACTTTATTATACCATTAACCAAAATATTCATTCCATTTCCCACCATAAAATACATTCAAATTTTTCTCCTCATTTCCCAACATCATATTATTATAATTTATTTATCTTAAATCTCCTAACACTATAAATACCCATCCTCTCTTCTTCTCATTCCACATCCATTCTATCCACTTCTTATATTTCCTCTCATCAACCCATATTTCTACCATCTTAACCTTCATTTCCTTCTCCTATCATGGCTCCGCGAAACAATCAACGTCAAGTTAAACCAGACCGACCACCACCCGACCTATCCACAATCATATTCCGAGATAGCGACGACGGCCAACAACACACAAAGTACCTAAAATTCTATACCCGTTCGGTCGTCCCTACAAAATATGTAGATTCCGATTGTTTGGATACCTTAGGAATGGCGGATAGCATCGCATTCATGCTTACAAACACTGGATTACTCAGTCTCTGTTCAAACCCATATCCCACCTATGAACCACTCGTGCTTGAATTCCTTAGTTCTTTCTCCTACACCACACCTACCGACGATCCTTACACCACCGACACTGCTAACTTCCGCATATTCAACCAAGAGTACTCTATTGATCAAGAAAGAGTTGTCGAGCTTTTGCATTTCACTCGAGGTCAGCATGTTCATTATAAACCGTTCGACGATGATAACGACAGTTTCTGTGATCAAGTCGACTTCTCCCTATGGAATGATCTAACCGGTCAAACCACGGAAAGTTGGCGCGATCTCTATGCTTCCCACATCCATAATCCCACATTGAGGTACTTCCACCGCATACTTGCTAACACCATTTTTGGTAGGACCAATAATCACAAAGTCAACCAAAATGAGTTGTTTATCATTTTCTGTGCTCTCAATGGTCAAGCTGTCAACGCTGCACCTTTCTTGCTCAGCCACATTCATACATTACTCAATGCGGCAGGTACAAACCCATTCGTTTTTGGTGGCATCATCACTTCTCTAGCATTTGCTTTAGGCCTTTCTGCGGAGCTATTGTCTTTGACACAATACATGATGCCAGCAAATCTGCTAGATGTCATCTATTGTCGTGATTCTCACATCATATCTCCTCGACAAGATGGCCGGTACACCTTAATGATAAACCTTCGTCTAATTCCCGATGTCGTGTTGCCTTATCCTAATCAAATCGACGTCTGAGTCCACAATAATTGGAGATTTGCTCTCGATGCACCTGCGGCACATCAACCAGAAAATCCTGATGCTAATTTCGCGGCTATGCAAGCCCACATGAATCGTCAAGATCAACTGTTCCATGCCATGCAACAAAACCAAGCCGAGACTTTACGCCTCGTTCGAGAGTTACAACATGATCAACGGGAGATGCAGCGCGACCAACAAGAGTCACGACGCGAACAACGCGAGTATGCTTTTCGCAATGATCGTAACTTTGAAGCATTGTAGGTTCACATCACGGATGCTCTTCATCTTTACGATTCTGATTCCGACAGGCGTCAAAGACCTCGTACTAGAGGTAGAAGAACAAGAGCTCAAAATTCTCCAAGCAACGAGTGATCACCATCCTCCCGTCTGATTCTCCTACGTTTTTATTGCATTGAGGACAATGCTTACTTTAAGTTTAGGGGAGTCAGAACATTTCTTAGTTCATTTTTATTTTCTTTGCTCTATTTAGTATTTCCTTTTTGTTTCTTTTCTTTCTTGTATTGCAAATTTCCATTCAATAAAATACATGTTTATGAAATTTTAGTCTTTTATGTAAAATTCTCGTGCTTATTCGAATTTATCCATTTTCTTGAGCCATAACGAAAAAATTAAAACGTTATATTAATATTTTCAACTAGTATTAAGGTTGCTTATTTTTATAAATAAGAACTCGAGCGCGACTAAAGCAAAATCGTTATCGTCCTAACACTTCAAAACCCCAACGCGTTAGATTGATTTAAGTACTTATTATATCAACACCTTAGAACTTAGTTTTAAAGTAGCCCCAAGTAGTTTATTAAGCAGTCGACACCGCCTTAAACGACAAACTACGTGGAGAATCGATGAATATAAGTGATTGATCAAGATTTTTAAGGAAATTTTTTATTAGAAGATGCACTTATTAAGTTAGATGATCCTTACCAGATCATTTAATTCAACGGTTGCGGAAACTATAAAATATTTATGCAAAACATCCATTATGAATTGGTTCAGTGGTCCCTGGTGCTGAACTTGGTAGGGCGAATGACGATTCGATCCCCCGCAATTTGTAGTTGGATAAAGGAGTACCAAATATAAATTACCAGAACTCCTAGCTGGATTATAAAGATCAAAGTCACTAACCGGTTACTCCACTATGTGCGTGTAAGGTAAAGGGCTTAATGTGATTGCGCAGAATGAAAACGGGTGAAACGAAACGAAAGTATTAGGTCGAGCTATAATAACATGACTTAAATTGGTCTGCAAAAATGGGGTTATTACGGTAATTTTGGTGTCGAAGTCTGAACTTGAGTTATCCAACAAAGAAGTGAATTGCAACCTAGTACGAATTGAATTGTGTTATATATCTGCGTTTAACTTATGCTTAAGTGATTTTTCATTTTTACTTTTTTTGCTTGAGGACAAGCAAAGGTTTAAGTATAAGGGAGTTTGATAACACAAATTTATATAACATATTTGACGTAATTTTCATAGACAATGTTACTATTTTTTATTTAATTATATTACTTTATTTCTGTATTACGTTGGTATTTTCTATGTTTCAGGTATTTGTATTAGATAAAGATAAATTGAGTAAAGAAGTAAAATCGAGGAAAAATCGGATTAAAAAGCAAAAGAAATGAAGCAAAGGGGTGATATAGCAAAAATGAGGGGTTAAGAAGAAGAAAACAATTATACAAGCCCACAGCAAGCAGGCCCAGACTAAGCCCAGCACGCAAGCCAGCTGCCACGTGGCTGAGGCAGCCGTCTCATCCTCTCACTTCCCTTGGAGGCGCCCGCCTCCTTAGCAAAGTGGGACCCACCATCTTCAATCAAAATGAGACGCACGTCTCATAACCTATTCTTACGTGGAGGCGTCCGTCCCCTACTCTTAAGGTATATTTGTCTCCACGATCACATTTGGCATACGAAGTTGAGGAAAAAGCAGTTACGAAGTGAGCTATAAAGAGAAGTTCAAGTTTCAGAGTTAGGGTCGACATTTTTACCGAACAATCGTTCTTTCTGTATTCGCAATTTTCTTTTCTTTTCTTTTCAGTTTCGCAATATTATTTTACTTTTCATTTTCGTTTTCGATTTTCTTTTAATTCTAAGTCTGTTATAATTTTCTCACAACAATTTCTACACCGGAAATTGTTGTGTACTTTTCACTGATCTAACCTTACGTTAGATCTAGTGCTTTTTATTCCTTGTTTATTTTCTTCTTTTGAATTCAAGAAGTCTCCGAGCAGATCCAACCGACTTGTGGTGGAGTGTTCGTTTATTTCGAAGAACAAGTTTATTTCCAATATTCTTATTTTCAGGTTTTTAATATAATTATTTTATTTTATTTAATATATTGTTGCCTGATATTATTTATTTGATTGTGAAATGTTTAAATATACTGAACCGTATTATTTATGCATGTCTGAATTAATTAATATGTCTGGCTAAATCTTTCTGATATCGGGATGTAAATTAATCGAGCCAAAGGAATCCGAAAACTAAACTGGCATAATGTTACGTTGTTAAAAATATTCTTTCTGACTTAGATATCTAATTTAATTTATTAAAAGGTTTATAAACCAACAGAGCGAAAGTTTGAGGTTAATAAACTGGACTAAGGTTAGAAACCAACAGAGCGAGAGTTTGAGGTTTAGAACCAGCTAGTGGATACTAGGTATTGATTTTAAAGACTGCGAGAGCGTTTTAAAACTGATTAAACCTTATTTATTTTCAAAAAGTGTTTTTAAATTCGGCGGGATAGCGAGAGCATACGTTAGGATTTAATTACATGATCCGATTCAATAGAGCGAAAGTTTGAGATAGGATTTTTAGATTAATATTGTTTGCTGAAAAGGATTTTTATCAACTTGAGTAATAAGTCAGTGGAAATTCAGATCCCCTTAGGTTAGACGAATTACATACCGATATCCGTTTATTATTTAAATTAGACTTAAGTTTTAATTACCCAAAAATTCCCCTAATTAATTATTCGCCTTAGCTGTATACCGTAACTTAGGATAACAATAGGTCAATTTATAGTCTCTGTGGGTTCGATATCTTTTAAAACTACGCGATAGGACTGTGCACTTGCAGTTTCCCGATTAATAGACGATAAAGTCGCGATCAATGCTTATGTGAGAATTGATCGCCACTCTTCTGACAAGGTTCAATCGAGTCCTTCATGATGGACATATGAATCCATGCACAAGAGGGAGGGTGAATTACATGTTTTAGAAAAAATATAGTTTGACAAACCTTTAGCATTATTTTCATATTTAAATTCATTTAAAAATATTTTAGAAAGTAGCAGCGAGAAATAAAATTCGAAAATAAAATATTTAAGGGATAGAGAAATAACACAAGAAATTATAGAGGTTATGTAAAAAAGAAAAGACTTAATCCACTCCCTAAGGTTCTTGAGAGTATCTTGTAAATCTTAAGAGCTTATAGTAGGTTGAACTCTCAAACCCCTTTTATACAAAAATACTTTAGCACTTATGAACTACTGAATGATTTGAATTCTCTTTGTTATTTTTGCGTGTGTAGCTCATCATCTTTTGAATTGGGGTTTTGAAATCAAATAAAATTAGACATGATTATTTTTATCCTGGTTCGTTTGAACTCAAACTACTCCAGTACACCCGTCAAGATGATTTGTCTCTCTCAACGAGGTCTTAATCCACTAATTAGAACTTGATTACAGACCACTAAGACCATTGCCTTTGTCTTCTCAAGAACACCACAACTTGGTTTCTCAAGGAATTACAATTCACTAAAACAACTATTTTAGTCTTCTCAAGAATACCACAACTTGGTTTCTCAAGAAATTATAATTCACAGATAATTAAAAATGTGTTTAAAAAATGCTTCTAGAAAGATATATCACAACTGTGATTTTTACACAAAAATACATTAGCACTTATGAACTACTGAATGATTTGAATTCTCTTTGTTGTTTTTGCATGTGTAGTTCTCTGTATATTGTTGTTGTGCGTTTACTTCATAGATGAATCCTTTATATAGTTGTTTATGGAAAGTATCCGTTGGAGACATCTTCTGCTATATATGGAATGATGATAATTAGCGTTGATTTTTCTTTCCATAAAAGAGAGATCCTGTTGGAAGATAACTGTTGCTTCAAATCTTCATTTAATGAATGAAAACGCTTCAGAGTCTTTCAGCTAGAACATGGATATCAGAGTTTGTAGAGCGGTCTGGTGCTATTTAGAAGTCTAACAGAACTTCGTTTAGAGCGTGCATCTTTTAACATCTTCTAATCATGTCATAGCTTCTGTATGTTCAGTTCAGAGTCTTTTTCTGACATTGGAGCTTCTCTTCAATTAGAATCTTCTAATGCTTTTGCTTAGCTCAGAGTCTTCTAATGCTTTCGCTTAGCTCAGAGTCTTCTAACGCTTTCGCTTAGCTCAGAGTCTTCTAATGCTTTCGCTTAGCTCAGAGTCTTCTAACGGACATCAGAACTTCTGTTCTTCTACTTTCGTCAGAACTTCTGTTCTTCTACTTTTCGTTAGAACTTCTGTTCTTCTACTTTTCGTCAGAACTTCTATTCCACTACTTTCGTCAAAACTTTTGTTCCACTACTTTTCGTCAGAGCTTCTGTTTTATAAAAAATGCTTCTTTTCATTTCAAGGCTAGAACTTTATCTCCATACTTTTAAAACAACCTTAGAAGTCAACAATGATTCATACAAATATTTGTTTATAATTATGAGAACATGATAGTCATCAACAGTACTTATTATCATCAAAACATCTAAGATTGGTGTAGAACCAAACTATGTTCTAACAGTTTATTCACCAATTGTACACTCCACACATGTGATATAAATAATTCCATTTCCCATCTTGGCTCATACTCCAAATTTCTCAAGGGTCTCATAGTTGAGAATGGAAGTCATTCTCACCTGGTCATTTCTAAACGTATATTTTATACAGGATTATCTCAAACCAAGGAGAGCTTTTGAAGCAAGTTTCACTCACAAACCTAATTGAGGTTTTGACGGGATGACCACGAACCTATGGAATATTAAATCGGGCTTATCTCCATTCTTAATAAGCTTTTTCCCGGGCTAAGCTTATGATCCAAATCAAGGTTTTGAGGGGCTAACACGAACTATGATATTTTAAACAAGGCTTATCTCCAACCTTAGCAAGTTTTTTACTAGGCTAAGCTTACGAACCAAATCGACGACTTAATAACTAAATCCCCAAACAAAAACTTTTAAAGGGTTTAGATTCAAACATAAATAAGAAATACCTAATTGGATAAATTATTCAACTAAAGTAAAATTGTTCCTTGGTGAATTTTAAAAACTACCCTTCCTGAAATACAAAGATACCTCACTTAGAAAAGACCTTTCTCAAAAACAGTACATCTAAATTTCTAAATGAGAGAACATGAGATAATACTTTTTGAGAGAGAATGAGGAGAGAGATATGAAAGTTCATAAATCTGGATGTTAAATATGAAGAAAGGGACCTTTATTTATAGGTTAGAGATTGGCGAAAAAAACAAAAATATTTATGGCCAAAATTAAATAGCCAATTAATTGGCGTCTTGCTCCAATCAAATTGTTGGACGAAAATTAATCTGTAAGAAAATTTTAAAAGGAAAGAAAATAAATAGAGCTATTACAATTGATTAATACATTGTCCTAAATATTTAGGGCACCTATTTTAACTAAACCACTCAATAAAGTATAAGTTTCAATTTATTGGCTAGTAAATAAAGTTGCCCGTAAATTTTCTTATAGAACTCTATTTAGCTTTCATCTCTTTAAAACATTCTTAAAAATGTTTTTTTTTTAAAAGAAAAATAAAGTGTAAAACTTGTTTGAGTGTGTGTATGTAATTAGCCGTTTAACTTTATGAAAAGGCCCTTATATTTTTACCACATATTTTTGCAAGCTTTTACACTTCTCCTTTTCCATATTATGAAGTTTCAAGATTTGTTAGACACTTTCTTGAATACCTCTTAGAGATGAAACTTGAGATTTATTCTAGTAGAGTTTCCTCAACCAAGGATCTTTGCATTGATCACTAAACACCAGATTTCTCTACTTGAATCTTTAACGGGTCGTTATGTTTTTATTTTATATGTTATCATCAAAGACTAGTTGTTATCATCAAAAAAATGTTCATCTTCACTAGAGCTTCTTGGATTACTAATCTGCAAAACATGGTTCCACATTCTCCACCTTTTTGATAATGACAACACATCTTTCATGAAAGAGGTAAAAAAAATAATAGATATATGTTTGGAGTAATTAAACTCCCCCTAAATTAAGTAGAGAGTATACTTTACTCATCCCATATGATGTACTCCCCTCTTTCAAAAAAAATAAAAAAGACGGATAAATATGCATTGCGATAATGTAAATATGCAAACATATTGAAAATTAAACATTTAATAAGGGAAAACATCATTGCATTTAATTAAAGGGAAAGTACAAAAAGGAAATTGTAGGAAAGACAATAACACACAATAAAAGAAAATAAGAATAAATTAGTTCACCTCATCATCATCCTCGCTTGACACAGTTGCAGTAAAAATTTGAGACTAAGCCATTGATTGGCTTAACTCGTAATCAGTGAAAGTTGCTACCACACTTTAATGTTTCAAAGAAATGGGAAAAAGAGAATAAAATCCAAAAAAATAGAGATCAAGGTAAGAGGGTTGGTTATTCAAAGGGAATGTATTAGCACCCTAAACATCTACAGTATTCCGTAGGAACTTCTTTGAAAATATGTGTAACTTGCAAAAAGGTAATATGTATAAATTAGATTGTGGAGATTAGAAAGGAAGTATTTTTGTTTCAATTTTTGATTTGATAAAGCTTCCAATGAGCTCTGGACCTACATACCAATAATGTGCAATGTTGAAATAAAAACCCATGTAGTTTGTAACACTCCATTTTCTACTCGGCAATTATAATTAAAATCAAAGTTTCAAAATTTCATCATACATGGGATGCCACATTTCCTTCAAATAAAAACAACATATATTAATCTTATTTACTCATATACATAACACTTTTAGTATTCAGAGGGTTACATAACAACTTACATAATCTTTTAACACAAAAAGAATCTTTTATTTAATATGCAGCAGAAATTCATAAGTATTAAACTCAAACCACTGATCATCTTTATTAATTTAAAACAACTTGAGACATCATGGTACTTTTCATTATTCAACTTAAAATGCAATAGCAATAATAAAAACTGAAACGACATAGACAAACATATCCCCCGAGTGCTACGTATCAGAGCAATTGACACCAACTTGAACTAACAGCAAGTAATTCCTCATTCTTGAATACCTGCACATTACCAATATAAAGGCAACGACGAAACAAATGAAAGGGGTGAGATATCGAAAAATATAAACAAAAGTATGATAATCAATATATTAGACTAGAATCATACAAATTTTACTGTTTTATACAACAATTGACAAACAACATACTACAACAAGAATACATTTTATTTGATCAACGCAACAACTTAAATCGACACAACATAATAACAACAACAACTCATATTAAATAACAACTTATATCAAATAGCCACTTATATTCACTAACAACTTATCAAACAACAACTTATATTCAATAACAACTTATCAAACAACAACTTATCAAACAGCAAAGCGACGTTCAATAAATAACGTAACAATAACAACAACTTCAATATACGAATCGAATGCGACTCAACTATGCTAATGCATGTGGTACCATTTGGAGCAAAACTCCCAACTTAAACATATCCCAGGTTATCGAGGCTTTTTCCAAGGCATAAGCCTTCAACGTGGTGCTATTAAGGCCAAGGCATAAGCCTTCAACTTTCAACGTGGTGCCATCAAGACCAACTTAATCATGCAAATGCTATGTATACAACAACAACCACAACATCAACAACAACTTAAACAACAACGACTTAAACAATGACAACTTAAACAACAACTTAAACAACACTGGTCATTCGACCTACAACTTAAACAACCACTTAAACAACACTGATCATTCGTCCTACAACTTAAACAACACTAGTCATTCGACCTACAACTTAAACAAGCCCATGAATCAGGAGTATTCAGCTTATTCGGTTGTACCTGCAAAACATCATATTCTCATCGTTTCGACTAAACAAACCACATACAATTACCTACTAATAATTACAGGCTACTCCGACAATTTTCGGTTAATTTCGAACAACTAATTTTACTGCTTAATTTACTAACTCGGTTAATTCTGATATGTTTTCGTTCACGAATATCGCTACCAATTATTATATAGTTTCTATTAATTTAGTAGACTGCTATATTTAATTCCCTGCATCTAATTTCATGCTGTTATTAAAATTCAACACTGTTACTACTATTTATTATACAATTTTTTTGTCGCTCATATGCGCCACTCTACAAAATATCATCTCAGCATCTTACTCACCTGCTTCTATTGTATTCATTCCATACTACCACTGCCAATTCAAACTATTCCTATTATTCACTTGTTAAATTACTTCTACTAGCCATGTACCGAAATTCACTAGATTATTTATACTGACCTTTTCCACCACAACTAGTTAGTTAATTACCTCTATTAGTTACTACTTACTTAATTCATTCTACAGTTCATTCCTTTTACAAAATTCTGCTACCGTATGCTTCTGCTATGCTCTTACTGGTACTTCCATCAACATGCATCTCCTGCTATTCCACTAATCCACACTGATAAAACAATTATCTACTGATATTAATTTAATATTATGATGTTATGTCATCAATCACTAACCTGCTTCCAAACTCACTTATAACTCACTTATATGTATTATATGGCACACTAATACTATTTCTTGCTAGAACAAAAGCAACCAAAACCAAAACTAACCCCCGCACGCACACGTGGAAAGGAAACAAGAAAGAGTGAGACGCCCACCTAGCTTGTGGGGCGTCCGCCCCCACACAAATATAGGCAAAAATCTTCTTTTCAATTCACTCAGGGAGTCCGCCCTCCATTAGGTATATACAACATTTTGTTTTCTTCCTCTTAAACGCATGCCACAGTTACTTGTTTAAAACCAAACTGGCCAAAAACAAATTACAAAAACTACAATTCAAAGCACACACGTACCGCAAAATCAACAAGGTGGGGCGCCCACCTCTCATCATGCGGCTTCCGCCCCCACCTAATATATATATTCCCTTTTTTTCTTTCCTTACCATTAGGGCATCCGTCCCTTATGTTTTAGGGCCCCGTCCCGGTTCTGCTTTTTCACCTGCGTGTATTCGTTCAAACTAGTTTCTACTACTATTTTCAGCTTTCGATTCAAACACATCATACGATAACCCAACACAGTTATGCTTATATTTTTATTAAATCCCAAAGCAACATCATATCAACAGCAATACATACAGTCTCGTTCAATACGATTTCACCAACAACAATCAACAATTTATCAAAATTAAACACCACAAAATCAACACAGACAATATAAACTCATATAACCCTAATCCCACATATCAATCATCATATTTCCGATTATATAATTCGAACTCCACCCTTACCTTGGTTTTACGGTCGGTCGGTCGAACTCTCCGGTCGAATTTCTGGAACTTTTGGCTATCGACAACAATTCTCCCAATCTGTCTTCTCTAACTTGGTGCTTCCAAACCCTTATTCCTTTTTTCTGACTGCCACCTCTATTTCTTTCTTCTCATGTACTGTTACAAGAAAAACCTACGTACTTTTCTTTTCCTCTTATTTCCTTTAACTAATAATAATTTAATTCCACATTGTCTTATTGGGCCAACTCATGGCACCTCCACACTGCGAATCTCTAAACAAAAATCCAACCCAATTCAATTAAATAATAAAATAGTCCAATAATAAAATTATTATTATCTTTAATATTATTCCTCCGATTAAACCGACTAAAAATACGACTTCAACTTAATATCTCCGTTCGACATATCACTTGACCGTCCAAACAACATATCAATCCAATTACTCCTCTTAAAATAATACTGACAAAAATTCAATTTTCGACTAATTCCAATAATTAAATATTTAAATAATTTAACTAAAAAATTAATTAAATTTGGGGCATAGTTCGGATAAAAAAGACCAAAAAATGTGTGCAATATTGAAGAAAGAAGTCATATCTTGATTAAGAGTATTTGATAACTTTATTAAGAAAAGAGTTTGAGAAAAGACATGGAGTAAGATTTTTGTCCAAGGGTTTTCAAAACGTAGCATCAACAACTATCACATTAACCCCTACTTCTCTAAGACTTTCGGCTGCAAGGTATTTTCAAAGTCACATGCTTGGATGCAAGTGTAGAAATTTCATAGTATTAAAACTTAAATCTAAATATTTCATCAGACAATCCTTCATCAACAAAACCTTTCACCAAACAATGTAACATCAATATAGTAGAAAGTTTAAATAAATTAAACATATAAACATTACAAATAAAGAAAAAAATGAAATTAAAGAATAATAAATTCAACGACACAAACCTAAATTTCCCAATAACTCAGAGTTTACACTACAGTGTCTCCACCAGGCTGCCACCTTACGAGTCCAAAATCACCAAGTGTGCAGAATTTAACGCAATTAATTAATGATCGAACATTATTACAAATAGATGAAAGAATTATGCTTTTAATTTTATAGTATAGAATTGAATAACACAAAGCAGGCCAAACACAACAACATAACAGTGCCCGCGAAAGAGCATGTACTTGATAAAAAGCAGACTTCTTTTGCCAAAGAGATTGTACCTGATCTTCCAAGGCTGCATTCATTCGACTTCAACCCATTTCACAAAAACATAGGCAACCCTAAAGTTAGTTGAACAAAATATAGAGATTGGTAAACATATACTGAAGGATATACATAAAAATAAAATATCGGGAAGCTTGGCTTAAATAGTAAAACAGGAAAGAAAAGAAACCAGAACACAAACCTGTTCACCTGATTTCTTCTTCACCCGCTTCCTCTTTGTCTCCCATTTCACAGATAGTTTTGGCTACACTAGGGTTTCAAAAAAATAAAGAAAGAAGAGAAGAGAGAAAATGAAAGGGAGAGAGACAGAGATGCATAATGGATTAGCAGTGGAGATGACAGTGTGGAGTAGAGTGAGGAACCTTCTAGGGTTTGAAAAGAGAGAGATTTGTTTTTCTAAAAGAGGAGAGAGAGAGAGAGAGTTCAAAGGGAAGAGAGGGAGATACGAGAGAAAGAGAGAGAGAAAAGAATGGAATGAGAAAAAAAGGAAATCTCTTGAAAATAGTATTGAAAATATTGAAATGGTATATCAAATTTTCTATTGGGTAATGCAATTTTTCATCCAATATCTAATAAAAAGATTGAAAAACATGTGCACTTGGATGAATGAGACAATGTCATTAGTTAAATTTAATTGATTTAACTAGTTACTATTAAGGGCTTTTTGTAGTGTAAATCTAATAATGAAAGAAAGGTATGTTAGAGTGTTACATTGCATGTTACAATCTTAGTTATGCAGTTGAAACGAAGAAAGAAGAAGGGTAAAAGTTATACCGGTTGAAAGAAATAACTAGGGGAAAATATAGGAACAACTATAACTTAGGCCAACTGTTTATTGTGGAAAATGGTAAACAACCGCTGGTCCTCCCTAAGTCCTAAAACTAAGGGTTACTCACGAGATCGACCAGTTGATCTCAAGACACGTGCTAAGGTTTCTGGTGAATTACACTACTTTTGTAAACGAAATCTTGGCCCAGAAACGGTTTCCAGAGCCTAAGAGAAACAGTGCAATGGTTTTCCACACACGAAGGATTCTGACTATTGGTGACTCGTGACCAACAGTTTACGTTAAAATGTTTTGGTAAATAAGACTATTGGTGACTCGTGACCAACAAGCAAATGAACAGAAGTAAATGAAAAGCAGTAAAGACAAAGTTAAACGTAAAATGATTGCATTGAAATAAAAGTGTGGTGATTCACGTACACCAAAGCTTGCGTTACTCTTTCTTCCTTTAGCGCAGAATTGAGCAGAGTGTTAGCAAATAATTTGAGAGTACAAATGAACACCTCTAATTCTAAACATTCTAACTTATTTATAGTAATTACAGAAGTAACCGCTAAAGCTAATCAACGGATGAGATCCAATCTCCAAAAGCAACTTCCGCACACGTTTCACCATCCATTCAAAGAGCTTCTGACCCACGATCTTTTGAGGCAACCACCCACGATCTCCTCATTTTTGAATTTTCCCGCTCCATGTCCTCAGAAGGAAACGGCCTTCAGATTCTGTCTATTTCCTCGAGGCACAACAAAATTTCCTAAGTGCACTAGCAAACAACTTCGACAGCAACAGTACTTCGACTAGAGCCTTCATCCGACTCAAACTTCTGTCGATTCGACCATCATACAATGTATTGACATGGTCTTGTTTTCAACGCCGTTTTGCTCCGGTCGACATAGCTTGACCTTGTGAGCCAAATTCCCAACCGACAAACATTCCTTCTGGAGTTTCTGATTTAACTTCATCAAAGTACTTTCAGAAGCTAACATTATTTAAGATTTGGTCCTTAAAGTGTAGGAACTTCTGACCCTAAACCATGCCCTTAGTTTACCTTACAAATTTCCAGCTAACACCAACTATCCTTTTTTTTAGGAAACAATACCACTAAGTCAATCTCTATTATTCTCCTCTTGAAATACATCATGTAACCTACTGGTATCTCACAACACGCCAACCATTATTTTTCCAATCCTTACCATACTAGCATCATGTAACTTACTGGTATATCACAACACGTCAACCATTATTTTTCCAATCCTTATCATACTAGGGTCATGTAATTTTGTTGTTTATAAACATATTTTTTTACAATAGTACAAAAAGAATAATATAATTTTTAATTTTACATCTAATATATAAAAAAGGGTGTAAATGTGAAATACAGTGGCAATTTTGTAAATAAAATATCATTTTAAGAATTATCAAATGACAATATACACCCTAGTTTTTAAAAATGGGTTTAAATTAAAAATATTATTATTATCAAATCTCAATTACCTCCTTTAAATTAAAAAATGGGTGTAAATAAGAAATGCGATAGCAATTTTGTAAATTAAGTTATAATTCTAAGTATTATTATGTAATAATATATCCCTTATTTTTAAAAAATAATTTTAAATTAAAAATATTATTATAATTAAATCTTAATTACTCTTTTTAAACTAAAATAAATAGGTATATATTTATATAAACTAAATAAATTTATTTAATTTTATAACTCAAAATATGTAATCTATATGACATATTAAAAAATAATTTATATATTATTAATAAATTAATGAATGTGACTAAATTTATTAGATAAATAACAAGTTCATTAAATAAATAAAATAATTTAATTTAAACAAATATTATAATCGTATTAAAAACACAAAAACGTAGAAGTTAATTGTATTTGTGTTATCCAATTCATAAACCCAGTTTCTTGTTTCAAACTCTCGTTCTAAACCTTTTCGACTCACTCATTATTCTTTGCAATCCAAACCTCTTGTTCTTCTTTGCAATCCAATTCCAATTTCACCGAAAACAGAAGAACATTCAACGAAACTCTCGCTGTTCTTCGCAATCCAAACAAAAAGCCACTTCTTCGAAAAACTTCAACGTCATAGAAATTATTGCAACTACAAAATCAGAATCAGAAACGAATTCTGATCACCAAAACCCCGATCCTATTATGATTCTACCATTGATAAACCTTGAAGGTGAAGTGAAGAAGAAGAAGATAAGCAGAAGTAACAGAAAATGAATAGAGAGCAAATCATGATAACATTTTTCTTATTGATACAAGAGAGGGAAGCTAGTTTATATACAATAGTTGGTTAGAGAATCTACTTGAGTAACCCTAACTAACTTAACTGTCATATAACTAACTAACTAACTAACTAACTAACTAACTAAAGTCTACTGTTTGTTAGCCCCCCACAAGCTGAACGAGAGTAAATGTTGAGCAAGTTCAGCTTGAGCATAATAGAATGAAAGGGCTTAGGCAGAAGAGACTTAGTGAAGAAATCTTCCAGCTGGTTGGAAGAGGATACAGGAAGTAGCTTTACAACACCAGCCAAAAATTTCTCACGAACAATATGGCAGTCAATATCAAGATGCTTTGTCCTCTCATGAAAGACGGGATTGGCAGAAATGTGAAAGACACTTTGGCTGTCACAAAAGAGAACTGGAACCTTACTGCACTGGACATGAAGATCTCTGAGCAAATAAAGGATCCACTGGAGTTCACATGTGGCAGCAGCTAGAGCACGATATTCTGCTTCAGAAGAAGATCGTGAGACTGTGTTCTGTTTCTTGGTGCGCCATGAAATGAGGGAATGACCAATGTAGAAGCATGAGCCAGAAATGGATCGACGTGTGTCATTGCATGTGGCCCAATATGCATTAGAAAAACCAGTGACCTGAAGAGGTGAATTGCGTGGGAAAAATAGCCCTTGGCCTGGACAAGTTTTGAGATACCTCAATACTCGACAAGCAGCTTGATAATGTGTTATGGAAGGATTGGATAGAAACTGACTTAGTTGCTGAGTGATGAATGTGATGTCTGACCTCGTAGTATTGAGGTATATTAATCTCCCAACAAGCCTTCTATAGGATGGAATATCATCATATGCAGGACTATTATCATGGCAAAGTTTGATGGATAGATCTGAAGGTGTGCTTGCTGGCTTAGAACCTAGGAAACCTGAATTAGTAAGGAGATCAAGGCAATATTTGCGCTGACAAATATAGATGCCTTGGCTTGAATGTCCAACCTCTAATCCCAGGAAATATTTGAGAACACCAAGATCTTTTATCTTGAAGGCTTGGTGTAGAACAACATTGATGAATTGGAATTCGTGCATAGAATTGCCAGCAAGTATTACATCATCAACATAAACAAGAAGAATTGTAAATGATGAGGATGTCTTCTTAACAAACAATGAATGATCCGATGGTGCCTGTGTGTAGCCATGATGTGCAAAGAGGGAGGTTAACTTTCAAACCATTGACGACTCGCTTGTTTTAACCCATAGAGTGATTTAACCAACTTGCAAACCTGGTTAGGCTTTGTAATTTTAATGCCAGGAGGAATGATCATGTAGACATCTTCACGTAGATCACCATGAAAAAAGGCATTATTGACATCTAGCTGATGAAGATGCTTTCATACCCCAAAATTTGCCCTCTTACTTCTCAAGACATTTCTCATATCTATACTCAAGGATTTCTCAAGGGTTGACCAGACAAACCCTCTCCTAAGCAATCAACCCAAACTAGGGTTTGGCTATCCTCAGATCAAGATGGAATTTCAACATATCCAGTGGTTATCATGCCTCCTCATATGCCTCAAAGGATCTCCATGTCAAGTTTCAAGCCTTACAAGTCAAATTTCCTCAGACAATTGCTCAGATGGTTGAAAATCAGTTGTATTGGACAAAAAGTCAACTGTGGTCAACATACAGTCAAACTTCATAATTTTTGGTCAACATCCATATTTTGAAGTAATATTCATCATTTGATCAAGGGTTGATCATGATTCATAAAGAAAACTCAAGATTTGGTCAAAAGTCAAACTTTCCAAATTAGGGTTTTTGAAGGAAAAGTCAACTAAATTTTGACCAGGCATAACTTTCTCATACTTTGTCAGAAATTTTTCCACCACATCTCATTTTGAAGAGAATTCAATTCTCTACAACTTCATGTCTCACAAGTTTTGTTAGAAAATGCTTCATTTGGAAGGTATGGGTCAAAACATTACAGGTCCTTTTCAAAGTCAACAAAAAGTCAACTTTTTGTAAAGAAGTGTTATTGAGCATGGAAACTCCAATTGAGATGAGATCAAATAGGTTGTTTAGAGGACATCTAGAGCTTTCTAAAAAGTACAAGAAAACCCAAAAATATTAGAAATTGAGCAAGATACACCTTGCACAAGTTGGGCATTTTTAAAGAGGTGCACAAAGAGAGATACTTGTCAAAATCAAATTTTTTCTAAATGGGCTTATAATTTTATGATCCAAACTTGATCATGATATTATTTAAGACCTCTTGATGCCTTGCCACGACCTTTTCTTATTTTCTTGATTTATTTTTGAATTTAAAAGCATTTAATTCAAATTTAAATTAAATAAAATATGAAAACAAGGTATAAAAAAAGTTGGGTTGGATTTCTATCAACCTTGAGGACCAAGGAAGCCCACAAGACATGCCAATTTCGTGCAAACTCATACAAGAAAGAGAAAATCAAATTTTGGAAAGATTTGATGAAAATTGAAAGGAAAATATTTTTGCATTCAAAGCCATATCTTTTTTCATTCTTTTTGCTCTAATCTCTTGCATTATAAATACACAACACATCCACAAGACCAGAGGACGAAACCCTAGCCTCTTGAAGCAACCCTAATTTCCACAAATTTCTCTCAAAGTTGCAAAATTCGAATTTGGTTTTCCAGCAGGTTTCAAGGTGTTTTAAGCATTCCATCGTGTTCCTGGACATCCCAGCAATTGATCCATACCCTTACACGAAGCCAAAGCCTTCCAGATCGTGCTCCATAGCTCTCACCGGTTTTTTATTTTTCTTGAATTCGATTTTCATAATCCATGCATTGCTAACTGTTTTCGTTTGTTTACATGAACTCAGGATATCTATTAGAATGTATTTGATGCATAACATGCAAGGTTTAACGCAGGAATAAGGATTTGCCATTGTTAGGGAAGTTTATGTTATTTTCTTCGAAACTCATCGTATAGTCGTTTTTAGGCCAAAACGATGGCATCATTGAACTCGCAGGGGTCGAATTAGGGGGATAGGGTCTTTCTTTTGCTTTAATTTTACCTATTTTGCAGGATCGGCCGTCGTGCTTGCCGGAGAAGACGACCGGAGCCCTAGCTCCAACGTCGTTGACTGTTCTGACCCAGGCGAAGCATGCGTGGCACAATAATGCAATCTGATTCACTCCCACGTTATAACCCGGGCCCACGGCTTGACTGTGTTTTGAAAATTCAAAATATGACACGTTGCTACGTTTATAATACATTGCTTGCAGATTCATAACACCAAGTACACTTGGCTCAGATGGCAACGCGCTGGTTGGTTTGTCCAGGAGGTCCTGGGTTCGATCCTGGCTTCCTGGCTTTATTTTCAACACTTTTCCAAAACTAACATTTTTTTCTATTTTTCTTTTAATATTTTCATCCCAATTTAATTTATCTTTAAATAATTTTCTCATGCATTTAAAAATCACCAAAAATATTTTTTCTTTTGCATTTTAACCAGAAAAATACTTATTTAATTTTTGACATTAAAATTAATATTTTTGTATGCATATTTTAATTAATTGTTAATTAACCATTAAATTGACTTTTAATTGCTTTTTATTATCAAAATCAATCTAAAAAATTCCTAAAAAAATTATCCTATCATCTAATTATCATTGCCAACCCAAAAACATTTTTTCCTCATTCAAAACTCTCTTTTACTAACATATTTTCTCTTATGCGAGTTTTCTCATATTTTCCGATTATGTATTTGCTTACAGGTTGTATTGGTTCAGATTATTTTCTCGCATTTCTTTTCCATATTATGTAACTGCTAATGGGATGTAATAGTTTAACTAGGACTTTTACTTTTCACACTACTATATTATGTAACGGCCCAAAGCCATGTAATAGCGTAGGACATTTACTTTCCGCACTTTACTTTCCGCGATTTATTTTCTGCACCCTATAAACTACTAGTAATTAGGCGTGTATGACAAGATAAAAACGAATATAGATCACATCTAATCGCAAGATAACATATCTGAATTTAACACACTCTTTTCACACATGCACCCCTTAGGGTAATTCTCTCTCGCCGCCTTGCGAATACACATGGTCAAGTCCCTCGAACGTAGAGGTATCCTAGCACCGTTGCCTATGAAACATATCATCATAGTCCCTTCGATACAAAAGATCGTAGACCCACGATGTCTCCTACGAATACATGATCTTATCCCTCGATTGTTGCCTACGAAAAGTGATGATCGTCCCTTCGAATGTGCTAGGATACTCCTACAAAGTTGCCTTCTATGACCAACCGATGCCCCTTCGAATGTCCCTTTACATCCAACGAATAAGGTTACCTACCAACTAATGGAATGGATAGCGTTATTCTAAAGGAACGTAAAATAACACGAAAATGACCATTCTGAGTAGGTAATAAGACTTTTAGTTGCTTGCTCTATCAAAATACTTTTCACACCTCACACTTTTGTCAAAGTTCAAACTCTTTTCAAAACGAAACATTTCCGAACACTTTGTATACATTCCTACATGAATCATTACAAAGTCAAAGCGAAATGCCTTTTCAAAAACATTTTTTGTAAACACACAGAAAGCAAATTTTAAAGTGAGCTAAAGCAACTAAGAGCCCGTAGATAACTACGGATGGAAAGGGGTGCTAATACCTTCCCTTTTCATAACCTTCTCCCTTACTCAGAATCTAACAAAGGTCTTTTCCTGTTCTTTTCACCTTCCCTTAATTGGATAAAAGAAAAGTCGGTGGCGACTCTTGCTATCCGCAACATTTGCGATAAAAAACAAAAATCTCAAAGTCAGTTCACCGTATTACAGAACTGGCGACTCTGCCGGGGAGACACCCTAAAGAGAGAATACCTTAGGGATTTTTAGATCATTTCTACTACTTTCTGTTTGACTTGTATGCTTTATTTTAAGGGTTGCTTGGGTATTATACTTGTGGGGGATCCTACATCCGGATCCAGGTTTCCTTAGGTAAGTAGCAATAGATCGTCGCGACCGTTAGGCGTATACCGAAACAGTCAACATGATGGCTACGTTTGTGTGACACTTTGGATGTCCTGATGCTCCTCATTCCCAAGTTGAGGATAGCATTTGGCTTCTGCGTGGTGTCATCAGCACTAACTCAACTTTTAGAACCCTAATTGACCCATCTTGGCCATTAGAAGGTAGTGAGATGGCCGACTTTGGTACAGACTAAGGTTGGTTGATACTCGATGCTACGCTCATTAAGATCAGACTTTTGGGATATTTTCGGTCGACCACTTGGTAGTCGTATTGAAATAAACGCCTACGAGAAAGATCAATGATATGAGATTCCTAGAACCCAGTTACTATTATAGGACAGGATGAACCCACTCAAACTTTGGTAGGGTAATCACCTATACCTCATGCAAGCCTTAAACCTAGGACTATTGTGTGATTTGTTTGTGCTTGCTAAACATGACATCATGACATCATTGCATTGCATATCATTTCTAACTATTTCAAGGACCTAGGGATTTATCTTTGCTTTGTTTTGTAGGGATTATGGCTTCTAGAAAGACTATCCGAATCAACTTCATGGGTGTACCTTCTCAGCTCAAAGATTTGGTTTCAAAAATTCCCGATCATGCTCAGTTCATCAAAAGACATGGTTATCTACTTGACTTGGTTATCTCCGGTTTTGAAGAAGATATGATGCACGTCTTATTCCAGTTCTTCGATCCGAAACACCATTGCTTTACATTCCCAGATTATCAGTTGGTTCCTACCTTGGAAGAGTTCTCTAAGCTACTTGGGATACCTATTCCTGATCAGATGCCATTCACCGGTTCAGAAAGGCCTCCTAGGTACGAAGACATCGCATCAGCATTACACCTAAAGCACTCAGACATTGAAGCCAATTGGGAAACCAGAAGTGGGGTTAAGGGTTTACTTGCCAAGTTTCTGATAAAGAAAGCCTGAGAATTCCTCAAAGCTATGAGTTTCCATGCATTCGAAGACATCTTGGCCTTGCTAGTCTATGGCTTGGTATTATTTCCTAATCCGGATCAGTTCATAGATGTGAACGCCATCAAGATATTCCTTACTCGCAATCCTGTGCCTACTTTGCTTGGAGACATTCTACATTCTCTCCATACTCGTACTATCAAAAGACAAGGAACTCTTATGTGTTGTATACCGTTACTTTCCAGGTGGTTTATTTCGCACCTTCCTTCATCTGTATTGAAGAACGAACAAAGGTTGAAGTGGTCTCAAAGACTAATGTCACTCTCTCATTCAGATATTCGTTGGTGTCTCTTCTCTCAAAAGGACTTCACATTCATTGAGCGTTGTGGAGAATTCCCTAATGTACCACTCCTTGGCATAAGGGGAGGTGTCACTTACAATCCTTCTCTAGATCTACGTCAGTTTGGTTATGCTCGAAGAGATGGTCCTCATGATATGCTTCTCCAAGATATTGTGTTCGACTACAACCAAGATCTCCAGAATTACCATCGAAGGTTCATACACGCTTGGGGCATGGTAAAGAAGACTGATACCAAGACTTTGGGGCACCAAAACTCCATTCCTTGGGAACCTTACCTCAAATGGGTGCGAGCTCGAGCTCAAAACCTCATGATGCCATTCACGCCTGTTCTACCAGTAATTATGGAACCTGTTGCTATAGGTGACGTACCCTATACTGTTCTCCATCCCGACATGCCTACTGATTTTGAAGACTTGAAGAGATCCTAGATTCAGCTCAAAGAAGAAAGGGATACATTCGAAGCTCAATGCTATGCAAGCGAGAAGAAGGTACTAGAGTTGACAAAGCTACTTCACGAGGAGCGGAACATCAACGCCTACTTCAACACCAAGAGGAAGCGCCCATGGGAGACTTAGAGCTTTAGGATATTTTTGTTCTTTTATTTTTTCCGAACTATCTTTTGTACTTAAAAAAAAAAGAAAAAGAAAAAAGAATGAAACTAATAAAAATTTTGTTCATACTTGTTTAACAAATTTAAATTCCTAGAGGTCCTTGAAAGCATTTCATTGCATTCGCATAATCATCGCATATCATAGCATAACATTGCATCATAGGTACATTGAAGATCGGTTTTCTCATTTTCTCGCTATTTATTTTATCAGAAATGGCTCTTGAACAGACTGTCAAAAATCTTCAGGCTCAGAATGCTCAATTCCAGGAAATGTTCACTAGCTTGGTCCAAGGCCAAGAAGATATGAAGAAGCTCATCAACAGAAAGAAGAGGGTCATTGGTGTTCTCAACATGGGCAGACGTCACAAAGGTGGTCCCAGAGTGGTCAGTCGAATAGAGCTCTCAGACGGAAGTGTCAAAACTGAGGGAAGTGTCAAGGGCAACGAGGAAGACCAGCGTGAGCCTGAGAAGAAGGAAGAAGACTATGAGAACGATCAATACTCTTTCGAAGATGACAAGTACAAGCAACTTGAAGACCGTCTGAATGCTGTGGAAAATCTGAAAATGTCCGGGCTGAATTTTGATGATCTGAGACTTGTTCCTGGTGTGGTGATTCCTCGCAAGTTCAAGGTTCCTACTTTTTCCAAGTATGATGGCATTTCTTGTCCGAAGCTGCATTTGAAGTCCTACGTTCAGAAGATCAACCCCCACACTGATGACAGGAAGCTGTGGATTCATTATTTCCAAGAGAGTTTGACCGGAACTTAGTTGGAGTGGTATTATCAACTAGAGAGTGACCATATCCATACCTGGAATGACTTAGCAGACGCTTTCTGCAAGCAGTACGAGTACAATGCTGAATTGGCACCCACTCACATGCAACTACAAAGTATGTCTATGGGTCGTGATGAGAAGTTCAAAGAGTATACTCAAAAATGGAGAGATCTAGCAGGCAGAATTCAACCACCCTTGTCCAATAGGGAGTTGGTTGATATGTTCATGGGACATTGACAGGTCCATTCTTCAATCATCTGATTGGAAACTCTTCAGCCAAATTCACCGAGTTGATACTGACAGGAGAACGCATTGAGGCTGGAATCAAGAGTGGAAAGATTCAGGTAGAGTCATCATCAAATGCTGCGAAGAAATCTTTTGGTAAGAAAGAAGCCAATGTTGTGTATGGTCAGAAAAGCCGAGCCAAGACCGACCATGCTCAATTTTTGGGGGCAGTTGTGATCTCCAATCCTACATCAGCACAAACTCAGCGAGACAACACGCGTAACCAAAATGCGCCACGAAGACAGCTTACAAAGATCAACATGCCATTGTCGCAAGTCTTGCAACACATGTTGAAAGCAGAGCTGATTACCTTGAGGGATCCTCCTCAAAACATCAACACTTCATCTCTGAGATACAATCCTAATGCTAAGTGTGCTTACCACTCCAACATCCCAGGGCATAACACTGATGATTGTTGGGCTCTGAGGAACAAGATTTAAGATATGATTGAAGCTAGAGAGGTTGAGTTTGATCCTCCTACCGAGACTCCGAATGTGATCAAAGCACCAATGCCTAACCATGGCAAAAGTTCCAATGGTATTGACAAGAACTCTTATGTTTTTAATATACATGACTTGACTATTCCTCTGATGACTGTTAAGAAGAATTTGCTGCAAGACGATGTCAATCCAGGATGCCCAGAGAATTATCGTTGGTGCCCATCTGTGCCTGACAGTTGTGCTTGGCTAAGAAGACGTATTCAGTGCATGATGGATAACCGCGAAGTGCTATTTCTGAAACCATCCCCTGTGGAGAATCTGTGTGAAGACATGTCTAAGAAACTGAAGATCGAAGATGTGAGCAAAATTGTACCAGAAGTATGAGATACCTTGGGGCAGCCAAGTGGAAAGTTTGATTACATGGTGAAGTACACTGTTCCTGAAAGCTACAAAATTCCTATTGAAGATGTTAAGGCAACCGGATGGGGAGATGATTTCCCAGAAGACTATGTTGATGTCAACATAATAAGGATCTCCTCTGCTGATCCTGTGCCTAAAGTGGCACCCCTCATCATCACTTCTCCCAGACTAGTTCCATACTCCTCCGACAAAGCTATACCTTGGAACTATGGAGCTGAAGTTTACTATCATGGCGTCAAACAAGACCCTCTGACCATTGAGGACCTTAGAGTTGAAGCTTCCATTCTTGACATTGACAACATCACCGGATCAAGTAAGGTGACCATAACCGGAAGAGTGTTTTCTCCAGAGATCTCTCCTACAAAAGACACTGCGACGCCAACTCGCATTCCAGCTATTGAACCGCCTCAAGCGTAGGGAAAGAACCAAGAACTCATCCCCGCTTTATGTATACCAAAGGAAGTTACTGAAGACACCTCCAAACGAGAAATGGAGGAAATTCTGAAGATTATCAAGAAAAGTGACTACAATGTTTTGGAACAGTTGGGACAAACTCCGTCCAAGATCTCCAGGCTTGCTCTGCTCTTGTACTCTGAGGCTCATGCTAAGTCCTTGGTGAAATTTCTGAAGAATGCTCACATACCACAAGACACTACTACTGAGCAATTTGAAGTTTGTATTGCTAGTCTGGCTGCCAACAACGGCCTAGGCTTCTCTGATGCTGATTTGACTCCTGCCGGAAGGAAACACAACAAAGCCTTGCACGTCTCTGTTGAATGCAAGGGCATTACACTGTCTCATGTTTTGGTGGATACCGGTTCTGCTCTGAATATCCTACCGAAGAGTGATTTTGACCGACTTGATGTTGAAGGATTGGTCCTGAAACCCAGTAACATTATTGTGAGAGCGTTTGATGGTTCTAAACGAACAGTACTTGGAGAGCTCATTCAGCCTGTCAAAGTTGGTTCCCAGACTTTCGACTCCACTTTCTTTGTCATGGATATTCGTCCAACTTACTCTTGCCTACTGACGCCCTGGATACATGGGGCATACCTCTACCTTGCATCGGTCAAGTACCTGAAGGGAAGGTTACACAGGTGAAGAGGAATACATGGTGAGTCATCTGCATCATTCGATACCTCGAGATGGAAGGTGAATTTCGTGAAACCCCCTGCCTTCGAACAGCCCAAGAGCCATGCTGCTGACTCTCCCTCACTCCCGGTTACACAAGTTCCGCCTAGGATGGCCTCACTGAAAGATGCTCAAGTGCAGTTGAAGAAGGAGGTAGTGCTATTTGGGGTCAGCTCCCCGACCTTCCTTTCAAATCTGACAAGACTGGTTTAGGCTTCACCATCAAGGGTCAGAAGATGATACGCCGCGAACGTGCCGACCAACTTCCTTTCTGCATCCGCCAGAATGGAGTCCATGCTATAGAAGACAACGACAGTGACTTCGACATCAGCAAATGGATCTTCCCAACTCCCGACAACGGACTCAGCAATTGGAAGACCGAAGACGTCATCCCAATCTCCTTTAGACAGGAGTAATTGCTTTTGTTTTCTGTTTTGCTTCTTTCTGTTTTTATGCTTTGAACAAGAAACTTTAAAGCCTAGTGCCTTGCCCGGGGCATCATGGCTCGTTTGTGAGGGTTATTATCTGTCATTTGTATATTTTCATTCAATAAAATCATTGGACTCTGTCATACCCCAAAATTTGCCCTCCATCTACTCAAGAGATTTCATACATCCATACTCAAGGATTCCTCAAGAGTTGATCAGACAAACTCTCTCCTAGACAATCAACCCAAACTAGGGTTTGGTATCTCTCAAGTCAAGATGGATTTCCAACATCTCCAATGGCCTTCATGCCTCCTCATATGCTTCAAAGATTCTCCATGTCAAGTTTCAAGCCTCACAAGTCAAGTTTCCTCAGGCAATTGCTCAGATGGTTGAAAATCGGTTGTATTGGACAAAAGTCAATGTGGTCAACATACAGTCAAAACTTCGATTTTTGGTCAACATCCTCATTTCAAGTAACATTCATCATTTGATCAAGGGTTGATCATGATTCATCAAGAAAACTCAAGATTTGCTCAAAAGTCAAACTTTCTAAATTAGGGTTTCTAGATGAAAAGTCAATGAACTTTGACCGATCATAACTTTCTCATACTTTCTCGTAAATTTTCCCACCAAAGCTCATTTTGAAGGAAATTCAATTCTCTACAACTTCATGTCTCACAAGAATGTCCAAAAATGCTTCATTTGAGAGGTATAGCTCAAAACATTACGGTCATTTTCAAAGTCAACAAAAGTCAACTTTTGATTTGAAGATATATTGAGCATGGTAACTCCAATTGAGATGAAACCAAAGACATTGTTTAGAGGACTCTTAGAGCTTTCCAAAAAGTCCAAGAATACTCAAAAATGTGGAAAATTGAGCAAGTTACACCATCCACAAGTTGGGCAATTTTGAAAGAATGCACAAAGAGAGATACTTCAAAAAATCAAATCTTTTGCAAATGGACCTACTTTTTCTTCATCCTAACTTGTTCCTCATACAATTAGGAATGTCCAAGCCCAATGCCACGAATTTTTGATTTATTTTTCTATTTAATTTGTAATTTATTCATTTAAATGCAAATTAAATCTTAAAATAAATTATAAAATCAAAATTAATTGGAAGATTGATTTTTATTGCTTTCTTGTGATCCAATCAACCCATAAATGCCAGCAATTTCGAAAATAGATCAAATTTGGCAAGATTGGATTGAAATTGGACAAAGTTTGAAAATTTGATTTCATGAGAATATCAAATTTGATTTCCATTGAATATTGATTAATTCTTTCCAAATTCAATCCCAAATCCATCCAGCATATATACTTGATGCATCTCAATTGCAAGAAACGAAAAAATTGGCTCAGAAACCCTAATCCAAACTCAAAAAAAACCGTGTGCTTGAAGCTACTAGCAATCCTAGTTCCATCCATCCACAGCCGATTTTGAGGATTCCATTGCATTCCTTGAGGTCTTTAGAGTCGATCCAGACTCTTATATCATTCAAAAACATCAAGAATCGAGCAAATCAGATTTCGGTTTGTCAAACTTTTTCCAAATTCGATTACTAACATTCATGCATTATTAACACGATTTGTTGTTGTTTTTATGATCAGTGATAAGTTTACAAGCATTTTGGGTGGTTTGATTGCATTTCCATATCCTGGAGCTCGATATACCATTGTTAGGGTTCCTGAACACGTTTTAGGGTTTTACAAAACAAGAGAAATTGGACCATGAGACTATGACCAATGAACTCGGAACGATGCCTGGAATCGAACCATGTATTTACAATGCATTTATATTACTTGTGCTTGATTTTCCATGTAGTTGGACTTTAGCGTCGAAGAAAAGCCGACGTAAGCTTTTGAAAATTCAAAACGAAGAGATGAAGTCGCGCCAAGGAGGAGGCAATGGCGAAACGCGTGTATTCCACTTACTCCAATTTCCAAACAGTAGTGCGCGTTGGCTCAGTTGGTCAGCGTGTTGGCTTTCAGAATTTGAGGCCAATGACTCCAGTTCGATCCCTGGCCATGACATTCTTTTTACAAGTTTGCAATTTCCTCATATTTTCATAATTTTTCAATTTCTAATATTTTCATACTATTTTAATTAATTTCCACATTTTATTTCTGCATTAAAAAATTACCAAAAACATTTTTTCTTTTTACATTATTTTCATAAAAATGTTTATTTAATTTAATAAATTAAAAAAATATAATTTTGCATGCATATTTAATTTTATTTATATTTTTGCATTTAATTCACTTTTAATTGCATTTTAATTATTAAATCTTTTCCAAAAAATCCCAAAAAATTATTTTAGCTTATTTATCTTATTTCCAGCATATATTAATTTTCTCATATTAAAAATTGCATTTTTTCTAACATTTTCTCTTATTTCGATTTCATCATATTTTCCGATTTTCTTATTCTTTCACAGGTTGCTCCGATTCGGACGTTTTCTTTTTATCGTTTTATTTTCCAATAATGTAACTGTTCATGGGATGTAATAGTTTAATCTAGGGTTTTATTTTCCGCACGTTAAATTATGTATCTGCCCCAAAGCCATGTAATAGCGTAGGTTTATCTTTCCGCACCTTTACATTTCCGCTTTTACATTCCGCATTTTACTTTCCGCACCCTATAAATTGCTAGTAATTAGGCGTGTATGGCAAGACTAAAATTGAACATAGCCCACTAATTTTCAAGATAACATATTCTGAAATCAACACACTTCTCTCACACATGCACCCCTTAGGGTAATTCTCTCTCGTTGCCTTTGCGAATTCAAAATGGTCATGTCCCTCGAACGTAGAGGTATTCTAGCACCGTTGCCTTCCAAACAAATCATCATAGTCCCTTCGATACAAAGATCATAAGACCCACGATGTCGCCTCCGAATACATGATCTTGACCCTCGATTGTCGCCTACGAAAAATGATGATAGTCCCTTCGAATGTGCTAGGATACTTCCTACAAGTTGCCTTCTATGACCATCCGATGTCCCTTCGAATGTCCCGCTTACATCCAACGAATGGAGCTACCTACTAACTAATGGTACGGCTAGCGCTATTCTAAAGGAACGTAGAAGTACAAAAACGACCAATTCTGAGTGGGTAAATAAGTCTTTTAGTTGCTCGCTCTACCAAATGCTTTTCACACCACACACTCTTTTTTCAAAGTTCAAACTTTCTTTTCAAAAACGAAACATTTCCGAACACTTTGTATACACTCCTACATGAGTCATTGCAAAGTCAAAGCGAAATGCCTTTTCAAAACATCTTTGTCAAACACACAGAAAGCAATTTTTAAAAAAGTGATCTAGAGCAACTAAGAGCCCGTAGATAACTACGGATGGAAAGGGGTGCTAATACCTTCCCTTTTCATAACCATTCTCCCGAACTCAGAATCTAACGAAGGTCTTTTTCTGTTACTTTTACCTTCCCTTAATTGGATAAAAATAAAAGTCGGTGGCGACTCTTGCTATCCGCATATTTGGATACAAAAATCCTACAAAGTCAGTTCACCGTATCACAGAACTGGCGACTCTACTGGGGATACACCCTAAAAGAGAGAATTGCCTTAGGGATTTCTAGATAACTTTTACTGCTTTTTGTTCGACTTGTATGCTTTATCCTTAAGGGTTGCTTGGGTATTATATTGGGGATCCTACACCGGATCCGGTTTTTAGGTAAGTAGCATTAGATCATCGCGACCGCTAGACGTATAACTACGCGGTCAACATGATGGCTACGTTAGCGTGACACTTTGGTTGTCCCGATACTCTTCATTCCCAAGTTGAAGATAGTATTTGGCTTCTGCGTGGTGTCATCAAGCGCTAACTAAACTTTTAGAACCTTAATTGACCCATCTTGGCCATTAGAAGGTAGTGAGATGGCCGGCTTTGGTGTAGACCGAGGTTGGTTGATACTCGATGCTACGCTCATTGAGATTAGACTTTTGGGACATTTTCGATCAACCACTTGGCCGTCGATTGAAATAAGCGCCACGAGAAAGATCTATGATATGAGATTCCTAGAACCCGTTACTATTATAGGACAGATGAACCAACTCAAACTTTTGGTGGGTAATCACCTATACCTCATGCAAGCCTTAAACCTAGGCTCATTGTGTGAATTGTTGTGTGTGCTAAACATGACATCATGACATCATTCGCATTGAATATCATTTCTAACTATTTCAAGGACCTAGGGATTTATCTTTGCTCTGTTTTGTAGGAATTATGGCTTCTAGAAAGACTATCCGAATCAACTTCATGGGTATCCCTTCTCAACTCAAAGAATTGGTTTCAGAAATTCCCGACCATGCTCAGTTCACCAAAAGACATGGTTATCTACTTGATTTGGTTATCTCCGGTTTTGAAGAAGATACGATGCATGTCCTATTCCAGTTCTTTGATCCGAAGCACCATTGCTTTACATTCCCAGATTATCAGTTGGTTCCTACCTTGGAAGAGTTCTCTAAGCTACTTGGGGTACCTATTCTTGATCAAATGCCATTCACCGGTCTAGAAATGGTTCCTAAGTATGAGGACATTGCATCCGCTTTGCACCTTAAGCGTTCAGATATCGAAGCCAATTGGGAAACTAGAAGTGGAGTTAAGGGTTTACTTTCCAAGTTCTTAATTAAGAAAGCCCGAGAATTCCTCAAAGTTATGAGTTTCCATGCATTTGAAGACATTGTGGCCTTGCTAATTTATGGTTTGGTTCTATTTCCTAACTCGGATCAATTCATCGATATCAATGCCATCAAGTTGTTCCTTACCCGCAATCCTGTGCCTACTTTACTTGGAGACATCCTACATTCTCTCCACACTGCATTACTAAGCGACAAGGAACTCTCATGTGTTGTGTCCTTACTTTGGTGGTTTATTTCGCACCTTCCTCCATCGTTTGAAGAACGAACAAAGGTTGAGATGGTCTCAAAGATTGATGTCACTCTCTCATTCAGATATCCTGGAGTCTTTTCTCTCAAAAGGACTTCACATTCATCGAGCGTTGTGGAGAATTCCTAATGTACCGCTACTTGGTATAAGGGAGGTATTACTTACAACCCTTCTCTAGCTCTATCGTTTGGTTTTGCTCAAGAGATGGTCCACATGATATGCTTCTCCAAGATATTGTGTTCGATTACAATCACGATCTCCGATTACCGACGAAGGTTTATACATGCTTGGGGCATGGTAAAGAAGATCGATACCAAGACTTTGGGGCACCGAACTCCATTCCTTGGGAACCTTACCTCAAATGGGTGCGAGCTCGAGCTCAAAACCTCATGATGCCATTCACTGCTTTACCGAATTATGGAACTGTTGATATAGGTGACGTACTTATCCGTTCTCCATCCCGACATGCCTACCGATTTTGAAGACTTGAAGAGATCCCGATTCAACTTAAAGAAGAAAGGGATACCTTTGAAGCTCAGTGTTACGCAAGCGAGAAGAAAGTGTTAGAGTTGACAAAGCTACTTCATGAGGAGCGAAGCATCAATGCCTACATCGGCACCAAGAGGAAGCGCCCATGGGAGACTTAGAGCTTTAGGATGTTTATGTTTTCTTTTATTGTTTTGAACTATCTTTTGTACTTAAAAAAAAAGAAAAAAGAGAATAATAAAGAGAGTACTAATAAATGTTTGTTCATTGCTTGTTTAACAAATTTAAATCTCTAAAGGTCCTTGAAAACATTGCATTGCATTCCCATAAACATCGCATAGCATAGCATAACATTGCATCACGTGTACATTGAGATTGGTTTTCTCATTTGCTCGCTATTTATTTTAGCGAAATGGCTCTTGAACAGATCGTCAAAGATCTCCAGCTCGAATGCTCGCCAGCAGATGTTCACCAACTTGGTCCAAGGCCAGGAAGATTTGAAGAAGCTCATCAACAAGAAGAAGAAGGTTGTTGGTCTCCTCAACATGGGTAGACGTTTCAAAGGGGGTCCTAAGGTGGTCAGCCGTATTGAGCTCTCTGAAGGAAGTGTCCATACCGAGGGGAGTACCAAGGGTGATGATGGTGACCAGCGTGAGCCAAAGAAAGAAGGAGAGGACCACTCTGATTATAGCCAACACTCTGATGAAGATGACAAGTACAAACAACTTGAAGACCGTCTGAATGCTGTGGAAAACTTGAAAATGTCCGGGTTGAACTTTGATGATCTGAGTCTTGTTCCTGGTGTTGTGATTCCTCCCAAATTCAAGGTTCCCACTTTTGCTAAGTATGATGGCATGTCTTGCCCTAAGCTGCATTTGAAGTCCTATGTTCAGAAGATCAATCCCCACACTGATGACAGAAAGTTGTGGATGCACTATTTTCAAGAGAGTTTGTCCGAACCCGCTTGGAATGATACTATCACCAGAGAATGACCGTATCCGTACTTGGAGTGACTTAGTGATGCTTTCAGAAGATGAGTACAATGTTGAATTGACACCCACTCGCATGCAACTACAAAACATGTCTATGGGTCGTGACGAGAAGTTCAAGGAGTATGCTCAGAAATGGAGAGATCTAGCAGCGAGTTCAACCACCCTTGTCCAATAGGGAGTTGGTTGATATGTTTATGGGAACACTGACAGGCCCATTCTTCAATCATTTGATTGGTAATTCTTCATCCGGATTCACCGAGCTGATATTGACAAAGCAGCGATTGAAGCGGTATCAAGAGTGGGAAGATTCATGTAGAGACATCTTCAATGTCGCAAGAGATCTTTGGTGCTAAGAAAGAAGCTAATGCGTGTATGGTCGAAAAGCCGAGCCAAGACCGACCGCTCAATCTGTGGGGCGTTGTGATCTCCAATCCTACATCAAGACAACCTCACGAGACGACGCCGAGTCGAACGCGCCACGAAGACAAGCCATTTAAGATCAACATGCCATTGTCGCAAGCCTTGCAACACATGTTGAAAGCAGAGTGATTACCTTGAGGATCCTCCTCGTAATGTCAATACTTCCTCTCCGAAATACAATCCTAATGCTAAGTGTGCTTACCATTCCAATAGCGAGGCACGACATCGACAATTGTTGGGCTCAAGAACAAGATTCAAGATATGATTGAAGCTAAAAGATTGAGTTTGACCTCCTGTCGAGACTCGAATGTGATCAACGCCCTATGCCTAACCATGACAAGAGTTCCAATGTGTTGGTGACGATACTTATGTTTTCAACATAGATGACTTGACCATTCCTCCGATGGTTAAGAAGAATGCAAGCCGTGTCAATCCGTGATGCCCAGAGAATTGTCGGTGCCCATCCGCACCGATGGTTGTGCTTGGTTGAGAAGACGTGTTCGCATGATGGACAATCGTGAGATACTATTTCAAACCACCGTTAAGTGTGAAGAAATGTCTAAGTTGAAGATCGACAATGTGAACGAAACTGTACTATCTGTGGGATACCTTGGGCAGCCAAGTGGAAAGTATGATTACATGGTGAAGTACACCGCCCCGAGAGTTACAAAATTCCTATTGAAGATGTTAAGACCGGATGGGGTGACGATTTCCCGTAAGACTATGCTGATGTTAACACAATAAGGATTTCCTCTCACGATCCTGGCTAGAGTGGCACCTCTCATTATCACTTCTCCAAGACCAGCCCATATTCCTCCGACAAGGCTATCCCTTGGAACTATGGAGTGATGTTTACTATCATGGCCAAGCAAGACCTCTCGACCATTGAAGATCTTATCTGAAGTTTCTATTCTAACATTGACAACATCACCGGATCCAGAAGTGACCGAACCGAAGGGTATTCTCCGAGATCTCTCCCAAAAGACACGACTCCTCGCATTCCACTACTCAATCAATATCCCTGACTAGAGGAAAGAACCAGTGACTCATCCCGCTCAACCGAAGTACCAAAGGAAGTTATCAAGACACCTCCAAACAAGAAATGGAGGAAATTCAAGATCATCAAGAAGAGTGATTACAATGTTGTGGAACAGTTGGGACAGACTCCGTCCAAGATTTCCATGCTCGCTTGCTTCTTGTGCTCGAGGCTCATGCTAATGCCTTGGTGAAGTTTCAAGAATGCTCATGTACCGCAAGACACTACCGACCAGTTCGAAGTTTGTATTGCTAGCCGGCTGCCAACAACGGCCTAGGCTTCTCGATGTCGATTTGACTCCTTCCGAAGGAAACACAACAAAGCCTTGCACATCTCGTTGAATGCAAGGGCGCCCTATCTCATGTTTTGGTGGATACCGGTTCGCTCAATATCCTTCCAAGACGCTTTTGATCGGCTTGATGTCGGGGTTGGTTCGAGACCCAAGGACATTATTGTGAGAGCTTTTGATGGTTCTAAGCGAACGGTGATTGGAGAGCTCATCACTGCTAAAGTCGGTTCCCCACTTTTGATTCCACTTTCTTTGTCATGGACATCCGTCCGCTTACTCTTGTCTACTTGGACGCCCTTGGATACATGGGCGGCATACCTCTACCTTACATCGAAGTTGAAGTACCCGTGAAAGGGAAGGTTGTTACGGTGTGTGAAGAAGAGTATATGGTCACCATCTACATTCCGATATCTCGAGATGGAAGCTGAATTCTTTGAGACTCCCTGTCAAGCTTTTGAAACAATACCCAGAGTCATGCCTGTTGACTCTCCTATCACTCCTGAAGTTGCTAAAGCTCCGCCTAGGATGGCCTCGCTGAGAGATGCTCAAGCTGCTGTTGAACAAGGAGGTAGTACTGTTTGGGGACAGCTCCCTGATCTTCCCTTCAAATCTGACAAGACTGGTTTAGGCTTCACCATTAAGGGTCAGAAGATGATACGCCACGAACGTGCCGGCCAACTTCCCTTCCGCATCAGCCAGAGCGGAATCCATGCTATAGAAAACAACGACAATGACTTCGACATCAGCAAGTGGATCTTCCCAACTCCGGATCATGGGCTCAGCAATTGGAAGACTGAAGACGTCATACCAATCTCCTTTAGTGAGTAATTGCTTTGTTTTGTTTTGCTTTTCGATTTCTTTATGTTTTGAACAATAAACTTTGAAAGCCTAGTGCCTTGCCCGGGCATCATGGCTCGCTTATGAGGGTTATTATCCGTCGTTTGCGTATTTTCATTCAATAAATTCGCTGGACTTTTGCATTCAATTGTTTGTTTTCTTTCTTTACTTTATCACCCTTCAAAAGCTATGTGTTTCTTACACACACCCACGTGATACACCGCAATCACTCCGAATCTCGTTAATAATGCTATGCTAGTGCTAAATATGACTTGATAATCCGATCTACCAAGCCAAGACGAAAGTGAGGAAGATTGTGAAGTGCCGAGAACTTCCCATCGCTACAACAAGAAGAGCGAGTTATACAGCCACACGAAGAGCAAGTTGAGGTTGTGAATTTGGGTACTAACGAAGAGAAAAGAGATCAAGATAGGAGCGGATCTTGAGAATGTTAAAGAAAAGTTGGTTCTGATGCTACGAGACTATGTTGAGGTTTTGCTTGGTCATACGAAGACATGCGGGTTGGACATTGATATTGTGGTACATCGATTGCCGACAAAAAAGGTTTTCTCCCGTGAAAAAGGTCGCATGCGTCCCGAGATGTCGAGAAAATCAAAGCCGGGTTATGAAGCGCTCAACGCTGGTTTCTTAGTCACCTCTTATCCCCTGGGTTGCTAATGTGGTACCCGTGCTAAAAAGGATGGCAAGGTACGAATGTGTGGATTACGAGATCTGAACAAAGCGAGTCCGAAAGACGATTTCCCACTTCCTCATATTGATGTTCGTTGACAACACCGCCAAGATAAGGTTTTCTCCTTCATGGATGGTTTCTCCTACAATCGATCAAAATGGCTCCAAGACATGGAGAAGACTACTTTGTTACACAATGGGGCACTTTCGCTACAAGGTTATGCCGCTCGGTGAAGAATGCAGCGCCACTTATCGGCTATGGTGACATTGTTTCATGACATGATTCATCACGAGATAGAGGTCTACGTCGACGACATGATAGCTCGATCACGCATCAAGAAGAACATCTTGATCATTTGCGTAAACTGCTTTGATAGGTTGAAGAAGTATGTTGAGACTCAATCCTAACAAGTTCACTTTTGGAGTCGATCCGAAAACTCCTAGGGTTTGTTGTCGCGGTAAAGGTATCGAGGTTGATCCCCCAAGGTTAAAGCTATTCAAGAGATGCCAGCCCCGCACCGAGAAAGAAGTCGAGGTTTCGGGCCGATTGAACTACATTGCTGATTCATTGCACATATCGCTACTTGTGAGCCAATCTTCAAGTTACTAAAGAAAGATCAAGTGGTAGAATGGAACGACGATTGCCAAATCGCTTTGACAAAATCAAGGAGTACCCTGTAATCCTCCTATCCCGATGTCAAGGAAGACCTCTCATCATGTACGAAGGTTAGAGAACTCAATGGGTGTGTGTTGGGGCAACATGACGAGTCCGGTCGAAAAGAGCATGCAATATACCACCTTAGCAAAAGTTTACCGATCTGAAACAAGATACTCACACCGAGAAAACTTGCAACGCTTTGGTGCCGACTAAGACAAGATATGTTGACTCACACTACCTTGTTGATTTCAAGATGGATCCGATAAAATACATATTTGAGAAACCAGCTCTCCGAAGAATAGCAAGATGGCAAATGATCTTGACCGAATATGACATCCAAGACACTTTAAAGCGATCAAAGGAAGTGTGGTAGCCGATCATTTGGCTCATCAAGCCGTAGATGACTACCTATGCGCTCAATTTCCATGAAGATGTTTTACTAGTTACGATTATAAGCCGTGCCTGAAGGACCCGAACAAGGATCCCGATGGACCATGGTTTTTGATGGAGCCTCAAACGCACTTGGCAATGGCATTAGCGCCATCATTACATCCCCTACAGGCGGACATACTCCTTTCACCGCTAGATTATGTTTCAGCTGAACAACATGGCCGAGTACGGCGTGCATCATGGGTCTTAAAGCTGCTATTGACTTAAGAATCAAGTTCTTACGAGTGTATGGAGACTCAGCTTTAGTGATCAGTCAGATAAAAGGCAAGTGGGATACGAAATATCCGAATCTCATTCCTTATCGAGAGCATGTTTTGAGTTTGATTCCCTACTTCGAAGAAATCACTTTTGATCATATTCCACGAGAAGAGAATCGGCAAGGCACGATTAGCTACTATGTCGCCTATGTTCAAGGTCGATGGGACAACGAGGCTCCCCAGATCATCATTGAGAAGTTTGATGAACCAGCGTATTGTTGTGAGCTTGACGCAGAAGAGAAACCTTGGTACTATGACGTGAAGAGGTATCTTGAGACTCAGGAATATCCCGCAGGGGCATCTGTCAATGATAAGAAATTCATGAGAAGATTTGCTCCAAATTCTTTCTCAAAGAACAACATCTTTATACAAGCAACCACGACTTGTGCCATCTACCGTAGACCATAAAACAAAGAATGCGATCATGGAAGAGTTACACGAAGGCGAATTTGGTACCCACTCCAAGGACACACCATGGCTAAGAAGATTTTGAGAAAAAGTTACTATTGGTCCACCATGGAAGTCGATTGTCACCGCTATGCTCGATCTTGTCACAAGTGCGATTTATGCCGACAAAGTACACGTACCTCCAAGACCTCCGAACGTTTAACTTCTCCTGGCCTTTGCAATGTGGGGCATTGACATGATTGGAGAAATTAAGCCCACGCCCAACGGACATCCTTTCATCCTTGTGGCAATTGATTACTTTACCAAATGGGTAGAAGCACCTGTATGCATCTCATAAGAATGTGGCTCGATTCATCAAGCATAATCTTATCTGCTTCGTATGGCACTCGAGAGGATTATCACGATAACGGCTCTAATCTCAACAACAAGATGATCACCGAACTCGCACGCAGCTCAAGATCAAGCATCACAATTCATCTCCTTACGGCCTAAGATGAATGGCGCATGGAAGCCGCCAACAAGAATATTAAGAAGATCATACGTAAGATGATGTTGACTTACAAAGATTGGCATGAGATGTTACCTTGCTTTTCATGGTTATCGCGACCACAACGCGAACATCAACAGGGGCAACCCCCTTCTCTCTTGTATACGGTATGGAAGCCGTCTTACCCATCGAGGTTCAGATACCCTCAACCAGGATCCTCCAAGACGCAGAGTTAGGCGAAGACGATTGGGTGCAGACTCGCCTTGACCAGATTAACTTGATCGATGAGAAACGACTCGCGTCCATCTGCCATGGACAGATTTATCAGAAGCGAATGATCAGAGCATTTAACAAGAAGGTCAAACACCGAGTCTACCAAGTCGGTGATCTAGTAGTCAAGCGCATCATTCTTCCACAAGGTGATCCCAGGGGCAAATGGACTCCCACTTATGAGGGACCGTTTGTAGTCAAAACAGTGTTTTCCGGCGGAGCTATGATACTTAGCACCATGGATGGTGAAGACTTTCCACACCCGTAAAGGCAGATAGTCAAAAATACTACGATAAAGAGACCCGCTAGGTCGACTAACCTAGGCAAAATAAGGAGATCTCATGAACCAAAAGGTTCGGGCAAAAATTAAGGATATACAAAACATGTACACAAAGAAGTCGAAAACCCGAAAAGGCGGTGGGCAAAAAGGGTATCCCAGAGACCAACCCAAAGGGCGGTCTAGGCAAAAGTTAGATTTAAGCATTTACTATGTCTCTTCCGATCACCGCCTGACTACTATCGATTCAAGGTTCAAATGGCTAAGATCACTACTCACTTTCTAACGACGAAGGAGATGAGATATTTGAAATATATGAGTACTAGCATAGTTGGAACTTAACGAGATTGTTTCCGCATAGCTTTTTACCTTTCTTGTGTACAAACTACTTGGCCATACGCCACCTTTCAAATAAACGCAAGCTTCTTTCTCTTTACAATTTCTGCCGTTGTTATTTGCAATAAGTCCAACGTTTGTTTTGAATGACTATACGCATTTGACAATAAGAATCTAATCACAAACATACGAAAGGTGAGCATACAAAGGTATTTACTACAGGTTCCAGGAATGGGGGATGACGACGAAAGTCACCAAATAGTCCCCACAGAGCATGATCCCCACAAAGGTGTCACTCACAACACACCATCCCCATCGGAGTATATGTTAAGCAGTGATTCCACTCAACCGAGCAATGTTACATCAGTCTCCAAGCAGTAACACCTCATCCCCAGTCAAGGTACTCATCCCTGGACGGAAAACTATCCGAAGACGCTTGGTTGTCCTCCGACGATCGGTCGTGATTAAGCCCGAACCGAAAACTATCCGAAGGTTATCCTCCGATAATGCAATGGATCAACACCGATGCACAACAGGAAGCTATCCACATTTTGCCAACTACAATCTCCTCGTAGTAATCGACACGAAGATTTATTCGACAAGAACTACGAGTCTAACGTTCGACTCGCTTGCCTTGGATGGCATCTTAAGCCCATCTCCGACTATTTGTCAACATCTCTTCACTTTCACGCGCCTATATGGTTAAAAATCAATACAAACCAATAACCTCATTCAAAGTGAACACGAAGTCTAACGCACGACTCCTTCGGATGGCATCTTAAGCCCATCTCCTCTCCGCTCCAGAACATCTACGAGTCTAACATACGACTCACTCCCCAAAGATCGACCTTTCCGATGGCATCTTAAGCCCATCTCCGCCGCCTCCTATTAACAACCTCGAGTCTAGCGACGACTTGTTCCCAAATAAGTCTCCAACTTCTCCAAATGGCATCCGAAGCCCATTCCCGCATCATCACCAATAGCGAGTGCAAATTTTCAGTGATTGAGTGTTCAATCATCTTCTACCTCCAGTCACGAAAGACAAGCTGTCAATCTAACCTCCAAGATAAGAAGATTGAACAGGGCAGCTGTCATACCCCAAAATTTTCCCTCCATCTACTCAAGAGATTTCATACATCCATACTCAAGGATTCCTCAAGAGTTGATCGACAAACTCTCCTAGACAATCAACCCAAACTAGGGTTTGGTATCTCAAGTCAAGATGGATTTCCAACATCTCCAATGGCCTTCATGCCTCCTCATATGCTTCAAAGATTCTCCATGTCAAGTTTCAAGCCTCACAAGTCAAGTTTCCTCAGCAATTGCTCGATGGTTGAAAATCAATCAGTATTGGACAAAAGTCAATCATGGTCAACATACACAAAACTTGATTTTTGGTCAACATCCTCATTTTGAAGTAACATTCATCATTTGATCAAGGGTTGATCATGATTCATCAAGAAAACTCAAGATTTGCTCAAAAGTCAAACTTTCTAAATTAGGGTTTCTAGATGAAAAGTCAATCGAACTTTGACCGATCATAACTTTCTCATACTTTCTAAATTTTCCCACCAAAGCTCATTTTGAAGGAAATTCAATTCTCTACAACTTCATGACTCACAAGAATGTCCAAAAATGCTTCATTTGAGAGGTATAGCTCAAAACATTACTGTGTCATTTTCAAAGTCAACAAAAGTCAACTTTTGATTTGAAGATATATTGAGCATGGTAACTCCAATTGAGATGAAACCAAAGACATTGTTTAGAGGACTCTTAGAGCTTTCCAAAAAGTCCAAGAACACTAAAAAATGTGGAAAATTGAGCAAGTTACACCATCCACAAGTTGGGCAATTTTGAAAGAATGCACAAAGAGAGATACTTCAAAAAATCAAATCTTTTGCAAATGGGCCTACTTTTTCTTCATCCTAACTTGTTCCTCATACAATTAGGAATGTCCAAGCCCAATGCCACGAATTTTTGATTTATTTTTCTATTTAATTTGTAATTTATTCATTTAAATGCAAATTAAATCTTAAAATAAATTATAAAATCAAAATTAATTGGAAGATTGATTTTTATTGCTTTCTTGTGATCCAATCAACCCATAAATGCCAGCAATTTCGAAAATAGATCAAATTTGGCAAGATTGGATTGAAATTGGACAAAGTTTGAAAATTTGATTTCATGAGAATATCAAATTTGATTTCCATTGAATATTGATTAATTCTTTCCAAATTCAATCCCAAATCCATCCAGCATATATACTTGATGCATCTCAATTGCAAGAAACGAAAAAATTGGCTCAGAAACCCTAATCCAAACTCAAAAAAACCGTGTGCTTGAAGCTACTAGCAATCCTAGTTCCATCCATCCACATCCGATTTTGAGGATTCCATTGCATTCCTTGAGGTCTTTAGAGTCGATCCAGACTCTTATATCATTCAAAAACATCAAGAATCGAGCAAATCAGATTTCGGTTTGTCAAACTTTTTCCAAATTCGATTACTAACATTCATGCATTATTAACACAATTTGTTGTTGTTTTTATGATCAGTGATAAGTTTACAAGCATTCTGGGTGGTTTGATTGCATTTCCATAGCCTGGAGCTCGATATACCATTGTTAGGGTTCCTGAACACGTTTTAGGGTTTTACAAAACAAGAGAAATTGGACCATGAGACTATGACCAATGAACTCGGAACGATGCCTGGAATCGAACCATGTATTTACAATGCATTTATATTACTTGTGCTTGATTTTCCATGTAACTAGGACCTTTAGCGTCGAAGAAAAGCCGACGCAAGCTTTTGAAAATTCAAACGAAAGAGATGAAGTCATGCAAGGAGGAGGCAATGGCGAAGCAACGCGTATTCCACTTACTCCAATTTCCAAACAAGAGTGCGCTGCTGGCTCATTGGTCAGTTGGCTTTAATTTGAGGCCAATGACCAGTTCGATCCTCGCCATGACATTCTTTTACAAGTTTGCAATTTTCATATTTTCATAATTTTTCAATTTCTAATATTTTCATACTATTTTAATTAATTTCCACATTTTATTTCTGCATTAAAAAATTACCAAAAACATTTTTTCTTTTACATTATTTTCATAAAATGTTTATTTAATTTAATATATTAAAAATATAATTTTGCATGCATATTTAATTTTATTTATATTTTTGCATTTAATTCACTTTTAATTGCATTTTAATTATTAAATCTTTTCCAAAAATCCCAAAAATTATTTTAGCTTATTTATCTTATTTCCAGCATATATTAATTTTCTCATATTAAAATTGCATTTTTCTAACATTTTCTTATTTCGATTTCATCATATTTTCCGATTTTCTTATTCTTTCACAAAGTTGTCCGATTCGGACGCTTTCTTTTTATCGCTTTATTTTCCAATAATGTAATTGTCATGGGATGTAATAGTTTAATCTAGGTTTTATTTTCCGCGTTAAATTATGTATCCGCCCTAAAGCCATGTAATAGCGTAGGTTTATCTTTCCGCATTTACATTTCGCACATTCCGCATTTTACTTTCCGCACCCTATAAATTGCTAGTAATTAGCGTGTATGGCAAGACTAAAATTGAACATAGCCCACTAATTTTCAAGATAACATATTCGAAATCAACACACTTCTCTCACACATGCACCCTTAGGTAATTCTCTCGCCTTTCGAATTCAAAATGGTCATGTCCCTCGAACGTAGAGGTATTCTAGCACCGTTGCCTTCCAAACAAATCATCATAGTCCCTTCGATACAAAGATCATAAGACCCACGATGTCGCCTCCGAATACATGATCTTGACCCTCGATTGTCGCCTACGAAAAATGATGATAGTCCCTTCGAATGTGCTAGGATACTTCCTACAAGTTGCCTTCTATGACCATCCGATGTCCCTTCGAATGTCCCGCTTACATCCCACGAATGGAGCTACCTACTAACTAATGGTACGGCTAGCGCTATTCTAAAGGAACGTAGAAGTACAAAAACGACCAATTCTGAGTGGGTAAATAAGTCTTTTAGTTGCTCGCTCTACCAAATGCTTTTCACACCACACACTCTTTTTTCAAAGTTCAAACTTTCTTTTCAAAAACGAAACATTTCCGAACACTTTGTATACACTCCTACATGAGTCATTGCAAAGTCAAAGCGAAATGCCTTTTCAAAACATCTTTGTCAAACACACAGAAAGCAATTTTTAAAAAAGTGATCTAGAGCAACTAAGAGCCCGTAGATAACTACGGATGGAACGGGGTGCTAATACCTTCCCTTTTCATAACCATTCTCCGAACTCGTAATCTAACGAAGGTCATACTTTTACCTTCCCTTAATTGATAAAAATAAAAGTCGGTGGCGACTCTTGCTATCCGCACATTTGATACAAAATCCTACAAAGTCAGTTCACCGTATCACGCACTCTCATGCTTAATTCTTTCTTTTACTTTACTACCCTTCAAAAGCTATGTGTTCTTACACACACCCACGTGATACAACGCGTAATCACTCGAATCTCGCTGATAACAAATGCTATTGGTAAATGTGACTTGATAATCCGATCTACCAAGTCAAGACGAAGGTGAGAAAGATTGTGAAGTGCCGGAGAACTTGTCGATCGCTACAACAAGAAAATGAGTTATACACCACACGAAGAGCCATTGAGGTTGGAATCTAGGTAATCATGAAGATGTAAAAGAGATCAAGATAGGACCGGGTCTTGAGAACAGTGTCAAAGAGAGATTGATTCAGATGCTACGAGACTACATTGAGGTTTTTTCTTGGTCATACGAGGACATGCCAGGTCTAGACATTGACATTGTGGTACACCAACATCGACAAAGGAAAGTTTTCCTGCGGAAATGTATGTCTTCCGATGTCCCGAGATGTGAAAATCAAAGTCGAAGTTATGAAATAGTTCAATACCGGCTTCCTAGTCGTTACTTCTTATCCACAATGGGTTGCAAACGTGGTTCTCGTACCTAAGAAGGATGGTAAAGTACGAACGTGTGTAGATTACAGAGATCTGAACAAGGCAAGTCCGAAAGACGATTTTCCACTTCCTCATATTGATGTCCTGGTCGACAACACCGCTCAGCACAAGGTTTTCTCCTTTATGGATGGTTTTTCCGGGTACAACCAGATCAAAATGGCTCCTGAAGACATGGAGAAGACTACTGTTGGCAACTTCGCTACAAAGTCATGCCGTTCTGACTAAAGAATGCTGGCGCCACTTATCAGCGTGCCATGGTGGCATTATTTCATGACATGATTCATCACGAGATAGAAGTCTACATCGACGACATGATAGCTCGGTCCCAGACTGAAGAACATCTCGATCATTTGCAGAAACTGTTTGATAGGCTGAAAAAGTACAGATTAAGACTCAATCCCAACAAGTGCACCTTTGGAGTCAGATCCGGTAAACTCCTAGGGTTTGTTGTCAGTGGTAAAGGTATTAAAGTCGACCCTACCAAGGTTAAAGCTATTCAAGAAATGCCAGCTCCCCGCACTGAGAAAAAAGTCAGAGGTTTCTTGGGACGATTGAACTACATTGCCAGATTCATTGCACATCTAATCGCTACTTAGAACCAATTTTCGTTATCAAGAAAGATCAGGTAGTGGAATGGAACGAAGATTTCCAGATCGCTTTTGATAAAATCAAGGAGTACCTACAGAATCCTCCTATCCTAATGCCGCCTGCCGAAGGAAGACCTCTTATCATGTACTTGACAGTGTTAGAGAATTCAATGGGGTGTGTGTTGGGGCAACATGATGAGTCTGGTTGAAAAGAGTATGCAATATACTACCTTAGCAAAAAGTTTACCGACTATGAAACACGATACTCACAGCTCGAGAAAACTTGTAGCACTTTGGCTTGGGCTGCTCGCCGACTAAGACAATATATGTTGACTTACACTACCTTGTTGATTTCCAAGATGGATCCGATAAAATACATATTTGAGAAACCAGCTCTCTCTGGAAGAATAGCAAGATGGCAAATGATCTTGACCGAATATGACGTCCAGTATACTTCTAAAAAAGAAATCAAAGGAAGTGTAGTAGCCAATCATTTGGCTTATCAAGCCATAGATGACTATCAGTCTACGCAATTCGAGTTTCCAGACGAAGATGTTTTGTTAGTTACTGATTGCGAAGAACTAGGACCAGACGAAGGACCTGAACAAGGATCCGGATGGACCATGGTCTTTGATGGAGCCTCAAACGCACTTGGCAATGGCATTGGCGCCATCATTACATCTCCTACAGGCAGACACACGCCATTCACCGCCATACTTTGTTTCAGTTGCACTAACAACATGGCCGAATACGAAGCGTGCATCATGGGTATCAAATATGCTATTGACTTAAGAATCAAATTCTTGCAAGTGTATGGAGACTCAGCTTTAGTGATCAGTCAGATTAAGGGTGAGTGGGATACGAAGCATCCGAATCTCATTCCATATCGAGAGCATGTTCTGAGTCGGATCCCCTACTTCGAAGAAATTACTTTTGATCACATTCCACGAGAAGAGAATCAGTTGGCAGACGCATTAGCTACTATGTCATCTATGTTCAAGGTTAAATGGGACAACGAGGCTCCCCATATCATCATTGAGAAGTTTGACGAATCAGCATACTGTTATGAACTTAATACAGAAGAGAAACCTTGGTTCTACGACGTGGAGAGGTATCTTGAGACTCAGGAATATCCCGCAGGGGCATCTGTCAACGATAAGAAGTTCTTGAGAAGGTTCACATCCAAATTCTTTCTCAACAACGACATCTTATACAAGCGCAATCATGACTTGTGCTTACTCCGGTGTGTAGATCAGAAAACTAAGAGACGTATCATGGAAGAGTTACACGAAGGCGCATTTGGTACCCACTCCAATGGGCATACGATGGCTAAAAAGATTCTGAGGACAGGTTACTATTGGTCCACCATGGAAGCTGATTGTCACCGTTATGCTCGATCTTGTCACAAATGCCAGATAGATGCAGACAAAGTGCACATACCTCCAGTACCATTGAATGTTCTGACCGCTCATTGGCCTTTCGCAATGTAGGGCATTGACATGATCGGAGAAATCAAGCCCACCGCTTCCAACGGACATCATTTCATCCTTGTGGCAATTGACTATTTCACCAAGTGGGTAGAAGCAGCCTCGTTCGCATCTATTACCAAGAATGTTGTGGCTCGATTTATCAAGCATAATCTTATCTGTCGGTACGGCACTCCCGAAAGGATTATCACAGATAACGGTTCTAATCTCAACAACAAGATGATCACCGAACTCTGCACGTAGTTCAAGATCACGCATCACAACTCTTCTCCATATCAGCCTAAGATGAATGGCGCAGTGGAAGCAGCCAACAAGAACATTAAGAAAATTATACAGAAGATGACAGTGACTTACAAGGATTGGCATGAGATGTTACTGTTTGCTCTCCATGGTTATCGACCACAAGACGAACATCTGTGGGCAACCCTTTCTCTTGTATACGGTATGGAAGCAGTCCTACCCTCCAAGACGTAGAATTAGGAGAAGACGATTGGATCCAGACTCGCCTTGACCAAATCAACTTGATCGACGAGAAACGACTCGCATCCATCTACCATGGACAGATCTATCAGAAGCGAATGATCAGAGCGTTCAACAAGAAAGTCAAGCACCGAGTCTACCAGGTCGGTGATCTAGTAGTCAAGCGCATCATTCTTCCACAAGGTGATCCCAGGGGAAAATGGACTCCCACCTACGAGGGACCGTTTGTAGTCAAAACAGTATTTTCTGGCGGAGCTATGTTCATTAGCATCATGGATGGCGAAGACTTCCCAAACCCTGTGAATACAGACATAGTCAAAAAATACTACGCATGAACGAGACCCGCTAGGTCGACTGACCTAGGCAAAAATAAGGGCATCCTAGCGAACCAAAGAGGTTCGAGCAAAAGTTAAGGATATATACAAAATATGTACACTCGACAAGTCGAAAACCTGAAAAGGCGGCTTGGGCAAAAAGGGGGGTATCCCAGTAGACTGAAAACCCGAAAGGGCGGTCTAGGCAAAATTTAGGGATTTAAGCGTACGACTATGTCTCATCCAGATCATCTACCTACAGACTACTACTATCAACATTCAAGATTCAAATGGCCAAAATCAATCCACTCACTTTCTACTGACAGCAAGGAGATGAGATAGTCGATATATATGAGTACTAGCATAGTTAGAACTCGACGAGATTGTTTCCACATAGCTTTTTACTTTCCTTGTATACAAACTGCTTGGCCATACGCCACCTTTCAAGTTAATACAAGTTCTTTCTTTTCACAAATGTTCATTCTTGTTGTTTTTGCATAAAGTCCAATGTTTGCTTTGAATGATTATATGCATTTGACAATAAACATCTGTTCACAAACATACGAAATGCGGACATACGAAAGTAATTACTACAGGATCTAGGAATTGAGATGACGACGAAAGTCACCAATATGTTCCCCTGCAAAGTACAATCTCCACAGAGCTACCGCTCACTACAAACTTTCCTCGGCAGAGTACAAATTTCCTTCCACTAGTGTTCCGACACTCCAAGTTTCATCGCATTAGTCTCCGAGTAGCGACCCCAATTGGTTTAACCTGGGTACACTAGTCTCCAAGAAGTAACGGTTTTTCTCCAGCAGAGATGTGTATCCCCAACATGATATGTCTCGACAGCAGTAATATCCAGACTCGAAGCTTGGTCAGATAGTGCATCGGAGGAAACCTACATCTCTTATTCCCCAGCCAGATCTACATGCAAGATCCCCAGCGGAGTGTCTTCCAACTTCCACTATCCCTAGTAGGGTCTACGCACAAGGTCCCCAGCGGAATATCTCCCAGCTTTAGCAGCAATATCCAGACTCGAAACTTGGTCAGATAGTGCATCGGAGGAATCAAAGGCGCTTATTCTTCTTCTGAGTCAGGGTTCCACGGTTTCATCCTCAAGCAGGAGCCAGAAATCCCCAAGAAGAGCATCCACATCTTCTTCAAGTTGGATATGTTTTGAAATACTGACATCTACATTCACACATTATTCACCAAAATCATAGCATGAGCATATATCATCCATACCCATTGCATGCATCATAACTTGCATAAGTCTGACTATATCCTGTCAAAATTTCTTCTGTCCTTTCCCCAGCAGGTGGAAATAAATTCTAAACGAAAGGTCAAAGATTAATACCCGAAACAAGACAGGAAACCTATCTGAACGACCATAACAACAGGTCCAAGATTAATACCCGAAACAAGACGGGAAACCTTATCCGAACGACTACCCGAGTTGTCCTCCGACAACAGGCATTGGATCAACACCTGAAACGAGACAGGGAAGCTATCCGCATTATGCCAACTATCTACTTCAGAAACAATCAATACGAATACTTGTTCCAATTCTCTCTTATTATCAACAGCAACCACAGAGTCTGGCGTACGACTCAATTGCCCTGGATGGCATCTTAAGCCCATCTCCGACTATCTGTCGACATCTCTCCACTTTCAGAATACTGCATATTTGGTTAAAAACCAATACAAATTAATAACTTCATTCAAAGACGAGCGCAAAGTCTAACGTACGACCCTCCTCGGATGGCATCTTAAGCCCATCTCCGTGCTCCCTCCTACATTAGGGAATATCTGCAGAGCCTGGCGTATGGCTCATTCCCCAGCATCCGTCTCTCTAGATGGCATCTTAAGCCCATCTCTGACGATTCCCCTATTCAAGCGACATTCTTGAGTCTAGCGTACGACTCATTCCCTAGTGAAGTCTCCAAGCTTCTCCAAATGGCTTCTGTAAGCCCATTCCCATGCGTCATCAATCAGCAGCGAGTGCAAATTTTCAGGTGTACGCGAGTGTTCAATCATCTTCTACCTCTAGGTCACGAAAGGCGAGCATGCCAATCTAACCCTTCCAGTATAAGAGGATTGAACAGGGGCAACTGTCATATCCCAAAATTTGCCCTCTTACTTCTCAAGACATTTCTCATATCCATACTTAAGGATTTCTCAAGGGTTGACCAGACAAACCCTCTCCTAAGCAATCAACCCAAACTAGGGTTTGGCTATCCTCAGATCAAGATGGACTTCCAACATATCCAGTGGTCATCATGCCTCCTCATATGCCTCAAAGGATCTCCATGTCAAGTTTCAAGCCTTACAAGTCAAATTTCCTCAGACAATTGCTCAGATGGTTGAAAATCAGTTGTATTGGACAAAAAGTCAATTGTGGTCAACATACAGTCAAACTTCATAATTTTTGGTCAACATCCATATTTTGAAGTAATATTCATCATTTGATCAAGGGTTGATCATGATTCATCAAGAAAACTCAAGATTTGGTCAAAAGTCAAACTTTCCAAATTAGGGTTTTTGAAGGAAAAGTCAACTAAATTTTGACCAGGCATAACTTTCTCATACTTTGTCAAAAATTTTTCCACCACCTCTCATTTTGAATATAATTCAATTCTCTACAACTTCATGTCTCACAAGTTTAGTCAAAAAATGCTTCATTTGGAAGGTATGGATCAAAACATTACAGGTCCTTTTCAAAGTCAACAAAAAGTCAACTTTTTGTAAAGAAGTGTTATTGAGAATGGAAACTCCAATTGAGATAAGACCAAAGAGGTTGTTTAGAGGACATCTAGAGCTTTCTAAAAAGTCCAAGAACACCAAAAAATGTTAGAAATTGAGCAAGATACACCTTGCACAAGTTGGGCATTTTTGAAGAGGTGCACAAAGAGAGATACTTGTCAAAATCCAAATTTTTCTAAATGGGCTTATTATTTTATGACCCAAACTTGATCATGATATTATTTAAGACCTCTTGATGCCTTGCCACGACCTTTTCTTATTTTCTTGATTTATTTTTGAATTTAAAAGCATTTAATTCAAATTTAAATTAAATAAAATATGAAAACAAGGTATAAAACAAGTTGGGTTGGATTTCTATCAACCTTGAGGACCAAGGAAGCCCACAAGACATGCCAATTTCGTGCAAACTCATACAAGGAAGAGAAAATCAAATTTTGGAAAGATTTGATGAAAATTGAAAGGAAAATATTTTTGCATTCAAAGCCATATCTTTTTTCATTCTTTTTGCTCTAATCTCTTGCATTATAAATACACAACACATCCACAAGACCAGAGGACGAAACCCTAGCCTCTTGAAGCAACCCTAATTTCCACAAATTTCTCTCAAAGTTGCAAAATACGAATTTGGTTTTCTAGCAGGTTTCAAGGTGTTTTAAGCATTCCATCGTGTTCCTGGATATCCCAGCAATTGATCCATACCCTTACACGAAGCCAAAGCCTTCCAGATCGTGCTCCATAGCTCTCACCGGTTTGTTATTTTTCTTGAATTTGATTTTCATAATCCATGCATTGCTAACTGTTTTCGTTTGTTTACATGAACTCAGGATATCTATTAAAATGTATTTGATGCATAACATGCAAGGTTTAACGCAGGAATAAGGATCTGCCATTGTTAGGGCAGTTTATGTTATTTTCTTCAAAACTCATCGAACAGTCGCAGTCGTTTTCAGCCAAAACGATGGCACCTATTTTGCAGGATCGACCGTCGTGCTTGCCGGAGAAGACGACCGGAGCCCTAGCTCCAGCGTCGTTGACTGTTCTAACCCAGGCGAAGCATGCGTGGCACAATAATGCAATCTGATTCGCTCCCACTTTATAACCCGGGCCCACGGCTCGACTGTGTTTTGAAAATTCAAAATATGACACGTTGCTATGTTTATAATACATTGCTTGCAGATTCATAACACCAAGTACACTTGACTCAGATGGCAACGCGCTGGTTGGTTTGTCCAGGAGGTCCTAGGTTCGATCTTGGCTTCCTGGCTTTATTTTTAACACTTTTCCAAAACTAACATTTTTTTCTATTTTTCTTTTAATATTGTCATCCCAATTTAATTTATCTTTAAATAATTTTCTCATGCATTTAAAAATCACCAAAAATATTTTTTCTTTTGCATTTTAACCAGAAAAATACTTATTTAATTTTTGACATTAAAATTAATGTTTTTGCATGCATATTTTATTTAATTGTTAATTAACCATTAAATTGACTTTTAATTGCTTTTTATTATCAAAATCAATCTAAAAAATTCCTAAAAAAGTATCCTATCATCTAATTATCATTGCCAACCCAAAAACATTTTTTTCCTCATTCAAAACTCTCTTTTACTAACATATTTTCTCTTATGCGAGTTTTCTCATATTTTCCGATTATGTATTTGCTTACAGGTTGTATTGGTTCGGATTATTTTCTCGCATTTCTTTTCAATATTATGTAACTGCTCATGGGATGTAATAATTTAACTAGGACTTTTACTTTCCGCACTACTATATTATGTAACTGCCCCAAAGCCATGTAATAGCGTAGGACATTTACTTTCCGCACTTTACTTTCCGCGATTTATTTTCTGCACCCTATAAACTCCTAGTAATTAGGCGTGTATGGCAAGATAAAAACGAATATAGATCACATCTAATCGCAAGATAACATATCTGAATTCAACACACTCTTTTCACACATGCACCCCTTAGGGTAATTCTCTCTCGTCGCCTTACGAATACAAATGGTCAAGTCCCTCGAACGTAGAGGTATCCTAGCACCGTTGCCTACGAAACATATCATCATAGTCCCTTCGATACAAAAGATCATAGACCCACAATGCCGCCTACGAATACATGATATTGTCCCTCGATTGTTGCCTACGAAAAGTGATGATCGTCCCTTCGAATGTGCTAGGATACTCCTACAAAGTTGCCTTCTATGACCATCCGATGCCCCTTCGAATGTCCCTTTACATCTAACGAATAAGGTTACCTACCAACAAATGGTATGGATAGCGCTATTCTAAAGGAACGTAAAATAACACGAAAACGACCATTATGAGTAGGTAATAAGACTTTTAGTTGCTTGCTCTATCAAAATACTTTTCACACCTCACACTTTTGTCAAAGTTCAAACTCTTTTCAAAACGAAACATTTCCGAACACTTTGTATACATTCCTACATGAATCATTACAAAGTCAAAGCGAAATGCCTTTTCATAAACATTTTTTGTCAAACACACAGAAAGCAAATTTTAAAGTGAGCTAAAGCAACTAAGAGCCCGTAGATAACTACGGATGGAAAGGGGTTCTAATACCTTCCCTTTTCATAACCTTCTCCCTTACTCAGAATCTAATGAAGGTCTTTTCCTGTTCTTTTCACCTTCCCTTAATTGGATAAAAGAAAAGTCGGTGGCGACTCTTGCTATCCGCAACATTTGCGATAAAAAACAAAAATCTCAAAGTCAGTTCACTGTATCATAGATGCCAGTTGTGAATAGAATCTAGAGCCAACACAAGTCGAACAATGGTAAGTTTGCAACCGGTGAAAAAGTGTCAGTGTAGTCAAGGCCTTCAATCTGATTGTATCCTTTAGCAACGAGTCGTGCCTTAAAACGTTCAATACTACCATCAGACTTGTGTTTGATTTTATAAATCCAACGACAGCCAATCGGTTTCACATTAAAACATTCAAAATTGCATCAAGCTCAAGTTTCATGGCTTGATTCCAACATTCAAAATTGCATGCCTCTTTATAGGTTTTGGGCTCATGGTTAGTGGAAATGGAGAATATAAAACGAGAATGAGAAGGAGATAAATTGGAGTATGACAGAAAATTAGAAATAGGGTAGAGTGTACCTGAAGATGATTGGCTTTTTGAATCATTAAAGGTAGCACATACATGATCTTTGAGATGGTGTGGTGGGTGTCTTTCTCTTGAAGAAACTCGGGTGGGTGGATTCTGATCAGGTTGGGAAGACAAGAAATCAGGTTGAGAAGGCAAGGGATCAGGAGAAGGGAGAAGAGAGTTTTGTTGGGTATGTGTAGAAGAGGTATGATCAAGGTAATCTGTATGTACAGGAATGACAGGAGAAGTAAGATTGGGAATAGTGTCTGGTGTTTTGGCAGGAAAATCATAAGACTCAGGGGAGGTGTGTGTAGATGGAGTGGTTATGAAACTGAAATATTACCAATCCTTGGTAACAGGCTGAGACTTAGTAGTATAGGGCAGGATGTGCTCATGATGAGTCACATTTCTGGAAATGAAGATGCTATGTGTTTGTAGGTCAAGTAGAACAGAACCTTTGTAGCCAACAACATAGCCAATAAACACAGCTTTTCTAGCTCGAGAGTCAAGTTTGGTTCTGTGAGTGGACAGTGTGGAAGCATAACAAAGATAACCAAAAACTTTGATCTGAGTTATGTCTGGCTGTGAATTATGAAGGCAATGATAAGGAGACTTGTTATCAAGAAAGGGAGTATTGACTCTATTAATGATGAAAGCTCCATACTTAACAACATAAGACCAAAAAGACTTTGGAAGATTGGATTGAAAAAGTAGTGCTCTGCCTACATTTAACAAATGCTAATGTTTTCTCTCAACTCTAGCATTTTGTTGAGGTGACTCAACACATGATCTTTGGTGAATTATGCCTTTAGAGGCATAGAACTCAGGGATAAGAAACTATGGTCCATTATCAGTTCTTACAAATTTTGGACAAATATGATGTTGATTTTCTACAAGAGTGATAAACTTTATGACATGGTTGGACACTTCTGCCTTAGACTTAAGCAAGATAACCCAAACATATCTACTAAAGTCATCTACTGCAGTCAAAAAATATCTATGATTATGAATGAAACTAGTGGACACAGGACCCCATATGTCAAAATGAAGAAGCTGAAAAGGTTGAGAAGCTTTAGAAACACTAATGCTATAAGGATTTTTCTTATGTCTAGCAAAATGACATATATCACAACACTGCTTTATTATCATTAAAAATGGTAGGGTACATTTGATTCATTTTAGACAATCTATCATGAGATAAGTGACCAAATCGAAAATGCCATATGGCCTGTTTAGGAATCACTTTACAATTGTGTATGGAGCTAGAGGAAACAATGGATGCATATGGAAAAGTAGTGGAAATCGTATGTGCTGAGGATGTGGCTTGTGCAGCAAGACAACCATCATCATTGATCAGTCTGAACAACCCTTCAAATTGTTTAGCCAAACCAATCATATTCTTGGATTGCACATCCTGTATAATGCATTCATTGTGAGAAAATTGACATAAACAATTTAAGGATTGGCAAAGTTTAGAAACAGACAGAAGATTCAAGGAAAAATCAGGAGTGTATAACACATTTGTGATATATAATTTGGAAGAAAACTTGACTGTTCCTGCATGTTTGGCAACAACTATAGATCCATTAGGTAGACAAACATTGACAGGTCGAATTTCATGATAGGAATCAAACCAATGCAAGGCAGAACATACATGATCATTAGCTCCAGAATCAAGAAGTAAAAAATCAGATTTAGTATGGCTAGAGCAGGTAATGCTAGAAATGAAAACATTACCTAGAGAAGTATTAGGGTTATGACTAAGATGAGTAGAAATGTGATTGGTATTGGATGTATTGGTTTGAGTAAGAGGCAACAAATTTATCTGTTGCAATAAACCAATCAATTGAGTAAGCTGATCCTGAGTTATGCTGGCACCAGGGTTAACTGCAGCAGATTCCTCACCACTATGAACTGAGGATTGTGCATCACCAATTGTAGTATTCGAAGCATTAGCTGAAACCTGTTTCTTAACAAAATTGGGAGGAAAGCCATGTTTGCGATAACAAACTTCAATGGTATGGCCAGTCCTATGACAGAAAGTGCAGACTCTTGCATCTTTCTTGGTGTTGGAGGAATTGCCATAGGAAATTGATGATTTGCCACGATCAACAGGTTTTCTTGAATCATAAGCATTGATGAGTGTATTAACTTCATCAAGAATTAGTGTAGTATCAGCTTTGGGTTGCACAGAAATAATGTTACTCTCTTCTTGGATCACCATAGAATAGACTCTATTGATGGAAGGAAGAGGATCCATTAAAAGAACTTGAGTTTTTATAACAGAAATTTTTTCATTCAAACCTGTTAAGAACTGAATAATTTGATCTTCGAGACGAAAATCGCGTGCATTTCTCATGGCTTCACATCTGCATTGTTAAAGACAAGTGCAACTAGGGATATGTCTATGGGAATTGAGTTCCTCCCATAATCCACGCAATTCTGTGAAGTAATCAAGAACAGACTTAGAACCTTGCTTGATATTGTTGATCTCAGCACGTAAATTGGAGACACGAACACGATCAGTTTTGGCAAAACGTTCTTTGAGATCATTCCACACATCAAGAGCGTTTTCCAGAAACACAATGGTTTGAGCAATAGGAGGGTTTACAGAGTTCATGATCCATGAGTGAATGAGGCAATTGCATCGTTGCCATGCAGCACGATTGAGATCTGAGACAGTTGGAACTTGTATTGAACCATTGATGAAAGCGATTTTGTTCTTGGCACCTAGGGCACGCTGCATCGATCTTGACCAAGAAATATAGTTAGAACCATTGAGTTGAGGTGAAATGTTAACAGAATGCGGTCCTTTACTCGGATGCACATAATAGACGGAATCGATATCACCATTGGTGATTCGAGCAGTGTGATCAATACGTGGCGGCATCAGGAATCAAGGAAAAACAAGGATAACAGATAGCTGAATCAGAGAAGCAATGGCAGAAGAATGGGAAAAGAATGGATCGAAGACGATGATACCATATTATGATTCTACCATTGATAAACCTTGAAGGTGAAGTGAAGAAGAAGAAGATAAGCAGAAGTAACAGAAAATGAATAGAGAGCAAATCATGATAACATTCTTCTTATTGATACAAGAGAGGGAAGCTAGTTTATATACAATAGTTGGTTAGAGAATCTACTTGAGTAACCCTAAATAACTTAACTGTCATATAACTAACTAACTAACTAACTGAAGTCTATTGTTTGTTAGATCCCACCGCACGAAAGAGATTGTGTCACCAACGCCGTCGTCGTACCCTACCTCCTCACATTCATTATTTTCTTCATCGCTTCGATGATCACCGTTGAGCTGTGTTGTGGCGCCCGATCTCGGAAGTGTTAGAGGATCAGGTGTAGGGCGTTGAAGAAAGCTACGAGTTTAGGGGGTTTGATTTGCAGATTGAGAGATTCGGTTCTGGTTCAGATTTAGGTTCGGGGACAGGTTCTGGAAGATGTTGGGGGAATATGATAAACTTTCTTGGAAAGGTGGGAGTGAAGGGAATCCTGATTACGAGTGTCTGAGGTTGGAGTTGAGGAAAATGGCTCCGATTAATGGTCGCGCGCTTTTGCATTTTAGGGCTCCTTGTGGTTGTCCTATTGCAAAGCTTGAAGTTGCTGGAACTAAGAAAGGAAAGCGTCATAAGAGGTTACTCACTCTTACTCAATTGTCTAATTTGGGAATTGAGTTCTTCTTGGTTTGATTTTGATTGATTTGTGGTGAGAATTGGCTTGTGTTTGTATAGATTTTCTTGATGTGTGAATTGCATTTTAAGTGTTTTATGGAAAGATCAAATCTGACATTTGAATATGATTTTGTTTTTTTGTTAACCATAATTTATTTAATGTCTTGTTAAATAAGTGTTGATGAAGTGAAACTTTCTTGCACATTGCAGATTTTGTTGAGAAACTTAACAGGAGGAAGCAATTTGATTCTGCAGTACATGTTACTTGGCTTAGAAGAATCAATTAGTATTGTGCTAGAAAAGTTTAATGTAAAGAAATGTGCTAACGGAAACAAGCTAACATAAACACTACTTTTGTTGGGTACATATTTTGACAGGACTATGTTTCTAGCTCTTTCGAATATCTAAATGTAAAGAATGAAAAACCATGATAAATTTAATAGGATTATCTCCATTTCTTAGACTCTCTTTATCTTCTATTTCAGTTTTTTAAAGGCTTAAGTATTTTCATTTTCGAGTATTTTCATTTTATTGGGTAATGAATGAGGCTTCGACCATTTCAACTCATATGATGGTTGGCACGAGTGGAGATCTGAGTTGGCTATGTGAAGTAACATCTCTGAGTCGGCTATGTGAAGTAACATCTCATTTCTCAGGTACTCTATTTCTTTAAGGTTTGTTTATGAATTATTTTGTCTTGATTTTGATTTGGCTAAGGATATTGTAGTTTTCTTATGTGCTGTTTCAATATCCAAAACGTTACAAAATTATAGACAATACAAGCAAAATGAAGTCATGTTTTCTCATAATGTTTACTATTGTTTTGGATTTGAATATATTTAGATAAAGATTGAGGAAAGGAAGATAGACGATGTCCAATGAATAGTTGGTTCTGTATGTTCGAAAAAATCAGTTTCATTGAGTGTCATTTGATTCACTGAGCAAGTTAAAATTTGATTTTTTATATTACTTTAGTCTCTCTTCTTGTAACATCCATTAACTACTTGTATTCGATTTATTATCAAAATAATGGAAGTATCATTCCGATGCACCTAGTTAAAGAATGTTCAATTGCGAAATCGATCTTAATATCTGATAACCTCTACCAAGATATATGAAGGTATTTGGTCAAGTAGTATGATTCTTGCTTTGGGTGCGAGAGGTCCCGAGTTTGGTTCTCGGAATGTCCCTTTTATTGATAAAATAAGGTTTAAATTATATTAAAAAAATGTATTAAATTGTATTAAAAATGGGTGTAGTTACACCTGTTTTTTATTTAAAAAAGGTGTAATTACATCCAATTTTATTTAAAAAAGGTGTAATTAAAGAACGACAAGAACTTATTTACACTCGATTTTAATTACAATTATACTCATTAAATTTAATAAAAATCGGGTGTAAATCATAAGTAATTTCCCCTCTAATGTTAAACGGGTGTAATTAAGGTGGACATTTCTCACCTAATGGATATACATCCGATTTTTATTAAATTTAATAGATGTAATTGTAATAAAAAATTATGTAAATTAATTTTTTTTGTACTAGTATTGTTCGGGATTAGCTCATAACAATAATAATATTACATATGTTCCACTTTTATATCTCACATACATTACCATTTTCCTAGAACTAGTAACATATACCATTTTACTTACACATGTAAATAAAATAATAATTACAACACATAAATTTATATCTATATCTACATTATTTAATATACTCTACTTTATTTAAAAAGTTAATACCACCTTCTCATGCTTAAATTTATTCATTTAGCTACTATAAATAATTAAATTAAAATACTAAGTTCAACTTAATTATTAAAATAGAGGGTGCTACAAAACTCATGTTATGCTAAGAGAAGTCATCAAGATTCAATAAAAAAGAATCAAGCATCATGACAAAAGAATACTCAAGAGAAACATGAAAGTAAGCATATGAACATGTTACTATCAATCATCAAGCATAAATATCTCAAGGGTCAACCAAAACATCCATCAAGGCACTTATCATATGCATGGCAAAGTAGTGATCCAAAGGCATGTCAAGATCAATGACATATTGAGTCCTCATGGTCATCAAAAAGAAGTATCAAAAGAGAATCAACACTTATCAATTCAAAGCATCAAAGGCATGGCATTAAAAATGATTTAACAATCAACACATGACTTCAAAATATTATACAAGCTAAGCAATCTCAAATTGAAAACCTAGTTCATACATACATCTCAAAACTCCAAAATGTATCAACTCAAGTATCATGGCAAAGTGTCAAGTATATAGCAATATGTTTTTGATCAAACATCAACAATTATCATGCATCATCATCAAAGAAAACCATCAAGACAAACAAATGTCTCATTAAGATCAAACAATTTTTTCATGTCAAAATTCATCAATTAAAATCAACAAGATTCGTGAAGCAACAAAGACATCACATCAATAATTGACATCAAGTACTTGTCTTTTTAGATTAAAACTCAATCATGAGACATGAGGAAAAATAAGATCAAAGTGTCAAAATAAAAGCCCTAAAACATGCATCTCTAACATATATTTTTTTGTCAATTTTCAAATATCAAACAACAAAAGAAAATTAAAACAAAATCAAATAATAAAATAAAAATAAAAAGAAGAAAGAAGAAATGAAACTGGAGGTGCAAACTAGAAACAGAGGTTTGTGTGTAGCAATTCAAATCAGCGCCAAGCCCAAATGTCCAGGGTCTAACAAGTTCCTAAAAAAATAGCATTCAGTTCATGCAAACAACGTCATCATGGGCCAGAAGGGGTGTGTGTGTAGCATTCAATGTTTAATACCATACACAATTTGATCCACCACCAACATTTCTTTTCATTTTCGTTTTTCAGAAATAAAACAAAATTATATTAATAATATTAAACAAAACAAAAAACTGGAATGAGAACCAATCAGATGATGCCACGCATGGGAGTTAAAATTTGAAGTTCCTGGCTTGGATTCAGGGTTGGATGAAGTTTGTTAACATGAGAAATATGAGTTGGATGAGTAAAAAAAAAAAATGAATCATCCACTTTAGCTCCAAATTTCTATCACTTGAGGATTGCTTTTTGGACCAGACTTTTCACCATAATGTGGTATCTAATACCTTCTTTAATTTCAGACCTTAAGTATCAAAAATGGTTGCTTAAATTGATCACAAATCAATTTAAAAATCATGCACATGAACATGTGTTTGACACTTAGAAAACTTTTTCTCTTTTCATAATTTGAATCCCTCAGTTTAGAACCAAGTTTAAACAATTTAGGAAAAGCTTTTGGACTCAAAACTTTTACCACCCTATAGTATCAAATGAAAGCTTCAATTACAACCATTGTTTGTTAATTTTGTATTCTCTAGTCAACCACAACAAGCTTGGAAAGTTGATCATACGATCATGAGCTTTGACACTTCAAAAATATTTCAAAACCAACAATTCTGCATCTTCCAGACTTTTCTTGATTTCATTGATTTAAATTGATAAAATTCATCCATCTTCCACACTCTCATGAATCTTGACTTAAGAAGTCAATGGTTGACCAATAATCTCAAACGTCAAACTTTGACTTTGAGCACTTGTTGAATTTTTCACAAGTGAATTAAACCACTTCAAAAAACATATTAACCCAAATTTAATCACTCTGAGAAGGCCAATAAGATGTAACAAGACCCCTTTGAATTATGCCTTAAGTCATGGAATCAAGTTTTAGTCGAAAAGTTAGACTCAAGTTGACTTTGACCAAAATATATGATGAGTAGAAACTTGTGGTCAACCCTTAATGACTTGTATCTTGAAACAATGATATATGAAACCCTATCCCTTGAGACGAATGAAGAGAGTAAGCTTGAGGTGTTGAGGACCAATAAAACCCTAGCTCAGATCAAATCTCAATTGACAACTTGGTGAAACCTTAGCTTGATGTCCTTGAGAAAACTTGAAGTATATGGTGAACTTGTAATTTGATGAGGGGATACTCATGATGATTAAATATCAATCCTTTCCTTATCTTGATTATGATAACCAGATGAATCTACTTTAAAGTGGAGAAAACTCAAATCATAAGAAAATCCCTGATCTCAAGTCATAGAAAACCAATGAGAAGTGTGATTGTGACTATGATGGCCTAGTGGAAAGTGCAGATAAATGTGAAACAAAAGCTGATTAGGGTTAGAACAATGAGGGAAAATCTTCGGGTACAACAATTACACCTATTCAATCATATTAAACCTGAAAGTATGGAAAGCAATAGCTTTGAAACCTTCAAGGTCGAAGAGGATTGAATACCAAAAGCAAAATAACTACACCATCCCACAGGCCAAAGTGGGGTGTACTCCTTCAAGAGTGGCAATCATCTGAACTGCCACACACAAAGTAACGGGGTTCAAACAACTTGAAAGAAATAAAGGTTATACACCGACTATTACTACTCACTCTAACCTCAAAGCAAACAACAAGTAGAACAACCGAGGAAACTTGCAAAATGCAAGAGACGTATCATATGCAAAAGGTAGTAAGGGGACCGACTTACAAAATGTTAGCGAAAGATTAGGGTATTTGTGTTAGGCAAAAGAGCTACTGGGTTAACCATTTCTTGTGTTCTTTTACCTTCATCTTTTTAATTTTGTATGTTTATATTTGTAGAGCGGTCTGGTGCTATTTAGAAGTCTATCAGAACTTCATTTAGAGTGTGAATCTTTTAACATCTTCTAATCATGTCAGAGCTTCTGTATGTTCAATTCAGAGTCTTCTTCTGACATTGGAGCTTCTCTTCAATCAGAATCTTCTAATGCTTTTGCTTAGCTCAGAGTCTTCTAATGCTTTCGCTTAGCTCAGAGTCTTCTAACGTTTTCACTTAGCTTAGAGTCTTCTAACGCTTTCGCTTAGCTCAGAGTATTCTAACGCTTTCGCTTAGCTCAAAGTCTTCTAACGGACATCAGAACTTTTGTTCTTCTACTTTCGTCAGAACTTCTGTTCTACTACTTTTTGTCAGAACTTTTGTTCCACTACTTTTCGTCAGAACTTTTGTTCCACTACTTTTCGTCAGAACTTCTGTTCCACTACTTTTTGCCAGAACTTCTATTCCACTACTTTTCGTCAGAGCTTCTGTTTTATAAAAAAATATTCTTTTCTTTTCAAGGTTAGAACTTTATATGCATACTTTTAAAACAACCTTAGAAGCCAACAAAGTTTCATACAAAAATATTTGTTTATAATTGTCAGAACATGATAGTCTTCAACAATACTTGTTATCATCAAAACATCTAAGATTGGTGTAGAACCAAACTATGTTCTAACAGTTTATTCACCAATTGTACACTCCACATACGTGATGCAAATAATTCCTTTTCCCATCTTAGCTCATACGCCGAATTCCTCAAGGGTCTCATAGTTGAGAATGGGCATGGTCATTTCTCACAAGGTTAATCGAAGCCCTAGTTTGCATCGATTAACCATAACCCGAATAAACATTGGCCCATATACCAATTATCCATGCACAAGGGTTTCATGGTTGAAGATAGGAGCACCTATCTTCACGAGATTAATTAAGTCCATATACTTGATTAATCATAACCTAATTCATCTTCTCTTGGTCCATACATCAAAGCATTAAAACACTTTCAAATTAAATTAATTAATTGAATTTGTTTTCAAAAATGAATTTCAAAAAAGCTTGGATGATGTTTTTTTAAATTGTTAGATGATAGTCCAACGGTTTAAACAAACTTGAAGTCTTTAGATTGTTGGATGATAGCCCAATAAGCTAAAAAACTTATATCCGTGTCAAAAGCTAGGGCAGTATTCAGTTAAGTTGTTGGATGATAGCACGACGATTTAATCGAATTGGAAGTCTTTAGGTTGTTGGATGATAGCCAAATAAGCTAAATACTTCTATCCGTGTCAAAAATAATAGAGTGGCATTCGTTTAAGTTGTTGGATGATAGCCCGATGATTTATTCGAATTTAGAATATTTAGGTTATTGGATGACATCCCAATAAGTTAAATATTTTATTTCACTTGAAACACTTAATAATGTGAACCCCGTTTCACTTCACCGATTTCATAATAATGTTTTTGGGATGATAGACGATTGGATGAGCTCACTCATTCAATTTCTAGTATTTGAATCATTAGATGATAGCCTAATGTTTTAGTACTTTTCACCTACTTAAAATAAACTCAACTCGCTAACTCTTTTTCGCACATATGCGATCATCAAACTCTTTTCTTACAAAGAGTGTGCAATAGCCATTTCAAATACGAACAAAGATATAGCTTTTCAAACAAACTAAACAAGTCAAAGGTCAAGCATTTGAAATATCTAATGCACGAATTTTCTTATAAAATCAACACAACCAACCAAGGCATTATTAAGAGGAACTACGAAACTCTGACTTTCCCATTGCATGAGTGAGTATATAGGCACAAGATGCGATGTCTTTGGCGAGTTCAATAACCCATAAATAAAGACCATTCTTCTTTATTCTTCCTTAACTTAAAATTTATCAAATTAAATAAATACACATAAACATACACGAACTAAATGGTTCCCATCGAGTACGATGGATGTGAGGAGTGCTTATACCTCCCCCTTACATAACCGACTCCCAAATTCATACATTTTGGTCTCGTAGACCGCCTTTTCTTTATTCGCGGGTTTTATCTATATTTTCCCGTTCCTTTGAAACAAATAAAATTAGGTGGCGACTTCATTATTTTGAAAAAATCAGTTATCGCACATAACTTTGTTATGTCTTCTAAAGTTGTAGATGTAGACTTTATGAGATTAGATTTTCCCATTCTCGTTTACCCACCTTTCTTTTATGCAATAATTATTACTTCAATACATAAATGATAATAAGAAATAAAATATATAACAAGTAGATATCATGTTTGATTTAAGTTAGAATTAAAACAGGAAAAATCAAAACATGAAGCCAACATGAACTGACTCAATATTTCATTGAACAAATTTAATGAAATAAAACTATTATTAAACAAATTTTAACTAAATTAATTAAAATAAAATTATTATTATTATTATAAGGTAAATTCTTGGCTACCTATTAATATCAATTTTTTTTAGTCATTTATCTATTTTTTTTTTGCGGCTATACAAGGTTTGTTCGAGTGCATTCGTTTTGTACGATTAAAATACATTAGTTGATTAATAGGTCAAATACTTACACATAAACTCAACTTTTATTGTTAAGAATGCAATGAAGGTGATAATTAAAAATCAAAATTTCTAAAATTATCCAAAAAATCTAACCACAAAATGGTTTTAGCAAAGTAAAACATAGAAAGTTAAAAAATATCTCTCACTCTATATAACGCCATCAATTCATCCATTTCTTTCTCATCAATTCTCAAACCAAGTTCTCTCAACAAAACACATTGGGAACTAGATTAACCGGTTCAGTGGGCTGGATATTGGGGGTAAAAACCATTAAAAAACACTCATTAAGTTATCATCAATAATGGCTTTCTCCAAATCATTCATCCTTGCTCTACTTGTTGTTGCGACAATGTTAAGCATGAACACTGAAGCTCGTCGTCTTCTTGAAGTAACCAAACAACCACAAGTAATCCCAACTTTACCAAAACATTCTTTGCCGGATTATGATTTGGATGTATTGCCATCAACTCTTCCACCATTGCACACTTCCATTCCATCTCTTCCTAAGCACATCAAGCCATTTCCCTTTCCTTCCATTGATTCAACAAACGACGTTCCATCAACGTTCGCTCCAGCTCCAGCTCCAGTTTCTGATACTCCCAAATCACCCCCTGTCGGCTTTTTCTCCTTCTTCCCATTTTTCTCCAAGACTCCTTCAACCTCTAACCCTTAAAAAATCCTTTACGAGTTGCATTATGTAATCACCTAAATATATGCAGTATAGTATATACATTGTCTCATTCTTTTCACTGTGTAGTGAAATTGCTTGAGGTTATAATGATTGTAGTATTTTTGTTGTATTAATTGTAATGGTTAAGAAATTTAGTATGAATTACACCAAAATGGAAGTAAAGCGTAATTATCGCTACTCCTTTTTGGATTATTATTCTCCAGAACACCTTCAACCACTAATCCTTAAAAATTTCTTTACAAGTTGCATTATGTAATCAGGTAAATATATATAAATATAAGCAATTTATAGTACAAATATTGCCTCATTTAATTTATCGAGTGTGGTGAATTTGAACGGGGTTATAAAGATAGTAGTAGTTATGCTGCATTAATTGTATGGTAAAAAATACACCAAAATGTAGACTTGTGTTATTCTTGAAGTTCCTATCATGTTATCTTTCTTGTTGGCAGAGACGACTCAACAAATTTGGAGGCCTAAAATAAATATTTACCTTATTATTTTATATATATATATATATATATATATATATATATATATATATATATATATATATATATATATATATATATATAGAGAGAGAGAGAGAGAAAATTTGTAATAATTTATCATTTTAAAATAAAAGAAACCAAAACTATTATTTGCTTCAATTAAGTTTCTAAATTATACAAATTTAATTAATATTCTTTGAAATATATTAATTTTATTAATTTAATTCTTTATTATTGTTAGACATTTATCAGATTATTTTTTTTATCATCTTAATAGTGTGAATTTAATATGATAATTTTATGTACTTCTTGAACTACAAAATAAAATTGTTATTTATTATAAATATATAATTTATTAACTACATTTAGAGTATTATTTTGAAAATCCAATTAAAAATTATTCATTAAAAATATTTATATTTATTTGTGTGAAAACAATAATAGATCTTAGTCAATGTTTTATAATATATTAAAATCAAATTTGCTAAAATAAAAATAAAACATAACTGTATATATTACAATAATTTTATATAATGAAAAATATGTTTATAAAATTTTAAAATAAATAATTAATTATATCATATAAATTGTCATATATATTATTACATCAATTGCCATGACATTGAATGAAAATGACTAATAAAAAAGAAAATTGATTAAAGACAAAGAAAAATGCGGCTTAAAAATCGAGAGCAGTGGGAGTCAAACCGATAACTTCCAAGTCCTTAAAAAGTTACTTTAGCATTGGGTTGCTACATATATTATTGTGATTAATTTCCTTTTCTTACATTTATTTAATGGTTAGTTTATTTTGAGGCCTACTATATATCCCATATAAAAAAGTCTCTACAACGATGAGAAGACCTAACTAAACAAATAAAATCCAATTGTAGTAATGCATGCAATGGTGGAAGACTTAAAATAAGGTTTATAGTGGATATAATTACAATAGGTGTGATAACTCATATTGAGTAGTTATCAAAGATTTTAAGATTTGTTGAGGATTAGAGATACATCAAACTATGAAGTGAGAAATTGTGTATACGTGGTTTATTAGACTAGAATCATACAAATTTTACTGCTTTATACAACAATTATACAACAATTATACAACAATTGACAAACAACATACTACAACAAGAAGACATTTTATTCGATCAACGCAACAACTTAAATCGGCACAACATAATAACAACAACAACTCATATTAAATAACAACTTACATCAAATAGCCACTTATATTCACTAACAACTTATCAAACAACAACTTATATTCAACAACAACTTATCAAACAACAACTTATCAAACAACAAAGTGACGTTCAACAAATAACGTAACAATAACAACAACTGCAATATACGAATCGAATGCGACTCAACTATGCTAATGCGTGTAGCACCATTTGGATCAGAACTCCCAACTTAAACATATCCCAGGTTAGCGAGGCTTTTTCCAAGGCATAAGCCTTCAAAGTGGTGCCATTAAGGCCAAGGCATAAGCCTTCAACTTTCAACGTGGTGCCATCAAGGCCAACTTAATCAAGCAAATGCTATGTATACGACAACAACCACAACATCAACAACAACTTTAACAACAACGACTTAAGCAACGACAACTTAAACAACAACTTAAACAGCAACTTAAACAACACTGGTCATTCGACCTACAACTTAAACAACCACTTAAACAACACTGGTCATTCGTCCTACAACTTAAACAACAGTGGTCATTCGACCTACAACTTAAACAAGCCCATGAATCAGGACTATTCAGCTTAATCGGTTGTACCTGCAAAATAACATATTCTCATCGTTTCGACTAAACAAACCACATACAATTACCTACTAATAATTATAAGCTACTCCGACAATTTTCGGTTAATTCCGGACAACTAATTTTACTGCTTAATTTACTAACTCGGCTATAATTCTGATATGTTTTCGTTCACGGATATTGCTACCAATTATTATATAGCTTCTATTAATTTAGTAGAGTTCTATATTTAATTCCCTGCATCCAATTTCATGTTGTTATTAAAATTCAACACTGTTACTACTATTTATTATACAAATTTTTTTGTCACTCATATGCGCCACTCTACAAAATATTATCTTAGCATCTTACTCACCTGCTTCTATTGTATTCAATCCATACTACCATTGCCAGTTCAAACTATTCCTATTATTCACTTGTTAAATTACTTCTACTAGCCATGTACCGAAGTTCACTAGATTATTTATACTGACCTTTTCCACCACAACCGGTTAATTAATTACCTCTATTAGTTACTACTTAGTTAATTCATTCTACAGTTCATTCCTTTTACAAAATTCTGCTATCGTATACTTCTTTTCAATTCACTCAGGGCGTCCGCCCTCCATTAGATATATACAACATTTTGTTTTCTTCCTCTTAAACGCATGCCACAGTTACTTGTTTAAAACCAAACTGGCTAGAAACAAATTACAAAAACTATAACTCAAAGCACACACGTACCGCAAAATCAACAAGGTGGGGCGCCCACCTCTCATCATGCGGCTTCCGCCCCCACCTAATATATATTCCCTTTTTTTCTTTCCTTACCATTAGGGCATATGTCCCTTATGTTTTAGGGCCCCCCTCCCAGTTCTGCTTTTTCACCTGCGTGTATTCGTTCAAACCAGTTCTACTACTATTTCCAACTTTCGATTCAAACACATCATACAATAACCCAACACAGTCATGCTTACACTTTTATTAAATCCCAAGCAACGTCATATCAACAACAATACATGCAGTCTCGTTCAATACGATGTCACCAACAACAATCAACAATTTATCAAAATTAAACACCACAAAATCAACACAGACAATATAAACTCATAAAACCCCAATCCCACATATCAATCATCATATTCCCGGTTATATAATTCGAATCCCACCCTTACCTTGGTTTTACGGTCGGTCGAACTCTCCGGTCGAATTTCTAGAACTTTTGGCTATCGGCAACAATTCTTCCAATTTGTCTTCTCTAATAAAGTCACAATCACAGCAACCTGAAAATAAATAGCGAAAACACAATTCCAAATGACAAATCTTGACCAAGAACAATACTTAGAGTTTCTTAAAAGCTTCCTCCAAGAAAAATATTCAACTTTTGCCTCCGGGATTTGAGCAAAAGAATATTTTGATGAACAAGCAACAATCACTAAACTCAAATGTATTATATATACATAAAGGATGTACAAAAAACACACAGAGAACTGAAGGTACTATCAAACCCTTAACCCTTATTTTTTACAAGGTTTTACAATAAAAACTATGCTTAAAAACTAGGTCATGAACGAATCCTTAAATAAGCTTCTATAGTTGGGCTTGGATTGGCTTGGATTCTTCAATCAACTCCAATCTTCAGTTGAAAAATCTCTGCATAATATTCTTCACAAAAATAGAAACAATCTTCATAAAATGTTTCCTAGAAAGTCTCAATCGATCCTTTTTAGTATCCAATCAAACCTGCACATGTTTCTAACAAAATCCTTGATTATCATGTGCCTATAATGAGTACAAAATATTATAGAAACTCATATATTCAATATAAGTATTCAAGGATATCCAAAAGCAGCGACTACTACATCAGCCTCAGGATGTCACAACATCTTTAGTGACATTTGGCAGAAAAACACATAACAACAAAAACTATTATACTGGTTGATAAAGATGTTGCACCATGTTACTCAACATCAATATAGAACCATATTTATAACCATGATTATCCAAAATTTATCCAACCATAGAACCATGGAACTAACAATGTCCCTCTTTGGTAAATTTGGGCTAAAACAACCAAAAACAGAATTCAATTGGATAGAGGAATAAAACCACAAAATCAAGCTACATGTTGATCAAATAAACTTTGTACAAAAACATATCAGAATCTTGTACAAATAGACAGGTGCAGAACTCCCACTTATTCTTAATTGTCACTTTATTCAGTTGTCTGTAATCTACACAAAGTCTCATACTCTTCTCTTTCTTGTTGTCTAATAACACAGGAGCACTCCACGGAGAAACACTCGGTCGAACAAACTTCTTTTCGAGCATCTCTTCTAGTTGATTATTCAACTCACTCATCTCGGAAGTCGACATCATTTAAGGAGCCATTGATACTAGACTCGTACCTGGAACCAAATCAATATAAAACTCCACTTCATGTTCAGGAGGTAAATTACTGATGTCACCTAGAAACCCCATTGGGAATTAACAGACAATTGGTAATCCCACATTCGTATCCTTACCATTAACTTATAACGACACAAACATCACTACTTCGTCTTCTAACAATTCGTTCACTTTCTTAGCATACAACAACATCAAATCTACATTGTCTCCAAACTTAGGAAACTTCAATGTCTTATTATCACAATTGATATGAATATAGTTAAACTCCGACCAGTTCGTCCCAAGGATAACATCGGTTTGGTGTCCGGGGAGACACACCAAATCCATCCCTAAACTTGTACCATATATAGTCAAGATAAATTTCAAACAAACATACGTAGTAGTAACAGATCCACTAGCAGGAGTATCTATCTTCACACTACCATTCATATCAGACAATTTAAATTCTAACTTAGCAGCACATTCAAGTATGTAAGTGTTTTTATGTTGGCTTTAACTTTTGGTAAAACTAGTTTATGTCAATGTCTTGACTGATGTCATGACATTCAGAGTTGAAGATAAATTCTGCAGGAGAAGAACTATACAGGTACAACTCAGACTGGGTGTTAACTGCTATGCTGGAAATCTGCAAGAAGAATGACTGATGTCGTGACCAATGTTGTGACATTCTGTACAACATTTGCTGTTATGCAGATTTACTTTTCCCGAGACTTTTCAGGATTCTGCTGAGCTGTTTTATTATGGATTATGTTGTTGGATCACATGTTCACGTGGCTATGAGGTTAACCTTGTTTAACCCTAAATTGGTTTGTTAAAAAGACCAAGTCTTTAGGTTAAATTAAGTTAACCCTAGCTATAATTATGGAAGCCCAAATTGAAGTCTTTTTACTGCTCCTATATTAATGAGAAAACTCTATTGTTACTGCTGCGCCTTTTACTGTGTACAAGATTAAGCAGACTGTTAATTTGTGTATTCTAGTTATTCTTGTGAGCCAAGCAATTATCATTTGATAAGTGCCTTGGACTAGGATTTGATTGTAAGGGTTGTTTATCACTCAAAGCTTTGAAGCACGAGTGTTGTGTCTCTTGATTAAAGCTTTGAAGCAAAATCAAGTATGTTTATTGAAGAGTGTCTTCACAATTCAATTAATCAATAGGTTGATATCACTGCTGTGATTGAGGGGGAGTGAGTAGGAACTCAGGTCTAAGTAGGACTTAGATTGAAGTTGCATTGGGTAGGTCTTAAGTGAAGGAGATAAACTGGTTGGTTTATTCCTGAATTAATACTGCTTATAGTGGATTTCCTCCCTGGCTTGGTAGCCCCCAGATGTAGGTGTAGTTACACACTAAAATGGGTAAAAAATTGTTTGTGTTCTTTACTGTTTTTACATTACTGTGTGAATTGTTAAACAGTTTGTCAGATACGGTGTCATAACATTCTCTGTGACATCACGTATCTGCTGCCAGGATTTTCAATTGGCATCAGAGCAGGCACCCTGCCTGTTATTTCTGGATGAGATCTAGGGATATTATTTTCTAGTGTTATGGACAAGGAAGGAGGATTTGGGAGTAGACCACCTATTCTTGATGGATCTAACTATGATTACTGGAAACCTCGTATGGTTGTCTTTTTGAAGTCACTGGATAACAAAGCTTGGAGAGCTGCTGACAGAGGATGGAAACATCCCACTAAACTTTATAAAGATGGGACTACTAGCCTAAAACTCGAGGAATAATGGAGCAAAGAAGAAGAAGAGCTAGCACTGGGCAACTCTAAAGCATTGAATGCCTTATTCAATGGAATTGACAGAAATATTTTCAGACTAGTACATCAGTGTGAACTGGCCAAGGATGTTTGGGACACTCTTAAAACCACTCATGAGGGTACATCCAAGGTGAAAATGTCAAGACTTCAGATGCTTACTACCAAATTTGAGAATTTGAAGATGAAGGAAGATGAGACCATTCATGAGTTTCACATGAATATATTGGAGATTGCCAACACCTCAGGAGCATTGGGAGAAAAGATGTCAGAAGAAAAGCTGGTGAGAAAGATTCTCAGATCCTTGCCTAAAAGGTTTGCAACGAAGGTGACTGCTATAGAGGAAGCTCAAGATATCTGCAACTTGAAGGTTGATGAACTCATTGGATCACTTCAAACATTTGAGATGGGGATTAGTGACAATGGTGACAAGAAAAACAAGAGCATAACCCTTGTATCCAATACTGAAGAGGAAAGCAAGGAAGGGGATGAAGAGAAGATATCAGAAACAATAGCTATGCTTAGAAGGCAGTTCAACAAACTCATCAAGAGAATTGACCCAAAGTCAAGGTCCAATGTTAAGAACATCCCATCTGACATTAGCAGAACTTATGACTCCAACAGAAGAACCAAGTCTGAAGAAAAGGGAAATCAAAGCAGAGGAATCCAGTGCCATGGATGTGAAGGATATGGGCACATTCGAGCTGAATGTCCTACCTTTCTAAAGAAACAAAAGAAAGGAATGTCTGTCACTTGGTCCGATGGTGACTCAGAAAGTGATTCTGAAGAAGAATATGCCAAACTAGTTACTGCACTATTTGGTGTTTGTAACTCTGATAATGATTCTAGTGATGATGAAGTGACATTTGAAGAACTTGCTGACACTTACAAGAAGCTGTGTATCAGAAGTGCTGAATTCTGTCAGCAAAATGAGAAACAGAAAAAGCTAATTGTGAAGTTGAAGGCTGAGAACAAGGCAGACACTGCTACTATAAGTCATCTCAATAGTGAAGTTCTAGTGTTGAACTCCAAACTTGAACAGATGACTAAGTCTGTCAAGATGTTGACAACTGGAACTGACAAGTTGGAGGAAATCCTTCAGACTGGACAAAATGCAGGAAATATGTATGGTCTAGGATATGTGGCTGCAAAGAAATCTACTGGTGACAAGAAGAAGAACATGCCTGATAAACCAATGTCAAAGCAGATGTCACAACATAAGGCTCAACATCAAGATCAGAGAAACATGAAGAAAATTTTTCAAAGATGGAGATTTCATTATTATGGAAGGTTTGGGCACATAAAGCCATTTTGCTTCAGATTATATGGATATCCTAATCAGACCCCACATGTCAAGCCTAAGACAAACAAGGTACCATATACTCAACATTGGAAGAGGAAGACTGCAGCCCTGATAGCTCACACCTCCCTTAGAGTTTCTGCCAAGGAAGACTGGTACTTTGACAGTGGATGCTCTAAACACATGACTGGAATCAAGAATCTGCTGAATGATGTCAAACCTCATACTACCAGTTATGTTACTTTTGGAGATGGAGCTAAAGGAGAAATCAAGGGAGTTGAAAACTTGGATTGCCTTGGAGTTCCAAACCTAAATGAAGTGTTGCTGGTAAATGGTTTGACTGCCAATCTCATAAGTATCAGTCAACTGTGTGATCTGGGATTCAAGGTCAATTTCACCAAGTCTGAATGTCTTGTAAGCGATGAAAAACAAGAACTTGTAATGAGAGGAGTCAGATCAAAAGACAACTGTTACTTATGGGAATCTGAGAACACTAATCTCTCTTCTGTGTGCTCTACAGCCAAAGATGAAAAGGAGGTGAAACTGTGGCACCAAAAACTTGATCATTTGCATCTTAGAGGGATGAAAAAGATCATATCCATGGAGGCTGTCAGAGGGATTCCAAGACTTAATATTGATGAAGGAAGAGTCTGTGGTGAATGTCAGGTTGGAAAGCAAACCAGAATGTCACATCCAAAGTCAAGACATCTAACCACCTCTAAGGTGCTAGAGCTTCTGCACATGGATCTGATGAGTCCCATGCAGGTGGAAAGCCTTGGTGGAAAGAGATATGCTTATGTTGTTGTGGATGATTTTTCCAGATTCACCTGGATAAACTTCATTAGGGAAAAATCTGATGTATTTGATGTCTTTAAGGAATTCTGCAAAAGACTTCAAAGAGAAAAGGAAGGATGCATTGTCAGAATCAGAAGTGATCATGGAAAGGAATTTGAGAATAACAAGTTTGATGAGTTCTGTTCCTCAGAAGGAATCAATCATGAGTTCTCCTCACCTATAACTCCTCAACAAAATGGAGTTGTGGGAAGGAAAAAAAGAACTATACAGGAACCTGCCAGAGCAATGATACATGTCAAGAAGCTTCCTATTCATTTTTGGGCTGAAGCTATGAATACAACCTGTTATGTCCACAACAGGGTCACCTTGAGAAAGGGAACATCCTCCACCCTTTATGAAATATGGAAAGGAAGAAAACCTACTGTGAAGTATTTCCATGTATTTGGGAGCAAATGCTATATTCTGACAGATCGTGAACAAAGGAGAAAGATGGTGTCGCACCCCAAAATTTACCCTCCTTACCATAATTTCTCTTGGAACGTTCGTTCATGCTTTTTTCTTGTGTCCACCAAAATTATTTGAAATGTCGGTTCAAGTTGTTTCAAACGACTCGAAACGAATAATTTGTCAAGATTCATGGTTTTGAGTTCTTTGGAATTCATGATCTATGATTTCAATTACTCCATTTTCCGGTTGTCTTTCAAGTTTGTTTGAAGATTTTATGGTCTATACAAGTATTTGAGTTTTTAGACCAATCCTGTATATCTAAGTCCTATATCAATTGCAAGGTACAAGGAACATAAGTGATACAAATCCATCAAAATTTCAAATTGCAAAGAGTTGTAGAGTTTCTCAAGCCCAAGAGGAAATTCAAAAATTTCAAACCAATTTCAAAGGATTGTTATGTTATTGCAAGCATGGAATGATTGTTACAAGATTCAAGGGTGCCGAGGAAAGTTTGAATATATTTGTTTCAAATTAATTCAATGTTGCGAGCTATACAAAGTTATGACGCTTGCAAGTATCAACTCAAGTTCTATTAAAATTACTCAATGATAATTCAAGATTGCTACAAGTTTGCTTTTAGATTACAATTTGTTACAAAAGCAATTCTAAATCCTACAACTCTAAATTCTACAAGTTTCTAAAGGTTCCCTAATCTAATCCTATGATTTCTGAAGTTGGTTCAAGCATTTTGTCGTCCTCCGAAGTTTTCTTCATGTACGGTTGTTCCTCTTCATCTCCATGCCGTGCCATCCGATCGTTGCCATCGTTCATGAAAAACAAGAAACAAAAGAACACAAGTTAGAAGTTACAAAAATGAAACAAAATTACGGGAAATTATCAAAAGATTTTTCTTTTTGTCGAGAGACTCATCATTAGGCGTTGGCGGGAATCAGGTTAATTGATAAGCCTCAGAATCTTAAAGATTAATCATTGGCGAAACGGTTTGCTTGCAAATCACGGGCTAACCCGGTTCACAAACAAGCATAACAGGCAGCAAGCATAATCAGGGCAGCATTGTAATATATTCCAACAAGGCAACAACTCTTAAATCCAACAGAAGTTATAATCCCAACAGGCAGCAGAGGCAAGAGACAAAAGAGATGGAAATTATGGTTATCAGCATAGTCAAAACAGCAGTAGCAGAGGTAAAACAACACATACAAGCAATGTGTAACCACAGTAACACAAAAGAGGAAGTTCTTGTTCCCAAAGAAGTTTTCACCCAAAGGTGAAAAGGGGAAAGTAGAAAACAGTCATCAGTTTAGAAGCAAATATCCAAGAGCATATCTGATATCAGTTTTGGGGCAGCCAGAGCTAAGAAAAGGCAATATTTGTTCTGATCAGCTTTAAGAAAGTATAACAAAAAGATGCAAAATCTGTTCTATCAGTTGGGCAGACACAAAAAGTAAGAAAGGGATATGATATTTTCTTTTTTCAACAAGCCATAAGAAAGACCAAGAAGCATATCCATTCCATCAGTGAAGACAAGAAAGAAAAGAAAAAAAGTCTCAACACACAGAGGATTTTTCAAAATCAAAAAACCATTTCAAAATAGAAAAAAGGTAGTATCAGTTCCTATCCTAACCAGCATCCCTCATTCAAAACCAACAATAGCAAAAAACCCAAAAAAAGTGTAGTATCTGTCTGTTCGAACCAACACCATAACCCAAAACCAAGTGCAAATCAGTTCTAAGTTCCAACACAAAAACACAAACAGAAAACGAACATAACATATCATACTCATCATTTTCTCAACGCCCAACAACCTTCAGTTTATTGTTTTTCATAAATTCATATTCCGAAGCGAGAAAGAAGAAGAAGAGGAACGGTCTCACCCGGAACAAGGTTAGAAGTAAGCCATCGACACGCCCAAAGCTCGTTTACCCACCGTCGCCGGAATCGGCCAAGCCTAGGGTTCCTTCCATTCCATTCACAACCTGTAACACAAACCACAATCGAAAATCAAACAAATATTAAGCCCAGAAATCAGACAACATGCAATACAGTTCGAGAGAGAAGAGAGATGACGATCGCGGTTCGAGAGAGAAAAGAGATGGGTAGCGCGACGCTGTGAGAGAGAGCGGCGATGGCGAATCGCGGCCATGGTGAGAAAGAGATAGAGAGCGACGGTCGCCGATGAGGGTCGAGAGATGAGAGGGTAAGGGTTTGAGTTCCGACGAGAGAGATGAGAGAAACCCAGGATGCATGAAGAAGAGAGAGTATGCGTGAGAAAGAAATATATCTCATTTGTTTTCTTATTTTGACCCCTTTTTCTTTTTCAATTCAATTTAATTTATTTTATTTTTTCTAAAAAACATGAAAAACAATTTAATATTTTGTTTTATTTTAGAAAAAATCTGGTGGTGACAAATGTCACCACCTTGTATTTTCAATAAAAACTTTCTTCTTTATTTTTATTATTATTAGTAAATTTGTTTTTAGGAAAATGTTCATAGTTGAATAAATATAAATATGTGTGGTGTAATATTATTATTTTTGGAACCGTCGGAATACTTTGGGAGTGGACGTATTGGACTCAGTTCGCTAGCACGTGGAGGCATTACGAGCCGGTCAAAGATCAGATGGATTTCTGTTTGCACCGCCTAGAATCACTGCAATCCAGGCTATTTCTGAACTTATTCTATTTCAATTAATTTATTTTGTCGTAAATAATTTTGTTGCGATGTACTAAATAATTATTGGGATCTGATAGTTTTTATTTGATGATTTATCGATTAAACTATTAGCCGATTTTTCATCAAACAGAAAAAATCATCTCTAATAATTATTTAAATTTCCGATTGTATTGGATGGTATTTTGTCTGTTTATTTACTCATTCAGTATTTATTCATCAATGTACACTTTGCACACAACTAAAATTAAAATCAATTCGATTTCATCCTGATTGGCTCATATGCCGATTTCTTAAAGGGTCTCATGGTTGGGATGGGCATGGCCATCCTCACGAGATTGGTTAAAGCCCTTGTTGCTTTAACCGATCATAACCCGAAAATAACATTGGTCTATATACCGATTACCATGCACCAGGGTCTCATGGTTGGGGATAGGAGCACCTATCCTCACGAGGTTAATTAAGTCCATATACTTGATTAATCATAACCCGCTTCCATTTCATCTCACCACGCGTATCAGAATACTTTCGCAATTAAAATTTCAAACCTCGATCCAACGTCGAGTGCGTTTTAGAAACCTTTTTCATAATAAAGTACAAGTTTTTTAGTCATTGGATGCTAGACTAATTGTTAAAAAACTTGTCCCCCAAACAAACTTTAGTCTTTAAGTCGTTGGACGCTAGACCTGTGGCTTAAAGACTCCTAAATAACGTGAACTCGTTTCACTTCACTTTTTCTCAAGAAAACTTTTTGGGTGATAGACGACTCGTGCGAGCTTTCGTTCCTCGGGTTTCTAGTATTTGAATCGTGAGACGCTAGCCTCGTTGTTCGGTACTTTTTCATCCACATAAAAAACAATTCAACTCATTCAAATTCTTTTATCGCTCATATGCGATCGTAAAAAACTCTTTTCGGATAAAGAGGGTGCAATAAGTCGTTTCAAACACGAGCGAGGACTTAAGCTTTTCAAACAAACAAAACAAGTCCTAGCTCAAAGCATTTGAAACGTCTAAACGCATGATTTTTCAGATAAAATCAATACCACCAATTAAAGCCTTTTTAAGAGGAACTACAGAGTTTTGACTTTCCCATTGCACGAGGGAATATGTAGGCACGCGGTTCTGAAACCGTGTCAAACTCAAAATAATAATAAATAAACCCTTTTCTCTTTCATTCATGACTTAATAATTTAACAAACACACAAATGCGTAGAATTAAATGGATCCCATCGAGTACGATGGATGTAAGGGGTGCTAATACCTTCCCCTTACATAACCGACTCCCGATCCCACTTTTTGGTCACGTAGACCGCCATATCCGCTTGTTTGGGGTTTTATCTATATTTTCCCGTTCTTTTAAGAACAAATAAAATTAGGTGGCGATTTCACTATTTTCGAGAATTAAAAGATTTTTGAAAATCGAGTTGCTTCAGTTGGCGACTTCACTGGGGAAACTTTTTAAAGCGAGTCAACCCTAATTTAGTTCTTCGCTTGTGTGTTTACTATTCATTGCCTATTATTCTTTATATCCTGTGATGTATTTTGATATTGGGGCATTTATTGGTTATGGTTCATAGATAAGCCCAATACCCAGGCTTCTAGGAAACATAAGCTTAGAGTGGTTGAGTAGCTTAGGTCCACTAGACATCCGTGTCTTTTGGATCGACGTGAAGACCACAACTTAGAGTTGGTCTTTTTAAGGGAGTTATTGCACCGTACGATAGTGCGGGATGATAATTCTTGGACAAAGGGCCTATAACTCTAAGTATTAGGACGTCCAAAACAAAACCGACCGCTCAAAGGATTTTTGAGTATCCCTTTAAGAGCCGTTTCTTGGAGTATACTTTTGAAAATACTATCGTCATGACGATAATATTTTTAAAAGGGGATTTGAGTCTCCGAGAAACATTTAGCAAGAAAACACTAGAACCAACCTTGTTTGGGGAATTGTTGGGTAGATGCCGAAACCATGACCGACCGTCCTTTTAAACCCTTGTCTGTTTAACTTTACCTGTAATTTTACGCATAACATCAATATGTATCGCATCACATTACATTTTTACATGCATTGCCATTGCATTGCATTGCATTCATACAAAAAATCATTTTCATTCAAAAATAGAAATAAAATCATGCATTTTACATTCATCAACATGAATGCATTTTCTCCTCCACTACAAAAAGCTCATGTCACCTTTTGTTCCTGGCTAGTTAGCTGATTTCCTGCACTCATGGCAAGTATGATAGACCAATTGGAACATAATCAAGTTGTGATAAGAGAAGACCTAGAAGGTGTGAAAGACAAGGCAGATCAGATGTTGGAAGCCATGCTAGCTTCTTCGGAGAACAATGCCCAAGATGCTACAACAGATTCCATGTCAGGATTTACTGTTATGTCTAATCCAATGTACGATTCTCCTCTGCCTGTGGATGATCTTGTTCAACCTCAATTGATGCCCAATGTTCTATCCAATGCGATCCCTACGGTCCAAAGACAATCAACTATTCGAGAAGATTGTATCCCACATCCTCAGGCTGCTAAGAAGCCTAGGTTTGCCAACTACGTGCAAAATCCTCAAGGAACGAATTCAATGGTCAACACCAGAGCTCCTCAAGATAATCAAGTCGCATTTAATGTGTCTTGATCCGAAGGAACAATTGAGGGTATTGAATGGAAACAGTACTATTGGTCTGGATGCTGCTGACCTTTGCTTAGTGTCAAACGTCGTGATTCCACCAAAGTTTAAAATGCCAAACTTCGAGAAGTACAAAGGTGTTAGTTGTCCAGAGACTCATTTGAAGATGTATGTTCGCAAGATGTCTCGTGACACGCCATGATGAAAAGTTTCTGATCCATTGTTTTCAAGACAGTCTTAGTGGGGCATCTCTGGATTGGTATACGCAATTGGAGAAAAAGGATGTTCATAATTGGAAAGACTTATCTTCCTCATTCTTGAAACAATACGAGTTCAACCTTTCCATGGCTCCAACTCGTACTCAATTACAGAATCTTTCTCTGAATATTAACGAGTCGTTCAAGGAGTATGCTGAAAGATGGAGAGAGTTAGCCGCTCGAGTTAAACCGCCAATGCTTGATAGGGAGTTGGTTGACTTGTTTTTGAATACCTTACCTAATTCATACTTCGAAAGAATGATAGGTTTTACATCTTCAAGTTTCTCTGACTTAGTGATGGTGGGAGAACGCATTGAGAGCGGTCTCATAAGTGGAAAACTCCAAGATGCCTCGAGTAGCCAAGCTGATGAGGAAGAATTCTTCAGAGGTTCTCAAATGGAAGAAGAGGATTATGAAACCAATGCATTTGGGAAGCTCCAAGCTCCACCTCCTGCACCTTATAGTCGACCGACGATGTAGCAATTGCTCAGGTCAAGAACCTATGTATCCCAATTCACGCACAAGAACCACGGGTACTCCTCATGCGAGGAAACAAGTTCAAGGTCAGATATCAAAGTCAACGCCGAATCCACGCAAACCTCAAGTAATTTGGAAAGAAGGAATGCTCCTCTTGATCCAATTCCAGGACTCATACCAACTTCGCCATATCCGGTTCAAAGCTCGCTGGTGGTTCCCAAGTTCATTAAGCCACCGAAGTCATTCCCGCCACGATATGATCATAATGCACGATGTGGATACCATGGTGGTACAGTAGGACACTCAACAGAGGATTGCAATCCTTACAAAGCCAAAGTTCAACAACTGATTGACCAGAAGTATTTGGCTCTTCAAGGAGGGATTCTGTTTGTGAATGGCAACCCCGTACTCAAGTGAGCACCAAGACCACTGAAGTTCATCTGATTCAACAAGTCAAGTTAGAGCTCAAGTCTCAACAACAATGCCTTTTTATTTCTTTACTGCATTTTCATGTGTATCTTGTTTAATTGTTTAAACTTTGTTTGCATGTAGAAACTTGTTTGTTTTTATCTTAATGCAATGAGTATGTTTGTCTTGAAGTAATCCATTCGTTATCACTCTTTAAATGATTTGCGAGCATTTTGATACCAACGTTATCGAATCTTTCGCCTAGGCAAATATCGGAGGGAGGATGACGATAATTGAAGAACGATAGGTCTCTGGTCATGTGCTTTTGAGTAGAACCCTGCTAACGATGTACATGCCTTGTTTCAAATCCCCAAACACCGGAGTTATAAGGGAGATAGACCCTCGTTAACCCCTTCGAGCCTTGAAGTAGGAGTTTCTTTTCTTTTCGGAAAAAAACCATCATCTTTACCCTATGGGCGGGTAGTGTTCAGTTAATTTGATCGGGTGTTCAGAACTCATCAAGAGAGTATGCGTCAAAGGATACAACAATGGTTATCCTTCAAAAGGTTGAGGAAGGTCAGAACCGCAATAGTCAACCTTCGTCTATCAACAATGTGCATCAAAAAAGGATGATACCAAAATAGTTGTCTCTCGCACATCAAAAGGTCAACAGATGACAACACCATAATGATTATCCTTCATCTACCCAAGGACTCAGACAGTCACCATCACTTCTAACAAGTCAAAGGTTGTGTATAGATCCACGACTTGTTCAAAAAAAAATAGAAAAGACAAAAAGCCCGCTAAGTCGGAACTTAGTAATAAGTCGCTTAGGCAAAAGTCAGGCAAAAGTCATGAAAAGTAAAAAAAAGAAAAGCAAATCCTGAAATGCATTATCAAAGAAAAATTCTCAACGAAGAACAAGTCGTGTGGTTAGACACCAAAGACAAAATGTGAATGACTGTTGTGTCCAAGAAACCTCGTATTGGTTCCTCAACCATCATAACGCCTCTCGAGAGATGAGTGCTCGTATCAGGATAGTTGAACTTAGGACTGAAGAACATCATGGAGAATGGGCGGGCACCAAATATTTTGAGCCTAAAAATCCTTTTTTCTAAAAAACTCGTGAACCAAGCCACGTTACAACCCTCAAAAGTCCTAATTGAAGCATGGGTTAATTCAAAAGCATACAACGAAGAGATCGCGTTTACCTGACTCCTACAATGTGTGTTAAGTATCTGTATTGGTATCATATGCTTGTCTTATCTTTCATAAAGGAAAAATTTTCAACGTTGCACTCTAAAAGTGTTTCGCTCACAAAACAGTTCTAATGGTTTTCATACAAAACTTCAAGACACGTAAATATTGCATTATAATTGTCACGATAAACATTCTTCTACATGTAAAACAATTATTTGACATTAAAGAAGTTCTCATAATGAACATCAGTGAAGAGTCTAACCTTGTCTAAAGGAAAGACCGGATCATCTCTTCGTATCAAAAGGCATGGCGTCTGAGGACTCCTTTGAGCATATCACAAGTTGTTTTCTCAAGATTCTATTAACTTGGGGGCAATTAGGTCGAACTTCAGTTCTTCAAACTTCTGCCAATCTGGGGGCAGGTCCTTAAAGAGCAATCAGCAGATGATTTGGTCCTTCTCAAAGAGCAGTGAACCTGGGACAACCGTCGTTTCATGATTCAGTCAACCTAAAGCAATTACTTCGAGACATAGGAGTCTCTCTAAAGCTCATCCTGGGGCAAGCCTTCCCTATGTTTGGATAGCCAATTATCCAAATGTAGTCAATCTAAAGGAGTCACCTTGACGCATTGAAGTACTTCCAAGGAGCACATTGGTTCATGTTATTTCTATAGTACAGTGAAGTCAATCCTTCAAGATTCAGTCAATCTGGGGCAGTCACATCGAGATACGGTAATATCTCTCAAAGGATTTGCTAATCAGGGGCATCCTGCATTAGAATACAAATTCTGGGGCAAGCCATCCTAGTATTAGATTACTATAATTTGTTTCCAGCACCATCTCAAAGCAAATCTCTTCAGATAATCAACAGGATGGGGCAATAAATGTTATATACAAACAATTTCGTTCTGTATCTTCAAGCTGCTCATAAATTTTTCTCTCAAGTGTCAACAGCTGTTGCGTTCAATTTGAGTGGCAGGGAATCATGCTAACAACTTCCTTTTGATGGGAAAATTGTTTCAAGAATCTTTCTTGGTCTTAACCAGTCAAACAGTCAAAGCATCTTCATACATTGTCAATCATGCATCTCATCCCGTGCCATTAAAATCTGACCTTGTTTGGTACGTTTAACCAGTTTCCGTCTGGTGGTCAAAATCATTTCACCAGTTTCTGTCTGGTGGTTAATATGTTTTCACCAGTTTCCGTCTGGTTGATCAAAATCATATCACCAGTTTCCGTCTGGTTGATTAAAATCATTTCACCAGTGTCCGTCTGGTGGTTAAAATTATTTTCACCAGTTTTCGTCTGGTTGATTAAAATGTTTTCACCAGTTTCCATCTGGTTGATTAAAATCATTTCACCAGTTTCCGTCTGGTGGTTAAAATTATTTTCACCAGTTTCCATCTGGTTGATTAAAATGTTTTCACCAGTTTCCGTCTAGTTGATCCGTCTGGTTGATTAAAATCATTTCACCAGTTTCCGTCTGGTTGATTAAAATCATTTCACCAGTTTCCGTCTGTTGGTTTAACTTAAAATCAGTTCTCATCTAACGATTTTTCCTTCAAGGTCAAATTTTATTTGGCACACATCCAATAATCCATACATGCATTCATAAATCATTACATAAGTCATCGTTATGCATCAATCACGTCGCTTTACTCAGACATATCAAATACAATATATTCATGCATAAACCCCCAGGACTCGGGATCTTTCGAGAATGAAGTCAAGTGCAAGCAGAAGACTATTTCTCAAATGGAAACTTAGTTCTTCTCCCCAGCGCAAGTCGAATGCTTGGGTGACAGACAATCGACAGTAGTGTCAATTCTCCAGTGAAGTCTCTTCCCCAGAGAATCGATTGATCATCCCCAGTGAACTCTTATGACAACAAGATCGTTCAATTGGATTCCCCAGTGATGTCTTCCTTCTCTCAACAGCATCAGGAAATCATACACTATTTGCATTAGAAAAAAATCATATCATGCATATCATACTCATGCATTAGCTTCGGCTATTTGTTTTGCAGGTTTTTCAACTAAAACTGTAAATGTCCTCGTAAGGATCAAAATTGAAGGATTAGTTCTCAGACGACAAATTATCCTCTTTTCTACAGTACCAGCACAAGTGATTTACTTGTATGGATCTCAACAACTGATGGTTTCTCCAATCAAGATTTCTTCCCCAACAAAACGGTTGTCTCTTTCAGATGGACTCTAATGTCAGCAAAATTATCAACCGGGAATCCCCAGTGAATTTCCCACATGGTTTTCTTACGAAGTTTCCCCAGCGAAGCTTAATTTACTCCCAAGTGAGTCTCCTTCAGAAAGGATTATTACAATATCATTCTTGGTATTTTCAAAGACTTCTTTCAGACAAGAATCTTCTCAGCAAATGCTATTGGCAAGAATCAAAAGATACCTCTAAGTTGTTCTCAGAGAATTACATCAAACTTCTGGTGTGTTTATTTCCCCAGTAAGTCATCAACTACTCAACAAATAAATGTCCACCAGGTGGGATGTTTATTCAATCTCAAGATATTTCTCCAACTCAGACGTTGATTCACATATCCACTTGCTACAACGCATTGTCCATACAATGTCAACAAATTGAAGCTCATTACCCTAGAAGTTTTTCAGTCACAGGCGCTGAATCTGATTCTTCTATCAACCGTAAAGCTATCTGCATACAAATTGAAGATCTTGTCAACTCAGAAGTTGTTCAACATGTCCGTACATGTTCTGTAAGATCTCTCATCAACAGAAATGTCGGAAACAAGATTTACCGACTTCATAAACATCTATATCACACTGGTGTGCTGGATATTGTTTTGTTTATCCCCAGAGAATTGTACTCTCGGGTGCGCTACTGATTTTGTTCTGCGGGTAACTCAGAGGTTACACGGTCAAAGACATTCAGCATGCCATGGCTCCTCGCACCCTCGTGCACTAACAATTCCGATATTGTCCTAGCCATATATTTTGTTTAAGGTCTCCAGGTATTCCTTAATTATCAGGGGACTCTTTGTTAAGTTCTCAATCATGTCAATAAGGGAACTCTTTGTTAAGTTCTCAATCATGTCAATTTTTCAATTTTGTTTAAGGTCTCCAGGTATTCCTTAATTATTAGGGAACTCTTTGTTAAGTTCTCAATCATGTCAATTTTTCAATTTTGTTTAAGGTCTCCAGGTATTCCTTAATTATCAGGGAACTCTTTGTTAAGTTCTCAATCATGTCAATTTTTCAATTTTGTTTAAGGTCTCCAGGTATTCCTTAATTATCAGGGAACTCTTTGTTAAGTTCTCAATCATGTCAATTTTTCAATTTTGTTTAAGGTCTCCAGGTATTCCTTAATTATCAGGGAACTCTTTGTTAAGTTCTCAATCATGTCAATTTTTTCAATTTTGTTTAAGGTCTCCAGGTATTCCTTAATTATCAGGGAACTCTTTGTTAAGTTCTCAATCATGTCAATTTTTCAATTTTGTTTAAGGTCTCCAGGTATTCCTTAATTATCAGGGAACTCTTTGTTAAGTTCTCACTCATGTCAATTTTTCAATTTTGTTTAAGGTCTCCAGGTATTCCTTAATTATCAGGGAACTCTTTGTTAAGTTCTCAATCATGTCAATCAGGGAACTCTTTGTTAAGTTCTCAATCATGTCAATTTTTCAATTTTGTTTAAGGTCTCCAGGTATTCCTTAATTATCAGGGAACTCTTTGATAAGTTCCCAAGCATGTCAAATTTTTAATATATTGTTTTTTTTTTCGCTTGAGAAGTTCGTTTCTCTTCTCATAGCATTTTCATTAAAGTTGTTGTCAAAGTTATTTCGGTTACACGGTTATCCCCAGTGTTGTTAAAATCTCCTAGTAATTGTGTTAAAGCATTCCGTTGGTGCTTGGCAAGTTTTCTCTTCAAGCGTTTTTCTCGGCTCCGTAGTCAAGATATTGTTATCCACTTTCTTTTGTGACTTCGGTTTCCGGCGTAGGGCAAATTTTCGGGGTTCTCTAATATTCAATCCTCTTCCACCTTGGATGTTCGAAAGCTGTCACTCTTTCTCACTTATCAAGGTTCAAGATGATTGAATAGGGGCAACTGTCGCACCCCAAAATTTACCCTCCTTACCATAATTTCTCTTGGAACGTTCGTTCATGCTTGTTTCTTGTGTCCACCAAAATTATTTGAAATGTCGGTTCAAGTTGTTTCAAACGACTCGAAACGAATAATTTGTCAAGATTCATGGTTTTGAGTTCTTTGGAATTCATGATCTATGATTTCAATTACTCCATTTTCCGGTTGTCTTTCAAGTTTGTTTGAAGATTTTATGGTCTATACAAGTATTTGAGTTTTTAGACCAATCTTGTATATCTAAGTCTTATATCAATTGCAAGGTACAAGGAACATAAGTAATACAAATCCATCAAAATTTCAAATTGCAAAGAGTTGTAGAGTTTGTCAAGCCCAAGAGGAAATTCAAAAATTTCAAACCAATTTCAAAGGATTGTTATGTTATTACAAGCATGGAATGATTGTTACAAGATTCAAGGGTGCCGAGGAAAGTTTGAATATATTTGTTTCAAATTAATTCAATGTTGTGATCTATACAAATTTATGACGCTTGCAAGTATCAACTCAAGTTCTATTAAAATTACTCAATGATAATTCAAGATTGCTACAAGTTTGCTTTTAGATTACAATTTGTTACAAAAGCAATTCTAAATCCTACAACTCCAAATTCTACAAGTTTCTAAAGGTTCCCTAATCTAATCCTATGATTTTTGAAGTTGGTTCAAGCATTTTGTCGTCCTCCGAAGTTTTCTTCATGTACGGTTTTTCCTCTTCATCTTCATGCCGTGCCATCCGATTGTTGCCATCGTTCATGAAAAACAAGAAACAAAAGAACACAAGTTAAAAGTTACAAAAACGAAACAAAATTACGGGAAATTATCAAAAGATTTTTCTTTTTGTCGAGAGACTCATCATTAGGCGTTGGCGGGAATCAGGTTAATTGATAAGCCTCAGAATCTTAAAGATTAATCATTGGCGAAACGGCTTGCTTGCAAATCACGGGCTAACCCGGTTCACAAACAAGCATAACAGGCAGCAAGCATAATCAGGGCAGCATTGTAATATATTCCAACAAGGCAACAACTCTTAAATCCAACAGAAGTTATAATCCCAACAGGCAGCAGAGGCAAGAGACAAAAGAGATGGAAATTATGGTTATCAGCATAGTCAAAACAGCAGTAGCAGAGGTAAAACAACACATACAAGCAATGTGTAACCACAGTAACACAAAAGACGAAGTTCTTGTTCCCAAAGAAGTTTTCACCCAAAGGTGAAAAGGGGAAAGTAGAAAACAGTCATCAGTTTAGAAGCAAATATCCAAGAGCATATCTGATATCAGTTTTGGGGCAGCCAGAGCTAAGAAAAGGCAATATTTGTTCTGATCAGCTTTAAGAAAGTATAACAAAAAGATGCAAAATCTGTTCTATCAGTTGGGCAGACACAAAAAGTAAGAAAGGGATCTGATATTTTCTTTTTTCAACAAGCCATAAGAAAGACCAAGAAGCATATCCATTCCATCAGTGAAGACAAGAAAGAAAAGAAAAAAAGTCTCAACACACAGAGGATTTTTCAAAATCAAAAAACCATTTCAAAATAGAAAAAAGGTAGTATCAGTTCCTATCCTAACCAGCATCCCTCATTCAAAACCAACAACAGCAAAAAACCCAAAAAAAGTGTAGTATCTGTCTGTTCGAACCAACACCATAACCCAAAACCAAGTGCAGATCAGTTCTAAGTTCCAACACAAAAACACAAACAGAAAACGAACATAACATAGCATACTCATCATTTTCTCAACGCCCAACAACCTTCAGTTTATTGTTTTTCAGAAATTCATATTCCGAAGCGAGAAAGAAGAAGAAGAGGAACGGTCTCACCCGGAACAAGGTTAGAAGCAAGCTTTCACTGACACGTCTCCAAAGCTCAGGTTTACCCACCGTCGCCGGAATCGGCCAAGCCTAGGGTTCCTTCCATTCCATTCACAACCTGTAACACAAACCACAATCAAAAATCAAACAAATATTAAGCCCAGAAATCAGACAACATGCAATACAGTTCGCGGTTCGAGAGAGAGGAGAGATGACGAGCGCGACGCCGTGAGAGAGAGCGGCGATGGCGAATCGCGGCCATGGTGAGAAAGAGACAGAGAGAGACGGTCGCCGATGAGGGTCGAGAGATGAGAGGGTAAGGGTTTGAGTTCCGGCGAGAGAGATGAGAGAAACCCAGGATGCATGAAGAAGAGAGAGTATGCGTGAGAAAGAAATATATCTCATTTGTTTTCTTATTTTGACCCCTTTTTCTTTTTCAATTCAATTTAATTTATTTTATTTTTTTCTAAAAAATATGAAAAAAAATTTAATATTTTGTTTTATTTAGAAAAAATCTGGTGGTGACAAATGTCACCACCTTGTATTTTCAATAAAAACTTTCTTCTTTATTTTTATTATTATTAGTAAATTTGTTTTTAGGAAAATGTTCATAGTTGAATAAATATAAATATGTGTGGTGTAATATTATTATTTTTGGAACCGTCGGAATACTTTGGGAGTGGACGTATTGGACTCAGTTCGCTAGCACGTGGAGGCATTACGAGCCGGTCAAAGATCAGATGGATTTCTGTTTGCACCGCCTAGAATCACTGCAATCCAGGCTATTTCTGAACTTATTCTATTTCAATTAATTTATTTTGTCGTAAATAATTTTGTTGCGATGTACTAAATAATTATTGGATCTGATAGTTTTTATTTGATGATTTATCGATTAAACTATTAGCCGATTTTTCATCAAACAGAAAAAATCATCTCTAATAATTATTTAAATTTCCGATTGTATTGGATGGTATTTTGTCTGTTTATTTACTCATTCAGTATTTATTCATCAATGTACACTTTGCACACAACTAAAATTAAAATCAATTCGATTTCATCCTGATTGGCTCATATGCCGATTTCTTAAAGGGTCTCATGGTTGGGGATGGGCATGGCCATCCTCACGAGATTGGTTAAAGCCCTTGTTGCTTTAACCGATCATAACCCGAAAATAACATTGGTCTATATACCGATTACCATGCACCAGGGTCTCATGGTTGGGGATAGGAGCACCTATCCTCACGAGGTTAATTAAGTCCATATATTTGATTAATCATAACCCGCTTCCATTTCATCTCAGCACGCGTATCAGAATACTTTCGCAATTAAAATTTCAAACCTCGATCCAACGTCGAGTGCATTTTAGAAACCTTTTTCATAATAAAGTACAAGTTTTTTAGTCGTTGGACGCTAGACTAATTGTTAAAAAACTTGTCCCCCAAACAAACTTTAGTCTTTAAGTCGTTGGACGCTAGACCTGTGGCTTAAAGACTCCTAAATAACGTGAACTCGTTTCACTTCACTTTTTCTCAAGAAAACTTTTTGGGTGATAGACGACTCGTGCGAGCTTTCGTTCCTCGGGTTTTTAGTATTTGAATCGTGAGACGCTAGCCTCGTTGTTCGGTACTTTTTCATCCACATAAAAAACAATTCAACTCATTCAAATTCTTTTATCGCTCATATGCGATCGTAAAAAACTCTTTTCGGATAAAGAGGGTGCAATAAGTCGTTTCAAACACGAGCGAGGACTTAAGCTTTTCAAACAAACAAAACAAGTCCTAGCTCAAAGCATTTGAAACGTCTAAACGCACGATTTTTCTGATAAAATCAATACCACCAATTAAAGCCTTTTTAAGAGGAACTATAGAGTTTTGACTTTCCCATTGCACGAGGGAATATGTAGGCACGCGGTTCTAAAACCGTGTCAAACTCAAAATAATAATAAATAAACCCTTTTCTCTTTCATTCATGACTTAGCAATTTAACACACACACAAACGCGTAGAATTAAATGGGTCCCATCGAGTACGATGGATGTAAAGGGTGCTAATACCTTCCCCTTACATAGCCGACTCTCGATCCCACTTTTTGGTCACGTAGACCGCCATATCCGCTTGTTTGGGGTTTTATCTATATTTTCCCATTCTTTTAAGAACAAATAAAATTAGGTGGCGATTTCACTGTTTTCGAGAATTAAAAGATTTTTGAAAATCGAGTTGCTTCAGATGGACTCTAAAAGTGATAAAGGAATTTTTCTGGGATACTCTACAAATAGCAGAGCATATAGGGTATTCAATTACAGGACCAAAGTTATGATGGAGTCTATAAATGTCATAGTTGATGATCACCATGAGGAAACAAATGTCCCATATGATGTTGAGACATTGTTTGAGACATCACCACAAGTGTCTAATAAGGATGATGTGCCTATCCCTACTCCACCAAAGTCTGAATCAGAGGTTGCCAACAAAGATCCTTCCATCAGAATTCAGAAAGATCATCCAAAGGAACTCATCATAGGAGATCCTAACAGTGGAGTCATTACAAGATCTAGAGAAATCATCTCAAACTCTTATTTTGTGTCTAAGATTGAACCAAAGAATGTTAAAGAGGCTTTGACCGATGAATACTGGATTGGAGCAATGCAAGATAAATTGAACCAATTCAAACAATATGAAGTGTGGGAGTTAGTTCCTAGACCAAAAGGAACAAACATCATTGGCACAAAGTGGATCTACAAGAACAAGTCAGATGCTGAAGGAGTTGTCACCAGGAATAAGGCAAGACTTGTTGCTCAGGGATACACTCAAGTTAAAGAGGTTGACTTTGATGAGACTTTTGCTCCTGTGGCTAGGCTGGAATCAATCAGATTACTACTAGGAGTTGCTTGCATTCTGAAATTCAAACTGTTTCAGATGGATGTGAAAAGTTCCTTTCTAAATGGATGCTTTAATGAGGAAGTGTATGTGGAACAGCCTAAAGGATTTGTGGATCCAAACTGTCCTGATCATGTTTACAAACTGAGGAAAACACTATATGGTCTGAAACAAGCTCTTAGAGCTTGGTATAAAAGGTTGACAAAATTCCTCACTGACAAAGGATACAGGAAATGAGGTTTGGATAAAACTCTCTTTGTCAAGAATAAAGGAGGAAAGATAATGGTAGCTCAAATTTATGTTGATGACATAGTTTTTGGAGGAATGTCAGATAAAATGGTTAAACATTTTGCCAACCAAATGCAAGCTGAATTTAAAATGAGCCTCATGGGAGAATTGACCTACTTTCTTGGACTACAAGTCACACAGATGGAAGACTTAACTTTCCTTTCTCAAAGTAAGTATGCAAAGAATATTGTCAAGAAGTTTGGGATGGAGAATGCCAGTCATAAAAGGACTCCTGCACCTACTCATCTAAAGTTGTCCAAAGACACAAGTGGGATAAATGTAGATCAAAGCTTGTACATAAGCATGATAGGAAGTCTACTGTATTTAACAGCTAGCAGACCTGACATTGCCTTTGTTGTTGGAGTGTGTGCAAGATACCAGGCTGAACCTAAAGTAAGTCACATTAATCAGATGAAAAGAATTCTGAAGTATGTGAGTGGAACTTACAATTATGGTATGCTATACTCTCATGGATGTAAACCAATTATGTCTGGTTATTGTGATGCTGATTGGGCTGGTAGTGCTGATGATAGAAAAAGCACTTCTGGAGGATGCTTCTTTTTGGGAAACAACCTTGTTTCTTGGTTCAGCAAGAAGCAAAACTGTGTGTCCTTATCTACTACTGAAGCTGAATACATAGCAACTGGTAGCAGTTGTTCTCAAATGATCTGGATAAAGCAGATGTTGACTGAGTACAATGTCACACAGGATGTCATGACATTGTACTGTGACAATCTGAGTGCTATTAATATTTCCAAGAATCCTATACAGCACAACAGGACTAAGCATATTGACATTAGACATCACTTCATCAGAGATCTTGTGGAGGAGAAAGTGATTATGTTGGAATGTGTTTCCACTGAACTACAACTGGATGACATATTTACCAAAGCACTTGATGCTAGTCTTTTCATTTGGCTGTACCACTCTCCATTCCCTCAAAAGAAAATCTCAAACGTATTGTCACCTGTATTCTCAATCTCTCAAGATGTCTCAACAAAGTATGTCATCATCATCTTCATCAAAGGAAACTGTGTCCCCCTCTCCCACTGACTCTAGACTTAGGGCAAACGCAAACACAATGGAGACTGATGTTCTGGAGGTTACTCCTCTTCGCGCCATGGCAACTGATCTTGGAAAGGTCAAGAAGCTTCGTACCAGACATGCAAGAAGGTCACAAGCCTCTCCATCTGGTAAGACTGCTGAACCATCTTCCTCTGTTCCTCCTGAGATAGCCAATAGGGAGGGTTCTGCATATGTTCATCAAGCCATAACTAGATTAGTAACTAGGATTCTGAATGAGAATCACTCTGTGCCTGGGGTATCTATTCCATTGAACCAAGAAACTGCTAGCCCTAATTTAGCAACTGATCCAGATGTCACTCAGAATGTCAAGACATCTGATGACAATGTTAGGAAATCTCCTGAGAAACCTGTTGATGACACCACTGAAAAATCTCCTGAGAATCCTGCTGATGATGATCTTGAAAAATCCCCTGAGAAAACTGCTGATCACCAAACGCCCACTGATAAGGATGTTGAACCTCCTGTTATTGATCTTGATGAAGAATTTTCTGACAATTACCTAATTGCTAGTGTTAACCCTAGCATAGCTAAAAGGATGATGAGTAGAAAAGAAAAGCAGAATGCTGCTCAAAGCCCCTCCAAGGAGAAGGCTGCTGAAGCTGTTCATGAGACTCCTAGGCCTGAGAACAAGGCTAGAAAAGAAGCTGGAAAGGATCAGAAGGCTGGAACTTCCAAAGGGAAGGGTAGGATAAAATCTGTTGGGAGTATCTCCATACCAAAGAGAACTCAAATTTCCAAGAAAAGAAAGTCTCTTGAACCCTCTGAATCTGATGAGGAATCAGATATTGATTTTGATGTTGAAGGGAATGTCTCAGACATTTCTCTCAGGAAGAAACCCTCTTCTGGAAAACTGCCTAAGGTTCCTGAGGTCGCCATTGATAACATCTCCTTTCACCATCCAGAAAATGCAAGTAGGTGGAAGTATGTCTTTTTGAAAAGGATTGCCTTAGAGAGGGAGTTGAACAGAAGTTCCCTTGAATGCAAGGAAGTCATGGATCTAATCAAGGCTGCTGGCATGAAGAAAACAGTGGTTATGTTTTCCAACTGCTATGATATTTTGGTCAAGGAATTTATTGTAAATCTGTCTGGTGGATGTGCTGATGGGAAGTCAGTTGACTTTAAAAGTGTGTATGTAAGAGGAAGGAAGGTGAAGTTCTCTCCTACTTTGATCAACAAATTTCTGGGAAGGTCTGATGATGCTCAGCCTGAGCTTGAAGTAACAGATAACCAGGTGTACCAAACCATCACTGCCAAGCAAGTCAAACACTGGCCCTTGAAAGGGAAGCTGACTGCTAGCAAATTAAGTGTCAAGTTTTCCATTCTGCACAAGATTGGTGCAGCTAACTGGGTTCCCACAAATCACAAATCCACCATCTCCATTGGTCTAGGAAGATTTATCTATGCTGTTGGCACCAAGACAAAGTTTGATTATGGAACCTATATTTTTTAGCAAACTTTGAAGCATGCAGACAACTATGCAATCAAAGGTCCCATAGCCTTTCCCTCCCCCCTGTGTGGTATTATCACTGACCAATACCCTGATATCCTGATAGATAAAGATTCTGTTTGTAAAAAGAGCTCCTGCTCTTGGATTCCACTATAAGTTGTTTCAGGGGAAACATGTCCCTGACATTGTCATGACATCTGCTGAGACATCAAATGTCAAAGCTAATTCTCAAAAGGCTGATGTCATTGTTGTGCTGAAAGAGACTTGCAGGGAGCTTGAAGCAAGAAAACAAACTCTTGAAGAGCTGATCACTACCTTGGAGAAGGAAAAAGAAGACACTGAGGTTGAGGATGAAAGGCTAGATGAGGATGTTGCAGAGGACTTGCATGAGGATGTTGAAGAGGAGTAAGAGACTGGTGCTGAAAGCAGTTCAAAGGAAGCTACTTACCACAATGCTTCTTCAGGAGAAGAAAGTGCTTGAATGTTGATTACCTGCTGCTGCTGCTACTTTTGTTTATTGTTCTGTTGATTTTTCTTCTGCTTGTTCTGGATTTTTGTACTTCATAACTTGGTTGTATAATTAATACTTCTGCTACTTAATATCATGAATTTTTGTATTCTGTAATGGAACCTTTAGCTCCTTTGTGGCTAAAAAGGGGGAGATGAAATTATGGGAATCATGGGTTGAATTTATCTTTGGTTATTTAGCTTAGTTAGCTTAGACTGGTTATTTTATTTCTGCTGCATTGGCTCTCTGATAGCTTAGTTTGTTTTAGCCAAAAATTTGCCAAAGGGGGAGTTTGTAAGTGTTTTTATGTTGGCTTTAATTTTTGGTAAACTAGTTTATGTCAATGTCTTGATTGATGTCACGACATTCAGAGTTGAAGATAAATTCTGCAGGAGAAGAACTATACAGGTACAACTCAGACTGGGTGTTAACTGCTATGCTGGAAATCTGCAAGAAGAATGACTGATGTCGTGACCAATGTTGTGACATTCTGTACAACATTTGCTGTTATGCAGATTTACTTTTCCCGAGACTTTTCAGGATTCTGCTGAGCTGTTTTATTATGGATTATGTTGTTGGATCACATGTTCACGTGGCTATGAGGTTAACCTTGTTTAACCCTAAATTGGTTTGTTAAAAAGACCAAGTCTTTAGGTTAAATTAAGTTAACCCTAGCTATAATTATGGAAGCCCAAATTGAAGTCTTTTTACTGCTCCTATATTAATGAGAAAACTCTATTGTTACTGCTGCGCCTTTTACTGTGTACAAGATTAAGCAGACTGTTAATTTGTGTATTCTAGTTATTCTTTTGAGCCAAGCAATTATCATTTGATAAGTGCCTTGGACTAGGATTTGATTGTAAGGGTTTTTTATCACTCAAAGCTTTGAAGCACGAGTGTTGTGTCTCTTGATTAAAGCTTTGAAGCAAAATCAAGTATGTTTATTGAAGAGTGTCTTCACAATTCAATTAATCAATAGGTTGATATCACTGCTGTGATTGAGGGGGAGTGAGTAGGAACTCAGGTCTAAGTAGGACTTAGATTGAAGTTGCATTGGGTAGGTCTTAAGTGAAGGAGATAAACTGGTTGGTTTATTCCTGAATTAATACTGCTTATAGTGGATTTCCTCCCTGGCTTGGTAGCCCCCAGATGTAGGTGTAGTTACACACTAAAATGGGTAAATAATTGTTTGTGTTCTTTACTGTTTTTACATTACTATGTGAATTGTTAAACAGTTTGTCAGATACGGTGTCATAACATTCTCTATGACATTACGTATCTGCTGCCAGGATTTTCAAAGTAAAATAAACGAATGACTGGAACTAGTATCAATAATATCAACCAATTCAACATCATTAATAAAGCAATTACCTTGAATCAAGTTATCCTACTTGGAATCCTCCGATCCACTCAAAGTGAACACTCTAACATTGGTTTGTGAAGTATTGCCCTTGTTCTACTTCTAACTCGTACGGATATGACCCTGCTCTCCACAATTGAAACATGTTGAACCATCGTTCTTGCATCAAGAGTACGATGTACCATCTTACCACATTTGTAACATCTCAGCACCTGATTCTCACATTCATTGGAATGGTGACCTTATTCACTACTATCATACCCCAATTTTTGACCTAATATACCACCTTACATTTGCATCATTGCATCACTAACAGTTCAGAATAGAATTAATCGGGTGTAGCATTCACAGGTCAAAATTAGGGTTTCATCAAATTTTCATCTGATTCAAGAGGCAACCAATTAGGGTTTGAGTTTTACTCACTTCATTTGATCTATCTTGATCAAAACATCAACCTCTGATCTCCAGATATCCAACTTTTCTCATTGATCAATCGAGGATCGACCAATTAGGGTTTTGATCGAGGATGAGTATTCTCTGATTTTTTGAGCAATGAATGACTTTTTTGGCTAGAGATTGATCATTATATCTTAGATACAACATCTTGACCTAATTTCTGGATTCAAAACATCACAAAAGTTCACAGACTTCATCAGTCAATTTCTAAAACATCTGATGAAATTTCATCTGCATAGAAAAGTCAAACTTTGACTTTTGGTCAACTTTTTCAAGACAAAACTTTTTCCAACATCAAAATACTTCAAATGATCCATCATGATCATAAAAAATCAAAGAATTTGAAAAAGTCAACAAAAAGTCAAAATTTTCAACACTTAGAAAAATTTTCAAGTGTTAAAATTTTGTACTTTTTCCAAACTTCATGGCATTTTTTCACATAGTTCCACTTTGATTTGGAAAAAACTCAAAACATGAAAGTTGTAGCCCTTGAAACAAGCTTTCCAAAATGTCCAAGAACTCTCAAATCCATAGAGTCTAGCTATACTTTTGAAATTGAAACATAAGGCTCCATAACCATGGATTTCAAGGTCAAAACTTCAAGATTATAGGTCATTTTTGAATTTCTTCTTCTAGAAGCAATGCCACCTTGCCAAAATTGAGATAGAACTGATAAATATCAGTTGGAGGTAATTATTGAAGGATAGGATCAAGATTGGATTTTTAACACATGGTTAAAAAAGGAAGTTTCCTTTTAAGGCAAAATGACTTCCTTGCCTCTAAGGCAAGTTGGATTTACCAAAAGCCAATCCTTTGTGCCTAACATTTCAGAGATCTTGACCTATAAATAGAGGTATAAATCAAGCTAAAACTACACCAAAGCCATGCAAGTACATGCTTTCCTTCCACTTACTCAAAATTCATGAATCATAGTTCAAAGTGAGGATAACTTGCAATTTTGAAATATAGTGAAAACCATGAAGAACTTTGGTGTCAAACATGTTCTAAAATCCATTTTGAAACTTAAAAACAACATAGGCAAGGCTAGAACTCAGAATCACAAACCATGTTCATCATGCTTGCAAAACTGCCTTAAACTTCAAAATCATAGCTTGGCTCGAGCAAGTGATGTTCTGAGCATTCAAACACTATCCACAAACATCATAGACATGATGCAGATCATCAACAACTAACTGTAACAACTTTAACATAGAATTCGAGCTTCCATTTTTAGCTTATGCAGGTGGACTTGGTTGGATTGATCCAGGGTGATTCGAAGCAAGCAGACCACTCATACACCTTCCCTAACAGCCGTTGAAGCTCAAACAATCATTAGAACACGACTGGAAACACTCCTACATCGAATTCGATTCCAGCTTCAACAGGTAAGAACACGAAACTCAATCTCATGATTCTTTGATTCATTTTGAAAAAACTCTTGGCCGTTTTGTTTCTGCACCTTACACGATCATTAACCCTCAATCAATTGGAAAAATCATCCATCATACACGATTTCAATTAGAATTTTCAGTTCTAGGGTTCTTCGTGTTCATCAGAAATTTAACCATGTTAGACCAAAAATAAATGAAATTAACAACCACCATCATGTTCCTTGTTAAAATTCGGTCAAGTTTCATGTTTACTTCATCCGATTTCATCAAGAAATGAGGATTCCATGGCCGATGAAGGATCGAGGGAGAAGATGAAGGTCTGCGCGCGTTTTTTTTAATTTAAAATTTCCAATATAATATAAACACGTGGTTTGGATTCAATAACACGAATGCATTCTTGCCCCAGCGGTTGCCAGCTCGCTCGTAAGTGTTTGTGCCACGTATGCCACCCACAGGTCCTGGGTTCAAACCTCCCATGGACCATTTTTTTTCAAATTTGTCATGTTTTCTTCATATTTTTTTACAAACTTTCACATTTTTTTTAACCAATCAAAACTCCTCATTTTGAGGTGATTTTTTGTACACTTGTCAATAAATGTATCTATTTTATGATAGTGCAAAAATTTTCAGAAATTTTTTTCATCTGATTATGTTTTAATCGAGCCGAAAACGACACTTCGAGCACTTTTCAAAACCACTTTAAAAGGTGAATTTTTCAAACTTTCGAATTCCGATTCTTTTCAAAATTTCTTATAAGTAAACTTCACATTTCAAAAACACTTTCAAAATCATTTATTCAAAACTTTTTCATCAAACTTGCATTTTTACCATGATCGATCCGATTTAAACGATAAAACCGAATTCGTTTTCTTTCAAATTTCTAAATCGATCATGGGCCTCCTTCACGGTGTAAGTCCCAAAAACATTGTTTTATGTACATAATTATTTCCTTGTACATATCAAACTCTCTTCAGATACATACAAATTTTTATCTGTACATAATACAAATACTTTTTATACTCAAGTACAGACAAACTTCGATCGTTTGTTTTCACTTCACTTGTGTATACACAAACCAACATTCTTTTATGTACATAATTATTTCCTTGTACATATCAAATTCTTTTATGTACACAACAATTTTTACCTGTACATAATACAGACACCTCTATAAATACTCAAACATAGATAAACTTCGATCGTTTGTTTTTCGCTTCGTCTGTGTATACAACTGAATACCATTGGTATTGAAAGGAGCATTATTCCCGGTGAAACTGCTTTTAAACCAATGGGCCACCATCATGGTGTAAGTCCCAACCCTCCTATGTACATCGACATTCTCTGTACATAAATAACTCGTTCGTGTACATGTTTACTTCCTTGTACACAATTCAAACTTGTAAATAATCAAGTTACGCTCGTTTCAAACGTTCGTTTCACAGACACTTATTTATATTTTCTTCATAAACTCTTGTAAATAAACATCATGCATTGTTTATATTTCCTTCATAAACTCCTGTGAATACATATCACACACACACACACACACTTGTTTATACAACTGTCTAATTATAACATAACAATTAGTCTAACCAATAGGCTCCCCACAGTTGTAGCCTCCTCTTGGGCTTTATACAAGATAACTCTCCCCACAGAGTTAGCCTCCTCTTAGGCTTCATATAAGAAAACTCATTCATCTGAGTTTAGCCTCCGCTTAGGCTTCATATAAGACAGCACTCCCCTGTTGAGTCAGCCTCCTCTTGGGCTTCGTTCAAAAGAACTCCTCATTGAGTTTAGCCTTCTCTTGGGCATCATACAATGAAAGAGACAGGAAATCTCTTAACAGCCTCCTATTGGGCTTCCAATACAAAGAATCACCCGCGTTAGGATAGAACCCTGAGAGTATAATTTCCCGGTGAAATTACTCTTATTTCCAAAAGGATGGTTTCCCGGTGAAATCCCTTTTAAAACAAAGCCAGCCATACCCTATAGGTTCCTCTTGAGCTTCATACAAGGACCCTCGATGACCCTCGGAATACCTTCTCTTTGGCTAACAATACAAGGACCCACGGGCTTCTTAAAAGCATCCCTTTAATCCAATCAATTTCTCCTTGAGATTTAGACATCTATCATCTCTATGGAAAAAGTATTTCATCTATCACATCACATACAGTCAAAGACTTTTCAAACTCTTTTCAAACAAAAAACATCTCTTAATCGTAAGTGGTAACGCTTGTACACTCAAGCAAAACACCCAATACTTACAGTTAAAAGGTTCAATCATATTTTTCAAACATCTTTCTTAAACATGTAAGTGGTAATGCTTGTACACTCAAGCAAAACACCTATAACTTACGATGAAAGATTTCAACCAGTCAAACTTTTAAAAATGTATGTGATGTAATAGATTAGATACATTTTTCATTAAGATGACATTCGTCTGTCTCTTAATAACATCCCGTTGCTTCCACTAGCATAAGTGGGAACTACGATTGCTCTGACTTTCTCAACATCCTTTTGAGAATATGTAGGCACAAGGTCTCATCCTTGCCGAGCAAATTTCTTTCTCCCTCAGACCAAACAAAACCATAGATCCTTTTAGATCCGAGCTACAAATGCTCTGATTCCCACTAGATATGTATGCAGAAGATCCAAAGATCTTTGCGAGCACAATAATAACAAACATTAGGATCCCACATAATCTATCCTTCTTAAAAATCCAAAGGAGAAACTTTCCCAATCATAGAAATAGCAATTGAAACACACAAACATATCAAACATATTCATATATAAAGCTATAGATAACTATATATATTTAGGGTGCTCCATCTATTCCCTTTATATAACAAACCCCCTTACCCGGAATACTCCCTAATGCGTTACGTCTAGTTTGCTCTAGTCGTTACGCATATCAAAATCAATTGAGGGTATTAACAGCTTTCCCCTTTTTCATAATCATTAAATCATTTTTTTCTTGTGTTGAAAATAATAAAGCTTGATGCTCGCGGCATCTTTATAAACAAATCAAAAGAGTAAATCGTTTCGAGCCAGAGGATCTGAATTCATATTCGAATCCTCTAGCACGTCACTTTTTAACGCGAACAACTACACCTATAACACTTGATAAAGATGTGAATGGTTGTTTAAGACATCAGGGTTATTAGATGTCCTTTCCTCAAGATCTTTCAATGGAGTGACTTCTTTACCTATAATATTTGTGTGATTGAATTTATACTCAACAGTATAGGATGCCTCATGCTCCTTAGTCATTTCCAAGGCTCAAAATTGGGTGTTTGAAGAATATATATTAAGAGACAATGGAATATTGACATGGACTTTGATTTTGAGAGATCTTTGGGTGGTCTTAGTAGTTTTACTAGCAAATATATCGCCCTACATATTTTGGCAAGTTTCCTTTTTGTTAAATCTATTCTTGAGTGTTTTCAAATAGCACATGCTCGGGATATTTCTTAACTACTTCTATTTATATTGATTACCTTATTACCCAATGATTAAGTTTGCACTTTTTGTGGTAAGGCATGTTTGAATATCTGTGGGGAACACATTGATTATTTTAGGGAGCTTTCAAGCTTCAAATCCTATATGACTTTGTTAGGAATTCCCTTTTTAAATATTTCGGCAAACAAAGGTATTCGTCACAAAATAGTTACATATGAATTTCTTGGACGGCCCACGGGATAGAAGATTGACATTATAACTAACATATATTCTATTGTATGGTATGAGATAAATATGCACATATGGACTTAAATAAGGTTTCAACACTCTTTGGACTAAGGAACAAATGATTTAATATAAGACAAACAACTCTCAAAGTTGATTCAACAAAACTATGAGAAAATGTGTTATGACGATCAACAAAACTTGATATCATTGTTTTTGAAATTTGTCTTCCTAACACTAAAGATCGTCAACCTTTTAAAAAAACTCATACATAGCTATATTATATCTTCTAAAGTTGTAGACATAGATTTTATGAAATGTTATTTTGCCCATCTAATTTGCCCCTTTCTTTTCTATAATCTTTATTACTTCTATACATAAGAGCACATATTTAAATATAATGAGCATGCTAAAATGATATTAAGATAGAAAATTTTCTAAACAAATTGATATCATATTTGATTTGGTTAGAATTAAAACATGAAAAATTCAAAACTATTTAAATTATTTCACTTCTACGTGTCTTCTACAAGTCAACTTAAACTGACTAAGTATTTCATTGAACAAATTTGATAAAATAAAACTATTATTAAATTTTTCTAACAAAATTAATTTAAATAGAATTATAATTATTAATATCAATTTCTATTTTAGACAATTATCTATTGTTTTTTTGTGGAATATACACGGTTAAGAATGCATTGAGGATGGTAATTAACATTCAAAATATCCTATAATTAGATAACAAATTTAACCACAAAATACATTTAGCAAAGTAAACATAGAAAGTTAAACTAATCTTTTTCAATCTATATAAGACCATCAATCATCCCTTTCCTTCTCATAAAATCACAAACTAATTTCTCTCAACAAAAATCATCCCGATCCATATAAGGAGGTCTAGTGGATCGGATACTGGTGGTAAAAACAAAACAAAAAACTCATCAAATTATCAATAGCAATGGCTTTCTCCAAATCCTTCATCATTCCTTTACTTGTTGTTGTGATAATGACAAGCATGAACATCGAAGCTCGTCAACTTCTGCATACAACCATACTTCCACACCCTACCGTTCCAACTTTACCAAAACCATCTTTGCCAGATTTTGATTTGGATGGAATGCCATCAAGTCTTCGACCATTGCACACTTCTATTCCATCTCTTCCCAAGCACATCATGCCATTTCCCTTTCCTTCGACTGATCCAACTCTCGAAGTTCCACCAGTGTCCGCTCCAGCTCCTGCTCCAATTTTTGATACTCCTAAATCACCCCCTTCCTTTTTCTCCTTCTTCCCATTTTTCTCCAAGACTCCTTCAACCTCTAACCCTTAAACATTATTATACAAGTTGCATCATGTAATCAGATAAATATATACAATATAGTACATACATTGCGTCATTCTTTTCATCGAGTGTGGTGAAATTGCATGAGGTTATAATGATAGTAGTATTTTTGTTGTATTTATTGTAATGGTTAAGAAATTTAGTATAAAGTAAACCAAAATGGAAGTAAAGCGCAATTGTCGCTACTCTTTTTGGATTATTGTTATCCAGAACACCTTGAACCACTAATCTATAAACATTTATTTACAAGTTGCATTATGTAATCAAATAAATACATATAAATAATGCATTATATAGTACATATATTTCATCATTTAATTTATCGAATGTGATGAAATTGAATGAGATTATAGTTATTGTAGTATTTTGTTGTATTAATTGTATGGTTAAGACTTGTGTCATACTTGAAGTTACTATTACGTTATCTTTCTTGTTGGCAGAGCCGGCTCAAAAATTTTGTAGGCATAATGTAAAATCTAAAATATATTTATAAATTGCATTTGAAAAAGAGTATTATTTTGGAAAGTTAATGTAAAATTATTCATTAAAAATATTTATTTTTATTCGTGTGAAAACAGTAAGATATCATAGTCAAAATTTTTTTAACCAAATATATATATATATATATATATATATATATATGTGTGTGTGTTATTAGTGATATTTAGGAATTTAGAGGCTCAAGTAAGTTATCTTGAGCTCCAAGCTATGCATCTTGCTTACCCCTCAGTCAGGAGCCCTATTTATAGAGGTACATGAACCTCAATGATTATTGTCCGTAACGATCGTGGCTTTCCATCTTGTGTAATTGGGTTGTCTTTAAGACATATAATGTATGCCGTCATCGTATGATGGTTAATAGCATAACATGCGCCGTCACGATTAAATGGTCAGTTACACCATTGAGGAACCGGTCTAGTTGTAATGTATTCATAATTGTCAGTCTCATTGTAATCCTTGGATCTGGGATATGAGCTCGGCGACTGACTCTGCATCTCCTTTTAGGCTTGAGTCATTGGTGCCCCCGATTTTATAGCGCGGAGGCGTCCATCCTTGTGATTCGGAGTAATTGCCCGGTAAAGTGATCTTGTTTTATTAGGATTGGCTGTCCATATATCCTAATTAACCTCTATACCTTGGGTAGTAGATTCTATGCACGAACATAAGGCCCCCGAGCATGTGGCTTATAATCTTGAAGCCTTATGGTCGATTGGAAAAAGCATAAATTTCTGGCCAAGGTACACGCTAGTTTGTGGACACGTGATTACGCGTGTACTCTATGCTCCAAAACACCCAACAATTACCTAGAACCCTAGGCGTAATTATAGCAACGATGGGCTTTTAAGGGCTTTAATCACGCTACCTCTTCTCCTTCTCTAACGCCTTTTGTTTCCTTCAAAATTTCCCTTCCTATTCTATTTTAGTTTAAAAAAACCTCTCACGCCGCCGCTCTTTCTCGGATACTTCCTACTCACACCTCTTTGATCATCCGTCATTTCAACGGGAATTCTCTTCTTTTCCTCCATTTACTTCATTGTAGTTTCCCTTAAGAAACAATTACTATTAGAGAGTGTGATGACTTAGGATATAGGAACAACTTAGTTAACGATGAACGTAGAGACTTGTGGGAGGAATGCATGCAAGAGATGAGAGATGAGTTAGGCATAGAGGAACTTAAGATGGTTATGGACAAATTTTACTCTAAAGTTCTAACCTCTAAAAGTGATTCTAACCCTGATTCTTCAGGTTCAGTGGAGCTCTTGACAGAGACCAACAAAACTTTTAGTGGAGAAGTCTTAGGTTACGACCTCAGTACCATGAACAAAGTGGATATTGCTACACTCCGCTCTCTATGGAGCGTGTCCTCAACTGGGAATGAGGACGATGTAATTCTGGAATTTTGCATACCCAGTGAATGTGTCTTCATGTCCCGACCCAAAGGAGTAGAAAATGAATGGTTCTATTTTTATGCCATGGTACTGGAAGACATAAATGTTCGTTTTCCCTTTACTGACTTTGAAGTAGATAAATTAAGGACGGTAAACGTGGCTCCTTCTCAGATCCTTCCCAACATTTGGGGATTTATAAAAGCCTTTGAAGTGATTTGTGAGGCTTTAAGCATAACTTCCACCATCAGGCTATTTTTCTCCTATTTTAAAGTTAATAACGTAGATATTGGGAGCTGGGTGGCCATAAGTGGAATTCCAAGGAGGAGCTTTCTTCAAGCTTTTACCTCTAACTTCAAAGGTTACAAAGAACGATTCCTCCAAGTTATATGTGGTCCCTGGTGTCCTCAGGTTATCTATGGTGTTGATGGCCTCCACATGTTTCCACTAAATTGGACAGGCAATCCTCTTCCCATCTTTGGTTTTGACTATGATAAGTTGAGTGACACTGAGACCAAATCTCTGAAAGTTTTAGATTCCTTCTTGCCAATAAGGGTTAAGGACTTTCTACCTTTACCCCATGATGACATCCTGACCTTCTTATGTAAGGCTTCTTAAATTCTTCACCATCTAAAGATTTTTTGTTTCTTTTGTTACACATTTGTGCTCTCATTTTTATACACATAAGATGACTGGCCTATCCATAAAAGAACAAAAGAAGTTGATGGTTGCAACTCGTGCTTCCTGAAAGAACGCTGGTGGTCCTTCGGAGGCCAAATCATACCTGGAAGGCCTAGAGGTTCGAGCCCCCAAGAAAAAGATAGGTTCAGTCCCAAAGGCGGGCAATGCTATTATGGACACCGTGGTGATTCCAACATCTCTGATCAAGCGCACTTTAGACGTGGAGGTACCTCGCGAGAAATAAATCAGGTCGACTAAGAGGTATTCGCCTTGATGAGGGAAAATGGTGATGGTTCAACCTGTCCCTCAAATGAAAACAAGTTTTGGTCAAATGAGTTCGACGACATGAGGCTTCTATATGACCAGCTCAACGCTAAGACGTTAACAAGGTAGAGAGAATTGGTTCTCAAAAGATCACCCAACACCTCAGCTCCTACTTGATAAGGTGTGTTGTTTTTGCTCTGGGTCTATATGTGTCTGGGGATGCTGTAGAGGAAAAATATTATGATTTTGAGAAACAGGTCCAGTGGATAACCGATAATGAAAAATCCCTTACTGAGGAAAACTCAAACTTGAAGGCAAAGGTACTTGAGGACGATAAGAATATGAAGTCCCTGGAAATAGAGCTTGTAACCCTCAAGACCTTGTGTACTGAGCTAGCAACTAGCCTAGAAGCTTCAGAGAGATCCTGTGCTGATTTGAATAAATCCTTAGAAAAGTCTCAGCTGGATGTTCTCAATGTCGGGGACGTGGCTTTCGATCGGGAAAAACACAGGGTGCCTTTCCTTTATCCCAAGCTGGACATATATGTTGTGGCCTTCTGTAAGGAAATAGTGGACGGGAAGCTGGTGGAGGTCGATGATGATGATGAGAACCTGGCTAATGAAGAGCCTACCACCAACACCTCCTTGCAGCCTGAGACCGCCGAGGGAGCTTAATATGTTCTTTATTCCTTTTAACTACTCATGTTAGTCACTTTTTTGGTGGGTGCATTTTGTATAAGTTTTGACATATTTGTCTGACAATCTCCCTTTGGGTATGCTTTTTAATCGGATTTTACTTTATTTTCTTTATAATTATTCAAGCACTTTTATTTGTCGATCATGGAAACTTATGCATGGAAGGGTTATGTTTGTATGGTAGCCCCCCCAGTCGAGTCGAACTGATAAGACCATGATGAATTTATAGACGAGGAACACATTAAACCTTGTATGCACTTAGTTTTATCAGCTTGGGCCTCTTTGCAAGCTAGCCCCCGAATTTCTATAGGGCGACTACATAGGTCGAACGAGGCTGAGGTATTTTTACACGCTGAAACTTTTTTATCTTGGTGGCGTGGAGTCGGGCTATGCCTGAATGAGCTCTTGCCATGAGATCAAAGTAGTGAGCCTAAATTATGGTAAAAGTCTCGGGCTATGCCTGAACTAGCTCACTTGAAGTGGAATCCAAGGCGAAGAACCCTTAGAGATGCAGAAACTGTGGATTATGCCTGAGTTGAGTTGCTAATTTGAGGCAGTGAATCCTAGTGTGTGGAAACCACAAGCAGTACCTTTAGCCGACCCACTAAAAGTGAAATATGAGGCAAGCCCTTAGCAATGCGGAAACCGCGGGTTACACCCGAAACAAATACCTTAAAAGGACCAGCCGAGGTGTAGAGCTTTTGGAGGTTACATCTAAAACTGGTGCCTTATAGGCCCATCTGAGGTGTAGAGTCTTTGGAGGTTACCCCCGAAACCGGTGCCTTATAGGCCCAATCGAGGTGGAGAGCCTTTGTAGGTTACACTCAAAATAAGTACCTTATAAGCCCAACCGAGGTGCAAAGCCTTTGGAGGTTAAACCCGAAACCGGTACCTTATAGGCCTAGCCGAGGTGTAGAGCCTTTGGAGGTTACACTTGAAACCGGTACCTTATAGGCCCATCCGAGGTGTAGATCCTTTGGAGGTTACACCCAAAACTGGTGCCTTATAGGCCCAACCAAGGTTCAGAGCCTTTGGAGGTTACACCCAAAATCGGTGCCTTATAGGCCCAGCCGAGGTCCAGAGCCTTTAGAGGTTACACCCAAAACTGTTACCTTATAGGCCCAGCCGAGGTGCAGAGCCTTTGGTGGTTACACCTGAAATTGGTACCTTATAGGCCCATCCGAGGTCCAGAGCCTTTAGAGGTTACACTCGAAACCGGTACCTTATAGGCCTAGCCGGGGTGCAGATTCTTTGAAGGTTACAAGCTTTTTGAACTTTACACAGTCTATGTTATTTGTAGGATGCCTCATTAAAAACCCTAGCCCTTTCCTAGGGAAAAGAGCGCATCTATCTTTATTCATTATATTGGCTTACATAATTTAGCTGAAATAAAATCTAAGTTTAGACAAATGCCAAGTCCTAGGTATCTCTGTTTCATCAATAGTTTTCAGCTTGTATGCTCCACTGTTGAATTTCTCTAGTACCCGGTATAGACCTTCCCAGTTCAGCGACAACTTCCCTTTTTCGTGGTATTAGTAACTTTCTTCAAAACCAAGTCCCCTTCTTCAAAGCCTCTTTGTTTTACCTTCAAATTAAACCTTCGCGCCACTCTCTGCTTAGCAGAGATTTCCCGAACATGAGCTGCATCTGTCACCTCTTCTAGCAAGTCAGACTCGGTTATGAGATTTCCATCATTAATGTTGCCTTCATTACTATCTCATCTCAAAGATGGCAGACTCATCTCCATTGGAATCATAGCGTCCTCCCCGAAAACCATCTTGTATGGAGTTTCTCAGGTGGTTGAATGATCAGTTGTGTGATAGGCCCACAAAATCTTGTGGAGGTACTCCGCCCATAGACCTTTGGCCTCATCCAACTTTTCCTTCATACCAGATAGGATGACCTTGTTGGCTGACTCTACTTGCTCATTCGCTTGAGGATTCTCTACTGAGATAAACTTATTGATAATTTCGAGCTCCCTACAAAATGCTATAACATAAGCACTTGCGAATTGTGTACCATTGTCGGAGACAATGACTCATGGGAGACCAAACCGAAATATAATATTTCTCCAATAGAAACATCTTACTCTCTTTACCGTAAAATGGGCTACGGCCTCGACCTCCACCCACTTGGTAAAATAGTCAACAACGACGGTGAGGAATTTTAACTTCCCGATGTTGTACCCCAATTTTTGCCACTAAAATTCTCTAATAATTCATGTCATTGCATTGCACAAAGATCACAAATGGTCTCTCTCTCTCTCTCTCTCTCTCTCTCTCTCTCTCCTATCTTTGGGTTTGCTCTTGGGGGAACACCAAGTACCTTTGAATGCGTGTGTGTTAATTGATACTTGGCTAACAATGATATGTGTACACTTTGCTCTCTATATGTTATAGGTGAATGGTGCACAAGTCTGTTTTTTAAGGGGTCAATAGTTTCATGTGTTTATTTCCATGCCATCTCTCCTCAATTCTCAAGAGTTTGAAAGTATTGTCTCTCATTGAATACTTCTCTTGACATCAACTATGGCTTCTTATTTTGAGAGTATGCTTCATGCTTGAAGGAGATCATCAAATTTGAAGAATTCTCCATGTTATGGCCATCTATCTTGAAATTAGGATTTTGGACTTCTGAGGACCATATCTTGATGCTTGTATGAAGTTTGTCGATGATTTCAAAGTCATTTGATTCTTAAAAGGACTTGCAATATGAACATGCTTGGATCCAAGGAGTTAAGTTGGTGAGAACATTGTTTTGGAGGTCTATGATTTCCAACTCTCTTGATTGATACTTCATTTATCTTGTATAACTTCAAAGGATCATAACTTGGTCATCCCTTGTCTCCTTGAGATCATTCTTCTTTCACAATGAACCTAAGGATGTGCAATACAACTTAGTTCAATTGGTAGGAAGAGAAAATGCTTGGAAATTTTCCTAAGAGGTCAAAAGATTACAAGTCATTGATGGATTTCTCAATTCTTGATCAATCAACTTCAAAAGATCATATCTTGATCATCATTTATCACATTGAGGTCATTCTTTTTGCATAAAAATCTTGAAGATATAAACTTTATCTCCATTTAAGTTTCAAGGATTGAAAGTGTTTGGAAGTTGCTTGAAGAGATCAAAACATTATAGGTCATTTCACAAATTTTTCTCAACTTCACAAGGCGATAACTTTCTTAATTTTTGGTGTTTTTGGATTATTCTTTTTGAAAAATGCTCTTTAAAGGGTCTACTTTATGTCATCTTTGAATGTCAATAGCAAAGTTTGGGTGGAAGACCATGTTTGAGTGGAAAAGATTATAAGTCATTTTTTGTGAAAGACTTAGAATATTTTTCTAAGTGTAGAAAATCAGATGATTTCTGACGATTTTCAAGAGGATACAACTTTTTGTTCAAGTTGTCAAATGCTACCTTTCCAAGTGCATTGTGAATCTTATAACCTTAGCTTTTTAAGGAGTCAAAGTGTATAGGCAAAAACTGCGAGTATGAGCCATCGAATTGACTTAACTCAAAAAATAACAAAAGACTCGCTACCGCTCTTTTATTTTATCCAAAGGACTAGGAAAAAAGAGCGAATAAAATTTTAACAAAAAAATATTAGAGATCTGGGACCGGGGGTTAGTTATGCAAAGGAAAGGTGTTAGGTACCCAAAGCATCTACGGTACTCTGCAGGAACCTTTTTGAAAATTTGTATATGTGTGTTAAAAAAGGAGTTTATGTACAAAATGGATGGTGGGGGGAGAAAAGAAGTATTTTTTATAATTATTGGTTTGATAGAACTTCAAATGAGTTTCAGGCCTACATACCAACAATGTGCAATGTTGAAATCAAAACCAAGTAGTTCGGCTAAAAAAGACCAAAATTGTGTGTTGGTTGATTTTAAGAAAATGTTAGTTTAGAAAAGATACAAAGAGCTCAAAAAGTTTGAATGAGGTTAGGTGTTTTTTAGTCTTATGAAATGAATATTCAAAGTACTATTAAATGAATTGAAAGTTTATTAAGAAAACAAAGTTTGAAAATTCATGGACCTAAGTCAAAGTTTTTTTATGAAAGCGGTTCGAGTTTTGAAAACAAGAATCCTTCAAAAGAGAGGGAAGATTTTGAAAATTACAGAATGGGGAGGAGATGAAGAGGCTATCTAAGTGCATAAAGTAAAAGGTAAGAGTAAAGAAAGATCTAACCGGGTGAGAATACTAGTACCCATCCTTGAAATATCCCGTCTCAAGACTAGTTTGTGGTAATTCAAAGGATGGGATATGGTATTGGCTCTTGATGTCAAGTACTAGTTTTCTCACCCGGTTAGATCTTTCTTTACCCTTACCTTTTAATTTATGCACTTAGGTTATCCCTTCATCTCCTTCTATATTCTTTAATTTTCAAAAACTTTCCTCTTTTTCAAAGGATTCTTGTTTTCAAACTCGAACCACTTTCATAAAAAACTTGGACTTAGGTCTATGCATTTTCAAACTTCTTTTTTTTAATAATTTTTCAATTCATTTAATAAAACTTTGACTATTTTCATAAGACTAGAAAACACCTAACTTCATTCAAACTTTTTGATCTCCTTGTGGCTTTCTTCTAAAAAACCATTTTCTTAAAATCAACCAACACACAACTTTAGTCTTTTTTACACGAACTAAATTGGATTTTGATTTCAACATTGCACATTGTTGGTATGTAGGCCTGCAACTCATTGGAAGTTCTATCAAACTAAAAATTGTAAAAATATACTTCTTCCCCCTCCTCCACCATCTGTTTTGCACAATACTTTCTAACACACATATACAAATTTTCATTTGACATTTTTTATTTCCTAACACTAAAACAATCAATCTTTTACGAAAACCTCAACTCTCGTACATCACAATAATTGTTATGTTTCCTAAAATTATAGACATAATGTTTATCAGAATTGATTTTGTCATTCCTAAAAAGATAATGTTACAAATTATTGTGTCTTTGTCTTTCATTTATGTGTAATCAATACATCATGAGCATGCTAAAATGATAATCTAAACAAATAGGTATCATGTTTGATATAGTTGAGTTAAAACACGAAGAAAAAAAATCAGAACCAATTAAATTACTTGACTTGCACGTGTCTTCTACATGTCAACTAACTCAATATTTCATTGAACAAATTTGATGAAATAAAATCAATATTAAACAAATTTTTAACTCAATTAATTAAAATATAATTATTTTATTAGTATCAATTAACTTTCTTAGGCAATTGTCTATTTCTTTTTGTGGCTATAGAAGGTTTGTTCACGTGCATTCATGTTATTGGATTAAAATAACTAAGTTGATTAATAAGTCAAATAGTTTTATAAAAACTCAACTTTCATGATTCGTAATGCTTTGAAGGCAGTAATTAAAAACCGGAAATGCTATGATTAGCAAACAAATATAACCACAAAATGTTTTTGGCAAAGTGAAATATAGAAAACTAAACCAATCTCTATAGCATTTTGTGGCAAAGTGAAATATAGAAAACTAAACCAATCTCTATCGCTATATAAGACCATCAATCATCTCTTTTCTTCTCATCAAGTCTCAGACCAACTTCTATCAAAACAATTCTTCAAGTTATCATTAACAATGGGTTTCTCCAAATCCGTCATCCTTGCTCTACTTGTCGTTGCGACAATGTCGAGTATGAACATCGAAGCTCGTCTTCTTCTTCAAGTATCTGAACAACCACAAGTAATCCCAGATTTACCAAAACAATCTGTGCCGCTTGAAGTATCCAAACAACCACAAGTAATCCCATATTTACCAAAACAATCTGTGCCGCTTGAAGTATCCAAACAACCACAAGTAATCCCAGGTTTACCAAAACAATCTTTGCCATTTCCATTTCCTTCCACTGGTTCATCTAAGGACGCTGCGAACACCAAAACTCGTCGTCTTCTTGAAGTAAGCAAACAACCACAAGTTATCCCAGATTTACCAAAACAATCTTTGCCGGATAATGATTTGGATGTATTGCCATCAACTCTTCCACCAATGCACACTTCCATTCCATCTCGTCCTAAGCACGGCAAGCCATTTGATTCATCTAAGGACGTTCCATCAAAGTCTGCTCCAGCTCCAGCTCCAGTTTCCAATACGGCCAAATCTCCCTCTGCCGGTTTTTTCTCCTTCTTCCCATTTTTCTCCAAGACTCCTTCAACCTCTAATCCTTAAATAGTTTACAAGTTACATTATGTAATCATATAAATATATGCAGTATAGAACATAAACTGCCTCATTCTTTTCATCAGTGTGGTGAAATTCTATGAGGTTATAGTGATAGTAGTATTTTTTCTTTTAATTAATTTTAATGGTTAAGAAATATTGTATGAATTACTCCAAAATGGAAGTAAAGCGTTGTCATTGCTACTCCTTTGGATTATTGTTTGTACTTTTATAATATTATGTAGATATAAATTACATATATAGATATAGATACTACTTTGATGAGCAATTATATTTAGATATTAATATTGATATAAAATTACAACCGTGAGCATTTATAATTTATGGACGTCTATATTTTTGTTTTGAAAATTTTTAAGTATACAGTTGTATATTTGTTTTTCTTCACCGACGTTTTTTTGAGCACAAGAAAATTACTGCATTTCATTACTAATAATTTGTTCAATACAAAGAGGAATATAGTTCAACAGGTTGCGTCGAGACCAAGAATTGGCTACTTCAAGAGAGAATGCGGCCATATTCGCTTGACGCTTAACAAACTTCACCTCAAAGTTTGGAAAAGACTTAAGAAGAGTAGTAATAGAGTTAATAATAAAACAAAATTCAGAAGCACCCTTATTATTAGAGTGAACAACCTGAGTAACCCTTTGGCAATCACTCTCGAAAATAACACAATTTAAATTTAAATTAATAGCTCCATGAATGGCTTCTTTAAGGGCTAAAGCCTCCGCTTCCATCACAGAAATCACCCCTGGATCCCAAGCGGTTCCTGCATGAGAAAAATTCCCTAAATGATTTCTCACTACCCAACCTCTATTGAACGATCCGCACGTCATATTAAAAGCCGCATCAACATTACATTTAAACCAACCATTAGGAGGCGCCTTCCAGTCTAAAACATGCGGAGAAGAGACGGTAAAGTTATTAGGACTTTGAGCTTGAAACCAATCGTTCCACCTATGAAAAGCACCTAAACCCAACTTATTAGCATCCTCTCTTTCTTGTCTCCAAATGAAATCATTTCTATTATTCCATAATATTTCAAGCATAACCGCAAATCTCCCCGCTACCTTTTTATCCTCCATTCGACAAATATCAAAGATGAGAGATTTAAGATCATGATGAAGATTTTGCCTAGAAGCAATAAGATTAGACAAACCCGAGGCTTCCCAACACTGATTAGTAGCTTCACACCCCACAAACAAATGCCAATCATCCTCCGTATAATGCTCGCAAAATTGACAAGTACTAGGACATATAACAAAGTGTCGTTGAAGACGCTCACGTGTCGGAAGGCAATCTTTGCAAATACGCCATAATAAGTGTTTAACTTCAGGAGGGGCAATAATGTTCCAAAGACTACACCAGTCTTCACCAACCTCCCCATTCGCGTGCCACCGATACATACGACGCCAAATATTATACCCGGATTTCACACTATACACCCCGTCTTGGTTTTCCTTCCATATTATATGATCAACATTCACTTCCTCCACCAACGGGACCTGCAGAATTCTTCTAGCGTTACCCTCATCAAAAATATTCCTCACTTTAACATAATCCCACCTCTTTTCATTTAGTAACATAAGATCTTTAATTTTATAACCATAAGCACTCTGAGGTTGTGGACCCTCCATATAGTCGCCCATATCTCCCCGTATCCAAGGCTCATTCATAACATCAATACTACTACCATCTTCAATGCTCCACCGACAACCTAACTGAAGGATCTCTCTGGACTTCCAAATACTCCTCCAAGTAAAACTAGGATTATAACCAAGTTTGGCATCGAGAAAAGAGTTATTCGGAAAGTACCTTGCTTTAAGAATACGGGACACCAAGCTCTGTGGCCTAGAAAGAATATTCCAACCCTGTTTAGCAACCATAGCCATATTAAAGGCTTTAAAATCTCGGAATCCCAAGCCGCCTTCATTCTTCGATCGAGTTAACCTCTCCCACGCCATCCAACGAATACCTCCATTTCTACCACCTCCTCCCCACCAGAAAGAATTTAACATCCTCTCAATATCATTAATAAGAGCATCAGGAAGAAGGAATAAACGTTTTTACCCCTTTGATTATTGTGATAATGTTTTTTAGTTAGTTGTCAAAACTCTTTGTTTTCTTCTTAATCTCCAACTCTTTTTTTTTTCTTTTCAATTTTGTTATTTTATTAATCAAGACATTTATTAGACCATTGCAAACTTAGGTAGATTTGAGGTGCATTTTACTAATTACTCATTCCCTTCTGTTTTACGTGTCACTTTTTTTTTTTATATATTTTTTTTCTTCTTGAATGTCTTTTTTAAAGTTTAAACTAGAGCTAGCACGAAACGCACGAGTTCAATTATAGATGGCTGTTTATTCACCATTAGAATTTGATTACAAAATATAAAATTAGAATAACAAATTTAAGTAATTAGAATAAAAATAAAAATAAAAAAATAAAAATCAAATCAGGTGGATATATAAACATATAATTAAAACAATATATAAAATTAAATTAACAAAAAAGAAGTAATAAATAAATCTTAAATTAAATAAATTTGTAGTGAAAGGTTACCTGTGCGTCCGTACGGATATAACTGTAGACTGCGGAACTATTACAATTTTATTATGTAAATTTAAATAATTTATAAAATACCAAAAAATTATTAGATAAAATAAAATATGTAAAAATAGATTGGAAGTTAATTGTATAAGTTTTAAGAAATCAATATACTTAATAAAAACTATTAAATATATGGTTTGTAAAAAATAATTGAGAAATTTTTGTTAGGATTGATAGAGTTTTTATCCTTGTGTTCAGACAATATTGATGTGTTATTCGTGTGTTCTGCACAGTACTGGTATATGATACATAATGCCTAATGCCCATTTTAATGCAGTTCACATCACAATGAATATTGTTTTTCATATATGTTGTGAGCATTCTTCACAACTTTCCTCACAATTTGGTTCGATAATCTTTATTCTATTTGTTAGTGGTGATATACAACATGAATAAGACTCATATATATTTTTCGTTAACTATTTCTCTCTTTGACTAAGGTATTCTAGTTATGTGGAGAGAATGTATGAACTTTTTCGATCTTTGTTACAATGTTTGGGTGTTTTATTTATTATATTTACAAATAATTGTCGACGACGGTTCTGATCACTAAGTGAATGTCGCGTTTCACCCTACGTTCAATCTTCAGGCCTACACTAGTGTGTCCATGTGTCACCCACGATTTTTGATTAATAACCCACGTTGAAATAACTGCTTCAAAATTCCCCACAAACTCTTGATAATATCTTCCCACTTGTTGTCGGTATATTATTTGCTTAAACACTTGAACCTGGGGAATTGCCAAGCCCTTAACCTCTGTGGCTTCGTTGACCAATATTCTTGTTGACATACGACTCTTGTCGACTTCCATTAGGATTGTTATCGTAACTCGCATCCTTAGCATGTTCATACATTGTTTATCTTCATATGAACATTAGGATTGTTATCGTAACTCGCATCCTTGGCACGCTCATGCATTGTTTATCTACATATGAGCATTAGGTTTATTATCGAAACTTGCATCCTTGGCATGTTCATGCATTGATCCTACATTTGAACACTAGAATGATGAATTTCCCTTGCATTCTTGGTACGTTCATGCATTGTAACCTTGCGCATAAATGTTTGAATTATAGATTCTGGTTGCACTTCAAACATGTTCATTCATTATAATCTTGCATATGAACATTGGATTTACCGTTTCGGTTTGTATTCCTTGCATGTTCATGCATGTGCTCTTCATCTATGAACACTGGATTTACCGTTTCGGTTTGCATTCCTTGCATGTTCATGCATGTGTTCTTCATCTATGAACATTGGATTTACCTTTTCGGTTTGCATTCCTTGCATGTTAATGCATGTAACCTTGCATATGAACATTGGATTCACCGTTTCAGTTTGCATTTCTCGCATGTTCATGCATGTGCTCTTCACCCATGAACATTGGATTTATCGTCTCGATTTACATTCCTCGCATGTTCATTTGACTTTTATCTGCTATGGGACTGTGGCCTAACTGTGTGGATCGACTTTTGGCATAAGAACATCATGGACAGGTGATCCGTATTAGAAACAACATTTTTACAGGTTGTAGACCGCGCTTAGCGCCACCAGGACCACGCTAAGCGCCAAACTCACTGACTTCTATTTTGCAGGTCGCGCTTAGCACGGTCCAGAGCATGCTAAGAGCGGTGGCCTGTTTGTGTCGCGCTTCGCACGGTATAGCAGGCTTAGTGCGACCTGTACTGGTGTATTTTTTTGTTCTTTCTTGATTCTGACAGCAAACAGCAGGCGCTTTAGTCATGTCTAGCAGCTGGTTGGGCTCTGTTTAATGCAGGGGCATGTGTTGCATATACACACGACACATTTCTCCGATGTTTGTATACCCATGTATACATTCTTTTGCTTTCCTTATGGGTCTAACTCCCTTCTCGCAGGTGTTTTGTGCTCGTGCACCCACGTGTGCAGACCTCCTATCTTGTTTTGTTCGGCCTAATCTGGTTCTTGCAGGCGTTATCACTTCGGATACATATCGACGTGTATTCTGCTTATTTTTGATGCTTTAAACCATTCTCACCGGTTTACTCTTATTGCATGGCTGCAGTACTTGAAGTTTTCTGGAGTATTTCATTAGCTTGCAGTGCTCTTCGGATTCTATATCTGTGTGATAGTTTCTACACCATTTATCGCATTCTCTAACGGCTATCCTAGATATCATGAGAAGTAGGGTTTTACATCTTTCTTTTTCCATGAGAAGTAGGAATAGAGATGCATGATGGGGCTTCCGTATTTGGAGCATGTTCAGGAATCCCTCTGGTTTATTTAAAGACCCGTTTAGGGCAATTCTACTTGTGAATTGTGCTTGTTTGTTCGTTTTTTCCCAGGTTTGCTCGGTTAGGATAGGCATAGTTAATTGGACAGCATGAAAACCAGTAACATAGCTTTAACTAATTGAAAGAATATGTAACCTGTAGTGTGAATTAATTCATGTAGTAAGTAGTGATAGCAGGTAACTAAACTCCTGGCAGTATGTATGTATATAGCAGGTTTGGAATTAGCAGTGGGGCAAAAACACTAGCAGCATGTAGTTTAGCAGAAACTAAATGAATACAATAGCAGAATGATGAAAATAATAGCAGAAAGTTAATTTAACAGCATTAGAAATGGTAGTAGACAGTGTGAATCAGTACAGTAAAATAATCCATTAATGCAGAAAAAAAATACTTTGTAGTGGCAGAATTGAGTAGCAAAATTTATTTAATTAAGTAGCAGTGTTACAGGAAGCTAGAAACAATGCAGAAAATTTAGACTGTAGTCAATTTAAGCGGTAAACTTAGTTTCACGGAATTAGACAAAAATTTGCAGAGCAGTTCGAGTATACGGGTAGTTAAATAAAACTATTTTGTTTTGTTGAATTTCGCGTCGGTGGCTGGATTTGTAGGTACTTCCGGAACAAATTATTTGTTCCCGAATTGGACAATCTTGGATCGTAGGTTTAAAACGCCAAAGTCGAAAACTGAAGTTGATTGTATTAATTTATAAGTTGCATTGTGTTGACGTTGTTAATTGTTGTTGAAGTCGAAGTTGATTGATTAAGTTGATGCAGTTAATGCATGATTTAAGTTGTCGTTGTTTTAAGTTGTTGTTGATGCTGTAGTCGTTGTGTCATACATAGCATGTGCATTAATAAGTTGGCCTGGATTGGCACCACGTTGAAAGTTGAAGGCTTATGCCTTGTTGAATGCCTCGATAACCTGACATGATTTTAAGTTGGGAGTTCTGCTCCAAATGGATCCACATGCATTTGCATTAGTCGAGTCGCATCCGAGTTGCATTTTTAAGTTGTTGTTGAATTATTATGTTATTCTGTGGGATGTCGTATTGTGTTGATTGAAGTAGTAATTATTGTATGATTCTTTACCTAATATATGAATTATCATACTTTTGCTTATATTTTTCGATATCTCACCCTTTCTATTTTGTTGGCAGTTACCTTTATTGGTAACGTGCAGGTAACGAGGAGTAGAAGATTTAGTAGCTTATGATGCCATCGCTCTGATACGTAGCACTCGGGGGAAATGAACGCTTGTTTTCTTTTTATGTTTACATTATTTCTTCCGTTGAATTAAAGTTATGGTTTTGAGAAATATTAGTGGTTTCCGTTGTTCAAAGATGCTATGCTTATTTTGCAATTATTCATGTTGATAATCCGCTGCGAATTATTTATTAAAGTTGAATTGTTGAAGACTAAATATGTTTCAAATGTTTCTTAATTACTATGTGTTATGTATCCGCTAAGAATTAAGTTGTTTTAACGTCGATTTCAAGTTGTGAAAAGTGTAATGCCTTAAACTTTAAGTCGAAATTTTTGCACTCTGATTTATAAAATGTTGGGTAGAATTGCGATGTTACAATTTCAGGTAGTGAAGCCTAAACCAGTCTTGTCAAATTTGAACGGAAAATCGGGTAGCTAACCCCAAATAGTACAACCTCCTTCTTTGACTATAGCTCTGGCATCTTTCAGCGAGGCCATCTCCGGTGGAACTTTAGTAACCTTAGGAGTGACAGGAGATTCGACAGGCATGACTCATGGAACTACTTCGAGAGCTTGACAGGGAGTTTTGACGAATTCACCTTCCATTTCGATGTATCGAAATGACTGCAGATGGCTTACCATGTATTCTTCTTCTCTGCATATTGTAACAATCTTCCCCTTTATTGGGTACTTCAACTTCTGATGCAGGATAGAGGTAACAACGCATGCCCCATGTATCCAAGGGCGTCCAAGGAGGCAAGAATAAGCTGGACGAATGTCCATCACAAAGAAAGTATAGTCAAAAGTCTGGGAACCTACTTTGATCGGCAGGTTGATCTCTCCAAGTACTGTTCTCTTCGAACCATCAAAAGGTCTTACGATTATGTCACTGGGTTTCATAACCACCTCTTCAACATTAATTCGGTCGAGAGCACTCTTCGGTAAGATGTTCGTAGCAGAGCCAATATCCACCAACATATGAGACAATGTAGTGCCCTTACACCGTATAGAAATATACAAGGCTTTGTTGTGTTTCCTTCCGGCAGGAGTCAGATCAGCATCAGAGAAGCCCAACCCATTATCTGCGGTTAGGCTAGCAATACAACTTTCGAATTGGTCAGCAGAAGTGTCTAGTGGTATGTGAGTATTCTTCAGAAGCTTCACCAAGGGTTTAGCATGAGCCTCGGAGCAAAACAACAGAGCTAACATGGAAATCTTGGATGGGGTTTGTCCTAACTATTCCACAACATTGTAGTCGGTCTTCTTAATGATCTTCAGAATTTCCTCCATCTCTTTCCTAGAGGTACCTTTAGCAACTTTCTTTGGTACTTCTGTTTGAGTAGGTTGAGTCACTTTCTCTTTCCCAGGAGCCTCGGGAGTTGTTTCAATAGCAGGAATGCGAATCGGTGTAATAGTGTCTTTTGGAGGAGAAATATCTGGAGAAAATACTCTTCCGGTTCTGGTTACTTTTCTTGATCCGGTGATATTGTCAACATCATGACTGGTAGCTTCAATTGTACTGTCTTCAATGGTTAATTGCTCTTGCTTGACGCCATAATAGTAAACTTCGGCTCCATGATTCCAAGGTATAGCTTTTTCATAGTGTCATACCCCAAAATTTGCCCTCCATCTACTCAAGAGATTTCATACATCCATACTCAAGGATTCCTCAAGAGTTGATCAGACAAACTCCCTCCTAGACAATCAACCCAAACTAGGGTTTGGTATCTCTCAAGTCAAGATGGATTTCCAACATCTCCAATGGCCCTCATGACTCCTCATATGCTTCAAAGATTCTCCATGTCAAGTTTCAAGCCTCACAAGTCAAGTTTCCTCGCATAATGGTTCGATGGTTGAAAATCGTGTATTGACAAAAAGTCAACTGTGGTCAACATACATACCAAAACTTCGATTTTTGGTCAACATCCTCATTTTGAAGTTACATTCATCATTTGATCAAGGGTTGATCATGATTCATCAAGAAAACTCAAGATTTGCCCAAAAGTCAAACTTTCTAAATTAGGTTTCTAGATGAAAAGTCAATCGAACTTTGACCGATCATAACTTTCTCATACTTTCTCGTAAATTTTTCCACCACCTCTTGTTTTGAAGGAAATTCAATTCTCTACAACTTCATGTCTCACAAGAATGTCCAAAAATGCTTCATTTGAGAGGTATAGCTCAAAACATTACAGGTCATTTTCAAAGTCAACAAAAAGTCAACTTTTTGTTTTGAAGATATTTTGAGCATGGTAACTCCAATTGAGATGAGACCAAAGACATTGGTTAGAGGACTCTTAGAGCTTTCCAAAAAGTCCAAGAACACTCAAAAATGTGGAAAATTGAGCAAGATACACCATTCAGAAGTTGGGCAATTTTGGACAATTGCACAAAAGGACATTTTGGTCAAAATGCAAAATTTTCCAAATGGGCCTATAATCTTTTGATCCAAACTTGTTCATGACAATATTTTTGACCCATAAATGCTTGGCCATGACAATTTTCTATTTTATGGATTTTATTTTGAATTTTAGAACATTTAATTCAAAATTAAATTATATAAAATATGAAAATCATATTTTTCCAAAAGTTCGATTTTATATGTTCCTTGAAGTCCAAGATAGCCCAATATACTTGCCAAATTGTGCTTGATCTTGCATTGAAGAAGAAATCAAATTTTTCAAGAAAATTGATTTTATTTGAAAATATTGAATGCTCCAAATCAAATCTTTTCCATTCCTTTTTTCCTCTCCAAACCTCTCTATAAATACTCAGCATTGTGTACAAGCATGGACACGAAACCCTAGCCCTTGCACTAACCCTTATTTTGCCAAAATTTTCCAAAGATTCTTGAAATTCGAATTTCAATTTCTAGCAAGATTCAAGGTGTGCCAGCCATCCAAACATCTCCCAGAGGTTCCCAGGATTCGAAATCATCCCTCACTCGAGGCAAAAGCTGCCCAGAACGCGAAGAACACCAAACTCCGATTTGGTATTTTAATGAATTTCGATTTTTATGATTCATGCTATTAATGCTTTTGCTTGCATATTTGAAATCGTGACATCCATTGAATGCATATGAGTCATACATGAGCTTGCACGTCCAAAACCTCGTGTTGCCATGTTAGGTTAAAAATGAAAGTTTCAACCGCCCCAGACAGCGATTCAACAAAACTAACGCCATCAATGGACCAGAGGTCCGATTTAGGTGGACAAGGTTCTCCTTTTCCATTTATCCGTCGTATTTTTCGTGTTTTGTTTTTGTCATCGGAGAAGACCACCGAGTTGGCTGCCCGCCGTTGACTCCACTTGACCGGCGTGGCTTGCGTGGCGCGAGGAAGCATCCCGATTCGCTCTCTCATCCAACGAGGACCCCACCATGCCGATTGCATCGACTCTCCAGATGGCGACGCTGTTGCTCATCATCCCACGCTTCGATCCATGACACGCCACACATGTGGCGTAGTGGTAAAGGCGCCCTGCTCATAGATACCCTCCCGGTCATGGGTTCGATCCTCACTAGCACCAGTTTTGTTTTTCTTTTACAAACTTTGCATATTTTCATATTTTTTCTATTTTATTTAATATTTGCATGTCATTTTAATTAATTTCACATTTTATTTCTGCATTTAAAAATTCATCAAAAATTATTTTTCTTTTTACATTATTTTCATAAAATCTTTATTTAATTTAATAAATTAAAAAATATATTTTTGCATGCATATTTATTTTTATTTGTAATTTTGCATTTAAATCACTTTTAAATTCACTTTTAATTATTAAATTGCATCTAAAAAATCCCAAAAAATTATCTTAGTATATTTACATTATTTCCAGCATGTCATATTTTTTCCAATTTAAAATTTGCATTTTTCCTAACATTTTCTCTTATTTCGATTTCATCATATTTTCCGATTTCTCATTCGCTTCACGTGTTCTTCCAATTCGGACGCTTTTTTACTATTTTCATTTTTATTTTCCAATAATGTAATGGCCATGGGATGTAATAGTTTAAATTAGGTTTTTACTTTCCGCACTCCTAATTATGTATCTGCCCCAAAGCCTTGTAATAGCGTAGGATTTATCTTTCCGCACCTTTACATTCCGTGATTTTACTTTCCGCACCTTATCAATTGCTAGTAATTAGGCGGTATGGCAAGATAATAATTGGACATAGCTCACACTAATTTCAAGATAAAATATCTGAATTTGACACACTTCTCTCACACACGCACTCTTAGGTAATTCTCTCGATGCCTTCGATTTCAAATGGTCATGTCCCTCGAACGTAGAGGTATCCTAGCACCGCTGCCTTCAAAACAAATCATCATAGTCCCTTCGATACAAAGATCATAAGACCCACGATGTCGCCTCCGAATACATGATCTTGACCTCGATTGTCGCCACGAAAATGATGATAGTCCTTCGAATGTGCTAGGATACTTCCTACAAGTTGCCTTCAATGACCATCCGATGTCCCTTCGAATGTCCCGCTTACATCTAACGAATGGAGCTACCTACTAACTAATGGTACGACTAGCTATTCTAAAGGAACGAGAAGTACAAAACGACCAATTCGAGTGGGTAATAAGTCTTAGTTGCTTGCTCTATCAAATGCTTTTCACACCACACACCTTTTTCAAAGTTCAAACTTTTCAAAACAAAAACATTTCCTAACACTTTGTATACACTCTACATGAGTCATTACAAAGTCAAAGCGAAATGCCTTTTCAAAACATCTTTGTCAAACACACGTAAAGCAATTTTAAAAGGTGATCTAGAGCAACTAAGAGCCCGTAGAATAACGGATGGAAAGGGTGCTAATACCTTTCCTTTTCATAACCATTCTCCGAACTCGTAATCTAACGGTCTTTTTTCGTTACTTTTACCTTCCCTTAATTGGATAAAATAAAAGTCGGTGGCGACTCTTGCTATCCGCACATTTGGATACAAAATCCTACAAAGTCGGCTTCACCGTGTTACGAATCGCGATTACCTGGGACAACACCCAAAAGAGAGAATTGCCTTAGGATTTCTAGATAACCTTTATTGCTTTTTGTTTGACTTGTATGCTTTATCTTTAAGGGTTGCTTGGGTATTATATTGTTGGGGATCCTACACCGGATCCGGTTTCCTTTAGGTAAGTAGCATTAGATCATCGCGACCGCTAGACGATAACTACACGGTCAACATGATGGCTATAGCGTGACACTTTGGTTGTCCCGATACTCTTCATTCCCAAGTCAAGATAGTATTTGGCTTCGCGTGGTGTCATCAAGCGCTAACTAAACTTTTAGAACCTTAATTGACCCATCTTGGCCATTGTGGTAGTGAGATGGCCGGCTTTGGTGTAGACCGAGGTTGGTTGATACCGATGCTACGCCATTGAGATCGACTTTGGGACATTTTCGATCGACCACTTGGCCGTCAGATTGAAATAAGCGCTACGAGAAAGATCTGTGATATGAGATTCCTAGAACCCTACATTATTATAGGACAGATGAACCAACTCAAACTTTGGTGGGTAATCACCTATACCTCATGCAAGCCTTAACCCTAGGCTCATTGTGTGAATTGTTTGTGTGCTAAACATGACATCATGACATCATTCGTGATTGCATATCATTTCTAACTATTTCAAGGACCTAGGATTTATCTTTGCTCGCTTTGTAGGATTATGGCTTCTAGAAAGACTATCCGAATCAACTTCATGGGTATCCTCTCAACTCAAAGAATTGGTTTCGTAAATTCCCACCATGCTCGCCCATCAAAAGACATGGTTATCTACTTGATTTGGTTATCTCCGGTTTTGAAGAAGATATGATGCATGTCCTATTCCAGCTTTTTGATCCAAACACCATTGCTTTACATTTCCAGATTATCGTTGGTTCCTACCTTGAAGAATTCTAAGCTACTGGGATACCTATTCTCACCAAATGCCATTCACCGCTTAGAAAAGGTCCCTAAGTTCAAGACATTGCATCCGCTTTACATCTTAAGCTTCGATATGAAGCCAATTGGGAAACTAGAAGTGGAGTTAAGGGTTTACTTTCCAAGTTCTTAATCAAGAAAGCCCGAGAATTCCTCAAAGTTATGAGTTTCCATGCATTTGAGAACATGTGGCCTTGCTAATTTATGGTTTGGTTCTATTCCCTAACTCGATCAATTCATAGATGTCAATGCCATCAAGTTGTTTCACCCGCAATCCAAAGGCCTACCTTACTGGAGACATTCTACATTCTCTCCACACTGCACTACTAAGACAAGGAACTCTCATGTGTTGTGTCCTGCTACTTTCAAGGTGGTTTATTTCGCACCTTCCTCCATCGCTTTGAAAATGAACAAAGGTTGAGATGGTCTCAAAGATTGATGTCACTCTCTCATTCGATATCCGTGGAACCTTTCTCTCAAAAGGACTTCACATTCATCGAGCGCGTGGAGAATTCCTAATGTACCACTACTTGGTATAAGGGAGGTATTACTTACAACCCTTCTCTAGCTCTACGCCGCTTGGTTTTGCTCGAAAGGATGGTCCACATGATATGCTTCTCCAAGATATTGTGTTCGACTACAATCACGATCTCCGCATTACCGATTTAAGGTTTATACATGCTTGGGGCATGGTAAAGAAGACTCGATACCAAGACTTTGGGCACCGAACTCCATTCCTTGGGAACCTTACCTCAAATGGGTGCGAGCTCGAGCTCAAAACCTCATGATGCCATTCACTGCTCTACCAAGAATTATGGAACCTGCTATAGGTGACGACCTATAATCGCTCTCCATCCCGACATGCCCACCGATTTTGAAGACTTGAAGAGATCCCGATCCAACTTAAAGAAGAGAGGGATACCTTGAAGCTCAATGTTATGCAAGTGAGAAGAAAGTTCTAGAGTTGACCAAGCTACTTCACGAGGAGCGAAACATCAACGCTACATCGGCACCAAGAGGAAGCGCCCATGGGAGACTTAGCTTTAGGATGTTTTTGTTTTCTTTTATTGTTTTGAACTATCTCTTGTACTTAAAAAAAAAAAAGAGAAATAATAATGAGAAGTACTAATAAATGTTTGTTCATTGCTTGTTTAACAAATTTAAATCTCTTAGGTCCTTGAAAACATTGCATTGCATTTGCATAAACATCGCATAGCATATCATAACATTGCATCTGTGTACATGGAGATTGGTTTTCATTTGCTCGCTATTTATTTTAGTAAATGGCTCTTGAACAGATCACAAAGATCTCCTGCTCGTAATGCCTGGGCCAGCAGATGTTTACCACTTGGTCCAAGGCCAAGAAGATCAAGAAGCTCATCAACAAGAAGAAGAAGGTTGTTGGTCTCCTCAACATGGGTAGACGCTTCAAAGGGGTCCTAAAGTGGTCACCAGACGAGCCTCTCAAGGAAGTGTCCATACCGAGGGGAGTACCAAGGGTGATGAAGGTGAGCAAGATGAACCAAAGAAAGGAGGAGAGGATCATTCTGATTATGGCCAACACTGATGAAGATGACAAGTACAAACAACTTGAAGACCGCTCAATGCTGTGGAAAACTCGAAGATGTCCGGCTGAACTTTGATGATCCGAATCTTGTTCCCGGTGTTGTGATTCCTCCCAAGTTCAAAGTTCCTACTTTTTCCAAATATGATGGCATGTCTTGCCCTAAGTGCATTTGAAGTCCTATGTCCGTAAGATCAACCCCACATCGATGATGTAAAGTTGTGGATGCACTATTTTCAAGAGAGTTTGTCCGAACTCGCTTGAATGGTACTATCACTAGAGAATGACCGTGATCCGTACTTGGAGTGACTTAGATGATGCTTTCTGCATAATATGAGTACAATGCGAATTGACACCCACTCGCATGCAACTACAAAGCATGTCTATGGGTCGTGACGAAGTTCAAGGAGTATGCTCGTATGGAGAGATCTAGCAGAGTTCAACCACCCTTGTCCAATAGGGAGTTGGTTGATATGTTCATGGGAACACCGACAGCCCATTCTTCAATCATCCGATTGGAAATTCTTCATCCGATTCACCGAGTTGATATTGACAAAGTAGCGATGAAGTCGGTATCAAGAGGGAAGATCCATGTAGAGTCATCTTCAAACGTCAAGAAATCTTTGGTGCTAAGAAAGAAGCTAATGTCAGGTATGGTCGAAAAGCCGAGCCAAGACCGACCGTGCTCAACTGGGGGCGCTTGTAATTCCAATCCTACATCAAGACAACTCGCGAGACAACGCACAGAGCCGTAACGCCACCAAGACGCATTTAAGATCAACATGCCATTGTCGCAAGCCTTGCAACACATGTTGAACGCAGAGTCGACACCTGAGGATCCTCCACAAAATGTCAACACTTCCTCTCCAAAGTACAATCCTAATGCTAAGTGTGCTTACCATTCCAACAGCCTCGGCACGATAATCGACAATTGTTGGGCTCAAAACAAGATTCAAGATATGATCAAGCTAAGCATTGAGTTTGACCTCCGCTGAGACCGAATGTGATCAACGCGCCTATGCCTAACCATGACAAGAGTTCCAATGTCATGACGATACTTATGTTTTCAACATAGATGACTTGACCATTCCTCCGATGGTTAAGAAGAATTTGTTGCAAGCCTGTCAATCCAGATGCCCAGAGTTGTCGCTGGTGCTCCCGCACTGATGGTTGTGCTTGGTCGAGAAGACGTTCAGCATGATGGATAACCGTGAGATACTATTTCAAACCACCGCGTGTTGTGTGAAGAAATGTCTAAGTTAAGATTGACAATGCGAATGAAACCGTATCATCTCGGTGGGATACCGGGCAGCCAAGTGGAAAATATGATTACATGGTGAAGTACATTGTCCCCGATAGTTACAAGATTCCTATTGAAGATGTTAAGGCGACCGGATGGGGTGACGATTTCCGTAAGACTATGCCGATGTTAACACTATAAGGATTTCCTCCGATTCCGCGCCTAGAGTGGCACCTCTCATTATCACTTCTCCAAGGCCGCCCATATTCCTCCGACAAGGCTATCCCTTGGAATTATGGAGTCGATGTTTACTATCATGGTGTCAAGCAAGATCCTCCGACAATTGAAGATCTTATCAAGTTTCTATTCTCGACATTGACAACATCACCGATCCAAGAAGGTGACCGAACCGAAGGGTATTCTCCGATATCTCTCCTCCAAAGACATCATGACTCCAAAGCATTCCAAATACTCAATCAATATCCCCACTAGAGGGAAAGAACTAGTAACTCATCCCGCCAACTAAGTACCAAAGGAAGTTGTCAAGACACCTCCAAACAAGAAATGGAGGAAATTCAAGATCATCAAGAAGAGTGATTACAATGTTGTGGAACAGCTTAGGACAGATCTGTCCAAGATCTCCATGCTTGCTCGCCTTATGCTCCGAGGCTCATGCTAACCTTGGTGAAGTTTCAAGAATGCTCATGTGCCGCAAGACACTACCACCGATCAATTCAAGTTTGTATTGCTAGCCCGGCCGCCAACAACGGCCCAGGCTTCTCCGTCGATTTGACTCTTCCGAAAGAAACATAACAAGGCCTTGCACATCTCCATTGAATGCAAGGGCACTACCTTGTCTCATGTTTTGGTGGATACCGTTCTCGCTCGAATATCCTTCCAAGATCGCTTTGATCGACTTGATGTCGAAGGGTTGGTTCGAGACCAAAGGACATTATCGTGAGAGCTTTTGATGGTTCTAAGCGCAAGATTGGAGAGCTCACTGCCTAAAGTCGGTTCCCGACTTTGATTCCACTTTCTTTGTCATGGACATCCGTCCAGCTTATTCTTGCCTACTTGGACGCCCTTGATACATGGGGCCATACTCTACCCTACATCGAAATTGAAGTACCCGTGAAAGGGAAGGTTGTCACAAGATGTGGTGAAGAAGAGTATATGGTCACCATCTACACATTCCGCTATCTCGAGATGGAGGGTGAATTCTTCGAGACTCGTCAAGCTTTTGAAACAATACCCGAGTCATGCCCGCTGACTTCACACCCCGAAGTTACACAAGCTCCACCTAGAATGGCCTCACTGAAAGATGCTCAAGCCACCGTGAACAAGGAGGTAGTGCTATTTGGGGACAGCTCCTAATCTTCCTTTCAAATTTGACAAGACCGGTTTAGGCTTCACCATCAAGGGTCAAGATGATACGCGAACGTGCCGCCAACTTCCTTTCCGCATCGCCGAGTGGAATCCATGCTATAGAAGACGACGACAACGGCTTCGACATCGCAAGTGGATCTTCCCAACTCCGATCATGGGCTCAAGAATTGAAGATCAAGACGCATACCAATCTCCTTTAGTCGAGTAATTGCTCTTGTTTTGTTTTGCGTATTTCTTTATGTTTGAACAATAAACTTTGAAAGCCTAGTGCCTTGCCCGGGCATCATGGCTCGCTTATGAGGGTTATTATCCGTCGCTTATGATTTTCATTCAATAAATTCGTTGGACTTTTGCATTCAATTGTTTGTTTTCTTTCTTTACTTTATCACCCCTTCAAAAGCTATGTGTTCTTACACACCCACGTGATACACCGCGTAATCACTCGAATCTCAATATGCATGCTAGTGCTAAATATGACTTCGATAATCCGATCTACCAAGTCAAGACGAAAGTGAGGAAGATTGTGAAGTGCCAGAGAACTTGCGACTCGCACAAAGAAGAAGAGCGAAGTTATACACCCACACGAAGAGCAAGTTGAGGTTGTGAATTTGGGTACCGACAAAGATGTAAAAGAGATCAAGATAGAGGGTCTTGAGAACAATGTTAAAGAGAGATTGGTTCATGATACGAGATTATGTTGAGGTTTTTGCTTGGTCATACGAAGACATGCCGGGTTTAGACATTGATATTGTGGTACATCGATTGCCGATAAAGGAAGGTTTTCCCAAAGGAAATAAGGTTCTGACGCGCCCCGAGATGTCGAGAAAATCAAAGCCGGTTATGAAGCAGCTCAACGCCGGTTTCTTAGTCACCTCCTATCCCTGGGTTGCAAATGTGGTACCCCTAAGAAGGATGGTAAGGTACGAATGTGTGTGGATTACGAGATCCGAACAAAGCGAGCCCGAAAGACGATTTCCCACTTCCTCATATTGATGTTCGTTGACAATACCGCCAAGACAAGGTTTTCCTTCATGGATGGTTTCTCCTACATATCGATTAAAATGGCTCCAAGACATGGAGAAGACTACTTTTGTTACACAAGCACTTTCGCTACAAGGTCATGCCGCTCGATTGAAGAACGCAGCGCCACTTATCAAGCATGCTATGGTTACATTATTTCATGACATGATTCATCACGAGATAGAGGTCTACGCCGACGATATGATAGCTCGATCACGCATCAAGAAGAACACCTCGATCATTTGCGTAAATTGTTTGATAGGTTGAAGAACAGATCGAGACTTAATCCCAACAAGTGCACCTTTGGAGTCGATCCGAAAACTCCTAGGGTTTGTAGTGGAAGAGGTATTGAGGTTGATCCCGCCAAGGTTAAAGCTATTCAAGAGATGCCACCCCCGCACCGAGAAGGAGGTCGAGGTTTCGGGCCGATTGAACTACATTGCCGTATCATTGCACACCTAATCGCTACCTGTGAGCCAATCTTCAAGTTACTAAAGAAAGATCGTAGTGGAATGGAATGGCGATTGCCGATCGCTTTGACAAAATCAAGGAATACCTACGTAATCCTCCTATCCCGATGCCGCCAAGGAAGACCTCTTATCATGTACTTGACAAAGGTTAGAAAACTCAATGGGTGTGTGTTGGGCAACATGACGAGTCCGGTCGAAAAGAGCATGCAATATACTACCTTAGCAAAAGTTTACCGACGTGAAACAAGATACTGCAATTGAGAAAACTTGCAACGCTTTGGGCTGTCACGACTAAGACAAGATATGTTGACTCACACTACCTTGTTGATTTCTAAGATGGATCCGATAAAATACATCTTTGAGAAACCAGCTCCTCCGAAGAATAGCAAGATGGCAAATGATCTTGACCGAATATGACATCCAAGACACTTCTCGTAAAGCGATCAAAGGAAGTGTAGTAGCCGATCATTTGGCTCATCGCCGAGACGACTATCAATCTATGCAGTCAATTTCCGACGAAGATGTTTTACTAGTTACAGATCATGAAGAACCAGCCCGCATTTAAGGACCCGAACAAGGATCCCGATGGACTATGGTCTTTGATGGAGCCTCAAACGCACTTGGCAATGGCATTGGCGCCATCATTACGCCCCCGCAGCGGACATACTCCTTTCACCGCCAGATTATGTTTCTTGCACTAACAACATGGCCGAGTACGGTTGCATCATGGGTATCAAAGCTATTGACTTAAGAATCAATTTCACAAGTGTATGGAGACTCACTTTAGTGATTAGTCGATTAGGCGAGTGGATACGAAGCATCCGAATCTCATTCCATATCGAGAGCATGTTCGAGTTTGATTCCTTACTCAAGAGATTACTTTTGATCACATTCCACGAGAAGAGAATCACCATGCACGCATTGGCTACTATGTCGCCTATGTTCAAGGTTAGATGGGACAACGAGGCTCCCGTGATCATCATGAGAGGTTCGACGAACCAACAGATTGTTGTGAGCTTGACGCTAAGAGAAACCTTGGTACTTTGACGTGAAAAGGTATCTTGAGACTCGTGAATATCCAGGGCATCCGTTAATGATAAGAAGTTCATGAGAAGATTTGCATCCAAATTCTTCCTCAAAGAACGACATCTTATACAAGCGCAACCACGACTTGTGCTTACTCCACTGTAGACCGTAAAAAGAATACGTATCATGGAAGAGTTACACGGCTAATTTGGTACCCACTCCAAAGGACACACTATGGCTAAGAAGATTTTGAGAACAGTTACTATTGGTCCACCATGGAAGTCGATTGTCACCGCTTATGCTCGATCTTGTCACAAATGCCGATTTATGCCGACAAAGTGCACGCACTCCACTCAATGTTTTAACTTCTCCGTGGCCTTCGCAATGTGGGGCATTGACATGATTGGAGAGATTAAGCCCACGCCCAATGGACATCGCTTCATCCTTGTGGCAATTGACTATTTCACCAAATGGGTAAGTCGATGCATCTTACCAAGAATGTAGTGGCTCGATTCATCAAGCATAATCTTATCTCGCCGGTATGGCACTCCCGAAAGGATTATCACGATAACGGTTCCAATCTCAACAACAAGATGATCACCGAACTCGCACGCAGTTCAAGATCAAACATCACAACTCTTCTCCATATCGGCCTAAGATGAATGGCGCAGGAAGCCGCCAATAAGAACATTAAGAAGATTATACAAGATGACAGCTACTTACAAAGATTGGCATGAGATGTTACCATTTGCTCTTCATGGTTATCGACTACAACACGAACATCCATGGGCAACCCCTTCTCTGTATATACTATGGAAGCCGCCTTACCCATCGAGGTTCGATACCTCAACCGTAGTCCTCCAGAGGCAGAGTTGTTAAGACGATGGGTCCGCACGGCTTGACCGATTAATTTGGTTGATGAGAAACGACTCGCATCCATCCGCCATGGACGATTTATCGTAAACGAATGATCGAGCATTTGACAAGAAGGTCAAGCACCGAGTCTACCAAGTCGGTGATCTAGTAGTCAAGCGCATCATTCTTCCACAAGGTGATCCTGGGCAAATGGACTCCCACCCATGAGGGACCATTTGTAGTCAAGATGATTTTCCGGCGGAGCTATGATACTTAGCACCATGGATGGTGAAGACTTCCCACACCTCGTGAACGCAGACATAGTCAAAAATACTACGAAAAGAGACCCGCTAGGTCGATCGCCTAGGCAAAAATAAGGGATCCCGCGAACCAAAAGGTTCGCAAAAATTAAGGATATATACAAAACATGTACACCCGGAAGTCGAAAACCGAAAAGGCGGTTGGGCAAGAAAGGGTATCCCAGACCAAAACCCGAAGGGCGGTCTAGGCAAAAGTTAGGATTTAAGCGCACGACTATGTCTCTTCCAGATCATCCGCCTGCACTACTATCAAGATTCAAGATTCAAATGGCGAAGATCACCTACTCACTTTCACCGAAGAAGGAGATGAGATAGTCAAATATATGAGTACTAGCATAGTGGAACTTAACGAGATTGTTTCAGACAGCTTTTTACCTTTCTTATGTACAAACTACTTGGCCATACGCCACCTTTCAAAAAACAGCCTTCTTTCTCTTTACAATTTCGTTGTTGTTATTTGCAATAAGTCCAATGTTTGCTTTGAATGACTATACGATTTGACAATAAGAATCGATCACAAACATACTAAAAGTGAATATGCAAAAGTACTTACTACAGTGTTCCGGAATTGGGATGACGATTTAAAGTCAACGAATAGTTCCCACGAGCATAAAGGTGTCACCCACAACACACCTTCCCCAATGAGTATAAGGGAATCCACGAGCAGAATTCCATTCAATCGAGCAACGTTACATCGCCTCTAGCAAGAACACTTCATCCCTACGGATATTTCTCAATCCTCCCCCTTCTCCCCCGCAGCAGTATCCAGACTCAAAACTTGGTCAGATAGTGCATCGGAGGAAGCATACACCTTTTATTCCCCAGCCAGAGATTACAACGGACTCTAGACTCTTCAAGCCCGGTCTCTCAAAGAACCATCAAATGCTCTCCAATGAGATCTACACTCTAATCCCCAGAGAGCTGCCTCTAAATTTCCTCACAGATCTACATACAAGGTCCTCAACAGATCGCCTCCCGCACTCTCCTCAATAGGTCTATGTATGAGATCTCCGACAACGAGCCTCTCAAATCTCTACCTTCCTCAACAACGCCTAGGCCCAAGACTTGGTCGATAGTGCATCGGAGGAATCCAAGATATCTTTCTCCTTCAAAAGGTGGTTCTCACCCACTCAATTCCCGTGCGTAGTTAGAAATCTTCAAATGTAATATCCGATCTTCTTCAAGATGGATATGTTTTGAAATATCACAACATTCATCATTCATACATTTCTCATAAAGTCATAATTCATGCATATGTCATTCATATACACCGTCATGCATCATACTTTGCATAAGACTAACAAATATTCTATCAAAGTTTCTTGTTTTCTCCAAAATAGGTACTAATACTCGACGCAAACAGTCCAGATTAAGCCCCAGCCGACGGAAAACTATCTCGAAGAGCCGCAAACAGTCCGGATTAAGCCCCGAGCCGACGGAAAACTATCTCGAAGACCGCCCGACGATCGGGTCCAGATTAAGCCCCAACCGACGGAAAACTATCCAAAGACCACCGGTTATCCTCCGATAATGTGCAATGGATCAACACCGATGCACAACAGGAAGCTATCCACATTCGCCAACTACAATCTCTCCAGTAATCGCACAAGATTTATTCTCGATCATCAAAGAACTACAGAGTCTAGCGACGACTCATTGCTTGGATGGCATCTTAAGCCCATCTCGACTATTTGTCAACATCTCTTCACTATCGAATCGTATATATGGTTAAAAATCAATACATACCAATAACTTCATTTAAAGTGAACACGAAGTCTAACGTGACGACCTCCGATGGCATCTTAAGCCCATCTCCTCTCCATTCCAGAACATTTACGAGTCTAACGACGGCTCGCCCCCAAAGATCGACCTTCCGATGGCATCTTAAGCCCATCTCCGCCAATTCTCCTATCAACAACCTCGAGTCTAGCGACGACTGCTCCCCAAATAAGTCTCCAACTTCTCCAAATGGCATCCGAAGCCCATTCCCGCATAATCCACCAACAATGAGTGCAAATTTTGTGTATTTGTTCAATCATCTTCTACCTGTGTCACGAAAGAAGCATGTCAATCTAACCTTCCAAGACAAGAAGATTGAACAGGGCTGTCATACCCCAAAATTTGCCCTCCATCTACTCAAGAGATTTCATACATCCATACTCAAGGATTCCTCAAGAGTCGATCGACAAACTCCTCCTAGACAATCAACCCAAACTAGGGTTTGGTATCTCTCAAGTCAAGATGGATTTCCAACATCTCCAATGGCCCTCATGACTCCTCATATGCTTCAAAGATTCTCCATGTCAAGTTTCAAGCCTCACAAGTCAAGTTTTCGCATAATGGTTCGATGGTTGAAAATCGTGTATTGGACAAAAGTCAATCAGGTCAACATACAACAAACTTCGATTTTTGGTCAACATCCTCATTTTGAAGTTACATTCATCATTTGATCAAGGGTTGATCATGATTCATCAAGAAAACTCAAGATTTGCCCAAAAGTCAAACTTTCTAAATTAGGGTTTCTAGATGAAAAGTCAATCAACTTTGACCGATCATAACTTTCTCATACTTTCTTAGAAATTTTCCACCACCTCTTGTTTTGAAGGAAATTCAATTTCTACAACTTCATGTCTCACAAGAATGTCCAAAAATGCTTCATTTGAGAGGTATAGCTCAAAACATTACAGTCATTTTCAAAGTCAACAAAAGTCAACTTTTTGTTTTGAAGATATTTTGAGCATGGTAACTCCAATTGAGATGAGACCAAAGACATTGGTTAGAGGACTCTAGAGCTTTCCAAAAGTCCAAGAACACTCAAAATGTGGAAAATTGAGCAAGATACACCATTCGAAGTTGGGCAATTTGGACAATTGCACAAAAGGACATTTTGGTCAAAATGCAAAATTTTCCAAATGGGCCTATAATCTTTTGATCCAAACTTGTTCATGACAATATTTTTGACCCATAAATGCTTGGCCATGACAATTTTCTATTTTATGGATTTTATTTTGAATTTTAGAACATTTAATTCAAAATTAAATTATATAAAATATGAAAATCATATTTTTTCCAAAAGGGCTGATTTTATATGTTCCTTGAAGTCCAAGATAGCCCAATATACTTGCCAAATTCGTGCTTGATCTTGCATTGAAGAAGAAATCAAATTTTTTCAAGAAAATTGATTTTTATTTGAAAAATATTGAATGCTCCAAATCAAATCTTTTCCATTCCTTTTTTCCTCTCCAAACCTCTCTATAAATACTCAGCATTGTGTACAAGCATGGACACGAAACCCTAGCCCTTGCACTAACCCTTATTTTGCCAAAATTTTCCAAAGATTCTTGAAATTCGAATTTCAATTTCTAGCAAGATTCAAGGTGTGCCAGCCATCCAAACATCTCCGAGGTTCCTGTGATTCAAATCATCCTCACCGAGGCAAAAGTCAACGCGAAGAACACCAAACTCCGATTTGGTATTTTAATGAATTTCGATTTTTATGATTCATGCGTTATTAACAGTTTTTGCTTGCATATTTGAATTCAGGACATCCATTTGAATGCATATGAGTCATTACATGTGAGCTTGCACGTCCAAAACCTGTGTTGCCATTGTTAGGTTAAAATGAAAGTCAACCGCCCTGACAGCCGATCAAAACTAACGCCATCAATGGACTCAGAGGTCCGATTTAGGTGGACAAGGTTCTCCTTTTCCATTTATCCGTCGATTTTTTGTTTTGTTTTTCGTGTCACGAGAAGACGAGAGTTAGGCCCGGCCGTTGACTCCACTTGACCGCGGGCGTGGCGCGAGGAAGCATCCCGATTCGCTCTCATCCAACGAGGACCCCACCATGCTGATTGTGCATTGACCTCTCCAGATGGCGACGCGTGTTGCTCATCATCCCACGTTTCTGATCCATGACACGCTTGCACATGTGGCGTAGTGGTAAAGGCAGTCCCTGTTCATAGATACCCCTCCTGGTCATGGGTTCGATCCTCACTAGCACCAGTTTTGTTTTTCTTTTACAAACTTTGCATATTTTCATATTTTTTCTATTTTATTTAATATTTGCATGTCATTTTAATTAATTTCACATTTTATTTCTGCATTTAAAAATTCATCAAAAATTATTTTTCTTTTTACATTATTTTCATAAAATCTTTATTTAATTTAATAAATTAAAAAATATATTTTTGCATGCATATTTATTTTTATTTGTAATTTTGCATTTAAATCACTTTTAAATTCACTTTTAATTATTAAATTGCATCTAAAAAATCCCAAAAAATTATCTTAGTATATTTACATTATTTCCAGCATGTCATATTTTTTCCAATTTAAAATTTGCATTTTTCCTAACATTTTCTCTTATTTCGATTTCATCATATTTTCCGATTTCTCATTCGTTTCACAGGTTCTTCCAATTCGGACGTTTCTTTACTATTTTCATTTTATTTTCCAATAATGTAACTGCTCATGGGATGTAATAGTTTAAATTAGGTTTTTACTTTCCGCACTCCTAATTATGTATCTGCCCCAAAGCCTTGTAATAGCGTAGGATTTATCTTTCCGCACCTTTACATTCCGCATTTTACTTTCCGCACCCTTATCAATTGCTAGTAATTAGGCGTGTATGGCAAGATAATAATTGGACATAGCTCACACTAATTTCAAGATAAAATATCTGAATTTGACACACTTCTCTCACACACGCACCCCTTAGGGTAATTCTCTCTCGATGCCTTTCGATTTCAAAATGGTCATGTCCCTCGAACGTAGAGGTATCCTAGCACCGTTGCCTTCAAAATAAATCATCATAGTCCCTTCGATACAAAGATCATAAGACCCACGATGTCGCCTCCGAATACATGATCTTGACCCTCGATTGTCGCCTACGAAAAATGATGATAGTCCCTTCGAATGTGCTAGGATACTTCCTACAAGTTGCCTTCAATGACCATCCGATGTCCCTTCGAATGTCCCGCTTACATCTAACGAATGGAGCTACCTACTAACTAATGGTACGACTAGCGCTATTCTAAAGGAACGTAGAAGTACAAAAACGACCAATTCTGAGTGGGTAATAAGTCTCTTAGTTGCTTGCTCTATCAAATGCTTTTCACACCACACACTCCTTTTTTCAAAGTTCAAACTCTTTTCAAAACAAAAAAAACATTTCCGAACACTTTGTATACACTCCTACATGAGTCATTATGAAGTCAAAGCGAAATGCCTTTTCAAAACATCTTTGTCAAACACACAGAAAGCAATTTTAAAAGGTAATCTAGAGCAACTAAGAGCCCGTAGAATAAACTGCGGATGGAAAGGGGTGCTAATACCTTCCCTTTTCATAACCATTCTCCCGAACTCAGAATCTAACGAAGGTCTTTTTCTGTTGTTACTTTTACCTTCCCTTAATTGGATAAAAATAAAAGTCGGTGGCGACTCTTGCTATCCGCACATTTGGATACAAAAATCCTACAAAGTCAGTTCACCGTGTTACACATAGGAATATAGAATTGGTTTGGGCAAGGTAATAATTAGAGGTGCCACTCTAGGTGCAGGATCTGCAGAGGTGATCCTTATGGTGTTCACATCAGCATATTCTTCGGGATAATCATCATCTCCCCATCCGGTTGCCTTGATGTCTTCGATTGCGATCTTGTAGCTTTCAGGAGCGGTATACTCCACCATGAACTCAAACTTCCCACTTGGCCGCCCCAAGGTATCCTAGACATCTGGTAAGGCTTCGCTTACGTCTTCGATCTTTAAACTTTTAGAAACATCTTCGCACAGACTCTCTGCAGGCAGATCGTTTAGGAATAGCACTTCTAGGTTGTCCATCATGCGTTGAACACGTCTCTTCAACCAAACACATCCGTTGGATTCAGATGAGCATAAACAGCAGTTGTCAGGATATCTTGGAAATAAGCCAGCTTGTAATAGATCCTTCTTGATATTCATAAAGGGAGTGGTTAACTCATTCACATCAAAGACATAAGAGTCATTGTCAATCGCGTTGGAGATTTTACCATGGTCAGGCATTGGTGTGTTGATCACATTCGGAGTTTCAACATGAGGGTCGAATTCCATTTCCCGGGCTTCAATCATGTCTTGGATTTTGTTCTTCAGAGCCTAACAGTTATTGGTGTCGTGCCCCAGACTATTGGAGTTGTATGCACATCTCGCATTGGGATTGTACTTTGGAGAAGAAGTTTTGACATGCTGAGGAGGATCCCTTAAAGTAATCAACTCTGCTTACAGTATGTGTTGTAGTGCTTCAGACAATGGCATGTTGATCTTTGTAAACTATCATTTTGGCGCGTTCTGCCTACGCACATTGAAGATGTTTCAACTTGAATCTTTCTGCTCTTGATTCCAGCTTCAATATGTTCATTTGTCAATATCAACTTGTCATACCCCAATTTTTTACCTAATATACCACCTTACATTTGCATTACTGCATCACTAACAGTTCAGAACAGAATTAATCGGGTGTGACTTCTACAGGTCAAAATCAGGGTTTCACAAATTTTTCATCTGATTCAAGAGGCAATCAATTAGGGTTTGAGTTGCATTCACCTCAATTGATCTATCTTGATCAAACCATCAACCTCTGATCTTCAGATATCAAATTTTTCCTCATGATCTATCGAGGATCGACCAATTAGGGTTTTCATCGAGGATAAGCAATCACTGATTTTCTGATCAATGAATGACTTTTTTGATTGGATATTGGTCTTCATATCTTCAATACAACATCTTGACCTAATTTCTGGATTCAAAACATCACAGAAGTTCACAAAATTCATCGGTCAATTTCTGGATCATCTGATGAAATTTCATCTGCACTGAAAAGTCAAACTTTGACTTTTGGTCAACTTTTTCAAGACAAAACTTTTTCAATCATCAAAATACTTCAAATGATCCATCATGATCATAAAAAACTCAAGAAATTTGGAAAAGTCAACAAAAAGTCAAAATTTTCAACACTTAGAAAATTTTTCAAGTGTTAAAATTTCACACTTTTTTCAAACTTCATGGCATTTTTTCACATAGTTACATTTTGAATTAGAAAAAACTCAAAACATGAAAGTTTTAGCCCTTGAAACAAGGTTTCCAAAATATCCAAGAACTCTCAAATCCATGGAGTCTAGCTATACTTTTGATTTTGAAACATAGAGCTCCAAAATCCTTGATTTTCAAGTACAACTTTCAAAATTACAAGTCATTTTTTATTTTCTTTCTTTCTAGAAGCCATGCCACCTAGCCAAGAGGGATAGAACTGATAAAAATCAGAGGGAGAGTAATTATGATGGGATAAGATCAAGTTGAATAATTAACCATGGTTAAAAGGAAACTTCCTTTTGCATTTATTGCAAAAATGACTTTCTTGCCCTCTAAGGCAAGTTGTAAATATCCAAGCCTATCTCTTTTGCTTGCTAAATCAGAATTCTTGACCTATAAATAGAGGTCATGTTTGCCATTTCAAACCACATCAAAGCTATGCCAAAACAAGCTTTCTCCTTTCTTTCTTAATTTTCAAGTAACATAGTCAAATTTGAGAAATCTTGCACTTTTCAAAACTTGTGAAAAACTATGAAAGATTTGGTGTCTAACATGTCATAAACATCATATGTAATTGATTTGTAACTTAAAATCAACACAAGAATCACTAAAAATCAGAATTGCATTTCATGTTTCTAAACTTGCCAAAACTGCCTTAAACTTCGAAATTGATCTTTGGCTTGAGCAAGTTGTGAATTTTTTACTCAAACAGCATCAACATACTCCATATGGATGATGCAGACCATTAATATTGACCTGTAACATCTCTAACCAAGAATTCGAGTTTCATTTTTAGCAACTACAGGTGGACTTGGGTAGAATAGTTCGACTATTCAAAGCAAGGCACCATCCTCACACCTTCCATAAGGTCCACCGGTGATATAGCCATCATCAAATCACAACCGAAACACTCCAATACAGCTGATCTCGATTCAAAGGGTAAGTAACTCAACTTCAACTCTTGATTCTTGAATTACAGTTCAAAAAGCTCTTGGCCTTTTGTTTCGCACCTCACCAAGCTTAACCTCAATCAATTGACCAATTCTTTCACCATACACGATTTTAATTAGAATTTTAATTAGGGTTCTTCATGTTTCGAGAAATTTAATCATGTTAAGCTTAAAATAAATGAAATTAAATGACATCATCATGTTCCCGGCTTAAACGATCAAGTTTGATGTTTACATCGAGCAATTTCATGAGAAACAAGTAATCCATGGTCGATGAAGATTGAGGAAGAAGAAGAAGCCGCTTTTTTCAAATTCAAATATCCAGCTTATAATATTATAACATTGTTTGATTTCAATACACGGATGTATTGCCGCCCCAGCGGTTGCCAGCTCACTCTTAAGTCACTCTTGCCACGCCTTGCCCAATGGTCCCGGGTTCGAGTAGCCTTGGGACCATTTTCGCCAAACTTTTCATTTTTTTTCTTCATATTTTTTTTGCAAACTTTAACTCTTTCAAAACCCAATCAAAACTCCTCATTTTGAGGTGATTTTTTGTACACATGTCAATTAACATATCTGTTTTATGGTAGTGTCAAAAAAATTCAAAAAAACTTTCATCTGATTATATTTTTATCGAGCCGAAAACGATACGTTTGAGTACTTTTCAAACCACTTTCAAAGGTGATTTTTTCAAACTTTCGAAGCCCGATTCTTTTCCAAACTTCTTGTAAGTAAACTTCATCTTTCAAAAACACTTTCAAGATCTTTTTTTCAAAACTTTTCATTAAACTTACATCTTTTTCCATGATCGATCCGATTTAACGATAAAACCGAATTCGTTTTTCCTCGAATTTCTTAATCGATCATGGGCCTCCCTCACGGTGTAAGTCCCAAAATTCTTTTTATGTACATAATTATTTCCTTATACATATCCAATTCTTTTATGTACGTACCAATTTTACCTGTACATAATACAGATACTTTTGTAAATACTCAAGTACAGACAAACTTCGATCGTTTGTTTTTGTTTCGATTGTATATACACTGAATACCATTGGTATTAAAAGGAGCATTATTCCCGGTGAAACTGCTTTTAAACCAATGGGCCTCCCTCACGGTGTAAGTCTCAACCCTCCTATGTACATCCACACCTCCTTGTACATAAATACTCGTTCGTGTACATATTTACTTCCTTGTACACAATTCAAACTTATAAATAATCAAGTTACGCTCGTTTTAAACGTTTGTTTTACACACACTTGTTTATATTTCCTTCATAAACTCTTGTAAATAAACTTTACCCGCATTGTTTATATTTCCTTCATAAACTCCTGTGAATAAATTTCATATGCTTGTTTATACAACTGTCTAGTTATAACATAACAACTAGTCTAACCACTAGGCTCCCCATAAAGTTAGCCTCCTCTTGGGCTTTGTGCAAGATAACTCATTTCATCTGAGTTCAGCCTCCTCTTAGGATTCATATAAGAAAACTCATTCATCTGAGTTTAGCCTCCGCTTAGGCTTCATATAAGAAAATACTCCCATGCTGAGTCAGCCCTTGGGCTTCGCTCAAAAGAACTCCTCATTGAGTTTAGCCTTCTGGGCATCAAACAAGGAAAGAGACCAGAAATCTCTTAACACCTCCTATTGGCTTCCAATATAAAGAATCACCCGCTTAGGATAGAACCCAGAGTATAATTTCTGAAATTGCTCTTAATCCTAAGAGGATGGTTTCCTGAAATCCTCTTAAAGCCAAAGCCAGCCATACCCTATAGCTTCCCCTTGAGCTTCATACAAGGACCCTCGATGACCCTCAGAATGCCTCCTCTTGGGCTTACAATACAAGGACCCATGGGCTTCCTAAAAGCATCCCCCTAAATCCAATCAATTTCTCCTCGAGATTTAGACATTTATCATCTCTATGGAAGAAGTATCTCATCTATCACATCACATACAATCAAATACTTTTTTCAAACACTTTTTCAAACAAAAACATCTATTAATCGTAAGTGGTAACGCTTGTACACTCAAGCAAAACACCCAATGCTTACAATTAAAAGATTCAATCATTGTTTCAAACATCTTTCTAAAACTCGTAAGTGCTAACGCTTGTACACTCAAGCAAAACACCTATAACTTACGATGAAAGATTCAATTAATCAAACTTTTCAAAAATGTATGTGATGGAATAAATTAGATACATTTTTCATTAAGATGATATTTGTCTGTGTCTCTTACTAACATCCCGTTGCTTCCACTAGCATAAGTGGGAACTACGATTGCTCTGACTTTCTCAACATCCCTTTGAGAATACGTAGGCACAAGGTCTCATCCTTGGCGAGCAAATTTATTTCTTCCTCAGGCCAAACAAACCATAGATCCTTTAAGATCCGAGCTACAAATGCTCTGATTCCCATTAAGGGATATGTATGCAGAAGATCCCAATGATCTTTGCGAGCACAATAATAACAAAACATAGGATCCCACATAATCTATCCTTCTTAAAAATCCCAAAGGAGAAACTTTCCCAATCATAGAAATAGCAATTAAAACACACAAACATATCAAACATATTCATATATAAAGCTATAGATAACTATATATATTTAGGGTGCTCCATCTATTCCCTTTATATAACAAACCCCTTACCCGAATCTCCCCAATGCGCTATGCCTAGTTTGCGCTAGTCGTAATGCATATCAAATCAATTGAGGGTATTGCTTTCCTTTTTTCATAATCATTTTTCTTGTGTTGGAAATAATAAAGCTTGATGCTCATGCATCTTTATAAACAAATCAAAAGAGTAAATCGCTTCGAGCTGAGAATTGAATTCATTCGATTCCCTCGGCCACTTTTAACGCGAACACGTTGAATACAATCAAGAGTTTCCAATTAGGTGATTGAAGAATAGGCTTGTCAGCGTTCCCATGAACATGTCAACCAATTCCGTATTAGACAAGGGTGGCTGGACTTTTCTTGCTAGATCTCTCTATTTTTTGGCGTACTCTTTGAATTTCTTGTCACAGCTCATATACATATTTTGTAGTTGCATGCGGGTTAGTGCCAATTCAGCATTGTACTGGTACTATTTGTAGAAAGTATCCGCCAACTTATTCCAAGTATGAACATGAGTATTCTCTAGCTGATAATACCACTCCAACCGTGTTCCAGACAAACTTTCTTGAAAGAAATGTATCCACAGCTTCATGTCTTTAGTATGAGGATTTATCTTCTAAAGATAGGACTTTAGATGCAGCTTCAGGAAAGAAATTCCATCATACTTAGAAAAGGTAGGGACCTTGAACTTGCAGGGAATTACCACTCCGGGAACTAGACTCAGATCATCAAAGTTCAACGCGGATATTTTCAGATTCTCCATAACATTCAAGCGGTCTTCAAGTTGCTTGTACTTTTCGTTGTTAGGATATTGCTCGCTCATATAGTCTTCCTCTTCAATTTCAGACTCATGATGGGTTTCTTCATTATTTTTGACGCTTCCTTCAGTTTCGCCGCTCTTATCGGAGAATTCAAGATGCCTAACTACCTTGACTGGACCTCTGTAACTTTTCCCCATGTTGAGAATGCCAATGGTCTTCTTCTTTTTGATGATGAGCTTCTTCAGATCTTTCTGACCTTGGGCCAAATTGGTGAACATCTCTTGGAACTGAGAGTTCTGAGCTTGGAGATCTTTGACAGTTTGTTCGAGAGCCATTTTTGCTGAAATAAGCAGCGAGAGAATGAGAAAAACGATCTTGAGAGTACCTGTTATGAAATGATATGCTATGATATGCAATGTTATGCAATGCAATATTTTCAAGGACCTTAGAAATTTAAATTTGGTAAACAAGAAAGAACAAACTTATTATTAGTCTAATTAGGAATACAAGTACGAAAAAATGAAATTCCTAGTGCTTAGGCCTCCTATGGGCGCTTCCTCTTTGTGTTGACGTAGGTGTTAATGCTCTTTTCCTCGGGAAGTAGCTTCGTAAACTCCAATACTCTTTTTTCGCTTGCATAACATTGAGCTTCGAATGTATCCCTTTCTTCTTCAAGTTGAATCCATGATCTTTTCAATTCTTCAAAATTAGTAGGCATGTCTGGATGAAGAATGGCATAGGGACCTTCAACAACAGGTTCTATAATCACTGGAAGGATATCAGTATATGGAATCATGAGGTTTTGAACACGAGCCCACACCCATTTGAGGTAATGTTCCAAGGAATATAATTTTTATGCCTCAAAGTCTTGGTATCAGTCTTCTTCACCATGCCGCAAGCATGCACAAATCTTCGACAGTAACCTTGGAGGCCGTTGTCATAGTCAAACACAATGCCTTGGGTGAGTATGTCATGAGGACCATCTTTCCGAGCATAACCAAACTGTCGTAATGCTAGAGAAGGATTTTAGGCGATACCTACACGTATGCCAAATATTGGTACATTAGGGAACTCTCCATAATGCTCAATGAAAGTGAAGTACTTTTGAGAAAAAAGACACCAACGAATATCTGAATGAGAGACTGACATTAACCTTTGCGACCATATCAACCTTTGTTCGTTCTTCATTACTGATCGAGGAAGGTGAAAAATAAACCTCCTAGATAATAATGGTATGCAACACATGAGAGTCCCTTGTCTTTTCATAGTACGAGTGTGGAGAGAATGCAGGATATCTCCGAGCAAGGTAGGCACAAGATTATGAGTGAGAAATATTTTTGATGCCGTTTAAGTCTATGAATTGATCTCGATTAGGAAATAGCACCAAAGCATAGATTAGCAAAGCCAAGATGTCTTCGAAAGCGTGGAAACTCATAGCCTTTAAGAATTCTCGAGCTTTCTTCATCAGGAATATGGAAAGCAATCCCTTAACTCCACTTCTTGTTTCCCAATTATCTTCAATGTCTGACCGCTTTAGATGTAACACTGATGCGATGTCTTCAAACTTCGGAACTTTTTCTAAACTGGTGAAAGGTATCTGATCTAGAATGGGTATCCCAAGTAGCTTAGAGAACTCTTCCATTATAGGTACCAACTGATAGTCTGGGAAAGTAAAGCAGTGATGTTTCAGAACAAAGAATTGGAATATGATGCTCATCATATCTTCTTCAAAACCGGAGGTTACCAAGTCAAGTAGATAATCATGCCTCTTGATGAACTGAGCGTGATTGGGAACTTGTGAGACTAATTCTTTGAGTTTAGAAGGTATACCCACAAATTTGATTCAGATAGTCTTCCTGGAAGCCATAAACCTACAAAATAGAGCAAAGATAAATCCTTAGGTCCTTGAAATGGTTATAAGTATTATGATATGATCTTATGATGTCATGATGTTATGATGGCATGGTGTAATGTTGAAATATCAAGCACAGACAATTCACACAATAGCCCTAGATTTAAGGCTTGCATGAGGTATAAGCGTCTACCCTACCGGAGTTTAAGTTGGTTCAACCTGTCCTATAATAGTAACCGGGTTCTAGGAATCTCAAATCACAGATCTTTCTTGCAGGCTTTATTTTAATACGACTACCAAATGGTCGACCGGAACATCCCGAAAGTCAAATCTCAATGAGCGTAGCATCGAGTATCAACCAACCTTAGTCTGCACCAAAGTCGGCTATCTCACAACCTTTTAATGGCCAAGATGGGTCAATTAGGGTTCTAAAGTTGAGTTAGTGTTTATGACACCACGCAGATGCCAAATACTTCCTCAATTGAATATGAGGAGCATCAGGACATCCAAAGTGTCACACTAACCGTAGCCATCATTTTGACTGTTTCTGTTTATGTCTAACAGTCGTAATGATCTATTGCTACTTACCTAAGGAAACATGGATCCGAGTGTAGGATCCCCAATAGATATAATACCCAAGAATCCCTTAAAAATAAAGCATACAAAGCAAACAAAAAGAAATAAAGTGATCTAAAACCCTAAGGTAGCCTCTCTTTAGGCAGCTCCCCAACAGAGTCGCCAATCTGTAACAAAGTGGGAGAACTGACTTGTTTGTTTTGCGTTTTATCGCAAATATTGCGGATAGCAAAATTCATCACCGACTTGGATGGAAGTACAAATCTCCATAAAACTTGAATGCATAGAATTGAATAAAATACCCAAGCAAGAGTTCAAAGCTTAATTCTTACCAAATGGCTAAGTGCAACTTCAAGTGTAAAATGCGATTTTTTTACAAGTTTGACTCAAGAGAATGTCTTAATCCACTCCATGGTTTTTTTGGGCACCACGTGAAATTTCAGAAATGCCTCTTAAAATTGGAAGTAAACCTCTGGTTCACACCATATATTATGTAAATCACATTGAAAGGGTTGGGTGTAAATCAGAAGTATACTTCTGATTCTTTGACGCACTTATAGGTGCCAGAAACTCTTCCCCTCCCATTACCACAACTTTTTCAAAACAAACTCTCAAACTCTCTTTTCAACCCTTCTCACCAAAATTAATTTTTTTTCAAACAATCAATACAAATTATCAAGCATTGGATACATATAATATCTAATGGAATTAAGAAAGCAACAATCACTACTAATCAATCAAGTAAGTGATTTAAATTATTTTTAGAGTTTATGTGATTTCTACTCAAATTAGTGAAATAGGATTCAAAATGTGTTGTTTTATGTAGTTTACATAATTAGAACTCATTAGAAAATAATTTGTAAACTTTATTTGACGATCAATAGTTTTTTTACACCTTTGAGTATTAGGACACTATGTCCCAAGGCTCTGTTTTTCACAGAGGAAACCAGAAGTTTACATTCGGTTTTGGGGAAGAACATTACTGGAAGTATAGTTTCGGTTTCTGTCTACACCTTTTTTTTCCTTTTTTCAATTTAGGCCATATGCTAACATCTCTTTCTTAATTCTACATGAGATATGGATGAGAGACCATCACATTTGAGGCACGGGATGGTTTCACAACAGGCTTCTATGCAGAGAGATAGGAGTCAGGCAATGCAGCCTCCTTCGACATCCTGACAGGCCATAACGGATGCACAATCTCCTGCTTCTGATTCTACTCCTTCTACATCGTTCTCCCGCAGCAGACGAGATTCTCCAGTGAATCCTTTGCCGCCCCATCCTCCCGCAGACACACATCCTCACCACCTAGGATATTTAAGACAAGATCATCATCTGATACACAGGCGCAACCTTTTGAGTTATCTTTGCTTCCTCTTTATCCCACACATGTAGCTAGATATATATATATATATATATATATATATATATATATATATATATATATATGAGATAGACAGGTATGAAATTTACATTTATATTACAGTTATGAATTTTCTTATGAATATTATTATGAATTCTAATAATGAATTTTTGTTTTACAAGAGCGTGATACACTAAAGGTCATCAACCTTGGGAGAAAGATCAGCAGACTTATTACCCCTCCCGAGCCATGGTTTGATGATCTTCTACGTCTGACAAGATTAAGAGATTTGACTCTTTGTGGATATAGCATGGTCAACTGGGGGATGATCAACTCTTTTGTTGAGAGATGGCACCATGAAACGTCGTCGTTTCATATACCACATGGTGAGATGACGATCACACTCGATGACGTCGCATGTTTTCTTCACCTGCCGATCAGAGGGGACTTTATGGATCACCAAAAGATAGGCAAAGAAGAAGTCATTATTTTGTTGGTTGATATACTGGGAGTTACACTAAATAGCGCCCTGAAGGATGTTGATAAGACACATGGTTGCCATGTGAGATATAACTATTTGTCAGCGGTTTTTAGGTGAAGCAACTCGATTTTCAAAAATCTTTTAATTCTCGAAAACTAGTGAAATCGCCACCTAATTTTATTTATTCCAAAAAGGAAAGGGAAAATATAGATAAAACCCCAAACAAACGGATAAGACGGTCTACGACCAAAAATTGAATCGAGTCGGTTATGTAAGGGAAGGTGTTAGCACCCCTTACATCCATCGTACTCGATGGGACCCGTTTAGTTCTACGTGTGTGTGTATATTCGCTAATCTCTAAGTTATAAAAGAAAAGAAATTTGAGTATTATTATTTTGAGTTTGGCACGATTTCAGAACCGTGTGCCTACATATTCCCTTGTGCAATGGGAAAGTCAAAACTCTGTAGTTCCTCTTAAAAAGGTTTTAATTGGTTGCATTGATTTTATTCGAAAATCAGGCTTAGACGCTTCAAATGCTTTGAACTAGGACTTGTTTTGTTTGTTTGAAAAGCTTAAGTCCTCGTTCGTATTTGAAACGACTATTGCACCTTCTTTATCTGAAAAGAGTTTTAATGATCGCATATGAGCGATAAAAAAGAGTTTGAATGAGTTATAGTTGTTTTTTATGTGGGAGACGAGTATTGGACCATAAGCGTTCAACGGCTAACGCCCCAATTACTCGGATGAGTGGACAGAAACATCCGAATCATCTTTTTCTACCCAAAAGTTTTATTAAGAAAAGTGAGGTGAAACATGGTTCACGTTTAATTAAATTCAATTGAAGACACCAAGCATACGGTCGAGGGTCGATACTGGACTGACTACCATATGCTTGGGAGGAGGGAGAGATAGAAATTTATTTGAGAAATTATTTGAAAAGAGAACCGATGTTGAATCGGGGTTTAGAATTTTAATTGCGAAAGTGTTCTGACACGCGTCGAGATGGAATGGAAGCGGTTATGATTAACCAAGTATGTGGACTTGATTAACCTCGTGAGGATAGGTGCTCCTATCCCCAACCATGAGACCCTGGTGCATGGTGATTGGTATGTAGACCAATATTGTTTCGGGTTATGATCGATTAAAGCAACAAGGGCTTTAACCAATCTTGTGACGATGACCATGCCCATCCCCAACTATGAGACCCTTTAAGAAATCGGCGTATGAACCAATCAGATGAAATCGAATTGATTTTTGATTTCGCTAGTGCAAAGTGTACATTGGTGAATAAATATGAATGAGTAAATAAATGTACAAAATACCATACAATACAATCGAAAATTTAAATAATTATTGAGACGATCTTTTTCGTTTGATGAAAAATCGGCTAATAGTTTAATCGATAAGTCATCAAACAAAATCTATCAGATCCAACAATTATTTATTACATCGCAACAAGAATATTATTTGCACAAAATAAATTAATTAAAATAGAATAAGTTCGTAAATAGCCGGATTGCGTGATTCGGACGATGTGAAAGAAACCATCTCGAACTTTTGACCGTCCGAAATACCTCCACATGTGCTAGTAAACTGGACAAATCTTGTCCCAAAATGCTCCGACGGTCCAAAACGGCAATATTACACCACATATACATTTTTTGTTCAATACTACATTTTTGTTTTAAAAAAGAATTTATTTTAAAAAATGTAAATAAAATAAAACAAACAATTTTTTTTATAAAACAAGGTGGTGACACTTGTCACCACCAGATTTAATATAAAATTAAGAGAAAAAAGAATTAAAATAATTTGTTTTGTATATTTTTATTTTAGGAAAAAAGAAATTAAAACAAAAAAACAATTTTCTTCCAATGGGACAAAACACAGAGAAAACAATTCTCACTCTCATCCTCTCTCACAGACCCGCTCGGTTTCTTCTTTTCACCACCAAACCCTCATCGGTTTCTCTCTTCTCTCACCGTCCTCGCCGCGCCGATCGTTCCGTCTCCCTCTCTCACGGTCGCGATTTCGCGATCTGTCTTCTCTCTTCTCTTCGCCGATCGTATTGCATGTTTGATCTTTGAATGTTTGATTTCTGATTTTTTGACAGATTGTTTACCGGTTTGGAGTTTAATGGGTTTGGAAACCCTAGAGCAATGATGAGTTGGTTGAGCTTCAATGGATCCGGGTGAGATCGTTCAACTTTTTCTCTTCTTCTTTCTCTGTCAGAACAAAGTTTCTGAAAACAAAACTCTGAAGGGCTAGTTTTAGGAAAATGATGATGAACTGTTAGTGTTTGATGTTGTTATCGATTTTGCTATCATGTTTGACTTATGGTGTTGGTTTATGGTGTTTGGCTAGTTTTTTTTCGAGATGGGTGTCTGGGTTTGGTTTTTGTATCCTTAAACAAATGCTGGTTTTATTTTTGAACAGATACTGTATCTTGTGTTTTTGAATGGTATTTTTGCTTTTTAATGAGGACAGATGCTTTCCTTTGGTTACCCCTCGTTTTTCTCTCTTGTACCTTGTTGTGTTTAAAACTGATGGAAACAGATGCTATATCTCTTTTGCTTTTTCTGGTCCCAATGAATCATGATAGAACAGATACCACTTCCTCTCTTAGCTTTCAAAAATTGCTATGGCAGATTGTTTTTGCTTCTGGGTTCCCACAATGATACTTATTTTCTGTTTTTTCTCTCTCAAACCGACGCTCGTACACTATGCTTCCGTCCGGCTTTTGCTCGTGAACTCTCATTTTCTTTTCACTTCTTTTCACCTTTGGGTGAAAACATGCTTAGAAAACACTCCTTTCCTCTTCTATGATACTGCTGTTGTGTTACTTGTAGAGATTGTTTTACTTCTTCTGCTACTGCTGATGTATGTTGATAACTACACCATTTGTCTTTCTTGTTGCCTGTTGGGAAAAAAAAGATTTCTTGAACTGTTGGATCCTTGAACTGTTGGGAATTAAAGGCTGCCTGTTGGAAAAAAAGATGATTTCTTGAACTGTTGGATTCTTGAACTGTTGGGAATTAAAGGCTGCCTGTTGGAAAAAAGATGATTTCTTGATTTCCATTTTATACCTCCTTTGTGAACCAACAACGAAGTTGTTGTGATTTGCAATGGAGGTAACGATAACGGCCGATGAAGGAACTTCGGTTCCGAGGCTTTGTCATCTGAAACAATTAACCTTCGATTCTGATTCCTAAAATTATCCCTAATGATGAGTTAAAAAGAAAAAAGAACAGCAATCTCTTGATAATTTTCTTGCATCTGTTTATGCTTATGTTTATGTTTGCTAACCGAATTTCTTTTCCTGTTTCATGTAACATGTGGAGGATGGATCAAAGATGGAAAGTTTGAAGATCAAAATGATATTGGTACAAAGAGGGTGACTATTTGAAGATGCCGTTATGATGTGGGTTTTTTAGGATTTAGGACTTTGTAGAATTTGTAAACTAAAAGCTCCTTGTAACAAACTTGTAATGTAGAACTTAAATGAGTTTTTGAAATTCAAATTTTACTGATGTTGATACAATAATCTTGAACTTGAATTTATGATCTCTTGGGCATTTGAGCGATTATAGAGGTCTTAATAACAAAAAGACCAATAGTTGTCTTGTATTGTTCCTACATTGAATTCAAAAAATCCTTTGAACTCATCTTGTATTGTTCCTTAAATTGAATTCAAAAAAAATCCTTTGAACTCAAACTTGTATTGTTCCTACTGATCATGCACAAAATCCTCAGCCGAGATGGATGCCTGGATGGAAGGATCCGGGATAGGTCTCGACCATCAAAGAGGAGATCTATGTCCGACTTGGATCCCGGGGAAAGACACGAGGGCGGCTTAGGCCCGAGGTGTAGCTCGGCAGGTACTCCAGTAGGAACGATTGAATAGACGTTATGAAGATGAAGAGTTCCTAGAGTCTTTATGAGACGTTACTAGTGAATGATTACAAGTCGTACGCTAACTCCTTCAAAGCCATGGTTAATGAGTGAGGCGCTTACTGAAGGAAAGAAATAGCTTCAAGGAAGGAATGATATAATAGGTTTCCCACGGGATAAGCAAGACGATCACAAGCTTGGAACTTGAGTTACGACACTTGAGCTTCCAAATCCCTAAAATCACTTTAATAAGGTTTTTCCGCAAGAACATTTACGCCACCGTGGGCCCTTGAAATCACCTCAGCCGCACAAGAAAACACATGCATGACAATGTCTCAGCATCACCAATGATCCACCGGATCTCACTCATTGTCGGCACGATCGAAGACCTCGCCGCCATCAAAAGACTTCAAGAAGTAGAACCTGCTCAAGCCGTTCAACCGAAGAGTTTCTACGATGGCGACGGATCAAGCACATCATCGTGTTAACAACACGAGCACACAAACTTTGTCTCAGTGCAACTGGGATATGGGGCTTCCCGTTTCAGAGTAATTTTTAAACCATCATTCATCACTAATCGTCATCGCAAAGCCAATACCTCTTCATGTGAAACAACGCCTTCCGAGTCTCGGACTTCATGGCTAGATTCAACGAGGAGACTATCAAGGTCTCACATCCTAATCGAGATATTTGTGGTTGCGTTCAAAGATGGCCTTAAGGCCGGACGCTCAATGAGTCCTTAGCCCAAAAGCCCACCAAGAGCATGGACGAGATCATTACTCGCTGAGTGCTACGTGAAGGGAGAAGAAAGTAACATGGAAAAGCGAGCTCGAGATTCTAAAGATGGGGACGGACGTGATTTAACGAGTCCGATCACGGATACCGCCACCACCGTGAACGAGCTCGATGTACGGCCTCGCGGCCCACGATCGGCGGTTCCAAGGAGACGCTTACACCCTCAATACCGTAAGGGAAGATATCCTCCGGACGTCACCATTTGAAGACCGCCACCCACCCAGTGCCACTGAAGGGACACACTACTGAGTCCCGACAATTGCGGAGGGAGATTGAAAAATTAATTCAAAGAGGAAAACTATCAACATATGTGAAGGAAGATCCCGGCGGACCAAAGAAGGGATTCATCCCCACGACGAGACCCGGTTTCTGATTCCCGGTCCAAGAAAAAGGGCAAGGCCGTGGAAGAGGTGAAAGAAGCAAGGTCAACCCGGCATACTCTAAACACCATCTCTGGGGGATTTGCAGGAGGCGGCTCCACTAGTTCAGCCAGAAAAAGATATGCTCTGGCTCGGTGTACTTCGTATTGGAACCTCGAGGTTTGATCCCGGGGTGGTAACCTTCTCGGGGGAAGATGCCAAAGAAGTTCTTCCACATGAAAACGATCCAATGGTGATTGAGGTGCAGATCCGGGATTGGGGCGTTAAACGTGTGTTAATCGACCCGGGAAGCTCCGCAGACGTCCTCTACTGGGAGGCCTTCAAAGGTATGGGTTTCGAGCCAAATGAGTTGTTACCTTTCAATGAACTCTTGTAGGGTTCTCCGAGCAGCGGTGTTCGGGGTATCTCCCGTATCAACTACTTTTGAGAAGGAGAAAATGCCAAAGCCGCAGGTTAGGTATTTGGTTAATGTCGTCACCCTACAACATTATCGTCGGGCGACCTTCATTTAATGCACTTGAAGCGGTATTGTCAACAATCGTTTGACTATGAAGTATCCTCTCGGCAACGGGCGTGTCGGGGTTATCCGTGGAGACCAGGGTTTGGCCCGGAAGTGTTATAAGGACAGTCTGAAAGCTAAGAAAAGGTCGGGTCCATCAGAAGCTTCTCCGAAACACGAAGTCGGCATGGTCGACATTGATCCAAGAGAAAGGACGGAGGATGGACTTACTCCTCAGGAGGAGGTCAAAGATGTTCAGATCGGCCCATTGCCCTCGCAAATTACCCACCTCGGAACGCAGTTGACAAAGGAGGAGGAGACCGAGATAGTCCAGGTATTAAGGCAAAATCTAGACCTTTTTGCCTGGAAGCCGTCAGATATGCCGGGCATAGATCATGTGTCATCATTTGTTAATTGATCCCGGAGTCAGGCCGGTGTCACAAAGGAAGCGGAAGATGGGGGAAGAAAGGGGACAGGCCGTTTCGGAGGAAGTAGGGAAGTTGTTGAAAGCCGGTTTCGTGAAAGAGGTACAATACCCAACTTGGCTATCAAACGTTGTTATGGTGAAGAAGAAAAATGGCAAGTGGAGGATGTGTGTAGACTTCACCGACCTGAACAAGGCATGTCCGAAGGATCCATATCCACTACCTCACATTGACCGGTTGATCGACAGTTCTTCCGGGTTTCGCCTCCTAAGTTTTTTGGATGCGTACTCAGGGTACAATCAAATTCGGATGAACCCGGCTGATGCGTCCAAAACAGCCTTCATGACGGAGCGAAAGAATTTCTATTACAGAGTTATGCCGTTTGGTTTGAAGAACGCCGGCGCGACCTACCAGAGACTGATGGATATGGTGTTTGCCCCTCAGATTGGTCGGAATATTGAAGTGTATGTAGACGACATGGTGATAAAAACCACGCGGGGAAGACCATGTGATAGACATTAGAGACCTTCGCGGTTCGAAATTCATGCGCTTGAACCGGACAAGTGTACATTCGAGTTCGCCGCAAATTCGGGTTTCATGCTCACAAATCGGTATCGAGGTCAATCCGATAAGTGCCAGCGATCATTGACATGCGGAGTCCGACCTCGACACGAGAAGTACAAAGACTAACCGGCCGCTTGGCCGTTGTCTCGCTTTCTTGTCTTGTGCGATAAATCCATTCATTTCTTCTCAGAATTAAGAAGAGAGCTCGGTTTGAATGGACGGAAGCATGTGAAGAAGCATTCAGTGGTGTAAAGAAATTGCTGTCGGCACCTCCGGTGCTAGTCAGACCCAAAGAAGGTTCTCAATTGACACTTTACCTGGCAGTAACTGAAGGGGCAATCAGCTCTGTGTTGGTACAAGACACGGATGAAGGAGAGCGTCCGGTATATTTTGTGAGTAAGGTATTAAAAGGGCCAGAGACCAGATACCAGAAGATAGAGAAGTTGGCCTTGGCGCCAGGACCACCGCATCAAAACTCGACATTACTTCCTTGGACACCCCGTCTGTGAAGACTAACTTTCCTTTGAAACAGTGTTTAAGAAGTCGGACTCGCCGGAAGGATGGTGTCCCGGCCGTGGAACTATCGGAGTATGAGATCGCTTTCACTCGCATCAAGATCAAATCCCAATCTCTAGCCGATTTCATGGTGGAACTTGTCTATTCGCCAGGAGAGGATGTTACTCAGAGGTGGATTCTCTCTGTCGATGGCTCCTCTAATCTCAAAGGTAGTGGCGCAGGGTAGTTCGGAGGGTCCAGAGAGATGGTTCTTGAATACTATGCTTTGGATTTTCACGAGCAACAACCGTGCGTATCTAAGCTTTGCTGGCCGGTCCGAGGTTAGCTTTGAAGTGGGGTGACGCACTTGCTCGCTCGATCGATTCACAATTGGTGGCGGACAAGTGGACGGTCGCTTGTAAAGGACCCCATTTTGAGAAATATTTGCAACAAGCCGTTTCATTGAGCAGCTTAAGGTTTTGAAATATGTCATGTGGCCCGGGAAGAAAATACTCGAGCCGATGTACTATCGCGGTTGGCTAGTTCTAAGGATTCCGGGATGAACAAATCGGTCATCCGTGAGGTACTTCCAGTGCCCAGTGTTGAAAAAGGAGAATCCCTGGCAATTCGTGAGGGAGACGGCGGGTGGATGAGCCCGATCGTCCGTTATCTACAACAAGAGAGGTTACCTGAAGATAGAGAGAAGGCCAAACGAATCAAGAAGATTTCATCCCGGTTTGTAATGGAGTCCGGAAAACTATACCGGTTGGGTCGTGCAACTCCCATGTTACGCTGTGTGTCAGAGGAGGATATGTCAATAGTGATGAAAGAAGTTCATGAGGGGACTTGTGGAAATCACGGAGGAGGAAGGGCTTTGGCTGGTCGGATCTTAAGGGCCGGGTATTACTGGCCTACGTTAACAAAAGATTGTCGAGAATATGTGGCACAATGCACAAAATGCCAAACGTTCGCTCCAACCATTCACACACCATCCGAGTTCTTGCACACCGTTCTGGTGCCGTGGCCTTTTTATCAGTGGGGGGCTGACATCCTGGGGCCGTTCCCGGTGGCTCCGGGACAGTTGAAGTTCCTGATCGTAGCGGTGGATTATTTTACTAAGTGGGTGGAAGCGAAGTGTCCGGATCTCGGCGGACGGGTTCGCGTTTTATTGGAGAAGCATCATTTGCCGATTTGGATTACCTCGGATCATTGTCTCGACAACGGGCACAATTTGCAAGTACCTCGGTAGTAGAGTTCGCAGAGCTCGGAATCCAAAACAAGTTTATATCCGTAGAGCATCCACAGTAAATGGGCGGTGAGTCGGCCAACAAGGTCATACTTAATGCGATAAAGAAGAAGCTGGATTCGGCCAAAGGGTTGTGGGCACAATGCCTACATGAAGTCTTATGGGCATACCATACCACAATCCATTCCACAACGCAAGAGACTCCTTTTCGGATGGTTTTTGGAGCTGATGCCATGATTCCGGTAGAAGTGGTTTTACCCTCTTGGCGTCGAGAAAATTTTGAAGAGGAGGCCAATAACCAAGCTTTGAAGGAAGAGGCGGATTTCTTGGACGAGATAAGGGACACGGCCCATGTTAGGGAAGTGGCAGCCAAGCAGAGAATGACCAGACGCTTCAACTTGCGAGTGAAGCAGCGAGGGTTCAAGGTTGGAGATTTGGTACTTAAGAAGATAACCGATCCTACCAAGAAGGGTAAGCTAGATCCCAACTGGGAGGGACCATTCAGGGTCTCGGAAGAATTGCAAAACGGAGCCTATAAATTGGAAACGTTGGACGGATCAGAATTACCAAGGACTTGGAATGTTGCAAGTCTTAAGTTTTATTTTAGTTAAATATATTTATGTAAAAATAATTGGTGTACTCTTTTCCCTAGGCAAGGGCCAGGGTTTTTAATGAGGCATCTATCTAATAAAATTATATTGCAGATTTGATCCAGAAAGAAATGGCGACGCGTCGCTAAGCTCGGTCTATGATCGCTCTTCACCACGGAAAGGCTGCTCACGCCGAATACTCCTTGGTCAACCTCGCTGAGGCTCGAACCCTATGGCGCGTCTGCTAAGCTCGGTCTATGATCGCCTTTCACCACGGAAAGGCTCTGCTCCACGGACAACCTTTCGGTCAAGCTCGGTGGGCTCAATCCATCTCGATCCTCCCTATGAGGCTCTGAACCTCGGCATGAGACTCTGAACCGTTGACAGAGCAATCTTCGAAACGAATGGAATAAAAACATTTTTACTGAAGTTGCATCTAGCGTTCCCTTAACACTTTCTTCAGTCTCGGCAAGTCGGGATTGACAAGAGATGCGTGTGGGGTTACGAACAAATGTTATGTGTTTTTCTCAAAAACCACTAGGATTGCTTGTTGCATCCTGTGGCTTCGGGGGCCTGTAAATACCACATAAAAGTTCGCAACTAGACTCGGAGGATTGGTAACAAAAATTCAGAAAGCAATTAAAATAGCCCAGTAGGGCGAATATTCAAAGTACAAATTGCATAAGCCCGGCAGGGCGAATATTCAAAATACAAAACGCATCCGCCAAAAGGGATGATTAACTATGGAAACAAAAGAAGAACTCAGGGATTGGGGTCGGCAGGATCGGCATCCATCTTAGCGTTTTCTTCGCTAATAGTGGTCTCGCTATCATCTTCATCAACCTCCACCAGCTTCCCATCCACAATAGTCTTGAAGTAATCAACCTCCGAGATATCTATGTCGGGGTATAAGCAGTTGACTTGAGCTTTGGCATGATCAAAAGCTAAGTCCCCGGCATCCAAAGATACCCATCAGGATTTCTTCGCTTCCTTCACCGAGCATGATTTTTCGTAATCCCGAACTTGATAGACATCTGGGCAAGCTCATCTTCCAAAGTCTTTATCCGTTTACTGGCTTCTGAATTCTTTTCTTCAAGGTTTGTGATGTCATCGGCAGCCTCCGAGAGTTTGTTCTTGAATGCATTGTTGGCATTGAGAAGGAACCGCGTTGTCGATAACCTTTTGACCTCTAACCCGGATCGGCCTTTTCTTCTCCACACGATCACCGACTCGAACAAGCTTGGTGAGTACAAAGACACCTCATCGTATGAGCTCACCGCTTAGTGATCCGCTACGAGCCTAGACTAGTCGGCTTTATTCACATCGGTTGTGGCATTCGGATGATCATACGAAACTTGAGGCCGTCAAAATCGTAGCCAGAACCGATTTTTCTCAAGAGGCATGATCATGGCTACCTCCAGATCCTTTAGCAAATTGAGATGGCCCACCGCCGAGTTAGTCTCATTCCCATAATGGTTTCGCTTTTTGGGATAGGCTCGGGCTGGCTCGTTCTGCAGGCGCTGTGGGGAAGCGAGAGAACGATTGTTTCGAGCAGGTCACGGGTCGTGACGTTTTCTTTTCTTGGATTACGCACTTCCATCCGCCAAATTGGATTTGACTCGGAGGGTCCACCGACATCCATCCGAGCACGAGCAGCCATCAACTTCTTCGTTCTTTCATTGACATATCGTCATTTTGTCTCGTGGAAAATGGAACAAAGAGTAAGCATACAAATAAAGAAAATGGAATAAAGCTAAATAAAAGCTTACCTAGGAAGTCGAGGACTTCCTCAGGTAGGCAAGTAGATCCTTGACCGGATCGGTCGAAGGAGTCCAATTTCTAGGAAAGGATCTCGAATCGCTCGACTATCATAATCAAAACCAGAATAGGAAGCGGATCACAAGTCCAATAAAGAGGGAACTTATGATGCCCATCCGTGCATAAATAATATAAGGGCACGGGACCCACATCTAACTCGGAGGAAACGTTCTTTGTAGCCCTTGAAATTAGAGGTGTAGGCTTGGAGGAAACTTCTTTTGGGATGCCACGATGGCAACTCAGTTTCGAGCTCCGTGCTTTTTATTTCAAGAAGGAAAAGAATGACCAATGGTGGGGTTATAGATAGGGCTCATATTATTTCAAAGGCCGGATGAAGCCCCAACTATTGGGACGGAGTTGGGAGGGAGCAAGGTTGATGGTGCGAAGGATATCGGTCTCGAAGTCGGAGAAGGGGAATTGAATGTCAAACTCTTCGATCACCCAAGATAAAAGTAAAACCACTGGTTTGACCTCCCGAGGACGGATCATGCGCACTTTCCCCGCACTCACAAGACTCCGAATCACGTCATCTTCGTCTCAGACGAGACACCCTTAAAGAGCGTAGGCAGCGATTTCTTCATCTTGTATTAGGCTCGTTTAAAGCCTCGGCTTCTCCTTTGATCGACGGTTGGTTTCCATTATAAGCTCCAAACAAGAGTCGTCGGTCGAATCACTATCAGAAGTAAAAACTTCAGTGCAAACCCTATCTGTGACTCTCTTTAGGTCAGTTATTCTTTGAGCATTGCTCATCTCGCGCATGCATTCCTCAAACAGGGTTTTTCGTTCTTCGTTTCCTAAGTGGATTTTGCGACCAAAATCATCGCATTCCCTAATGATGACCATGTTTAGAATGAAACAAAAAGCAATGTAGGGAAAAGAGGATACCTGAGTTTGATGATCGATCGATTGAAAGGATGTGTTTTGAAGTAACTGACGGCAAAAGAGCGCAGTAGGATTTGGAGATTTGTAGAGAAAGATTTCCTAGAGAGCAATTAAGTGAAATATAATGAGTAGGAGGAAAGGGTGGCGTGAAATCAGGTTTTCCCTATTATAGGGCAATCACGCAAAATTTATACAAGTGACCGTTGGACTGGTGTCACGTGGGTCACGTGTCACACTTTTGGAAAAGTTTGAAAATGTAACACATCTCGCTAAGGGATTAAGGGTTCAAACTGTTTGGTCGACACGGATTCAAGAAGCTTAAAACCGAGCGACCAAGGGGGCTTATGATCATGCACAAAATCCTCAGCCGAGATGGATGCCTGGATGGAAGGATCCGGGATAGGTCTCGACCATCAAAGAGGAGATCTATGTCCGACTTGGATCCCGGGGAAAGACACGAGGGCGGCTTAGGCCCGAGGTGTAGCTCGGCATGTACTCCAGTAGGAACGATTGAATAGACGTTATGAAGATGAAGAGTTCCTAGAGTCTTTATGAGACGTTACTAGTGAATGATTACAAGCTGTAACAGCTAACTCCTTGCCTTCAAAGCCATGGTTAATGAGCTGAGGCAGTTACGGAAGGAAAGAAATAGCTTCAAGGAAGGAATGATATAAATAGGGCTCCGCCAGCGGGATAAGCAAGACGATCACAAGCTTGGAACTTGAGTTACGACACTTGAGCTTCCAAATCCCTAAAATCACTTTAATAAGGTTTTTCCTGCAAGAACACCTACATTGAATTCAAAAAAATCCTTTGAACTCATCTTGTAACCACCTGCTAATCCAAAGATATAACGGTCTTTTAAATTGGCTAAAAATATTTGAATTTCCTCTTAGGTTTGGAAAAGTTATAAATTCTTGCCATTTGACATTCGGATGTAAAATAACTCTTCATCCGAATTAACCCACACCCTTTAGCTTTCCAAACTTCTTGAATTCAAAGCGAAAACAAGTATACGTTCTGTGCACTTTGGTTAACACATTTACACAAACAATGAGCCTCAAATTAAACCAAGATTTCTTTTTACCGACGGACCACAAAAGAATGTCATCTTGACAAAGACCTCGAATAACTTATAGCGCAAGTAACGGACAATTCGTAAGTCGTTTTAATACAAGAAACCCATAAAGCCAGGACATCTTTCCACATTATCAAAAAAATGAAGAGCATACTTTAATTCACAATTTCCACAAGACGACCTATCCTTCGGGATCAATCCAGATAATCTAATCAAATGAATCAATTCTTGTATTAAACGTCAAAGGCCCAAACAGACCGTGATTTCACAATCGAAGAGGTATATTGGAAGCATTTATGAACAAAGAAATTCTCAATAAGATAAAGGGCGTGAACCCTTATTTCGAAAATATGGGTAGGGAAATTTTGGGTGCGACAGTTGCCCCTATTCAATCATCTTAAATCGGTAAGTGAGAAAGATTGAGTTTCGAACATTCGAGGTGGAAGAGGATTGAATACCGAAAACCCCAAAAATTTGCCCTACGCGGAGACCAAAGCCACAAAAGAAAGTGGATAACATATCTTGACTACGAGCCAAGAAAAACACTTGAAGAGAAAACTTGCTAAGCATTAACGAATTCTTTAACACAACAGTATCCAATGCGAAATAATTAGGAGATTTCAACAACACTGGGGGTAACCGTGTAACCGAAATGACTTTGGCAACACTTTTAATGAAAATGCTATGAGAAGAGAAACGAACTTCTCAAGCGAAAAGGAAAACAATATATTAAGAATTTGACATGATTGGGAACTTAACAAAGAGTTCTCTGATAATTAAGGAATACCTGAAGACCTTAAACAAAATTGAAAAATGACACGATTGAGAACTTAACAAAGAGTTCCCTGATAACTGAGGAATACCTGGAGACCTTAAACAAAATTGAAAAATTGACATGACTGAGAACTTAACAAAGAGTTCTCTGATAATTAAGGAATACCTGGAGACCTTAAACAAAATTGAAAAATTGACATGACTGAGAACTTAACAAAGAGTTCTCTGAACTAAGGAATACCTGGAGACCTTAAACAAAATTGAAAAAATGACATGATTGAGAACTTAACAAAGAGTTCTCTGATTGACATGATTGAGAACTTAACAAAGAGTTCCCTGATTGACATGATTGAGAACTTAACAAAGAGTTCCCTGATAACTAAGGAATACCTGGAGACCTTAAACAAAATTGAAAAAATGACATGACTGAGGAACTAAGGAATACCTGGAGACCTTAAACAAAATTGAAAAATTGACATGACTGAGAACTTAACAAAGAGTTCTCTGAACTAAGGAATACCTGGAGACCTTAAACAAAATTGAAAAAATGACATGATTGAGAACTTAACAAAGAGTTCTCTGATTGACATGATTGAGAACTTAACAAAGAGTTCCCTGATTGACATGATTGAGAACTTAACAAAGATTTCCCTGATAACTAAGGAATACCTGGAGACCTTAAACAAAATTGAAAAAATGACATGACTGAGGAACTAAGGAATACCTGGAGACCTTAAACAAAATTGAAAAATGACACGACTAAGAACTTAACAAAGAGTTCTCTGAACTAAGGAATACCTGGAGACCTTAAACAAAATTGAAAAAATGACATGACCGAGAACTTAACAAAGAGTTCTCTGAACTAAGGAATACCTGGAGACCTTAAACAAAATTGAAAAAATGACATGATTGAGAACTTAACAAAGAGTTCTCTGATTGACATGATTGAGAACTTAACAAAGAGTTCCCTGATTGACATGATTGAGAACTTAACAAAGAGTTCCCTGATTGACATGATTGAGAACTTAACAAAGAGTTCTCTGATTGACATGATTGAGAACTTAACAAAGAGTTCCTTGATTACACGGTTGAGAACTTAACAAAGAGTTCCCTGATTGTTGATTGAGAACTTAACAAAGAGTTCCCTGATAATTAAGGAATACCTGGAGACCTTAAACAAAATTGAAAAAATGACATGACCGAGAACTTAACAAAGAGTTCTCTGAACTAAGGAATACCTGGAGACCTTAAACAAAATTGAAAAAATGACATGATTGAGAACTTAACAAAGAGTTCTCTGATTGACATGATTGAGAACTTAACAAAGAGTTCCCTGATTGACATGATTGAGAACTTAACAAAGAGTTCCCTGATTGACATGATTGAGAACTTAACAAAGAGTTCTCTGATTGACATGATTGAGAACTTAACAAAGAGTTCCCTGATTACACGGTTGAGAACTTAACAAAGAGTTCCCTGATTGTTGATTGAGAACTTAACAAAGAGTTCCCTGATAATTAAGAAATACCTGGAGACCTTAACAAAGATATATGGCTAGAACAATATCGGAATTGTTGGTGCACGAAGGTGCAAGGAGCCATGGCATGCTGAATGTCTTTGACCGTGTAACCTCTGAGTTACCCGCAGAACAAAATCAGTAGCGCACCCGAGAGTACAATTCTCTGGGGATAAACAAAACAATATCCAGCACACCTGCGTGATATAGATGTTTATGAAGTCGGTAAATCTTGTTTCCGACATTTCTGCTGATGAAAGATCTTACTGAACATGTACGGACATGTTGAACAACTTCTGAGTTGACAAGATCTTCAATTTGTATGCAGATAGCTTTACCGGTGATAGAAGAATCAGATTCAGCTCCTGTGACTGAAAAACTTCTAGGGTAATGAGCTTCAATTTGCTGACATTGTACGGACAATGCGTTGTAGCAAGTGGATATGTGAATCAACGTCTGAGTTGGAGAAATATCTTGAGATTTGAATAAACATCCCGCCGGGTGGATATTTATTTGTTGAGTAGTTGATAACTTACTGGGGAAATAAACGCACCAGAAGTTTGATGTAATTTTCTGAGAACAACTCAGAGGAGTACATTGTTGCAGAAGTTATTGTCACTAGCATTTGCTGAGAAGATTCTTGTCTGAAAGAAGTCTTTGAAAATACCAAGAATGATATTGTAGTAATCCTTTCTGAAGGAGATTCACTTGGGGAGAGAAATAAGCTTCGCTGGGGAAACTTCGTAAGAAAACCGTGTGGAAAATCACTGGGGATTCCCGGTTGATAATTTGTTGACATTTGAGTCCATCTGAAAGAAACAACTGTTTCGCTGGGGAAGAAATCCCGATTGGAGAAACCATCAGTTGTTGAGATCCATACAAGTATATAACTTATGCTTGTAGAAAAGAGGATAATTTGTCGTCTGAGAACTAATCCTTCAATTTGATCCTTCCGAGGACATTTACAGTTTCAGTTAAAAAACCTGCAAAACAAATAGCCGAAGCTAATGCATGAATATGATATGCATGATATGATTTTTTTTCTAATGCAAATAGCGTATGATTTCCTAATACTGTTGAGAGGAGGAAGACATCACTGGGGAATCCAATTGAACGATCTTGCTGTCATAAGAGATCACTGGGGATGGTCAATCGGTTCTCTGGGGAGAGACTTCATTGGGGAGTTGACACTATTGTCGATTGTCCTTCACCTAAGCATTCACCTGGCACTGGGGAGACAGGCTAGATTGTCATTTGAGAACAGTCTTCTGCTCGTAATGGTGTACCTTTTTTTTTAAAAGAAACTCTATAAAGAAGAATCATTGATACAAGAGTTCGCTTGGGGAAACTCAATCACTCTGGAATGAATTCGATTTGAGAATTGTTATCGTTGTAGACCGATTATGGTCGAGCCCTCAAACTTGTGATCGGAAGAACTAAACTTGTCATTCAAAGTAGTCTTCAAATTATGATTCTGCTGAGAAGAATCACCAACCGATCTTGGAATAACCCGAGTCCTGGCTGAGGTTTATGAATGAATGTGCTATGTAGTATATGATATGAATGCATGAATGAATGAATGCATGAATATACTGGTTAATGCACTGGCTATCAAACTGAATCCTCGACACCGTTAGTCCGGAGGATAAAAGAACATAGCACAACAAGATGATTGACCAAGCTCCAAAGGTTGAATTGCCGCTGGAAGGGCTGCAATGCTAATTCTTGCAGAACGAAGAATAGCAAGCTTCTGAGTTGATTAGATGATGAGAGGCGTGCCCCATGCGTGGGAATGCAGCGGCATTGGATTTTGCACTTCAGAGATATATCGACTTCAGAATCTCAACCTGCCCCGGTCTGTTAGAGCTTCTAGAAATCTTTCCTGCAAAGGAGTGCCCCGGCATCCTGTATTCTGACGCAATACTTTACTGATCATCAGTATTCCAAAGGAACTGGATATTCTGATATGGGAATATCATGCCTTGATATGAGTCTTGGAGGTATTTCCGCATCTCAAAATAACTTCCTTAGATTTATCAAATCTTAGAGTGGCAGACTTCGCATAAATGGCCAACTTGCCCTAGGATGAATATTGGAGAGACTCCAACGTCTCAGAGTAATTGCTTCAGATGAATCTTTTCAGCAAGCTTGCTTTAGAATGAGTCTTGGAGAGACTTCTACATCTCAAATATTTTCCTCAGATCGACTGCATCTGAATAAGGAGCTATGCGAGCATCGGGAAGACCTGCCCCAGGACGAGCTTTTAGAGAGACTTCTACATCTCGGAGTAATTGCTTCAGACTGATTGATTCTTGAACGAACACTTGCTCCAATTAAGAGAGCTTTATTGTCACGAGGTAATTGCTTCATATCAACAATATGTGAGCGACTAACTTGGTGGAACAAGATCTTTTGAAGGCTTCCACGTGTCGAAGTAATTATGTCCCAATGTAAACAGCCTTAGAGAGACTCCCATGTCTCGAGGTGATTGCTCCAAGTTGACTGAAACATGGAACGATAGTTGTCCCAGGCTAACTGCTCTTTTGAGAAGGACTAACTCAATTGATGATTGCTTTTTAAGGATTTGCCCCGGATTGGCAAAAATTCGAGGAGCTGAATTTCGATTTGATTGCCCCCAAATTAACATAATCTTGAGAAGACAACCTGTGGTATGCTCAAAGGAGTCCTTAGACGTCCTGCCCCTTGCTACAAATAACTGCTAACTCAGCAGAATAATCAAGTTTCTCTTCTTTGGACAAAGTTAAACTCTTCACGATGTTCATTATGAGAACTTATTCAATGTCAAACAATTGTTTTACATGTAGGAGAATGTTTATTGTGACAATTATAATGCAACATTTATGCCTTGAAGTTTTGTATGAAAACATTATGATTTTTTGTAAGTGAAACACTTTTGGAGTGCAACATTGAAAATTTTCTTTTGAAAGATAAGACGAGCATATGATACCAACACGTATGCTTAACACACATGAGTCGTAAACGCGATCTCTTCGTTGTACGCTTTTGAATTAACCCATGCTTCAATTAGGACTTTTAAGGGTTGTAAGCTCGTTCACGGTTTTACAAAAAGGATTTTAGGCTCAAAATATTTGGTGCCCGCCCATTCTCCATGATGTTCTTCAGTCCTGAGTTCAACTATCCTGATACGAGCACTCATCTCTCAAAAGGCGTTATGATGGTTGAGGAACCAATATGAGGTTTCTTGGACACGACAGTCACTCACATGTTGTCTTTGGTGTTTAAACCACACGACTTGTTCTTTGCTCAAGATTTTTTTGTAATCCTTTTTTACTGCCTTCCGAAATTTTTCTTTCCCTGACTTTTGCCTAAGCGACTTATTACTAAGTTTTGACTTAGCGGGCTTTTTTGTCTCTTTTTTTTTATTCATTTTTTGAACAAGTTGGGGATGTTTACACAATCAATGATTTGTTAAAGTGATGGTGACTGTCTGAGTCCTTAGGTCGATGAAGGGTAACCGTTGTAGTGTCGTCATCTGTTGACCTTTCTGATGTGCGAGAGATACCCAACATGGTATCATTCTCCTTTGATGCACACTATTGATAGATGGAGGTCGACTACTGTGGTTTTGACCTTTCTAAACCTTTTGAAGGATAGCCATTGTTGTATCCTTTGGCTTACTCTCTTGATGAGTTTTAAACGCTCGATCAGATTAATTCAACACTACCCGCCCACAGGGTTGAAAAAATGAGGGTTTTTCTAAACAGAAAAGAAACTCCTACTTCAAGGCTCGAAGGGGGTTAACGAGGGTCTATCTCCCTTATAACTCCGGTGTTTGGGGATTTGAAACAAGGCCTGTACATCATCAGCAAGGTTTTTACTCAAGCATACGACTAGAGACCTGGCGTTTTTTCAATTATCGTCATCCTCCCTCCGATCTTTGCCTAGGCGACAGATTCGGTAACGTTGGTATCAAAATGCTCGCAAATCATTTAAAGAGTGATAACGAATGGATTACTTCAAGACAAACATACTCATTGCATTAAAGTTAAAACAAACAAGTTTCTACATGCAAACAAAGTTTAAACAATTAAACAAGATACACATGAAAATGCAGTAAAGAAATAAAAGATTGTCATTGTTGAGGAGACTTGATCTCGGTCTTGACTTGTTGATTCAGATGAACTTCAGTGGGTTTGACGTTCACTTGAGTACGGGGTTTCCATTCACAAACAGATTCCCTCCTTGAATAGTCAAGTACTTCTGGTCAATCAATTGTTGAACTTTGGCTTTGTAAGGATTGCAATCCTCTGTTGAGTGTCCTACCGTACCAGCATGGTATCCACATCGCGCGTTATGATCATAACCAAGCGGGAATAAATTTGGTGGGTTAAGAAATTTGGGAACCACCAATGAATTTTGAACCAGATATGGCAGAAGCTGACTGTATGTCACTGGAATTGGATCGAGAGGAGCATTCCTTCTTCCCAAATTATTTCGAGGCGCAGTTTGATTTTGAGAGTTCTGACTCTGAAGTTGAGGAAGATCAGTCAAAAGTTGTTGATGCAAAGATTTGAAAGATGGTAATGGAGGATAATGAGTTGGTGTTGCAACCGACTTCCCTTTGCTAGAACTTGAGATATCTTTGCTGAAGGTTACCACCTTTTCTGAAGTGAGCATCTGGTCTACTTCATCACTACTCTTCAAAGTCTCAACTCCCTTTTGGCAAGCAATCGTCCCAATGAGTTTTGGAAGTTCCTCAACATTTCTATGATCAGAACTTGCAAGCAAAATGTCTAAGCTCGATCCATTCTGTTTGAAAAACAGAATCTTATCATCAATTAGCTCTTGAACTGTGCATTTGAAGGCCGAACAATTTTCAGTTTCATGTCCTACAGAGTTAGCATGAAAAGCACATTTAGCTTTCTCATCAAACCAAGCTTTAGCAACCCCTGGTACTGGCTTCAACTCCCTTGGTATCACAACACCGCTCTGAATCAAGTAAGGCAATAGTTGAGAATATGATATCGGGATTGGCTGAATATCCTGTTGAGCATATCGACGATAATGTTGATTAATACGCTGATTTGGATCCTTCTTCTTCGACCGGGGAGTGAGCAATTGATGTTGTCGAGGAATCTTCAAAGGTGAAGGCCGAGGATGATACTCAGTAGGATGATTTCGAACTGGAGAGTTTGCCACGTGCGGATGTCCTTGATCGATGATGAGAGCACAAACAAACTTGCGGAGATTGGCGTGGTGTTGCACTCTCTTTTCAACACAACTTGCAAGAGATCCAAGACCAGACTCATCTGACTCTTCAAGTGCTTAACTTCTTCCTTCAACATTTCCTGACCATGCCGAAGCTCGTCTATAGTCCTTTGAGACATCCTTGGAGTTCTGAACGTGCGTCGAGTAGACAAGTTTGATCTTTCTGGACAGAAGAGATGAAATGAGCTTTTCTGGTGAAAATGAAATGCATGATAATGCATTAAAGAATGCAAATGTAATATAATGGTAACGCATGTCAGAATGCGATGTAATGTAATAGTAACGCATGTAAGAATGCGATGTAATGGTAATGCATGTAAGAATGTCATATGATGGTGATGCATGTAAGAACGCAATGATGGTGATGCATGTAAGAATGCCGTATGATATAATGGTAACGCATGTCAGAATGCGATGTAATGTAATAGTAACGCATGTAAGAATGCGATACAATGGTAATGCATGTAAGAATGCAATGTGATGCGATACATATTGATGTTGTGCGCAAAATCACATGTAAAGTTAAACAGACAAGGGTTTAAAAGGACGGTCAGACATGGCTTCGACGTCTACCCAACAATTCCCCAAACAAGGTTGGTTCTTAGGGTTTTTGATACAACAAACACAAATTCTCGCGCATCGCAAAAGATACTTGCAACGCTACAATAATTTGGTTTGAGGGAGAGTTACGTATTAACCGAATAGACAAAGCAGGTCTAACGATCTAACAAACGTAACCCTCAATACCGGGATCTGAACGGGGTGCTCAAAATCATTGATCCCAACTTGGGTGTACCATTTTCACCGCAAATAAATTTGTGATTAGATGATATATCCAAGAACGTCTCATTTGAGCATTCTTAAAGCCTACAGGTTAGGTTTTCCTTAAAGGTCAAAACTAGGGGAAAAATCCCTTCTAACAACACTATCGTCAATGCAAAAATAACTTGCAATCGACGATAATGTCTTCGAAAGAACCTCCCCTAGGTGTGGTCTTCGCACCAACTTACAAGACATTTCCGTCTAGCAAATCAATACTACGCAACCACTCTAATTTATGTGTTCTATAGCCTTGGTAGTGGGCTTTTCCTATAGTCCCATCCATCATTCCCAAACAACAATAATATATCAATAAGATGATAATTAAAGCGATAAGAAATAAATGACTAATTAAACACACAAATAGAGTGATAAAAAGAAAGCGAAAATGAACACACATACGAAGAACCAAACTAGGGTTGACACGCTTAGTCAATCTGTCCCCAGTGAAGTCGCCAACTGAAGCAACTCGATTTTCAAAAATCTTTTAATTCTCGAAAACTAGTGAAATCGCCACCTAATTTTATTTATTCCAAAAAGGAAAGGGAAAATATAGATAAAACCCCAAACAAACGGATAAGACGGTCTACGACCAAAAATTGGAATCGGGAGTCGGTTATGTAAGGGGAAGGTGTTAGCACCCCTTACATCCATCGTACTCGATGGGACCCGTTTAGTTCTACGTGTGTGTGTATATTCACTAATCTCTAAGTTATAAAAGAAAAGAAATTTGATTATTATTATTTTGAGTTTGGCACGGTTTCAGAACCGTGTGCCTACATATTCCCTTGTGCAATGGGAAAGTCAAAACTCTGTAGTTCCTCTTAAAAAGGTTTTAATTGGTTGCATTGATTTTATCTGAAAAATCGTGCGTTTAGACGTTTCAAATGCTTTGAACTAGGACTTGTTTTGTTTGTTTGAAAAGCTTAAGTCCTCGTTCGTATTTGAAACGACTATTGCACCCTCTTTATCTGAAAAGAGTTTTAATGATCGCATATGAGCGATAAAAAAGAGTTTGAATGAGTTATAGTTGTTTTTTATGTGGGAGACGAGTATTGGACCATAAGCGTTCAACGGCTAACGCCCCAATTACTCGGATGAGTGGACAGAAACATCCGAATCATCTTTTTCTACCCAAAAGTTTTATTAAGAAAAGTGAGGTGAAACATGGTTCACGTTTAATTAAATTCAATTGAAGACACCAAGCATACGGTCGAGGGTCGATACTGGACTGACTACCATATGCTTGGGAGGAGGGAGAGATAGAAATTTATTTGAGAAATTATTTGAAAAGAGAACCGACGTTGAATCGGGGTTTAGAATTTTAATTGCGAAAGTGTTCTGACACGCGTGCTGAGATGGAATGGAAGCGGGTTATGATTAACCAAGTATGTGGACTTGATTAACCTCGTGAGGATAGGTGCTCCTATCCCCAACCATGAGACCCTGGTGCATGGTGATTGGTATGTAGACCAATATTGTTTCGGCTTATGATCGATTAAAGCAACAAGGGCTTTAACCAATCTTGTGAGGATGACCATGCCCATCCCCAACTATGAGACCCTTTAAGAAATCGGCGTATGAACCAATCAGGATGAAATCGAATTGATTTTTGATTTCCGTTGTGTGCAAAGTGTACATTGGTGAATAAATACTGAATGAGTAAATAAACAAACAAAATACCATACAATACAATCGAAAATTTAAATAATTATTGGAGACGATCTTTTCTGTTTGATGAAAAATCGGCTAATAGTTTAATCGATAAGTCATCAAACAAAATCTATCAGATCCAACAATTATTTATTACATCGCAACAAGAATATTATTTGCACAAAATAAATTAATTAAAATAGAATAAGTTCAGAAATAGCCTGGATTGCAGTGATTCTGGACGATGTGGAAAGAAAACCATCTGAACTTTTGACCGGTCCGAAATACCTCCACATGTGCTAGTAAACTGGGTGCGACAAATATTGTCCCAAAATACTCCGACGGTCCAAAACGGCAATATTACACCACATATACATTTTTTGTTCAATACTACATTTTTGTTTTAAAAAAGAATTTATTTTAAAAAATGTAAATAAAATAAAACAAACAATTTTTTTTATAAAACAAGGTGGTGACACTTGTCACCACCAGATTTAATATAAAATTAAGAGAAAAAAGAATTAAAATAATTTGTTTTGTATATTTTTATTTTAGGAAAAAAGAAATTAAAACAAAAAAACAATTTTCTTCCAATGGGACAAAACACAGAGAAAACAATTCCTCACTCTCATCCCTCTCTCGCGCGTATACCCGTTCTGGGTTTCTCTCTTTCTCACCACAAAACCCTCATCGGTTTCTCTCTTCTCTCACCGTCCTCGCCGCGCCGATCGTTCCGTCTCCCTCTCTCACGGCCGCGATTTCGATCTTCTCTCTCTTCTTCACGATCGTATTGCATGTTTGATCTTTGAATGTTTGATTTCTGATTTTTTGACAGATTGTTTACCGGTTTGGAGTTTGATGGGTTTGGAAACCCTAGAGCAATGATGAGTTGGTTGAGCTTCAATGGATCCGGGTGAGATCGTTCAACTTTTTCTCTTCTTCTTTCTCTCGTAACAAAGTTTCAAAACAAAACTCAAGGGCTAGTTTTAGGAAAATGATGATGAACGTTAGTGTTTGATGTTGTTATCGATTTTGCTATCATGTTTGACTTATGGTGTTGGTTTATGGTGTTTTGGGTTTTTTTCGAGATGGGTGTCCGGTTTGGTTTTGTATCCTTAAACAAATCTGGTTTTATTTTTGAAGACATCGTATCTTGTGTTTTTGAATGGTATTTTTGCTTTTTAATGAGGACAGATGCTTTCCTTTGGTTACCCCTCGTTTTTCTCTCTTGTACCTTGTTGTGTTTAAAACTGATGGAAACAGATGCTATATCTCTTTTGCTTTTTCTGGTCCCAATGAATCATGATAGAACAGATACCACTTCCTCTCTTAGCTTTCAAAAATTGCTATGGCAGATTGTTTTTGCTTCTGGGTTCCCACAATGATACTTATTTTCTGTTTTTTCTCTCCTCAAAACTGACGCTTCAGACACTATGCTTCTGGTCTGGGCTTTTGCTCAGGAACTCTCATTTTTCTGTTTTCACTTCTTTTCACCTTTGGGTGAAAACATGCTTAGAAAACACTCCTTTCCTCTTCTATGATACTGCTGTTGTGTTACTTGTAGAGATTGTTTTACTTCTTCTGCTACTGCTGATGTATGTTGATAACTACACCATTTGTCTTTCTTGTTGCCTGTTGGGAAAAAAAAGATTTCTTGAACTTGATGGGAATTAAAACTGTTGGAAAAAAGATGATTTCTTGAACTGTTGGATTCTTGAATTGGGAATTAAAGGTCTGTTGGAAAAAGATGATTTCTTGATTTCCATTTTATACCTCCTTTGTGAACCAACAACGAAAGTTGTTGTGATTTACAATGGAGGTAAGTAACGCCGATGAAGGAACTTGGTTCCGAGGCTTTGTCATCTGAAACAATTAACCTTCGATTCGATTCCTAAAATTATCCCTAATGATGAGTTAAAAGAAAAAAAAGAATCTCTTGATAATTTTCTTGCATCTGCTTATGCTTATGTTTATGTTTGCTAAGAATTTCTTTTCTGTTTCATGTAACATGTGGAGGATGGATCAAAGATGGAAAGTTTGAAGATCAAAATGATTGTTGGCACAAAGAGGGTGACTATTTGAAGATGCCGTTATGATGTGGGTTTTTAGGATTTAGGACTTTGTAGAATTTGTAAACTAAAAGCTCCTTGTAACAAACTTGTAATGTAGAACTTAAATGAGTTTTGAAATTCAAATTTCTTGATGTTGATACAATAATCTTGAACTTGAATTTATGATCTCTTGGGCATTTGAGCGATTATAGAGGTCTTAATAACAAAAAGACCAATAGTTGTCTTGTATTGTTCCTACATTGAATTCAAAAAATCCTTTGAACTCATCTTGTATTGTTCCTTAAATTGAATTCAAAAAAAATCCTTTGAACTCAAACTTGTATTGTTCCTACATTGAATTCAAAAAAATCCTTTGAACTCATCTTGTAACCACCTGCTAATCCAAAGATATAACGGTCTTTTAAATTGGCTAAAAATATTTGAATTTCCTCTTAGGTTTGGAAAAGTTATAAATTCTTGCCATTTGACATTCGGATGTAAAATAACTCTTCATCCGAATTAACCAACACCCTTTAGCTTTCCAAACTTCTTGAATTCAAAGCGAAAACAAGTATACGCTGCACTTTGGTTAACACATTTACACAAACAATGAGCCTCAAATTAAACCAAGATTTCTTTTTACCGACGGACCACAAAAGAATGTCATCTTGACAAAGACCTCGAATAACTTATAGCGCAAGTAACGAACAATTCGTAAGTCGTTTTAATACAAGAAACCCATAAAGCCAGGACATCTTTCCACATTATCAAAAAAATGAAGAGCATACTTTAATTCACAATTTCCACAAGACGACCTATCCTTCGGGATCAATCCAGATAATCTAATCAAATGAATCAATTCTTGTATTAAACGTCAAAGGCCCAAACAGACCGTGATTTAACAATCGAAGAGGTATATTGGAAGCATTTTATGAACAAAGAAATTCTCAATAAGATAAAGGGCGTGAACCCTTATTTCGAAAATATGGGTAGGGAAATTTGGACAGTTGCCCCTATTCAATCATCTTAAACCTGGTAAGTGAGAAAGATTGACAGCTTTCGAACATTCGAGGTGGAAGAGGATTGAATACCAGAGAACCCCAAAAATTTGCCCTACGCGGGAGACCAAAGCCACAAAAGAAAGTGGATAACATATCTTGACTATGGAGCCAAGAAAAACACTTGAAGAGAAAACTTTCTAAGCATTAACGGAATTCTTTAACACAACAGTATCCAATGCGAAATAATTAGGAGATTTCAACAACACTGGGGGTAACCGTGTAACCGAAATGACTTTGTTAACAATGTTAATGAAAATGCTATGAGAAGAGAAACGAACTTCTCAAGCGAAAAGAAAAACAATATATTAAGAATTTGACATGATTGGGAACTTAACAAAGAGTTCTCTGATAATTAAGGAATACCTGAAGACCTTAAACAAAATTGAAAAATGACACGATTGAGAACTTAACAAAGAGTTCCCTGATAACTGAGGAATACCTGGAGACCTTAACCAAAATTGAAAAATTGACATGACTGAGAACTTAACAAAGAGTTCTCTGATAATTAAGGAATACCTGGAGACCTTAAACAAAATTGAAAAATTGACATGACTGAGAACTTAACAAAGAGTTCTCTGAACTAAGGAATACCTGGAGACCTTAAACAAAATTGAAAAAATGACATGATTGAGAACTTAACAAAGAGTTCTCTGATTGACATGATTGAGAACTTAATAAAGAGTTCCCTGATTGACATGATTGAGAACTTAACAAAGAGTTCCCTGATAACTAAGGAATACCTGGAGACCTTAAACAAAATTGAAAAAATGACATGATCGAGGAACTAAGGAATACCGAGACCTTAAACAAAATTGAAAATTGACATGATGAGAACTTAACAAAGAGTTCTCGAACTAAGGAATACCGAGACCTTAAACAAAATTGAAAAAATGACATGATTGAGAACTTAACAAAGAGTTCTCTGATTGACATGATTGAGAACTTAACAAAGAGTTCCCTTATTGACATGATTGAGAACTTAACAAAGAGTTCCCTGATAACTAAGGAATACCTGGAGACCTTAAACAAAATTGAAAAAATGACATGACTGAGGAACTAAGGAATACCTGGAGACCTTAAACAAAATTGAAAAATGACACGACTGAGAACTTAACAAAGAGTTCTCTGAACTAAGGAATACCTGGAGACCTTAAACAAAATTGAAAAAATGACATGACCGAGAACTTAACAAAGAGTTCTCTGAACTAAGGAATACTTGGAGACCTTAAACAAAATTGAAAAAATGACATGATTGAGAACTTAACAAAGAGTTCTCTGATTGACATGATTGAGAACTTAACAAAGAGTTCCCTGATTGACATGATTGAGAACTTAACAAAGAGTTCCCTGATTGACATGATTGAGAACTTAACAAAGAGTTCTCTGATTGACATGATTGAGAACTTAACAAAGAGTTCCCTGATTACACGGTTGAGAACTTAACAAAGAGTTCCCTAATTGTTGATTGAGAACTTAACAAAGAGTTCCCTGATAATTAAGGAATACCTGGAGACCTTAAACAAAATTGAAAAAATGACATGACCGAGAACTTAACAAAGAGTTCTCTGAACTAAGGAATACCTGGAGACCTTAAACAAAATTGAAAAAATGACATGATTGAGAACTTAACAAAGAGTTCTCTGATTGACATGATTGAGAACTTAACAAAGAGTTCCCTGATTGACATGATTGAGAACTTAACAAAGAGTTCCCTTATTGACATGATTGAGAACTTAACAAAGAGTTCTCTGATTGACATGATTGAGAACTTAACAAAGAGTTCCCTAATTACACGGTTGAGAACTTAACAAAGAGTTCCCTGATTGTTGATTGAGAACTTAACAAAGAGTTCCCTGATAATTAAGGAATACCTGGAGACCTTAACAAAGATATATGGCTAGAACAATATCGGAATTGTTGGTGCACGAAGGTGCAAGGAGCCATGGCATGCTGAATGTCTTTGACCGTGTAACCTCTGAGTTACCCGCAGAACAAAATCAGTAGCGCACCCGAGAGTACAATTCTCTGGGGATAAACAAAACAATATCCAGCACACCTGCGTGATATAGATGTTTATGAAGTCGGTAAATCTTGTTTCCGACATTTCTGCTGATGAGAGATCCTACTGAACATGTACGGACATGTTGAACAACTTCTAAGTTGAGAAGATCTTCAATTTGTATGCAGATAGCTTTACCGGTGATAGAAGAATCAGATTCAGCTCCTGTGACTGAAAAACTTCTAGGGTAATGAGCTTCAATTTGCTAACATTGTACGGACAATGCGTTGTAGCAAGTGGATATGTGAATCAACGTCTGAGTTGGAGAAATATCTTGAGATTTGAATAAACATCCCGCCGGGTGGATATTTATTTGTTGAGTAGTTGATAACTTACTGGGGAAATAAACGCACCAGAAGTTTGATGTAATTTTCTGAGAACAACTCAGAGGAGTACATTGTTGCAGAAGTTATTGTCACTAGCATTTGCTGAGAAGATTCTTGTCTGAAATAAGTCTTTGAAAATACCAAGAATGATATTGTAGTAATCCTTTCTAAAGGAGATTCACTTGGGGAGAGAAATAAGCTTCGCTGGGAAAACTTCGTAAGAAAATCGTGTGGAAAATCACTGGGGATTCCCGGTTGATAATTTGCTGACATTTGAGTCCATCCGAAGAAACAATCTTTACTGGGAAGAAATCCCGATTGGAGAAACCATCAGTTGTTGAGATCCATACAAGTATATAACTTATGCTTGTAGAAAAGAGGATAATTTGTCGTCTGAGAACTAATCCTTCAATTTGATCCTTCCGAGGACATTTACAGTTTCAGTTAAAAAACCTGCAAAACAAATAGCCGAAGCTAATGCATGAATATGATATGCATGATATGATTTTTTTCTAATGCAAATAGCGTATGATTTCCTAATACTGTTGAGAGGAGGAAGACATCACTGGGGAATCCAATTGAACGATCTTGCTGTCATAAGAGATCACTGGGGATGGTCAATCGGTTCTCTGGGGAGAGACTTCAATGGGGAGTTGACACTATTGTCGATTGTCCTTCACCTAAGCATTCACCTGGCACTAGGGAGACAGGCTAGATTGTCATTTGAGAACAGTCTTCTGCTCGTAATGGTGTACTTTTTTTTAAAAAGAAACTCTATAAAGAAGAATCATTGATACAAGAGTTCGCTTGGGGAAACCCAATCACTCTGGAATGAATTCGATTTGAGAATTGTCATCGTTGTAGACCGATTATGGTCGAGCCCTCAAACTTGTGATCGGAAGAACTAAACTTGTCATTCAAAGTAGTCTTCAAATTATGATTCTGCTGAGAAGAATCACCAACCGATCTTGGAATAACCCGAGTCCTGGCTGAGGTTTATGAATGAATGTGCTATGTAGTATATGATATGAATGCATGAATGAATGAATGCATGAATATACTGGTTAATGCACTGGCTATCAAACTGAATCCTCGACACCGTTAGTCCGGAGGATAAAAGAACATAGCACAACAAGATGATTGACCAAGCTCCAAAGGTTGAATTGCCGCTGGAAGGGCTGCAATGCTAATTCTTGCAGAACGAAGAATAGCAAGCTTCTGAGTTGATTAGATGATGAGAGGCGTGCCCCATGCGTGGGAATGCAGCGGCATTGGATTTTGCACTTCAGAGACATATCGACTTCAGAATCTCAACCTGCCCCGGTCTGTTAGAGCTTCTAGAAATCTTTCCTGCAAAGGAGTGCCCCGGCATCCTGTATTCTAACGCAATACTTTACTGATCATCAGTATTCCAAAGGAACTGGATATTCTGATATGGGAATATCATGCCTTGATAGGAGTCTTGGAGGTATTTCCGCATCTCAAAATAACTTCCTTAGATTTATCAAATCTTAGAGTGGCAGACTTCGCATAAATGGCCAACTTGCCCTAGGATGAATATTGGAGAGACTCCAACGTCTCAGAGTAATTGCTTCAGATGAATCTTTTCAGCAAGCTTGCTTTAGAATGAGTCTTGGAGAGACTTCTACATCTCAAATATTTTCCTCAGATCGACTGCATCTGAATAAGGAGCTATGCGAGCATCGGGAAGACCTGCCCCAGGACGAGCTTTTAGAGAGACTTCTACGTCTCGGAGTAATTGCTTCAGACTGATTGATTCTTGAACGAACACTTGCTCCAATTAAGAGAGCTTTATTGTCACGAGGTAATTGCTTCATATCAACAATATGTGAGCGACTAACTTGGTGGAACAAGATCTTTTGAAGGCTTCCACGTGTCGAAGTAATTATGTCCCAATGTAAACAGCCTTAGAGAGACTCCCATGTCTCGAGGTGATTGCTCCAAGTTGACTGAAACATGGAACGATAGTTGTCCCAGGCTAACTGCTCTTTTGAGAAGGACTAACTCAATTGATGATTGCTTTTTAAGGATTTGCCCCGGATTGGCAAAAATTCGAGGAGCTGAATTTCGATTTGATTGCCCCCAAATTAACAGAATCTTGAGAAGACAACCTGTGGTATGCTCAAAGGAGTCCTTAGACGTCCTGCCCCTTGCTACAAATAACTGCTAACTCAGCAGAATAATCAAGATTCTCTTCTTTGGACAAAGTTAAACTCTTCACTGATGTTCATTATGAGAACTTATTCAATGTCAAACAATTGTTTTACATGTAGGAGAATGTTTATTGTGACAATTATAATGCAACATTTATGCGTCTTGAAGTTTTGTATGAAAAACATTATGATTTTTTTGTAAGTGAAACACTTTTTGGAGTGCAACATTGAAAATTTTCTTTTTGAAAGATAAGACGAGCATATGATACCAACACAGATGCTTAACACACACTGTAGGAGTCAGGTAAACGCGATCTCTTCGTTGTACGCTTTTGAATTAACCCATGCTTCAATTAGGACTTTTAAGGGTTGTAACGTGGCCTGGTTCACGGTTTTTACAAAAAGGATTTTTAGGCTCAAAATATTTGGTGCCCGCCCATTCTCCATGATGTTCTTCAGTCCTGAGTTCAACTATCCTGATACGAGCACTCATCTCTCAAAAGGCGTTATGATGGTTGAGGAACCGATATGAGGTTTCTTGGACACGACAGTCACTCACATGTTATCTTTGGTGTTTAAACCACACGACTTGTTCTTTGCTCAAGATTTTTTTGTAATCCTTTTTTACTGCCTTCCGAAATTTTTCTTTCCCTGACTTTTGCCTAAGCGACTTATTACTAAGTTTTGACTTAGCGGGCTTTTTTGTCTCTTTTTTTTTATTCATTTTTTGAACAAGTTGGGGATGTTTACACAATCAATGATTTGTTAAAGTGATGGTGACTGTCTGAGTCCTTAGGTCGATGAAGGGTAAGTTGTAGTGTCGTCATCTGTTGACCTTTCTGATGTGCGAGAGATACCCAACATGGTATCATTCTCCTTTGATGCACACTATTGATAGATGGAGGTCGACTACTGTGGTTTTGACCTTTCTAAACCTTTTGAAGGATAGCCATTGTTGTATCCTTTGGCTTACTCTCTTGATGAGTTTTAAACGCCGATCGATTAATCGAACACTACCACCACGTGGTTGAAAAATGAGGTTTTTCTAAACAGAAAAGAAACTCCTACTTCAAGGCTCGAAGGGGGTTAACGAGGGTCTATCTCCCTTATAACTCCGGTGTTTGGGGATTTGAAACAAGGCCTGTACATCATCGGCAAGGTTTTTACTCAAGCATACGACTAGAGACCTGGCGTTTTTTCAATTATCGTCATCCTCCCTCCGATCTTTGCCTAGGCGATAGATTCGTTGGTATCAAAATGCTCGCAAATCATTTAAAGAGTGATAACGAATGGATTACTTCAAGACAAACATACTCATTGCATTAAAGTTAAAACAAACAAGTTTCTACATGCAAACAAAGTTTAAACAATTAAACAAGATACACATGAAAATGCAGTAAAGAAATAAAAGATTGTCATTGTTGAGGAGACTTGATCTCGGTCTTGACTTGTTGATTCAGATGAACTTCAGTGGGTTTGACGCTCACTTGAGTACGGGTTTCCATTCACAAATGATTCCCTCCTTGAATAGTCAAGTACTTCCGTCAATCAATTGTTGAACTTTGGCTTTGTAAGGATTGCAATCCTCTTGAGTGTCCTACCGCATCAAAGATGGTATCCACATCGCGCTATGATCATAACCAAGCGGGAATAAATTTGGTGGGTTAAGAAATTTGGGAACCACCAATGAATTTTGAACCGATATGGCGTGTCGATCAGATGTCATGGAATTGGATCGAGAGGAGCATTCCTTCTTCCCAAATTATTTCGAGCAGTTTGATTTTGAGAGTTCGACCAAGTTGAGGAAGATCACCAAAAGTTGTTGATGCAAAGATTTGAAAGATGGTAATGGAGGATAATGAGTTGGTGTTGCAACCGACTTCCCTTTGCTAGAACTTGAGATATCTTTGCTGAAGGTTACCACTTTTTCTGAAGTGAGCATCTGGTCTACTTCATCACTACTCTTCAAAGTCTCAACTCCCTTTTGGCAAGCAATCGTCCCAATGAGTTTTGGAAGTTCCTCAACATTTCTATGATCAGAACTTGCAAGCAAAATGTCTAAGCTCGATCCATTCTGTTTGAAAAACAGAATCTTATCATCAATTAGCTCTTGAACTGTGCATTTGAAGGCCGAACAATTTTCAGTTTCATGTCCTACAGAGTTAGCATGAAAAGCACATTTAGCTTTCTCATCAAACCAAGCTTTAGCAACCCCTGGTACTGGCTTCAACTCCCTTGGTATCACAACACCGCTCTGAATCAAGTAAGGCAATAGTTGAGAATATGATATCGGGATTGGCTGAATATCCGCTGAGCATATCGACGATAATGTTGATTAATACCGATTTGGATCCTTCTTCGACCGGGAGTGAGCAATTGATGTTGTCGAGGAATCTTCAAAGGTGAAGGCCGAGGATGATACTCGAGGATGATTTCGAATCGAGAGTTTGCCACGTGCGGATGTCCTTGACTCATGGAGACATCGATGATAGAGAAACAAACTTGGAGATTGGCGTGGTGTTGCACTCTTTTCAACACAACTTGCAAGAGATCCAAGACCGACTCATCCGACTCTTCAAGTGCTTAACTTCTTCCTTCAACATTTCCTGACCATGCCGAAGCTCGTCTATAGTCCTTTGAGACATCCTTGGAGTTCTGAACGTGCGTCGAGTAGACAAGTTTGATCTTTCTGGACAGAAGAGATGAAATGAGCTTTTCTGGTGAAAATGAAATGCATGATAATGCATTAAAGAATGCAAATGTAATATAATGGTAACGCATGTCGAATGCGATGTAATAGTAACGCATGTAAGAATGCGATGTAATGGTAATGCATGTAAGAATGTCATATGATGGTGATGCATGTAAGAACGTAATGATGGTGATGCATGTAAGAATGTCGTATGATATAATGGTAACGCATGTCAGAATGCGATGTAATGTAATAGTAACGCATGTAAGAATGCGATACAATGGTAATGCATGTAAGAATGCAATGTGATGCGATACATATTGATGTTGTGCGCAAAATCACATGTAAAGTTAAACAGACAAGGGTTTAAAAGGACGGTCAGACATGGCTTCGACGTCTACCCAACAATTCCCCAAACAAGGTTGGTTCTTAGGGTTTTTGATACAGCAAACACAAATTCTCGCGCATCGCAAAAGATACTTGCAACGCTACAATAATTTGGTTTGAGGGAGAGTTATGTATTAACCGAATAGAAAAAGCAGGTCTAACGATCTAACAAACGTAACCCTCAATACCAGGATCTGAACGGGGTGCTCAAAATCATTGATCCCAACTTGGGTGTACCATTTTCACCGCAAATAAATTTGTGATTAGATGATATATCCAAGAACATCTCATTTGAGCATTCTTAAAGCCTACAGGTTAGGTTTTCCTTAAAGGTCAAAACTAGGGGAAAAATCCCTTCTAACAACACTATCGTCAATGCAAAAATAACTTGCAATCGACGATAATGTCTTCGAAAGAACCTCCCCTAGGTGTGGTCTTCGCACCAACTTACAAGACATTTCCGTCTAGCAAATTAATACTACGCAACCACTCTAATTTATGTGTTCTATAGCCTTGGTAGTGGGCTTTTCCTATAGTCTCATCCATCATTCCCAAACAACAATAATATATCAATAAGATGATAATTAAAGCGATAAGAAATAAATGACTAATTAAACACACAAATAGAGTGATAAAAAGAAAGCGAAAATGAACACACATACGAAGAACCAAACTAGGGTTGACACGCTTAGTCAATCTGTCCCCAGTGAAGTCGCCAACTGAAGCAACTCGATTTTCAAAAATCTTTTAATTCTCGAAAACTAGTGAAATCGCCACCTAATTTTATTTATTCCAAAAAGGAAAGGGAAAATATAGATAAAACCCCAAACAAACGGATAAGACGGTCTATGACCAAAAATTGGAATCGGGAGTCGGTTATGTAAGGGGAAGGTGTTAGCACCCCTTACATTCATCGTACTCGATGGGACCCGTTTAGTTCTACGTGTGTGTGTATATTCGCTAATCTCTAAGTTATAAAAGAAAAGAAATTTGATTATTATTATTTTGAGTTTGCACGGTTTCGAACCGTGTGCCTACATATTCCCTTGTGCAATGGGAAAGTCAAAACTCTGTAGTTCCTCTTAAAAAGGTTTTAATTGGTTGCATTGATTTTATCTGAAAAATCGTGCGTTTAGACGTTTCAAATGCTTTGAACTAGGACTTGTTTTGTTTGTTTGAAAAGCTTAAGTCCTCGTTCGTATTTGAAACGACTATTGCACCCTCTTTATCTGAAAAGAGTTTTAATGATCGCATATGAGCGATAAAAAAAGAGTTTGAATGAGTTATAGTTGTTTTTTATGTGGGAGACGAGTATTGGACCATAAGCGTTCAACGGCTAACGCCCCAATTACTCGGATGAGTGGACAGAAACATCCGAATCATCTTTTTCTACCCAAAAGTTTTATTAAGAAAAGTGAGGTGAAACATGGTTCACGTTTAATTAAATTCAATTGAAGACACCAAGCATACGGTCGAGGGTCGATACTGGACTGACTACCATATGCTTGGGAGGAGGGAGAGATAGAAATTTATTTGAGAAATTATTTGAAAAGAGAACCGACGTTGAATCGGGGTTTAGAATTTTAATTGCGAAAGTGTTCTGACACGCGTGCTGAGATGGAATGGAAGCGGGTTATGATTAACCAAGTATGTGGACTTGATTAACCTCGTGAGGATAGGTGCTCCTATCCCCAACCATGAGACCCTGGTGCATGGTGATTGGTATGTAGACCAATATTGTTTCGGCTTATGATCGATTAAAGCAACAAGGGCTTTAACCAATCTTGTGAGGATGACCATGCCCATCCCCAACTATGAGACCCTTTAAGAAATCGGCGTATGAACCAATCAGGATGAAATCGAATTGATTTTTGATTTCCGTTGTGTGCAAAGTGTACATTGGTGAATAAATACTGAATGAGTAAATAAACAGACAAAATACCATACAATACAATCGAAAATTTAAATAATTATTGGAGACGATCTTTTCTGTTTGATGAAAAATCGGCTAATAGTTTAATCGATAAGTCATCAAACAAAATCTATCAGATCCAACAATTATTTATTACATCGCAACAAGAATATTATTTGCACAAAATAAATTAATTAAAATAGAATAAGTTCAGAAATAGCCCGGATTGCAGTGATTCTGGACGATGTGGAAAGAAAACCATCTGAACTTTTGACCGGTCCGAAATACCTCCACATGTGCTAGTAAACTGGGTGCGACAAATCTTGTCCCAAAATGCTCTGACGGTCCAAAACGGCAATATTACACCACATATACATTTTTTGTTCAATACTACATTTTTGTTTTAAAAAAGAATTTATTTTAAAAAATGTAAATAAAATAAAACAAACAATTTTTTTTATAAAACAAGGTGGTGACACTTGTCACCACCAGATTTAATATAAAATTAAGAGAAAAAAGAATTAAAATAATTTGTTTTGTATATTTTTATTTTAGGAAAAAAGAAATTAAAACAAAAAAACAATTTTCTTCCAATGGGACAAAACACAAGAGAAAACAATTCCTCACTCTCATCCCTCTCTCGCGCGTATACCCGTTCTGGGTTTCTCTCTTTCTCACCACAAAACCCTCATCGGTTTCTCTCTTCTCTCACCGTCCTCGCCGCGCCGATCGTTCCGTCTCCCTCTCTCACGGCCGCGATTTCGCGATCTGTCTTCTCTCTTCTCTTCGCCGATCGTATTGCATGTTTGATCTTTGAATGTTTGATTTCTGATTTTTTGACAGATTGTTTACCGGTTTGGAGTTTGATGGGTTTGGAAACCCTAGAGCAATGATGAGTTGGTTGAGCTTCAATGGATCCGGGTGAGATCGTTCAACTTTTTCTCTTCTTCTTTCTCTGTCAGAACAAAGTTTCTGAAAACAAAACTCTGAAGGGCTAGTTTTAGGAAAATGATGATGAACTGTTAGTGTTTGATGTTGTTATCGATTTTGCTATCATGTTTGACTTATGGTGTTGGTTTATGGTGTTTGGCTGGTTTTTTTTCGAGATGGGTGTCTGGGTTTGGTTTTTGTATCCTTAAACAAATGCTGGTTTTATTTTTGAACAGATACTGTATCTTGTGTTTTTGAATGGTATTTTTGCTTTTTAATGAGGACAGATGCTTTCCTTTGGTTACCCCTCATTTTTCTCTCTTGTACCTTGTTGTGTTTAAAACTGATGGAAACAGATGCTATATCTCTTTTGCTTTTTCTGGTCCCAATGAATCATGATAGAACAGATACCACTTCCTCTCTTAGCTTTCAAAAATTGCTATGGCAGATTGTTTTTGCTTCTGGGTTCCCACAATGATACTTATTTTCTGTTTTTTCTCTCCTCAAACCGACGCCTGGACACTATGCTTCAGTGCAGGCTTTTGCTCAGGAACTCTCATTTTTCTGTTTTCACTTCTTTTCACCTTTGGGTGAAAACATGCTTAGAAAACACTTCTTTCCTCTTCTATGATACTGCTGCTGTGTTACTTGTAGAGATTGTTTTACTTCTTCTGCTACTGCTGATGTATGCTGATAACTACACCATTTGTCTTTCTTGTTGCCTGTTGAGAAGAAAAAAAAGATTTCTTGAACTGTTGGATCCTTGAACTGTTGGGAATTAAAGGCTGCCTGTTGGAAAAAAGATGATTTCTTGAACTGTTGGATTCTTGAACTGTTGGGAATTAAAGGCTGCCTGTTGGAAAAAAGATGATTTCTTGATTTCCATTTTATACCTCCTTTGTGAACCAACAACGGAAGTTGTTGTGATTTGCAATGGAGGTAACGGTAACGGCCGATGAAGGAACTTCGGTTCCGAGGCTTTGTCATCTGAAACAATTAACCTTCGATTCTGATTCCTAAAATTATCCCTAATGATGAGTTAAAAAGAAAAAAGAACAGCAATCTCTTGATAATTTTCTTGCATCTGTTTATGCTTATGTTTATGTTTGCTAACCGAATTTCTTTTCCTGTTTCATGTAACATGTGGAGGATGGATCAAAGATGGAAAGTTTGAAGATCAAAATGGCGCTGTTGGCACAAAGAGGGTGACTATTTGAAGATGCCGTTATGATGTGGGTTTTTTAGGATTTAGGACTTTGTAGAATTTGTAAACTAAAAGCTCCTTGTAACAAACTTGTAATGTAGAACTTAAATGAGTTTTTGAAATTCAAATTTTACTGATGTTGATACAATAATCTTGAACTTGAATTTATGATCTCTTGGGCATTTGAGCGATTATAGAGGTCTTAATAACAAAAAGACCAATAGCTGTCTTGTATTGTTCCTACATTGAATTCAAAAAATCCTTTGAACTCATCTTGTATTGTTCCTTAAATTGAATTCAAAAAAAATCCTTTGAACTCAAACTTGTATTGTTCCTACATTGAATTCAAAAAAATCCTTTGAACTCATCTTGTAACCACCTGCTAATCCAAAGATATAACGGTCTTTTAAATTGGCTAAAAATATTTGAATTTCCTCTTAGGTTTGGAAAAGTTATAAATTCTTGCCATTTGACATTCGGATGTAAAATAACTCTTCATCCGAATTAACCCACACCCTTTAGCTTTCCAAACTTCTTGAATTCAAAGCAAAAACAAGTATACGTTCTGTGCACTTTGGTTAACACATTTACACAAACAATGAGCCTCAAATTAAACCAAGATTTCTTTTTACCGACGGACCACAAAAGAATGTCATCTTGACAAAGACCTCGAATAACTTATAGCGCAAGTAACGGACAATTCGTAAGTCGTTTTAATACAAGAAACCCATAAAGCCAGGACATCTTTCCACATGATCAAAAAAATGAAGAGCATACTTTAATTCACAATTTCAACAAGACGACCTATCCTTCGGGATCAATCCAGATAATCTAATCAAATGAATCAATTCTTGTATTAAACGTCAAAGGCCCAAACAGACCGTGATTTCACAATCGAAGAGGTATATTGGAAGCATTTTATGAACAAAGAAATTCTCAATAAGATAAAGGGCGTGAACCCTTATTTCGAAAATATGGGTAGGGGAAATTTTGGGGTGCGACATTAGGGATGACCTTGCGCGTGCTACAACAACTGATAGTGATGTCGAGCAGGTTACCCTTCACAGGGGGTATCCCATGACAGCATACCTCTTGTATCTTGTTGGCATACAGATCTTTGTGGACACCAGAGCCACTTACACTGACATCATGTACCTTAGGTACATTGTTGAGTATGAGGCAATCAATGAGTGGAACTAGGGGGAGGGGCTGCCTACTTGGTTTATTTGTATAGCAAGTAGGATGAGGGGATTAAGTGGAATACAGATCAGATGACCGACATCATATCACTCATGACAGTATAAATTATTTCTCTTAGTGGCCTTTGTTAATTATTTTGATTCTGAAACTAACTAATCTAATTTTGTTATTTCAAGGATGGATCCTACAACATTTCCCCCGCATTTCAGGATGGTCACTTATTGAGGGTTATGCTAAGGACATGTCGCGTGCCTGTGCATACGAGCCTCTTAGAGGAAACCAAGCGATATAGTCGTTCCGAGTTTAACTTGACCGGCTAGTGCATGAGGATATTCACTTCAGTTCCTACGTCGACCACCATTAGACGGTACCGTTTGATGAGGTTTCATTGTTTACAGGTTGGTTGGCCTGCAGGACTCACAAGATTGCTCCTTATATGCTTGAGCGAGTGATGAGAAAGATCCTTGGGATCCTACTGTATGTGCTCCTCTGACAGTGAAGAGAAGGGACATAGATTCTCTGTTTGATGATTTCGAGAATCATCTTGTACGTGATGAGGTCATGAGTATCGTGGCTCCAGACGATTGGAGATACAAGTACGATTACATGGTATGGTTCTTCAGAGTGTCTCATCGATACATGGTAGAGGATGCTCCATGGAACCCTTCCAGGCTAGTTCATTAGGAGATCCTAGAGGAGGAGCATGCAAGGAGGGATCATGCTCATGACGTGCTGCCTAGGTGCTTCTGTATCATGGAGCTTGCACGAGATGGCATTGATAGAGGGCTGTTTCCTGACGGGTCCGATGTAAGAGGATTTTTAGAGGCCATCATGGCGGAGGCTCAGGGTGCCCTGTCATATAGAAGGCAGCATAGGGACACCTCGAGGGTGACATGTCGGCTCATCATCCGCCATACCCAGTAGTTTAGGTTGATCATCCACTTGTATTTTGATTTTAGTTTTTTTATTTTGTATTGTGTCGAATTTGTATTTTGGATATCATTACTTAGATTATATTGAAATGCATTTTGGATAACATTTTTAGTCTTTTGCTTAATTTATAATTTGTATAATTTGTTAAATTTCTAATTTGGATAAATTTACTGATTATTGCTTTTGTTAAATTTTCTGCTACTGTCATGCTCAGAATCGAAAATATACATTTGGTATGGAACCGAAACTATACTTTTGATTTTATCACCGATATTTCAAAAAATAATGCACATCAGAAATATACTTCTAATTTTAGAGAGACATTTTAAAAAATACATAGGATTTAATTTCCCACTATAGAATGGGCTAAGGAAATCTCTTTACTCAAACATAAAAAGATCAAGAAACTTGTATTCAAATATTAATTACCTTGCTCGTATTGTTTTTGAGATTAATTTTGCAACTAGATTATGAAGCTCATTAAAATGTCACAAAATTCAAATAAAAAACTGCCCGTTTTACTCACTTGGTTAAATTGAAATGATGATAAAAGTATGAATGGATCATGGCATTGAAAACCAAGTTGCATCTATACTTTGGATATACTTTACATTTTGTAAATCCAATTCCCGACTTGAAAACAACATATAAATATACAGTGTTTTAAAAATCGGACCGGACCGGCCGATCGGATCAGTCGAATTGGGAACCGGCCAGATAACCGGTCTGATTCAATAGTTGGATCGGGAATGTCGTTGAATCGGCAAGAACCGGTGAAAATCGGAAAAATCGACGGTTTTCTAAAACCGGTGGTTCAACTGTATTTTTTAATTTTTTTTATTCAAAATTTTTAAATTTTTAAAAAAAGATGCAATTTAAATTTTTTATTTATTTGAATTATTTTATTAAAATATTATATTTAAATAAAAAATAAAATTAATTAATTATATTATTGACAAAGAAAATGTTGTTAATGCGGTTGATTTTGTAGATAATTTTGATATTGAAAAAGGATATCTTAATATTAAAGTAATCTTTACTCCTTGAAACTAAATAGTAGATAATAAAATTATTTTGTTATAAATTATTCAATTATACTATGTTGCAATTATACTTTGTAATTTTGTACTATTTTATTATATATGATACTTATATTTAAAATTTAAATTTAAATTATCAAATTGTAAATTTATTTATGATATGATATTTTTAAAATATTTAAAATATTTAAAATTTAAATTTAAATTATCAAATTGTGAATTTATTTATGAAATAATATTTAAAAAAAAAAATTAGTTCTAATTATATTTTGTAGAGATTGTGTCATCTGGTTCGACAAGTTTTATACCTATATCATTTTGTTACAAAGGCCGGTTTAATCAACTCAGTTATCCGGTTTAATCCGGTTTAGTCATGCGGTTCGACCAGTGACCCAGTGGTTCAACCAATAAACCAGTGACCCAGTACCTTCACCGGTTTGATCTCCGGTCCGGTTTTTAAAACACTGCAAATATATATATCATTTGTTTATTGCTAATATTAAGGGATTCTAGTTTGAATGCATCAAGCAAAAGTATGGATGAAGGTGACCAATAAAATCAAAAGAAAGTTCTTCTCAACACAATTATTATTTTACGCCTCAACCTATATGCCAAGCTTAAATGAAAATGAATGCTCAAAGCAATTTTAAAGGTGAAGATATGCATCAAATAGTGTAGTGAACTTCAACCGTTCATAATTAACCTACATATTCAAACCAAAACTTGACTTTCAATTAAATGAATGAGATAGTGATCAAATGATTGAGTTCAAGATAATGCATAATCCTCGTTATTTGATCGATGAATGCATATGGTGATCAATGACCAGATGAAATGGTCCTGATAAGGTAATGGAAATGGATTGAATGTAATGAACATATGAGGTAAACATTAAAATCTAAGAGCAAAATTTAGCGTATGACACTATGGTAGGGCATATAGCTCTAGTTTTTAGATTTTTTGTTTAGTTGATATTGAACCTTATGTCTTTAGTATTTTGAAACTTTGGTTTTGAGTAGTAGAATTTCATCCAATAATTTTATGTATGCCTTAGCTTCCTCATTCTTACTATATTAGCTAGTATTTCCAATAAGACATGACTTCAGAGCTGGATGCCAGGATCGTCGACTCCTTATTCTAGGTCACTTCTCGCTGAAGTGTAATATTATAGACCCGCTCCTAGAGCCTCATCCTCTCATGTCAGAGGCGGTCAGGAAATAAAACTTCTCCTAGGCCAACAACTTTAAATACCTAAGTATCTGACGCTCGACAAGTACCGAAAGATAATTTGGTCAATTTCCTTTATCGACCTTCTTCCAAAAGATCCCATAAGTAAAAATAATCTTTGTTAGAAATTGTAAACCTAGTCTCTATTTGTTTTGAGTTCATGACAGGCTAACAACTCTAGTTTTGACTTCATTAGAGCAGAAGCTTGCCTTTTTGCAATTCTGAACCTAGGACGCTTATAGGGAGGTTTTTGTGTCTGAACCTCTCCCATCTCTGGAGTCGATGTTAACTATCCTAATTTGATTCAGACAGGGAGATCTCTAAATTTTTCTCAAGGAGGGGGATGAGTAATTTTTTGATCCACTTGTTAAATTATTGAAATAGAAGGTGTTCCATTAGGCGTACCATAGGTAAAGCCTCCCTCGACAGAAAGAGTAATCTCAATTCCAACTAGAGTAATGTCTACCCGAATTTCCTTCCTCAATTTCTACATGTCATCCTCTCTATTCATTGCATCTGCAAGGTTAAGTAAATAAGCTTCAAGAAAGGCTTAAGAAATAGAAACGAGACAATATAGGGTCCTAGCCAGACTTACCAAAAATTATCTTCATCTCCTCCTTTGACGCGACATTCATTAACTATCGATATTGAATGCATTTATTTGGCTAATTAAGCTTGTTGCAGAAAGCTTCCAGTTGGCTTTTCAAATATAATTCTTCTAGAGACAAGTCTTTTTCCTTATAAGTGCACGAACCAACCCCGTCAAATAGTGGCTATGATTCTAATACTTATGAAAAATGTCCATGTCCCAAAAAGCAGGTGAAAATCTAGGTTTAAGTTTGTTGTAAATAGAACTACTGCAGGTGCACCAAAGTAAACAAACTTAAACAATCTCTATGTCCTAATGAGAAATGGAGAGAATGAAAGAAAACGTGAATTTTGAGATTACGAGGAGGAATCCAACATGCAAACCAATATCAATGGACATGGTCACTTGAGTTAGATTCAACGGTAGAACTAAATGCTCTTAGGAAAAAATAATATAGGAACTAATAACTCTCTTCACAAGTAGCTAAAAGTAAAAAAAGGCAAAAGAATACTCTAAAAAATCCTTTATACTCAATTCAAGCACTTTGGGCCATGCGATCGACAATGCACTACCAACGATTGAGATTTTCTCATAGACATCCCAAAGCACCCCGAGCATGCCTAAAAAGGAATAATGTTGCCACTAGTTTGTAAATGTGTCAGTCTTTGCTAGTGCTACGTTACAACTACAAAAAGTTCCACTTAATGCTCAGATGACAATGTATGTTCCAAGCCCTAGCCTTGCAAAGCATATACAATGGCTTAGGGTAAAAAAATTAGGGTCGGCGCCGCTAGTTAGTAAATAATTTTTTTTTGTTTTTAACTAAAATACAGTGTTTTTATAGAAACACTTTTGTGTTGTTTGAATATCTACATTTATCTTAAATGTAAGAATGTGGACAATGGCTATGGTAGCTCCCTTACATTTGTTTGGACCATAATATTAAAATTGCCTAAGGAAAAATTGTTTATAGTCGGCGCCGCTAGTTGGTAAATATAAATTTTTGTTTCTATATCAAATAAGGTGATTTTATAGATATCGTTGTGTGTTGTTTGAATATCTATGTATATCTTAAATGTAAGAATGTGGGCAATGGCTACAATAGCCCCCTCACTTTTGTTTGAAGCATAACATTTCAATTGTTTAGGAGAAAACTATTTAGGATCGGACAGAGCCGGCCCAACACTCTACGATGCTTAAAGCAAACTTTAAATTGAGGTTTTTTATATTCTAATAAAAAATTAAATTAAATTAAATTATTGTAATTTTTATTTAAAATTTACTTTTCGAGCTTTTTGAGAAGCAAAATTATTTATTAAACTATTATAATCAATTTCATTTAATATTTCTTTTTCAATCGATAATAATGCCAATTCATTTAATCTTTTTTGAGACATTGTTGATCTTAGATAAGATTTTATTAATTTTAAGTTTAAAAAAATTCTTTCGGCTGAAGCAACAATTACAAGAATCGTTAACATTATTCTATACACAACAAATGCATTTGAAAAAGAGTTTAGTCTTATTATATAGTTGAGTATATCAATTGGTGTATCATTTTTGACGTGTATGTTTTCTCTTAATATTTTCAATTCTAAAAATAAGTCTAATCCATCAATATCAGAGTTGTCGTTATGTTTTAACGAACATTCGAGGTTAAGACAATATTCTTTTAATTTAAATTTTCAATTTTCAATGACCTTAATTTTTCTATACTAAATAGAAAATCAAAAATATCTTGATATATTTTAAATTGTTCAAATCTACTTCGAAACGATGTAATTGCATGATCTAATATGCACAAAAAATAGTCAGATTTAACTGATTCTTCAAGAGTTTTTAAAACTTCATCGTTAATATTCTCATTATATTGTCTCTTTCTACAAATAATACGTTTTTTCACGAAACTTAGGTTCTAATCCATTTCGATAGCAATTTCTTTAGCCGAAATTATGGCATTTTCAAAACCATCTTCCCTATATTTTTTGAAAAAAGAAATAAGTCCTTTCAATTTCTCTATAGCAACATCAATGCTCATATCCTATGATTGGAAGTGTTTACTAACTGAGTTTACAACGAACAATATTTCATACCAAATAGTCATGCCTACCAAAAATTCAAATTTTCAAGCTCATAAGTTGCCGAACATTCAACTTTCACTTTTTATTTTAGGTTCATCATTCACTTCACCTAATTTCAATAAAGAAATTAGATTTAACAAAAAACAAAAGAACACCGATAAAAAGAGAATAAAAGAGAGAATAACTTATTTGTCGTCATCAAGCCAATGATTAGAAATGGAGAATAACAAAGAATTTAAAAAATAAAATAACACGAAGTTGCCTCTGTAGGAATGACTCTAATATGATACAGTGGTGACTCGAAATTATACACGAAGTTGAATAAAATTTTATTGAGTTCTTTGTTGGGAGTACTAACAATATGCTAATATGATACAGTGGTGACTCTAATATGATACAGTGATAACAAATTATATATTTGGAGGCCTAAAGCCCTATCTTTAGTGGCTTCACATAATGATCTGCCCTGAGATCGGATCGGCGCCGCTAGTTGGTAAATATAAATTTTTATTTCTAATTTAAATAGAGTGCTTTCATAAAAATTGTTACGTGTTGTTTCAATATCTACTTATATTTTAAATGTAAATATGTGGGCAATGGCTATTAGCTCCCTCACTTTTGTTTGGACCATATCATTTCAATTGGTTAGGAGAAAACTGTTTAGGGTCGGTGCCGCTAGTTTGTAAATATAACTTTTTATTTCTAATTAAAATACGGTGCTTGTATAAAAACTGTTGTGTGCATGTTGTTTGAATATATCTACCTATATTTTAAATGTAAAAATATGGACAATGGCTACAGTAGTCCCTCACTTTTATTTGAACCATAACATTTCAATTTATTAGGAGAAAATTGTTTAGGATCGATGCCGCTGGTTTGTAAATATAAAGTTTTATTTCTAATTAAAATACGGTGTTTGTATAAAAATTGTTGTGTGCTGTTTGAATATCTACCTATATCTTAAATGTAAGAATATTGACAATGGCTATGGTAGCCTTTTCACTTTTGTTTGGACCATAAAATTTCAATTGCTTAAAGAAAAATTGTTTAGAGTCGATTGTGTGTTTTAATTTCTAATTTTAATATCTTAATAAATATGAATTTTAATTTCTAATAAAATACGGTGTTCTATAAAAACGATTGTGTGTTTTATTAATATCTATCTATATATTAAATGTAAAAATGTAGATAATGACTACGGTAACCCCTCACTATTGTATGGACCATAAAATTTCAATTTGTTTGACCCAATATTGAATTCATAGTAATGTGGGTTATTGGTTAAAAATAACCCTGTAGATTGCCAACTTTTAGATACTAGTACCTATTTGCAACTACATTATCTCTCAGTGACCAACCAAATTTGTAAAAATAAAACGAAAACTTGTCATTTTATTCTCTTTTGCTCTTTTAGAACATATAATTGCTTTTGTCAAAATGAAACACCGGTAGTTGAACAAACTTTTATAGTTCTCCAAATTACACTTGTTTAAATCCCTCTTATACTCTATATAACACCATCAATCATCTCTTTTCTCCTCATCAAATCTAAAACCAACTTCTCTTAATACAGAAATACTCCTTAGCTCCTACAATTCATCTAGTTATTCAATGGCATCAAACAAATCCTTCATCACAGTTTTACTCGTTGTTGTGACCATGTCAAGCATGAGTATAGATGCTCGACATCTTTTGCAAACAACCTCACAACAGCCTAATTTGCCTACCATTCCCACTTTACCAAAACCAACAACAACATTGCCACCTTTGCCTTCAATTCCAACATTGCCTCAAGCAAGTCTTCCACCATTGCCTACTAACCTTCCATCTCTTCCAAAACTCACTATGCCACCACTTCCTAGCTTTCCTACAACTATTCCATCACTCAACATTCCACCATTCCCAGCAGTCACTTCACTTCCCAACATTCCCACTTCAATCCCAACCACTTTCCCTTCCATCCCATTTTTCTCCCCACCACCTTCAACTTCTAGCCCTTAAATATTTCTTTACAAGGTGCATTATGTGTTGATCAGACCAATGCATACAATAGACTTTGCATTATTTCTTTATTGTGTGTGATTAAATTCTGTTTGGTTATGGTGATGGGAGTATCTTTGTCGTATTGTATGGTGTGAAACCTTTTTACTTTTTTCCAATTATATTTACTAGTTTGAAGCTATAGCTTATATTATACTTTTGAATTTATATTATCATTGAATGATACATTTATATACAACTTCAATGCCTTTTTCTTTTGAATTATTATAGCAGCAAACAACTTCAGAATATATCATCTAGTTAATCACTAAATTATCATTCTCTCCAATATAGTTTTTAAAATATATAAATTAGTCAATTAGCTCTTCTAATAAAATCTTGCACACTTAGATACAACAAATATATAATCTTGTTTTGCATTCTTATATGTTAAACCAGCAAAAAGGTGAATTAGTTCTTCATGGACAATCCAACTATAAGTAGAGTATTTTTTTTTTTCCATAATGATCGTGTCTTATATCTACTACAAATATATTGTGATAAACAAGAAATTTTGGATTGATTGGAACAAAATAACAACATTAAAGATTGAATTTACTTGGCTTTCCTCAACAAAAGATTCATTTACGAGAACATATCATATGAGAATGAGTAAATTATATGAGAATAGGAGAATGTAATAACAACTATTGAATTTATTTTTAATGGTTTAGATTAAAAGATATTTTTTAAATTTGATTAGTAACTTCTCTTTCCTATTCATAATTGAGTTGCCTTTAAGGAAGATAACGTCCGCCGCCGATGAATGATGATCCCAAAGTGTAACGCGCGCTGTCAAGAATAATTCGACAGTTACATCTTTGAGGAACCGATGTCACCATAACGTCCCTATAATGGTTGAGCTTATCATAACCATCAGGCCGTGTTATATGCCTAACACCTGCCTCTTCGCCCGCTGTTAGGCTTGAGTCCTCGGCAACTCCGGCCTTATGGCTCGGATAGACCCATCCCTATGAGCCGAGATGCATTCCTTTGGTGGAAATCTCCTAACCGACTGTCTTTATGTTCAAGTTATCCTTTATACCTCAGGCAGCGGATTTATGCATGAACATAAGACTCCCGAGCATATGACTTCTATTCATGAAGTCTTAATGGTAGACAAATAAGCGAAAATCCTGGCTGAGGTATACATCGGTCACATTTGGGTTACCAACGCGTGAGACACACGCACCTAGGTCTTCAACAGTCACCTACATTTTTTAGGCATAATGATGGAAATAGTGGGGTTTAAATGCAAAACACACCATCTAATCCATTTATAATGTTCTTCTTCCTTTTAAAATTTTATTTCCTTTTCTATTTTCACCTACAAAACTCTCCCTGCCGTCGCTCTCCGTTCGGAAACCGCTTCAACCTTGCTTTTCCATCACTCGTCACTTTCAAACAGGTATTCCTTTTTCTTTCTTCGCTTATTTCTCCGTAATTTTAAAGATGGTTGTTATTAGGGAATGTGATGACTTAGGAAATATGATTCATTTGAATAGTGATGAACGTAGGGTTTTATGAGAAGAATGCATGCAAGAGATGAGAGATGCGTTAGGGGTAGAGGAGCTTGACATAGATATGAACAAGATAAATTATGAAGTTCTAACCTCTGAAAGTGATTCTGATCCTGATTCTTCAGGTTCAGTTGAGATTTTGATGGAGACCAACAAATCCTTTAGCGCAAAAGTTCTAGGTTTTAACCACAACCTGAGTGGTTTTATTTCTATGTTGGGATATTGGAAGATATAAACATCTGATTTACTTTCACTCATTCTGAGACAAACTTATTAAGAACGATAAACGTGGCTCCGTCACAGTTATGCCCCAACAGCTGGGGATTCATAAAAACTTTCAAATTGACCTGTGAGGCCTAAGCATTACGCCCACTATCGGGCTTTTCTTTTCTTACTTTGAAGTGAAAATATGGACGCTGGGAGCTCGGTGGCCATCAACAATATTCTGAGGAGAAGCTTCATTCAAACCTTTACCTCGAACTATAAATTCTTTAAAGAGTGTTTCCTACGAGTCTGATGTGGTGCTCGGTGTCCTCAGATAATATACGGTGTTGACGGTCACCACAAGTTTCCTCTATATTAGACGAGTAATCCCCTTCCTATTTGATGAAATTTCGGCCTTCATAGGTAATATTTTCTCTACGTGTTTGACAACTGAGAGGACTTTACTTTACCACTTACATACTTTTGATAACCCGAAAATGTGTCGAATATTTGGATCAATTTACATGAATTTTATCCGCATTTTAATTAATTAAATTACTCTTTATTCGTATTATGTTGGTATTTTCTATGTTTTCAGGAATTTGATGTTTACAAGACATGTGCGATGAACGTCGAGAAAACTCAAGCAAATTGTACTTAAATCCACAAAAGAAGAGAAATTATGCAATTGTGGGGTGTATGGAAAAATATGATGCATTACAAGTAAAAAACTTTGGAAAATAAATAATTAAGAAGAGCAAGCCCAACCTATTTCCAACGCGCACAGCAAGCCAAACCCAGGAGTCCACACAAAGGTAACGATCGTTACACCTTGCCACGCGTGCCATAACGGTCGCGATGACTTAGGAAGAGAACTCTCCAAGCCTTGTGACAACCGTAACACTTAACCAACTGTCCATAGCGATCGCTACGGAGGTGAATCAGGAGGAGAAAAATCCTCAACGTCCTATTGTTTCAAGCGACCTCCAAGTCTATAAATAAGGCCTTAATCCTAATTTTTTCAGACGCTTTCTTTTTCACTTACCTTACTATTAATCTGCCGAATTTTCTCAGTACCATTTATTTTTCAGTTTTATTTTACCAATTCCGGTTTAGGTTATTTAATAGTTTCTGCTTCTATTTTTTTGTAGCAATTTCCACATCGGGGATTGCTGCGAACCTTTGTTGATTCTAACCTTACGTAAGAATCGTGCTTTTTATTTTTCTTCATCGCATTTATTTTTCGGAGCAACAAAGGGCAGATCTCACCGACCTGTGGGAGACACCTGAAGTTAGCCAACTATTCCGCAATATTATTTTCAGGTTTAATTTAATTGTTTTTATTTATTAATCCCAAAATTGTCTAAAATGCTTGGGTTATTTAAATTGTCTGATCTTATTTATTTATGTTGCGCTATTATTGAATCGTAAAACATGTTAGGCTAAATTTATTTATCGGTATGTAAGGTCATATAGCCGACGGGGTTTAACAACGCCATTTGATATGTTCCTTTTAAAAGAATAATTTTCTGGTTTCAATTACTCGTTTTAAATATCAACATTTTTGTTATGAGAGTGAAATACATATAGAAGTTAGGATCAATAAAATGAGAGTTTGAGATAATTACTTAATAGTCGTAATTGTGCATCAATTTAAAATACAGCGAGAGCGCTTTTAAGATGATTAGGTCTTATTTGCTTTCAAAATATATTTTTAAACTCTAATTGATACAGCAAGAGCGCTCACTTAGGTTTGATTGTAGGATATGAATCAATAAACACGAGAGTGTGAGAAGAGGGTTTTCAAACAAATATTTTTTACTAAACTATTTTAATAATCCGAGTTTAGCTAATGAGTTGCTAAATCTCCGAAGTCCAACCATTACATACCGATATTCCCCCTTGAATCTAAACTAGATTATAATTATTTAGGTTCCCTATGTAACACCCCTTCTAATTACCCGCGATTTATAAATATTAATCAGAGTATTTAACACATATCAAGAGGCGTCACAATTTTAATATATTTCAAAATTATAACCAAACAGATGTCATGCTTTCACTGAAGGAAATCAATAAATAAAAACAAACCTAAGGTTATGTTTAACAGCGGAAATGAAACATAACAAATCCTGAATACGTCGTTCGTAATCATTCCAGGACAATAAATTAAAACATTAACCAAAACTAATATTTAATATCCAAAAAGGATTTCAAATCAAGCGTTTCCCCAGTGTTACATCTACCAGAGCACGACACTGACACACGGATTAACTAATGACTCGACTCTAGAAGCTATCCTCACTGATTCCAAGCAGCTAATCACTTCAAATCTGAAATCATCAAAGTAAGGGTGAGATTTCTATCCAATATAAAATGCATTATTTTAAATACGTAATAATCGAATACATTAATCCATTATCCAAACACATAGTCGTAGTCAATTCACAAAGGCATCTCACACAATGAACATGTAATATAACAAACAATGGAAATTGAAACACTGGAAACCATCCTAGCATGTTACAACCCCATATGCAATGCAGACTCTATGCATGTGGTACCAAAACGTGAACCGAGTTCACCCACTGCTCCGTTTACATGTGGAAAGACAGCGGAAATCCATGATTCGCCCATAACCATTGGATCAAGAATCCAGCCTCACTACCTCTAAATCCGGGTAAGTCTATTGGCTCAGTCAGTTCACTTCCACACAATGGGAATGAACCAAATTAACAATGCTCATGCATGCATCATAAAAACATGCAACATCACTTCATAGATTGTGATATCAATATAATTCACATAATGCCAATCACCAATGTATCACATTCAATCATAATGAATATCAAAATACAACATTGTACGCATTAGTTCTCATCTGATAACTCAGACCATTTATAATAATTTCCCATTATCCTTAACTATCCACACTTTTCAAAATCGGAAGCTCAACTCTTTTTAAAATAATTTTAGCAAAATAATATTTTTCCTTTTTAAAAGATAGTATTTTAAATTTAAGAAATAATACCGAAAACGGAATTCGAATCGGAGTTACGGTTTAGAAAATATGAATTTTTGAAGTTTAAGTATTTTTGATCTCAATACAGTGGAACCCGGTTCCTAGTACAACTGGTTCCCACTTTTGAAAAGTCACGGAATTTTGTATGGGAACCGGTTCCTACCCTGGAACCGGTTCCCACGCATAAAAATGCCGATTATGAAAAATTCACACTGGAACCGGTTCCTCCCCACTGGGAACCGGTTCCCACGACCTGCAGAATCAAAAACTGCTATTTTGACAGTATTTACCCATTCCAAATCACTTCCAAACATTCTCATACAAATTGCAACATGAGGAACACTAAAATACATCCATTTTACACCATTATAACATCAAACAACATTATTTCATCATTCCTATTTATTATTTGACACACTAATGGTTTCCGACCTACCATCCGACACAAATAGGGTTTAATTCCTACAAACCTATAATCACCTAAATTAAATTTCCTAACATACCCAATCACCCAGTTGATTCCCAAAACCCATAAGGCATTAAAATTGAATGAAATCACCCCTTACCTCACGATGATCTTCGATTTCCTCGGCGTTGGCTTTTTCCTCTCTTCTCTTCTCTTCTCCAATTCTACGTGAAACAACTTTTTCCAAAAAGACCTTCTTTCCTTCTTTTCCTTTTTATAATCCTTTTAATACTCCTTTTACTTATTCCAATAAAATAAATAATTAGTAACTAGTAAGGTAGAGTACTTTACCACTCACACCCTCTACTTACTCCTCACACCACCAACTCTTCTATTTAATTAAATAATCCAATTAAATCCAAGAATATAAACAATCAAACCTTTAATTAATTAAATAATTAAATTCCTAATTATCTAACATTTGAATTAATTCGGGGTGTCACACCCTAACCCCAAGTCAATTGCATTATTAGCTTAGATTTATGTAGTAACCTAAAATAGCGATAGGACGACATTTATTCCCTTGGGATTCGATAATCTTTAAAATTACACGTGGTAGGACTGTATACTTTCGGTCTAGATTCTTTAAGACACACGAAGTTGTGATCAAGTTTTTGGCGCCGTTGTCGGGGACTAACAAGTCGATATCGTGTCTCTTTTAGTAACACTGTAGAGACTAAGGCACCGTTCCCAATTGTATGCCAAGTACTCGCTCTAGAGGCGAAGACTTAGTGCTACCAATTCCCGAACCTGAGCGCTCTATTATTAGAAGACGCCACGTACGGGTATCTCTTACAAAATAATTCCTTTCTTAATCTTTATTTCTGCCGAAACAGTTGAAGAACCAGACATGGGTGATCAGCCACGTTCGCTCAAATCATATGTCATTCATTCGCAAGAAGAACCGCATAAAAACATAGTTGCTCCTGCCATCGAGGAAAATAACTTCAAACTCAAACCTTCTCTGTTGTCTGCTGTACAACAGAACTAGTTTTTTGGTGGTTCAATGGATCACCCTAATCTACATCTATCAATTTTTCTGCAATATGCAGATACCGCTAAAGCTAATAGGGTCAGTCAAGAGGCGATAAGATTTCGTCTTTTCGCTTTTTCATTAAGAGATAGATCCCGAGCTTGGCTCCAGGCTCTACCTGCTAACTTAGTTACCTCTTGGAACGAGTTGAAGAAAGTCTTTCTTGCGCGATATTTACCACCAAGTAAGACACATATGCTAAGATCCCAAATAAGCGATTTTCGACAAAAAGACAACGAGTTTCTTTTCGACGCTTGGGAAAGATACAAAGACATGTTGAGGCTTTGTCCACATCATGGCCTAGAATAATGGTTAATTATTCATACCTTCTACAATGGTCTCTTGTATAACACGAGATTAACAATAGACGTCGCCGTAGGTGGCGCACTTATGGATAAATCCTATTGAATCAACTCGATTTTCAAAAATTATTTAAATTTCGAAAACAGTGAAATCGCCACTTAATTTTATTTGTTCCAAAAGGAACGGGAAAATATAGATAAAACCCCACAAATGCGGATAAGGCGGTCTACGACCAAAAATATGGAATCGGGAGTCGGTTATGTAAGAGGAAGGTGTTAGCACCTCTTACATCCATCGTACTCGATGAGACCCATTTAGTTCTAAGTGTGTGTGTATATTCGCTAATTTCTAAGTTATAATCGAAAGATAAAAGAAATGAAACTTGTTTATTATTATTTTGAGTTTGGCACGGTTTCAGAACCGTGTGCCTACGTATTCCCTTGTGCAATGGGAAAGTCAAAACTCTGTAGTTCCTCCCAAAAATGTTTTAAATTGGTTGTATTGATTTTATAAGAAAAATCATGCATTAGACATTTCAAATGCCTGAACTTGGACTTGTTTAGTTTATTTGAAAAGCGTAAGTCCTCGTTCGTGTTTGAAATGGCTATTGCACACTCTTTGTCAGAAAAGAGCTCGATGATTGCATATGAGCGAAAAAAGGATTTTGAGTGAGTTGAATTGATTTTAGGTGGGTGAAAAGTACCGAACAATAGGACTAGCATCCTACGATTCAAATACAAGAAACAAGAGGAGCTCAATACTCAACGAGTCGTTTATCATCCCAAAAGTTTTCTTAAGAAAAAGAATGAAGTGAAACAAAGTTCACGTTATTAAGAACCTTTAAACAATTGGACTAGCATCCAACGATTTAAAGACTCGAAGTTCATTTTTACAAGTGTCTAAACAATTGGTCTAGCAACCAACGATTTAAATACTTGGGCTTTTATTAAAAAAAAAGAATTTTGAAAATGCACTCGACGTTGGATCGAGGTTTGTAAATTAATTGAGAAAGTGTTTTAGATGGGGTTTGGTAACGGACTGAAGGAGAATGAATGATTCAGGTTATGATTAACCAAGTATGTGGACTTGATTAATCTCGTGAGGATAGGTGCTCCTATCCTCAACTATGAGACCCTAGCGCATGGAAAATTGGTATATGGACCAATGTTATTTTCGGGTTATGATTAACTAAAGAAACAAGGGCTTTAATTAACCTGGTGAGGATGGCCATGCCCATCCCCAACTATGAGACCCTTTAAGAAATTGGCTTCTGAGCCAATCAGAGAAAGATTGGATTAATTTTAATGTTGGTTGTGTGCAAAGTGTACAATGGTGAGTAAATACCGAATAAGCGAACAAACAGACAATTACCACACAATACAATCGGAAATTTAAATAATTATTAGAAATGATTTTTTCTGTTTGATGTAAAATCAACTAATAGTTTAATCGATAAATCATAAAAAAAAACTATCATAACTAATTATTATTTAATACATCGAACAGAAATTAAATCATTTACATAAAATAAAATAATTTAAAAGATGAGAGTTTAGGAATGGGCCTGATATTGCAGTGATTCTGGGGGGTGCTGGAAGCAAGAAGAGCCCAAGTCCATGAAGAAATCCATCTGATCTTGTGTGGCTGGTCAGCGAGGGTCCACAACGTGCTGGCAATTCTGATGCGTCATAAGAGAGTGTGTTTTTTTATCAAATATTAAAGGATAAAGGAAATTAGAAAAAAAAAACCAGGTGGTGACACTTGTCACCACCAACCCAAACACCCAGCTTAGGATAAATTAAATAAATACTAAAAAAAATACTAATTAAAAAAACTTAATCATAAAAACTAGGTGGTGACACTTGTCACCACGACACAAAACCAAAACAACACCAACGGATCTCTATCTCTCCTCTCTCACCTTCTCTCTCTCGATTATGATTTTGATTCTTTCAGATTCTACACGGTTTGTTGTAGATCGTGAAAGGGATTCATGAAACCCTAACCCTTGGATGATGATGATCGGTGTTGACGGCGACGGTGAAACGAAGGAGGAAGGTCGCGATTGAAGGAGGCTCACACGCAGATAAGACTTCTCCCGGTAACCTGTTTCCGATTCGCTATTCTCATTGTTTCCCTGTGATTTTGTGGCTTTCAAACTCTGTCTCTATTCTTTCTTTCTCTGCAATCAGAACGTGTGTTTTCTGAAAAAATAAGTTTCTGAAGGGTTTGTGTTAGGAAGATGATGAGTTATATTAGGGTTTCTGTGAATGGTTTCTTGGTGTTTGTTCTGGTATTTTGTAACGATGGCTGTTGGAAATGGTTAGTTTTGGTTTTTCTGGTGTTGAACGATGGTCTTGGAAATGGTTAGTTTTGGTTTTTCTAGTGTTGAACGATGGTTTTGGAAATGGTTTGCTTGCTGTGTTTTTGAAGGTTGGCTTGCTGGGTTGGTTCTATTTCTGGTATTTTGTTGTCCCTGTTTTGTTTTTGGAATAATGGTGATTTGTGGTTTCTGTTTTGTGATGGAATAATGGTGATTTGATTCTGATTTTCGGTTTCTTGCTTCTGTTTGGAACTTGGTTTGAATTGTGGTTGCTGGCTCCTGTTTGGAACTTGTTTGCCTTGATTATATCTTGGTTTGAATTGACTTTGGAACTATCATTTTGCTTTTTTTCTGATGCTCCCTGCTGCCCTGTTGCCATTTTTGACCATGAACCTGTTGCTGCTTTTTTTCTGATGCTCCCTGCTGCCCTGTTGCCTCTGTTGCCATTTTTGACCATGAACTCGTTGCTTTTCAATTAGCTTCTTGTCTTGCATTTTGGCTTTCTGCTGCTGCTGCTCCTCGCTGCCTCTCTTGCCTTCTTATATGCTGATAACTATGCTGCCCTTGGGTTAAATAAAACCTTTCACTTGCTTGCTGCCTTGGAAATATGATGTTATTTTCTGATTTTCTTTCACTTGCTTGTTGCCTTGGAAATATGATGTTATTTTCTGATTTTCCTCTTCACACCTACTTTTGTGAACCAAACCTTATTTGTGATTTTCAATAGGAGGTTGTGGCCAATGAAGAAACTTTAAAGTTCTGAGGCTTTGTCGCTTGAACATGATCGCAAACTCTTAATTCTGATTCCTAACACGAACCCTAATGATGAGTCTGAATAGAAACGTTTGCTTGAAAATCGTATGTGCTTGGATTATGTTGCTAACCAAATTTCTCTTTCTTTTTGTTTCATGAACAATTGATGGCGTGGAAATGATGAAGAAGGCGAAGCAAGGGAGTCTTGAAGATGGAAGATTCATCATGGAGATGCAAAGGAAACATTCTCTTAGAAGCCATAGCATTAGATTTTCCTTTGTAATCTTTGAAATATTCTTTGTAAAACTTGGAGGGAATGTCTTCAAAAGCAATAAGATGCTTGTAGCAATTAGTCATGACTTGTAAATCAAACACTTTTGATGATATGTAATTGTTAACAATAAGATTTTTGAAACTGAATGAGTTTTGATTGAATCCAAAGAATGTTGACTTTAATTCTTACCCTCACTCCATTTTGTCTCTTCTAAGCTTGAATTTGGAAACTTGTAGCAATGTGAACTATCCTTGCAAGAAACGAGAATTACCAACAATATTTTGAATTTCATGTCAATCGAAACTTGCTAATGATGAGTGAAATAGAGTGAAGTTGGAAATTGAAAAGACATTTAATTTCATGAATTGTATGCTTGATTAACCTTGAATTTGGATGTCTTGTTACTTAAACCTTAAGAAATTCAAAAAACTTCCATTTGATCCTCAAAAACTTTGATGAATGAATTTCGAATGATCCATTAGGTAACTTGCACTTCAAGTAGATCATATGCATAAATGGGCTTCTTAATCTTAATGCTAACAATAAATCCACATGAGTGAATTAATTATTTTACATTTTTGGAAAAAAAACTCCTCTGGAATCACTTTGAATTCTTCGTATTCGCAAACAAGCTCAATAATCTTTTAACTCATTTCTCGATTAATCTTCACATCCCTTAATCCACATGCAACTTAACTTGATTTTCCTCTTTGAATCCAAATATTTCTATCAAAACGCAATAATGTACCCAAGACACCGAGCAAGATGCGAATTCAAAAAGTCCTGGTACATTTTGAACCAAAAGAGCTGAATTTCACAAGTTACTATCCATAACAACGATTCAATTCAAGATCGCCTTCAATCTTCCACTGATGGGTAAACCAAACAATCACACACGACCCGATTGAATCGAATAGGAAATCTAATCACTTGATTCTCAAGCAATAAAGTACACAAAAACATTGTACTTAATGAGAAAGAAATTTTTAACAATAGTGACTTCGAACCCTAATTCATCATTTATTTCAAATTCACTTTCCGAAGGAGCAAACACCAAAACCCTTGTAAAAACTTGTGATCAAATCTGAACCACAAACCAAACTTCTAGATTGCTTATCCAATGAGATGGACCCTGATAGCTTAAAACATGAACGAACACAATCTTGACCTGAATAAAACTACGAGCCAAATGAGGGTGAAATTGGATGATGGTAGGGTAAATTTTGGGGTGCGACACCTATGCTGCGACCTATGCACTTATCAAAAGTATGGCTCAAAACCAATATTAGTGGGGCGTGAAAAAGGTCAAGTAGACAAAGCTCCGAGAGAAAAAGCACCGACGAAAGGCGGTATGTACGAGATTAGCAATCTTGACAGCGTCCATGCAAAGGTAGACGCTCTCGCCCAGAAGATAGAAAGATTAACCGCAATACCTCCAGCCACCGTGGATGCCATAACTCCAAATTGTGAGATATGCGGAGTACTTGGACACGCTGCTGCTGAATGTCAACTTTTAGAAGGAACTCTCACCGACCAAGTGCATTATCCTCAAGGAAACCCTTACTCAAACACATATAACCAAGGATGAAATAATCATCTCAATTTCTCATATAAGAACACTAATGTGTTGTATGCGCCTGGCCAAGCACCTGCTATACCACCTGGATATCAAAAAGCACCTGCATCTTCTCCTAATATTCCTAGGAAGTTTAACCTCGAACTAATGATGGAAAGTTTTATAGCTACCCAAGCTCAAACCAACAAGGATTTCCTAAACCAAAATATTCACACTAGTGAGCAAATAAAACAGTTAGTGAACAAAGTATATGCTCTAGCCACCCATAACAAAATGTTAGAAACCCAGATTTCACAAGTGGCCCAACAACAAGCACTTATTGTTGTTCCTGTTGGTACGTTTCCAGGTCAACCTCAACCGAATCCGAAAGGACATGCTCATGCTATTATACTGCGAAGTGGAACTGAATACGATAGACCAACTGATCCCAGGCTTAAGAATCCAGTCATGTCCCAAAGCTCTGGAAGAAAAACTGAGAAGGAAAGCGAACCAAAAGAGAAGGACAAGGTAGGTGATGGAGAGACAGTAGAAAAAGAAAAACCCTATGTGCCTCCGCCACCTTACAAACCACCAATCTCTTATCCTGAAAGGCTCACTCAATCTAGAAGTGCAGGGTGATTCAAGAAATTTCTTGAACTTCTGAAACAAATGAATATTACAATACCATTCACAAAAGCTATCACTTAGATTCCCTCGTACGCTAAGTTTCTCAAAGAAATCTTGTCTAACAAGAAAAAGATAGAGGATAACGAGAAAGTTACACCCATTGTTGAGTGTAGCGCAATCATTCAGAATAAAATGCCTCAGAAGCTGAATGATTCTGGAAGCTTCTCTATACCCTATAATATAGGTAAGTATGTCATAGAAAAATATCTATGCGACTTAGGCGCTAGCATCAGTGTTATGCCCTTATCCTTATCCAAAAAGCTGGATATGGGAGAATTAAGACCAACTAATATGTCAGTACAACTCGCAGATCGTTCAGTCAAATACCCCGTAGGGATTCTTGAAAACTTTCTGGTACGCATAGGTTAATTCTATATCCTTAAAAATTTCATCATTATGGACATTAAAGAAGACAACGTTAACCCTATAATACTGGGAAGACCATTTTTAGCAACTGATGGAGATTATAGGTGTTAAAAGAGGGAAGTTAACTTTTAAAGTTGGAGAAGAAAAAGTCAAATTTATCGTGACGTAGTTCCTACAAGCCCCAACTATAGATGATATGTGTTATCTTTTAGACATCATAGACGAATATGTCAAAGAGATAGAGTCAGTAGGAGAACCTCATTCCGAAACTAAGAAGATTCTGATGCCCCTGATTTTTGAAGATGATAATTGGTGTCCCGAATATCGAGATGACAGCTTAAGTGAATGTCTAGCACTGACACCAAATCATAAGCCTTGTCCGAAGAAACCCAATTTGGAACTTAAAGTTTTGCCCAAAACACTAAGATATGAATTCCTAGATTCCGAACTTAAAAGACCAGTGATAGTCAACGCAGACTTAGGACAAATTGAGACAGAATAACTATTGCATGTTTTAAGAAATTATCCATCTGCTTTAGGATATAATATTGATGATATAAAGGGAATAAGTCCTTCCATCTACATGCATCGCATCATTCTGGAAGACAACTGCAAATATTCTAGAGAACATCATAGAAAAATTAACCCGATCATGAGCACTGTAGTAAAGGATGAAGTAACTAAACTTCTAAATGCATGAATCATTTATCCAATCTCTGATAGTCAACGGGTTATTCCAGTCCACTGCATACCCAAGAAGGGAGGAATCACAGTCACAAAAAACAAAGCTGGAGAACATATAGCAGAAAAAGTCGTGAGTAGAGCTAGAATGTGTATTGACTATAGGAAGCTAAACAAAGCAACTCGAAAAGACCATTTCCCTCTACCCTTCATTGACCAAATGCTTGAGCGATTGGCTAAGCATTCCTACTACTGATATTTAGACAGTTATTTAGGATTCTTTCAAATTCCTATCCACCCCGATGACCAAGAAAAGACAACACTTACGTGTCTTTATGGTATGTTTGCTTATCGGTGAATGCCATTCGGACTATGCAATGCGCCTGCAAGATTCCAAAGATGTATGATGTCCATCTTTTCCAATTTTATAGATGATATCATGGAAGTCTATATGGATGACTTATCTGTATGCGGGAAAATTTTGAAGGATGTTGCCAAACCTGGAAAAGGTATTGGAGAGATGCGTACAAGTAAACCTAGTGTTCAACTGGGAAAAATGTCATTTTATGGTAAAACAAGGAATTGTACTTGGACACATAGTGTTTGAAAAGGGGATCAAAGTAGACAAAGCTAAGATTGAAGTAATAGAAAACCTACAACCCCCAAAGATCGTAAGACAAATACAAAGTTTCTTAGGCCACACTGGTTTCTACCGACGTTTCATAAAAGGTTTCTCGAAAGATTTTTAAACCGCTCACCAACCTCTTAATAGCTACAGACGAACACTGTCGGTATAGGTTTACCCACAGAAAAGTCGTGGGTAAATTTCCCAGAAAAATTCAAATCAGGGACAAAGCCCCTGCGCTCGCGTTTTTTTTAATTATATTTTAAATTTTGTTTTTAATATATATTATTTTTGTTCCGTTTCATAACAGCCAGCAAGCCCAACTCAGATGGCCAGCGCATGCCTTGGTAACCAGGGGGTACCCAGTTTGATCCCTGGCACCCCCAATCTTTTTTTTCTTCCATTTTTCAAACTAACATGTTTTTTCTTTTTTTATAATTTATTTTCTTTTTTCTTTTTTAATTCCTTTAAACTATTTTTAAAAATACATAAAAAATCACAAAAATATTTTATTTTCTAAATTAAGTTAGAAAAATATTTATTTTATTTTTTACATAAAAAAATATTCTATTTTTCTTTTATTTTAATCAATTGTTAATTAACCATTAAAATTAACTTTTAATTGATTTTCTTAATTAAAATCAATCCAAAAAAATACAAAAAACAATTTTCTTATTTAGGTTAGGTTTTCTACCTATCTTAAAAATTTTCTACTAACATCAAAGTCTTTTATTAACATTATTTTCTCTTATTTCAATTTAATCCTTTCTGCGATATTTTCCGATTATTATAACTGCTCATAAATTGTAATAGCGTAGATTTACAATTCCTCGCATTTTTCACTATTATGTAACTGCTCATGGGATATAATAGTTTAACTAGGGCTTTACTTTCCGCACTTTATTTTCCGCACCTCCTATTATGTATCTGCCCCGAAGCCATATAATAGTGTAGGACATTTACTTTCCGCACTTTTATATATCGCACTTTACTTTTATGTACATATTAACTGCTTAATTCTATAGTAACTAGGGTTTGTATGGCAAGATAAAAATCAATCTTAGATAACCCTAATTCAAGATTAATATATCTGAATTAAACACACTATTTCACACATGCACCCCCTTAGGATATCTTCTCTTGTTGCCTTACAAATAAACAATGGTCATGTCCCTCGAACGTAGGGGTAGCATTAGCAAAAATCCCTCGATTCAAAAATCATCACAAAGATCATAGTCCCTCAATAACCATCGATGTTGCTTATGAATATATGATATCGTCCCTCGGTTATTGCCTACGAATAAGTGATGATCGTCCCTACGAATTTGCTAAGGTATCCTTACAATGTTGCCTTCAATGACCCTACGATTGTCCCTTCACACTCAACGAATAAATTTACCTACCAACTAATGGTATGGATAGTCTTATTCTAAAAGAGAAGGAAAAATAACAAGAAATGACCAATCTGAGTAGGTAAATAAGACTCTATTTCTTTCTCCAATCAACAAATACTTTTCACACCTCATACTGATTTTTAAACTATCTTTCAAAAACACTTTGTATACATTCCATCGAGAATCATTACAAAGTTTAACATTTTCTAAACAAACATTTCCGAACACTTTGTATACATTCCAATGAGAATCATTACGAAGTCAAAGCAAAATGTCTTTTCAAAATACTTTTCAAACTACACAAACATAGAAAGCAATTTTTCAAAAGTGAGCTAAGCAACTAAGAGCCCGTAGATAACTACGGATGGAAAGGGTGCTAATACATTCCCTTTTCATAATTGCCTCCCGTATTCAGAATTTAACGAAGGTCTTTTCCTGTTCTTTTCACCTTCCCTTTATTGGATAAAAGAAAAGTCGATGGCGACTCTTGCTATCCGCAACACTTATGATAAAACGCAAAACAAATAAGTTAGTTCTTCCACCGTGTTACAAGAAGTTAAGTTAGAAACCATATCTAGAAGTTCTAAAATATTCTCTAGTGTTTCATTACAAATATGGTTCAGAAGTTCATTATATTAAACAGTAGTAATGTTTTTAACCTAGAAGTTGAACAAAACTTCTGATAGGTCACACACGCGTGCTAGCTATTGACACGCCGTCCCTAGGTAATTGTTGCAATCTTTTCAAATATCAAGAAATTCCTCTAATGTCAGACGCTATTAATTGCGTGTGATGATTAATTTGTTTTAATTATTTTTAAATTAACTTTAAACTTTTCATCTGCATGTGTTTCTCTTTAGATACTTCTTTCAATGAAATCAAGAACCTTCTACTTTCCCTAGTTTCTCGTCCCACTTAGTCCTTCCATTTTCAACCCTTTTTGCATTATTGTTTTAAACGTTTTGTTTTGACACACCTTCTGTACTCATATCTTTAAAATTAATGTTATCAGTACTTTGCTTCACTTTACACTTGTTTTTTTTTTAAAACTGAATTTATGATTATGACAAAAAGGGGGAGAAATTTGCGATTTTGATAGGATTAATTATAACATGTTATTGGGACAAAAGTGTCAAACATATCTAACAACAAATATACAAGTGTATTTGTTTTGCTTCTAAAGTATACATGATTACACAAGCTCTGAAAGAAGACGTTGCAAAGACAAACTCAAATTCTAAAGCCTCAAACTCTGAAATGATTCAAGCTCTGAAATGAAAAGGAAACTCTGAAAGAAGGATATCTGAAAGCTCTGAAAGAACATCTCAGGAAAGTTCTAATATATACTAAGTTTTTTCTTAAGTATTTATCTCAGGGGGACATTGTCTATCTCAGGGGGAGATATATTTTTCATGTATACAATTTTTTTTAATCAAAATCTAATATTTTTGTCACCATCAAAAAGGGGGAGATTGTTAGAACATAGTGTAGTTCTAATCATATCTTAGAGTTTTGATGATAACAAGTGAAATAAATTTTGTATAGTAAATATTATACTCTGATGTGTATTGTTCTCATTTTAGATGATGTTCTAACTCAACCACTCAAGAAAAGTGAAATATCAAATTATGTCGAGCAGAAAAAGAGTTAGAAGTTCTAGAAGATAAAAAGAACTTATGAACACGCAAGCTGAAAGCAACTTCTGAAAGAAGCAGATGATGTTCTGACTCAAGCACTCTAGAATAATGAAATATCAAAATTATGTTGAGTAAACAAGTAATAGAAGTTCTAATGATGAATGGAACTTCTAAACACGCACACTGAAAGCAACTTCTGATGGAAGCATGCTAACACAACCTCTGATAGAAGCACCAAGGAAATCTCTATTAGAAGATACTCTGAACAAGGCTTGCAGAAGATCATGATTCTTATATACGTCATCTTCTGAGACAAAGTTTGCTACAGTACCGTTACTAATTAACGTTAACACAACTTAAGCATGTGAGTGGATCAAATTCTGACGCTCATTGAGAAAACAAAACACATGCAGACAAGCAACATTCATTACGTTTCTCATTATCCGAGACACGCAACAGAATTCAACGAAACAAATTCTAGAAGCTATATAAAGATAAAAATTTCAAAGAAGCATAACAATTATTCATAAAATTCTGAAAGAAAACTTATCCTATCAAAATCAGTACTATTCTTTGTTAAGTTTATTTTCAGTTTTGAACTTAAACATTCTAGTGTAAAATTCACTTTTGTGATACAGCTTTTTATAAGCAACCTTATACACTTTGTTAAAAGTTCTTGTGTAATTGTTCCTTGAGAGACCAGTTGGGTCATATTTCTCTAGAGGGCTAGGACTAGAGAGTCTTAGAGGTGTTAGCCAATTGTAGTTGGCTTGTGCATTGTTGTTAGTCACAATATTTGGTTGTGCAATTGTAATCTTTTGAGTATAGTGGATTAAGTCCTTGTTTGAGAAAGGAAAAATCACCTTGGTGGTTATACTGGAGTAGTTTGAGTTTCAAACGAACCAAGATAAAAATCATTGTGTGTTTAGATTGTTGTTAAGTAAAAGAAAATTTAAAAGGGGAAAACTTAGTCAACCCCCCTCCTTCTAAGTGTTGTCTAAGCCTTCATCATCTTCCTATTATCATTTTAGTTATCATGGTTCAAATAATTCCTCAATACATTCAGAAGATTTGAGGTTTTGAAGCTTGATTGACTATGTTCAAACACAAGGTGCAAAATTAGGGTTTTGGATATAATCCGGATTTCTTCAAATTTTTCACTCAAACTTGATTTCAGGTGTTTCTATATGTTGTTGGGCATCCATGGTTGAAATATTGAGGTTCAATTTTGATTGGAAGTGAGTTAATTGATCACAATGGGCAAAATGGTCATTTTGATCAAAATTACTCAAAGTCAGAAGTTGACCAAGTGGACTTTTGGTCAACCATCAATTAAAATATCCTCTTTTCATATTTCATGACCAAATTCACCATTGAATCAAGATAATTGAAAAAATTAGGGTTAACTTGTTCTTGAAGTTAGTTGAAGTTTGGAAAATTTTCTAAGTCCTCACCCTATAGAAATTTGACATGTCATAACTTTCTCAATTTTTATCCAATGGTTGCTTGAGAAAAATTCTACAAGTTTGTCAATGTGTAAAATTTCTCAAAAATGCACCATTTGAGAGATATTTGAGTTTGAAGTTTTCTGCACAAGACATGTAAAATGCTGGTCATGCTTGGATTCTCCTTGCCTTCCTCGCGCGTAATTTCAACAAACACCTGGAGTGCTAGTTGTCCAAGCCTATTTATTCTTCTTCAAGCTTCAATTTTGAAAATTCAAGTGTGCATTGTGTAGTTCCCCGTGATATCTCTTTAACAAGCTTGGAATCATTAATTTTACCCAAGTATTCATCAAGATATGGATCCATAAAGTCGCTCCCTTACAACTGATCACCATGCACGCGCAGACCTTGCCTTTCCATGACTTGTTTTTTCTTAAACTTTGAAAGATGATATCTCACTCATTTCTCCTCCATTTACCATGGTTCAAAGCTTATTTTGGAGAGCATGAAGAGTCCTATCCATGGCCTAAGTGGCAAGGAAAACGCACAAGCCAATTTTGCATGGTTCAAGTTCAAAGTTGGGTGTTGAGACTTGTGGTCATTTTTTAGGTTTTGGGCATTTTTTCACGTGGATTGATTATAGGTCATCTTGGCACTAGTGTGGCACGATTATTTCATTCTTTCCTTTCCAAAATAAGCCCAGCATGGCCCATGATAGTAAATACATCACATTCTCCTTGTTTTACCAAAAATAGTAAAAACTTGCAATTTTTAAATTCTTGCACATAACTATAGTACAAGGACAGCTCATCATTCTCACTTCTTACACTCTGATTCCACTCACTATAAGTTTTCCAAAATGCACAAAGCCTGATCCAAGAAGAAAGCAAAACGCAAGTTCCATGAAAAATTAGAAAAATACATTTTTGGGCCCAAGCATTTTTAAGCTTCAAATACCACCATACCCTCACTCTCTGAGCTCTATATAAACTCACAAGCTCACTATCATTTCCCTAGACGCCTCCTTCCATCAAAACTCAGATCTGAAATTCTCTTTATTTTTCTTCAAAGCTTCATTTTCTCTTATTCCAAAAGTTCTTTCTCCACTTATCTCACTATTAGAACATAGTTTGGTTCTAATCGTATCTTAAAGTTTTGATGATAACAAGTAAAATAATTTCTGTATGATAAATATGATACTCTGATGTGTGTTGTTTTCATTTTAGATTATGTTCTGACTCAAGCACTCAAGAAAGTGAAATATCAAATTATGTTGAGCAGAAAAAGAGTTAGAAGTTATAGAAGATAAAAAGAACTTCTGAACACGCACGCTGAAAGAAACTTCTGAAGGAAGCATGCTAACGAAACCTCTGATAAAAGCACCAAGGAAAACTATATTAGAAGATACTTTGAACAAGGCTTGCAAAAGCTAATGATTTATCCATATGTCATCTTCTAAGACAAAGTCTGCTACAGTATCGTTACTAATTAAAGATAACACAACTGAAGTACTTGAGTGGATCAAATTTCGAGGCACATTGAGAAAACAAAGCACATGCAAACAAGAAACATTTATTATGTTTCTCATCTTCTAAGACACGCAACAGAAAGCAACAGGTTAATTTTATAGAAGCTATATAAAGAGCAAACATTCAAAGAAGAATATGATTTATACAACAATTTTGAAAAGAAAACTTACGCTGCCAAAATCAAATATTATCTTGTTAAGTTTATTTTCTATACTGAGCTTAAACATTCTTGTGTAAAAATCACTTTTGTGATAAAGCTTTTTAGAAGCAAAGTTATACTATTTTTTAGAAGTTCATTTGTAATTGTTCCTTGAGAGACCAGTTGGGTCAGATTTCTCGAGAGAGCTAGGACTAGAGAGTCTTAGAGGTGTTAGTCACTTGCAGTTGGCTTGTGCATTGTTGTTAGTCACAACAGTTGGTTGTGCAATTGTAATCAAATTGATTATAGTGAATTAAGTCCTCATTGAGATAGGCGAAATCACCTTGACGGGTGGACTGGAGTGGTTTGAGTTTCAAACCAATCAGGTTAAAATCATTGTGTATTTAGATTGTTGTTGGTTAAAAGAAAAATTTAAACGGGAAAAACTTATTCAACCCCCCCCCCCCTCTAAGTGTTTTGTAAGCCTTCAATTCGCATCAGAGCTCTTGGTTCTGGGTGCAAACACTTAACTGTGACAAATAAAGATCCAGAAGGAAAACACTATGGCAATAGATCACAACAACAACAACAACACTAAACCTCTTATGTTTGATGGAGAAGATTTTGAGTACTGGAAGGATAGATTAGAAAGTTTCATTCTAGGATATGACCCTGATCTATGGGATATGGTCTTAGATGGTTATAAACATCAAGTAGACAAAGAACAAAAAAAGATAGATAGAAAGACAATGGAGAAACGACAGAAAATATATTTCAAGAATCATCACAAAGCAAGAAATATCTTGCTAAATGCCATTTCAAAAATGGAGTACGAAAAGATCCCCAACAAAGATACAACACGTGACATTTTTTAGTCTTTCAAAATGTCACATGAAGGAAATGCTCAAGTCAAAGAAACTAAAGCTCTGGCTCTCATTTAGAAGTACGAAGCCTTCAGGATGAAAGAAAATGAGTCCATTAAAGCAATGTTCTCAAGATTCCAAACTCTAACAGCTGGCCTGAGGGTTCTAAAAGAAGGATATACAAACGCAGACCATGTAAAGAAGATCATCAGAAGTTTACCCAGAAGATGGGCACCAATGGTCACAACATTCAAAGTGTCAAATGATTTGAATAGTATATCCCTAGAATAACTTATCAGCGCTCAGAGAAGTTATGAGATAGAGCTTGATGAATATGATCCCCGGAAAAAAGGTAAGTCTGTTACTCTGAAAACTACTAAAAAATTTGAAACTAATGTTTTTTAGGCTGAAGAAGGAAGCTCTGAAGATTCAGAGTTAGAAGAAGATGAGTTGTCTCTACTTTCCAGAAGGATAAACCAAATCTAAAAGCACTGGCAAAAGAAGTTCAGAAACTATAGAAGATCAGAAGATATAGGAGAATATTCTGGGCACAAGAAGTTCATCAAAAGAGACATCATTTTCTATGAATGTAAAGAACCATGACACTTCAGAAGTGATTATCCTAAGCTGCAAAGATAAAAGCCAAAGAAGAAGTTTGGAAGAAAGAAAGGTATGATGGCCACCTGGGATTATTTAGAATCTTTTGAAGTTGAATCTAACTCAGAGGATGAGCACGCTAACTTAGCTTTTAAGGCCACTACAACACATGACTCTGCCTCTGAATATGAAACAGAAGAGGTATTTTCTAAATTTACTAGAGCTAAACTTGTAGACTATTTATCAGAACTTCTGGAAAATCAAAGTCAACTCAAAATCAAATACAACAAACTCAAAAAGAGTCTTGTATCTGAAATTGAGCAAGTTAAAGTAGAAAATTCTGAACTTAAAGGAAATAATGTTAAACTCAAAGAGGATTTTCAAAAAGCTCAAGAAATTTGTAGTTCAGATACTACTTCAAGCTCAAACGATATTCTTACAGAAAATGACTATAGCTTTCAAAAATTTCTTGCTAAAAGCATAGATAGAAGCAAAATGGCTTCAATGATCTATGGTGTTAGTGGAAACAACAGAAGAGGAATTGGATATGAAACTCCCAGAAGGAAAGAAACATATCAACCTAAACATTTTGATGAAATGGTTATCAAATATAAACCACTACACAAACAATTTAGTTATGGTCACGCACTTGACATAAAATACACATCTAACTCTGATAACTTTCATGTTAAACCAAAGTTCAAACAAAACTTTAGAAACTCTAACAAGAAAGGACCCAAAAAGATATGGGTACCTAAGGAGAAAATCATATATGTTGCAGATGTCCTTAACAGCGAAGTTGAAACACCAATCATGGTACCTGGACTTTGGATGCTCACAATATATGATGGGAAGAAAGTCTATGTTCCAAAGCCTGGAACATAAATTTGGAGGTGATGTAAAATTTGGAGGTAAAAAAAATAAAATCATTGGTTCTGGAACCATTGGAAACGGTAATCTCCCTTCTATTTCTAATGTTCTGTTAGTAGAAGGATTAGCGCATAACTTATTGTCCATAAGTCAATTAAGTGACAATGATTATGACATAATCTTTAATCAAAAGTCATGTAGAGCTATAAGTCAAAATATGGGTCAATCCTCCTTACTGGCAAGAGAAAGAACAACATTTATAAAATTGATCTTTCTAACCTTAAAACTCAGAATGTAAAATGCCTTTTGTATGTTAACGATGAACAATGGGTTTGGCACAAAAGATCGGGACATGTCAGCATGAATAAAATATCTCAAATTAACAAACTCAATCTAGTCAGAGGACTTCCTTATTTGAAGTTCAACTCAGAAGTTCTATGTGAAGCATGTTAGAAGGGAAAATTTTCAAAACCCTCTTTTAAATCAAAAAATGTTGTTTCTTCCTCTAGGCCATTAGAACATAGTTTAGTTCTAATCATATCTTAGAGTTTTGATGATAACAAGTAAAATAAATTTTGTATGATAAATATGATACTCTGACGTGTGTTGTTTTTAGATTATGTTCTGACTTAAGCACTCAAGAAAAGTGAAATATCAAATTATGTTGAGAAGAGAAGAGTTAGAAGTTCTAGAAGATAAAAAGAACTTATGAACACGCAAGCTAAAAGCAACTATTGGAAGAATCATATGATGTTCTAACTCAAGAACTCATGAAAAGTGAAATATCAAATTATGTTGAGCAGAAAAAGATTTAGAAGTTCTAGAAGATAAAAAGAATTTCTGAACACGCACAATGAAAGCAATTTTAGAAGGAAGCATGCTAGCGCAACCTCTAATAGAAGCACCAAGTAAACATCTGTTAGAAGATACTTTGAACAAGGCTTGCAGAAGATCATGAATTATCAATGCATCATCTTCTAAGACAAAGTCTTCTACAGTACTGTTACTAATTAAAGATAGCACGACTTAAGTACTTGAGTGGATCAAATTTCGAGGATCATTGAGAAAACAAAGCACATGTAGACAAGCAACATTTATTATGTTTCTCATCTTCCAAGACACGCAACAGAAAGTAACATAATGATTTTCTATAAGCTATATAAAGAGTAAACATTCAAAGAAGAAAATGATTTATACAACAATCCTGAAAAGAAAACTTACGCTGCCAAAATCAAATACTATCTTGTTAAGTTTATTTTCTATACTGAGCTTAAACATTCTTGTGTAAAAATCACTTTTGTGATAAAGCTTTTTAGAAGCAAAGTTATACACTTTGTTAGAATTTCATTTGTAATTGTTCCTTGAGAGACCAGTTGGATCAGATTTCTCGAGAGGGCTACGACTAGAGAGTCTTAGAGGTGTTAGTCACTTGTAGTTGACTTGTGCATTGTTGTTAGTCACAAAATTTGGTTGTGGTATTGTAATCAGATTGATTATAGTGAATTAAGTCCTCATTGAGAGAGGCGAAATCACCTTGACGGGTGGAATGGAGTAATTTGAGTTTCAAACGAACCAGGATAAAAATCATTGTATGTTTAGATTGTTGTTGATTAAAAGAAAAATTTAAAACGGAAAAACTTATTCAACCCCCCCTTCTAAGTGTTTTCTAAGCCTTCACTCACTTTATTGAATCTCAAAGGATCAACAGAATAGGGTTTCTTATTGTTTAGAGGCACCAGTTGAGTTTATTTCTCAACTCAAGAGGTGAGTTTCAAAACTTGGATCTTCATTTTCAGTTGGTTTTTGTTGAAATAAAGTATGTATGCGTGTTTATAGCTGACAAACAATAGGTTTGATGTATATCTTTGCTTGTTTGTGAAGTATGTTGCATAATATATAGTTTTGAAAATTTTCATTTGGATGATATTTGCATTTTTCATGGCTTGATTTCTTAATGTGTGGTTGATATTTTTGAAATCTATAAGTTGCTACTTGCTCCTTGCCATGTGATCTTCATTTTGTGCTTTGAATCGTGAAAAATGATTGAGAAATGAGTAAGATACGAAGTCTAGAAGTTAGGATATTGATCTGTATGAAATGCATGATTAGGGCATCGCTTGAGGTTGAAGATGATTAGGTGGCGCGATCTGATTGGTTGTGTTCTTGTTTAAATAATTTTTGTTTTAATTGATTTATGATTTTATTTTCTTGATCAAAACATCATAAAAAATTTTGAAACAATTATGGTAGTCTTAGAATAGTATTTCTGACCTTGTGTATTTTTTTCATATTTTTTGAAAATCATTTGATTGGTGAAAAAAAATCAGAGTTTAATTAATTAATTTTTTGTGTAATATTTTCATTTATTTTATCTAAAATTATTTTTAAGGTACAAAAATTACACAAAAATTATTCTAGGCTATTTGGTTAGTCTATTTTTGATCTCTGATTTTTATTTCATATTTTTCAAATTTTTGAATAATTTTAGAAAATACGTGAATAATAGTTTATTTTTGCAATTTAATTCATTTTAAAATACTTTCTCAAGTATTAAAATTTCACCAATTTTATTTTGGTCATTTTTCATGATATATAATTGGTCCCTAACCATGGATTATTTTTTCTAGTATTTTTTTCTTTTGTGAATATTTTTCAATGGTTTATTTGATATATTAATCTTTTTGGATTTAATTTCTAATGTTTTTATTAATTACAAATGCCAAAATTGACTTTTATGACCTTTTCAGGCTCATATCTTGATGTTTGAATTTTGATTTGAATTTAACTTGAATCGATGTTATTTGTTTGGAATTTTTTATTTAAATTGATCAATTATGTGGTTTTTGTTACTTAGGCCTCAAGTTACGGTGTATATGCTAACCTTTCTTGACTTTCAAGTCAATTTTTGATTAGATTAGGGTTGTATTCTCCCTTAGGATTCTATAACTAATTTTGTTTAAATTTTAGGACTTGATTTGATATTTTTCCCAACATTTCTAAATTAGGGTTTCTAGTTTGATCATCTTGTGAACATTGCAGCTTGTGCATTTTCATTCTCTAATTGAACCTTGCCAATTTTGACTTGTGCTTGTTGTTTCTGACTTTTAATTGTCTTAGGAATATTGCAATATTTTTGTTTTGATTTCATAAGCCTTATTGTTATTTTTGAACCAAGCATCTCTTCCATAGATGCATTGGTGTTTCTTTTGACTTAGAGGTATATGAGAATGCATTTATGAAACCCTTGGGGAATCAATTTCTTTCTTATTTTCATCCTTATTTCTGATTTAGGGATTTGAGTTTATCAATGAACAATTCACTCCCCCTAAACATACTTTCTTCTTCAATTTTGTTTAATGATTGCTCATGATCAAGGTTTATGAGGTAGCTTTTATGCACCACCTTAAATACCTCATGTGAAGCACTTTCAAATATGACCTATCATGGTTTTTATATTTTGTGTTTGGATTGATATCATACATTCATCCTATGATACTTGTTTGATATTTCATTGTCCACCATTCATGGTGACAAGTTAGGAGTCACATCTTTTAGTTTTGACCCAATTGTATATATATAATTGCTTGAGGAATTTCATGTACACTTATTTTTGTATTTGAATCTTGTTTTCATACCTATTATTCATCTTATTTCTTATGCTTCTTTGAACCATAGAGAGATATTTCATTGTCATCTATTTTTGGTATCATGTGAGAAGCTAAATTGGTCCCTTTGTTGTTGTCAATTCTCTAATGTTTGCTCATGAGCTTTTGTGCTTTGTCTCTTTATGGTTACTCAATATTTACTTAGTGTTTTCTATAGTACATAACACTTGAGGACCCTAATTGTGATCTTTCATGATCACCTCTGCTTTTATGCATTAGAGACTATATTTTTAGTATGATGTCATGACATTTTAACTTGTTAATTTGATAACATTGATTAAGGTTCCTTGTAAGATCATGATAGATACTTATAATAGGGATATGTCACTTCCCTAGGACTTATGAATATCACTTCTCCTTTTCACACTTGATTTACATCATCCATCAATTATTTAGACAAGTGTTTTCCATCTCTTGTGATGTTGATAATAAATTAGGTGACTTGTTTTGTGTATTGAAGTTTTGTCTTCTACATATGTTGCCCATGAACCTCATATTGAGTTATCTTATTATGCAAGTCACACATATCTTAATTATCTAATTAAGACCATTTTGTTTGATCTTTATCAATTGTTTCGAACTTGCTCAGCTCTGTTGTTTTCAAACCCTAATTTTGTATGCTTTGGAGTATATTCCCTCTTCTTTGTCTGAAATACTTTTGTTTGTGTTTTATTTAGCTCTTAAGCTACTGACCTTGCATGTGCTAAAATTATTTATCCTTAACCTCTATTCATAGGTTCTTAATTCATGCTTTTTTTGCTTTTAATTGGCTTGCTGAATGCTTTTGTGCTAGTTTTGCTCTAGCTTGTTGAATGTTTTGTGTATGAGCTTTGAGTGAATTTTGTTTATATGTTTTGCTTATCTTGTCTAAGCTACTTACCTTGAATGATTTATTACTTCTTCACTTTGTCTCTTGGCCATGATTAGCTATTTGATTTGTAAATTCTTTTTAAGTTGACTTTTAGGGTTGAATCATGACTTCTTCCTTTGATAGTTTTGTAGTGTTGATGTATGCTAATTGATTTTGTGATTTGTACGAGTATTATCTATAGGTGTTAATCACTGAACTCACTCTTATGTGACTCTTATCACAAGTATGCTTGAGCACACACATGCATACACGTTTGCACACACTTCACTATACACTTTTGGTCGGCACGTTCATGCTTTCTTACGATAATTTATTTGCGAATATTAATGATGATTATGTATGTGATATGAACGTGTTCTTACCATGTTAACCACTGACTTTAATGTCTTGTTATCTTCTAAAAACTCACTTCTCTTCATTTACGCACTACCATGATTCATTTGATTTTTAGATGCATTCTAGGTCAAGTTTTTTGACTAGTTTTTTGAACTAGTGTTGTATATGTGCTCTTTGAGTTTCTTTTAACTTGATTGTTTTTAACGTGAGTCTTGAATAATTATATGTTGTGTCTTATCTCACTCTTAGGAGACACGTAGCACAAGTATACTCAAGCACACACGCGCACACACCTTTGCCCGCACTTGTATGGATTGAATTTGTTTTCCTTAAGTGATTTGTTTGTGAATCTTTTTCATGCATGTTTGTATGATTTGATTGATGTATTTGTGAATTTTCTAATGTATTGTATGTATCTTAACCTTTCATGGTTCATTTCCTTTCATCTTTGCCTTTCCTTGGCTTCTTTTGACTTGTAAACGCTTTCTAGGTCAAAGTGTCGACTAGATTTTGTACTAGTTTTGTAATTGCACCCTAGTGATATTTTCTTTGTGATTTTATTGTGAATTATTATATGTGATTTTTATACTGTAATCACTTCATGTTGACACCCTCTTTGCATTTTATGTATGTCACACACTTGTATTCACTTCACCACACACAATTGTTGCATGTTTACGCACTCTTGTAGAATTTTTGTTCATAAATTTTTGTGGTTTTATTTGCATGTTGTAAATTATATTTTAACATGTTATCTACTCACTTTTATGTCATTTTACCTTTTAATTCTTCCTTCATCTCATCTATGCTTAAAATCTCACACAATTTGCTTTCCGTATGCTTTTAGGACTACTTTTGGTCTAGTTTGTGCACTAACTTTGCATGAATGTCTTCATAGTGATGTTTGATGTTAGTTTCTGGTTTGTATAAGCTTTTTATATGTATGTTGTATATAATGACCTCACTTCACATGAAACCTTGTATGATTATTCACTCACTTGTTTCCCCTTCATCTTCTTCTCTTCTTTCTTCGCATTTATGAGTGTTTGATTTGTGTGCTTTTGCCAAAGCATTTTGTTTTCTTCTTCCCCTTCTTCTCATTTGGTTTTCTAAACAATATGATTGATATTATATTTTTCCCTTAGGATCATTCGATTAGGTTAGTTATCGATTTTAGACATTAGGTTAAGTATCCATGCATGCCAACATTAGGTAGATAATATGAGTAGTTTCCCTTGTTCATATTCATAAACATAGGAACAACTTTGTACGATAACAATTAGGATTAGAAATAAATTAGTTTCCCCTAGCTATTTTACCTTTTACCCTTTTGCATCTTTAAAATTAAAATCTTGTTTTGTCAAGTGCATTAAAATACTTTAACAATTTGAAACTTTTTCTAAAGTAAAAGATACAAACCAATATTTCGTCATCCCGTCAGCCGATGTTTCATCATCCCGTCTACTGATGTTTCGTCATCCCGTATGCCGATCTTTCGTCCACCTGGTTGCGGATGATGTTTCATCATTCCGTATGCCGATGTTCATCATCCCGTCTCTCAATGTTTTGTCATCCCGTATGTTGCTGATGTTTCGTTGTCCCTTCTGTTGCTGATGTTTCATCATCGTTTTTTGATTTTTCGTCTTCTAATCTAAAAAACACAAACCAACCAAAATAAGTGAGCCGAACTACGATGCTCTGACATTCCTATTGCACGAGGGAATACGTAGGCATCCTGTCGCGGGGCTTGATCGAGCAACCTATGTAAATATTTTCTTCTTTTCCCCGTGTTTTCTTTCTTTTATTTCTGTATTCTTTATTTATTTTTGTATGCATTATACCTCATATACACATATAGTTAGACCTTTACACCAATTAGATAGAAAGTAAAAGCGGATACCGTAGAGTACTACGGACGTGTGGGATGTTAATCCCTTCCCCTCATGTAACAGACTTCCTTACTCGATCTCTTGGTCGAAAGACCATGATTTCTCCGTTTCAGGTTTACTCGATGTTTACCTTTCCCCTTCGGCGGGATAAAAAATGTTCGATGACGACTTCATTCATATATAGTTATTTCTTTGATTTTTGGATGGTTGTTTCACTTCCCTTTAGATAATTAACCTCCGTACCTTGATCTCTATTTTTGTTTAGGATTTTATTGGCTCTTTTTCCTAGTCCTTTGGATAAAATAAAAACGCAATGGCGACTTCATTGTTATTTTTACGAGTTGAGTCAACTAATGACTTAGTCTCGGAGTTTTTTTGACGTTACACCAAATAAACCTTGAAAAGTCATCTATAACCATATAGACATACCTTTTTCCATCAAATATTTCTACATGCATTAGTCTCATTGAATCCATGTGAAGAAATTCAAACACTTTGTAAGTAGTTTTATTTTGTAATATTGGGTCCGACATCTTGGTTTTGTTGGAAATCTACCAAAACATATGATGAATTTCTATTAATCTTGATGCACAAGATTGTTATCACCACACAATAACAATGACAATAAAACAAAATTAAATAAGAAAAGAAAGAATTATTTTCTACATAGTTTCTCTCTGTCCACAAACCGTGGAAAACTTTATTATTCACTTTGCAACTGAAAAATTCTATGAATAAATTTATTACAAAATATAAGGGTTACTCCCCCTATTTATAGATTTAGGTCAGCTAATACCCAAAACTATAAACTCCCAAAATACCTATTTTGGAGCTAAATCAAATATATTCTATTTTAGATCTAAATCAAATCTATCTAAATTTAAAATAAATATGTGTGTAACAAACTGTTTTCACACTCCTAAAACAAATTAAATCAAATCTTTTTCAACACAAAGAATTACTTTCAACACACCACCTAATTGATTATGTCTAATCTATCTACATTCATCATAGTTCTTAGTCTTCAAAATATTTTGACTTGCACACCCTTCGTTATGATATTTGCAATCTGATTCTCAGTTCTGCAGTGTTCCAAGTTTATCTTCCCATCTGCTACCTGCTCTGGAAGATAGTGGAACCTCATTTCAATGTTCTTGCTTCGACCGTATGTTATTGAGTTCTTTTCCAGGTTGATAGCTGACATGCTTTCGATCTTCATGGTAATTGCTCCATGATCTTTCCATGTGATTTCTTCGACCAAGTTCACCATCCATGCTGCTTGACACGCATAAAGAGAAGCATCTATGTATTCTGCTTCGCATGATGATAATTCCATAAATGATTTCTTTCTCGAACTCCAAGAAATTGGCGTACCACCTAACATAAACACATATCCTGCTGTGGATTTTTGATCCTCAGCATCACTACACTAGCTCGAATCGGTGTACCCCACTAACTTGCATTTTTTTCCTTTGTCAGTTGCTGGAAATAAAATGTCATTGTCAAGAGTTCCTTTCAAATACCTCAATATCCTCTTTATCAATGCTAGGTGTGATACCATTGACTTCTTCATGAATCTACTTACCATACACACACTGTATGCTAAGTCAGACCTCATATGACAAAGGTGTCTTAAGGACCCAATAAGTCTCCTATATTGGGTTGGGACAACATCTTCTTCTTCAGAGTCTTTCAATAGTTACAGTTTTTGTTTTGCAGGTGTCAAAGTTGAATTGCATTCTTCCATCTAAAATATCTTGAGAATTTCTCCTGCATATCTTCTTTGATGCATCATCAAACCTATACTAGTCTTGTAGAATTCGATGCCAAGGAAATATGAAATGCCACCCAGATCAGACATTTCGAATTCCTTGCTAAGGTCGCCTTTGAAGTCTTCGATCTCATTCTTGCAGCTACCTATTATCAACAAGTCATCGACACAGAGACATAGTATAAGCAATTCACTATTACTTTTTCTTACAATACTCCATGTTCAATTTTACACTTCACAAATTCATTCTCCCTTATAAAACTATTAATCTTCTTGTTCCAAGCTCTTGGAGCTTGCTTCAATCCATTCAAGGCTTTATGAAGCATGTACACTCTCTCTCTCTTTGTTATGTTTCACAAACCCAACTGATTGTTTAACATAAGCTTCTTTGTCTAAGGGTCCATTCAGGAATGCACACTTCACGTCCATCTGACATATGTGTCAACTGTTTATTTCTACTAAACCAACAACCACCCTAATTGTTTCGATCCTAGACACAGGTGAAAAAACCTCATCGAAGTCAATTCCTTCTTTCTAGAGAAATCCCTTTTCCATTAGCCTTGCTTTGTGTCAAGTTACTTTCCCTTTGGGATTCATCTTCACTTTGTATACCCACTTGACATCAATTACCTTCTTGCCTTGAGGAAATTTGACAAGTGACCAAGTGTTGTTGTCTTCGATGGATTTCATTTATTTGTTCAACGTTTTCACCCACTTCGAGTCTCTTAATGCTTCAGTTGCATTGACAGGTTTGACATCTGTATAGAAAGCATAACGTACCAGCTCACATTTGTTACCAACCACATCATCTGATGTAACCACACAATCTTGCAATCTTTCAAGCATGTGTCTTGTTCTCTGAGGACTTCTTTTAATTGTACTTGGTTGATCTATAATTGTTGGTTCCTCTTATCGAACTTCTCTTTCGACTTGAGTTTATGGTTCTTTGAGTAAACTTCTCACTGAATATTTCTTGACATTTCTAGTCCAATCTCATTCTTTAAGCTCATCTATGATCACGTCCCTACTGATCATAATCTTCTTGTTCGCTGGGTCAAACAACGTGTACATCATGTTGAATGATATCCAACTAGAATCATTTGGCTCGACTTGTCATCAAGTTTTCTTCGCAATTGATTTGACACATGTCTATATGCAATATATTCAAATACCTTTATATGACTCAAACTAGGTTTTATACCAGACCATCATTCTTATGGAGTAATTCTTTCTAGCTTCTTTGTTGGACATCTGTTTAAAATATAACTTGCAGTAGACACGGCTTCACCTTAAAACTCTTTAGGTAAAATCTTGCCTTTCAATATACTTCGAACCATATTCATGATGGTTCGATTCTTCCTTTTTGTAGTCCCATTCTACTGTGGAGTATAGAGTGGCACCACCTCATGAACAATACCTTCTTTTTCACATAACTTTTTGAAATATTTCGACACATGCTCTCCACCACCATCAGTTTTCAAAACTTTGAGCTTTTGAGCACTTTGCCTTTCGACCATAGACTTAAACTTGGAAAATACCTCAATCACTTCTAGATCAGATAAGTCCATACTTTTCAACTTATGAATGTGACAAATTATTTATTACCTCCAAACGAATCCACCTTGATGGGTCCACATACATCAAAGTATATAAATTCCAAAATAGCCTTCGACTGGCTTCTTGCATCCTTGTTGAAGCTATTCTTGTGTTGCTTCACTTGCACACATTCTTCACACACTTCATTTGGAATGCAATTTATGGGAATCCTGAAACCATATTTTCCCTCTTTAAATCTCTAATGTCTCTAAAATTAAGATGGCCTAGTTGAAAGTGCCTTATCCATTCGTTTCTGCTATCTGCAGTTGAAAGGCACTGGTGCTCCATCACATTAAGTTCGATCTTGAAGGTTCTATTATAGGACATAGGATCCTTCAGGATTAATCTTTCATTCAAATCAACGACTCTCATCATCTTGTCTTCGATACATAATTCGTAATTCTTTTCGACCAACTACCTGAATCCAACTACCACTGATCCTTGAATTTTTCTTCATCTTTTATTGTGACCATCAGTAACATCTCTTCTTCTTCATACTTTTCGAACGTCGCATCACTTTCTTGATTTTTTCGCTTCTCTGGACAATCACTCGAATAGTGACCGTACTTCTGACAATTGTAACATTGCACGTGACTCTTGTCAATCTTTCGACCACCACCTCTTCCTTTATTTGCAACACCACCTCTTTGGTTTCCTTGTTATGGTCTTCTCTGATTTTACACATTTTCTCTGTGCTGGTTTCCTCTACCAATTGAATTGTTGTAGCCACCGCTACCTTTGTTGTCGAGCCACTTTTCTTTGCCTTTCTTGTCTTTTACTAATTGAGCTTGCAAAGCCACATCACTCTTTGATTTTCCTGCAACTCTTTTAACCATCCTTTGTTCATGAGGTTCAAGCGTCCCTTGAAGATCTTCCTATGATAAGTTTGACATGTCCTTCGACTCTTCTATGAAAACTACCACATGGTCGAACTTCGGAGCCAAAGATCTCAAGATCTTTGAAACAATAGCTCTTGTTGTTAACGTCTCTCCATAATTCTTGATTTGATTCACTAGTCTTGTAGCCCTAGTGAAGAAATCAGATATGATTTCTCTATATCTGAAGCAATTCATATGTTCTTTTGTGAGTTTGTAACCTTACCTCTTTCACCTTCTCAGCGCCTTCAAACGATTTCTTGAGAATCTCCTAAGCTTCTTTTGCAGATTCTACATCACTAACCTTTTTGAAATTGTTTGGGCTGACACATTGATGAGTCATAAAGAGAGGTTTATAATTCTTCTTCTTCAATTCTTTGTATTCCACTTCTGAAGCTCTTTCTTCAAGTGGCTAAATTCCATATTTCACAAGATCCCAAAGATCTTGAAAATCGAATATAACCTTCATCTTTTTTCACCTATTCTCATAGTTATCTCCTTTAAAAATTGGGAGACTTGCTGGAAAAACTTTGTAGCATAATTCATCGTCATCGTGATATTTTTCTTCAATCGTTCTTGATCGTTCTTCCCTTGAATCACTCAACCGGAGCTCTTGATACTAGATATTGGAAATCCATCAAAACCTATGATGCCAAAACCTATGATGAATTTCTATTAATCTTGATGAACAAGATTGTTATCACCACATAATAACAATGACAATGAAAGAAAATTAAAGAATAAAAGAAAGAATTATTTTCTGCATGTAACACGGTGGGAGAACTGACTTGTTTGTTTTGTGTTTTATCGCAAATGTTACGGATAGCAAGAGTCGCCACCGACTTTTCTTTTATCCAATAAAAGGAAGGTGAAAAGAACAGGAAAAGACATTCGTTAGATTCTGAGTACGAGAGGCAATTATGAGAAGGGAAGGTATTAGCACCCTTTCCATCCGTAGTTATCTACGGGATCTGAGTTTCTTAGCTCACTTTTGAAAAATTGCTTTTTGTGTTTATGTAGTTTGAAAAGTATTTTTGAAAGACATTTCGCTTTGACTTCGTAATGATTCTCCTTGGATGTATACGAAGTGTTCGGAAATGTTTGTTTGGAAAAATGTTTGACTTTGTAATGATTCTCGCTGGAATGTATACAAAGTGTTTGAAATTTTTTTGAAAAGTGTGAGGTGTGAAAAAGTATTTTGATTGAGCAAGCAACTAGGAGTCTATTACCTACTCAAAATGGTCGTTTCCATGTTATTTTCCTTCTCCTTTAGAATAAGGCTATCCATATCATTAATTGGCAGGTAACTTTATTCGTTTGGATGTGAAGGGAAAATCGTAGGGTCATCGTATGGTCATTGAAGGCAACATGTAAGGATACCTTAGCAATTCGAAGGGACGATCATCACTTTTTCGTAGGCAACAATCGAGGGACGAGATCATATATTCGTAGGCAACATCGAGGGTCATCGAGGGACTATGATCTTTATATCGAAGGGACTATCACGATGTTATCTGTAAGCGTCTTTGCTAATGGTATCCCTACGTTCGAGGGACATGACCATTTTTATTCGTAAGGCAACAAGAGAGGATATCCTAAGTGGGGTGCATGTGTGAAAGAGTGTGTTTGATTCAAATATTTTATCTTGATATTAGAAGTGATCTAGGGTTGATTTTATCTTTCCATACAAACCCTAGTTACTAGCAATTAAATATATACAGTTTATAGGGTGCAAAAAGTAAAGTGCGGAATGTAAAATCCTATGCTATTATAAGGCTTCGGGGCAGATACATATTAGGAGGTGCGGAAAGTAAATGCGGAAAGTAAAACCCTAATTAAGCTATTACATCCCATGAGCAGTTACATAATAATAAAAAATATGTGAGGAATTTAAACCCTAACATTTACAACTTGTGAGCAATTATAATAATCGGAAAACTAACGCGGAAATGATCAAATTGTAAATATGAGAAGATAATGTTAGTAGAAAATAGATTTCGTGTTAGAAAAATACTTTAGGGTTAGTAAACTATTTATATGAAAGAAAATATTTTTTTTGAAATTTTTGTGGATCGATTTTAGTGTAGAAAAATAATTAAAAGTCAATTTAATGATTAATTAACAATTAATTAAAAGAAAAGGCAAAAATGATTTTTTCATGTCAAAAATGAAATTAAGATTTTTATGACCTAAATATGGAAAATAAATATTTTTGTGATTTTTGTAGTATTTTAGAAAAATATTTGAAAGAGAATTAAATAAGAAAAGAAAATATGAAAAATATGAGAAAATTGGGTTAGTTTGCAAAGTGATAAAAATATTGTGAGGAGCCAGGGATCGAACTCAGGTCCTCTTGGTCATAGCGTGTGCATCCCACCACCTGAGCCAAGTGCACATGGTGTTAGTGGAATGGATGAATAACAGTATAAAGGAAAATAATTTTGAAAAATATTTGAAAACAGAATGCGCGCGCAAGGCTTCATCTTCTTTGTTTGAAAATTTCCCACGAACTTACCCACGGCTTTTCCGTGGGTAAACCTGTACCTAGGAATTTCATCCGTAGCTATAGGACCTGCAAATCACAAACCTCAAAATATGCAATATAATTTTTTTAGGGAGACATGGATCGACTCGGTTTGATCACCTGAGCACGATGGTGCCTTTGGTTTCATCCAATTTTATCTATTTCACAAAACCCCAATTGGAGCTCATAAACCCTAACAATGGCAACTAATGATTCCTGCACTTAAAACTCAATCAAACGGTTCAGATAGTTTCGAAACATCATCATGAACACAAATATGCAATCAAATTGTATTAAAAAATGCATGAATCAATGAAATCAATTTTGAAATAAGTTGTGCAAACTGTGATTTGGATTTTCGTGTTTCTGGAGGTGTTGAGGCTTGGTAACGATCTGGAATGAATTAGAGGACTCCCAGGAATTGATTGGAAATATTTGTTTGGCTTGAATCGATGCAAAAATAGGTCTGCCACTTGCTTGGATGCCACGGATTTTTAAATCTAGGTTAGGGTTCTTAGCTGCATGAAATTCTTCCTTGAGGATCTGAACATCTTGTGTTTATATAAAAAAGTGAATTAGGTGAAGAATTATGTCAAAAATATAAGTCATTCAATGAGAGAATATTTGATTTAGAATTACACCAAATGTTTCCTTTTTTAGATCAAATCTCATTCAATTCCTTTTCCAATCAATGATTTTCGAAATTGACAGCTTGTATGGCTTGCTTGGACCTCAAGAATGATAAAAAAAATCAACCTTGCAGTTAATGATTTGATTTTTTGCATTTTATTTTAATTAAAATTGAATTAAATTGGATTAATTCCAAAATAAATAAAATAAAAGAAAATATAGCGTGCTATTGGGCTTGAGATGCTCTTGACAATTTTAGAAACGTGTGAATCAAAGAAACTTAGGCCCATTTAGAAACAATTTGAATTTTCTAAGTATTTCTGTTCATGCACTTCTTCAAAAATGTCAAACTTGCTCAACTTGTATCTTGATCAATTTTCAATATTTTTAAGTGTTATTGGCCTTTTTAGAAAGCTCAAGATGTCCTCTAAACACTCCTTTTGGTTTCATATTCATTGGAGTTTCCATGTTCATGTACACTTCTTTGGCAAAAGATGTCTTTTTGTTGGCTTTTAGAAGGACCTATAATGTCTTGATCCATAACTCTCAAATGAAGCATTTTTTGCCAAAACTTGTGATACATGAAGTTGTAGATAATTGAATTCCCTTCAAAATGAGCTTTGGTGGAAAAATTTCTGATAAAGTATGTGAAAGTTATGCCTAGTCAAAGTTCTGTTGATTTTTTGTCCAAAAATCCTAATTTGGAAACTTTGACCTTTGATTAAATCTTGACTTTTCTTGATGAATCATGATCAACCCTTTATCATATGATGAATGTGACTTCAAAATATTGATGTTGACCAAAAATGATGAAGTTTGACTATATGTTGACCATAGTTGACTTTTTGTCCAATACAATTGTTTTTCAACTATCTGAGCAATTAATTGAGTAAGCTTGAGTTGTAAGGCTTGAAACTTGACATAGTGATCTCTTGAGATATATGAGGAGGTATGATGACCACTTGAAGCACTAGAACTTGATTTTTTATTGAGAGAAGAAAAACCCTAGTCGTGGGTTGATTGCTTAATAGAGAGTTCATCTGGTCAACCCTTGAGAAATTCTTGAATATGAAGATGTGGATTGTCTTGAGAAATATGAGGGCAAATTTTGGGGTATAACACTGCAGAGTTTCTCTCTGTCCACAAACTGTTCAAAACTTTATTATTCACTTTGCAATTGCAAAATTCTATGAATGAATTGGTTACAAAATATAGGGGTTACTCCTTCTATTTATAGATTTAGGTCAGCTAATGCCAAAAACTATAAAAGCCTAAAATACCTATTTTGGAGCTAAATCAAATCTATTCTATTTTAGATCTAAATCAAATCTACCTAAATCTAAAACAAATATGTGTGTAACAAACTGTTTCCACACTCCTAAAACAAATCAAATCAAATCTTTTTCGACACAAGGAATTACTTTTAACAGATTTGCCTCCTAATTTCACACTCACCAGAAACTTCCCTTTCCTAAATCTTGAGTTTTGGCATTCCTCCAACCGCTCCTCCAAATATGATTTCCTTCATTCTTTTGAGATGAAGGTGCCCAAATTTATGGAGCCATAGCTTCACTTCATCCTTCTTAATTGTTAGATATGTGGAAGAGTAAGCAGTTATTTAAGGTTAACATTTATCTTTAGACCTTGTACCTTTCATCAGAACATCATCTTTATCATCTTTAATTAGACATTCTGACCAAAACAATCATATATAAGGTTGACAGAAGACAATGATCCATAAAATGTCATACAAACTCTCAATAGATCCCAATGGAAAGAAGCAATGTACACAGAACTTAATGCTCTAATTTCCAATCAAACATGAACATTAGTTTCATATAAAGGTCAAGATAACATCATTGACCTCAAATGAGTGTTCAAAACAAAGTATAAAGCTAATGGCTCAATAGAGAGGAGGAAAGCAAGATTGCTTGCGAAAGGATTTCAACAAACAGTCAGCCATGGCTATGAAGAAACATCCAGCCATGTTGTCAAATCCATCCCAGTGAGGCCAATTCTTTAAGGTTCTATCATTATTATTATGACAACTCATTAATAGAATTCTATCATTACTATTACTCCCTAGGATTTTGTCATTACTATTATTGATAACTCATTAATAGAATTATTCTATTTTGTATTATTGTAATTATTGTCTTCACAATTGTCGGATCAAACCGATCAATTCTTATGTATATTTAAAGGCAATATGCGAATGAAGCAGATACACCATTCTTGATATTTTTTTAACTGTAGTTACTTTGTTTGATTAAAAATCGGTTCATTAGTTAGTTAGGTAACTTGTATAACAAGTTACGTGTATAGAAGGTTGTTAAAACTCCTTGCATCTAATCAACTTCTTAATTTAATAAAAAATACTTAACTAACCAACAAATGATTCCTCACTTAATTTGATCAAATTTATCTTATAAAGTGCACTAGTTTAAAACATAACTTATTGAACTTCCTTCTTCATTTTATGTCTTGCATATCAAATTGTTCCAACAATTAACTTTATTTATTTTTATTTTAATTGAATTGATTTTGTGTAATAATTATAAATGGCTCAACTTGATTATGAAGAGATTAACTAATAAAAATTTACTTCCAACTACCAAAGCAGTATTGTCCCTTTACAGTTTACATGTAAAATTTAACAAATTTACTAGGCAGTGTCTTAATACTAGATTTATTTGTATCAACATTAAGCAGAGTCATCTATTAATCTTTTGTGTAAAAATACCTTCTTTACTTATGGCTAACTAGAAAACATAGAGGATCTCTAAAAAGTCTTAAAAGTGGGTCACTTTTTCATCCACTTTTGGTGTCACTTATTGAACATGGTCAATGCACAACAATATTTCACAACATTTAAAATTAATGTAGATGATGTTTAGTTTGGATTGCTTTACTTTATTAGTGACTTTTCTTATTTTCTTCTCACAGAAAACATTATTTCATCTGGTAAGAAAGTGTGACCAAACTATTTAACTTGTTCAAGGAGTCAAAGGTTATTTATTATATTCCATTATAATACACATATTAGGTTAGAAATTCTAACGTTATCTACCGACTCCTTTTATTTATGTCGATAAGGAAGTAATTTTTCCCCCCTAAATCAACTAGGTAAATACTCATGCTATATATCCTACGGATTTATCACAAATACTAAGAATGAAAGACATATATTTGAAGTTATTGATATTATGTTAGAGGTTTGTAAAATATACATATAGTATAAAGTTTAATTGAATTAAACAATATAAATAACACGTTTTCAATAGATAATTATGCATTTTTAATATAATGAAACAAAAAGATTATGATTATTATGATTTTGTTACTAAATTGTTAGAATTAATTTTTATACATTTAAAGCTAATTTGATTTTATGTTTAAATATTGGTATTATGTTTTTCTTAATGTGTACCAACACTCATATATTTAATGTTTATGTATAAATTGCTTTAATAAGATCTTCTTTATATATTTTTTTTTTTTTAATTTTGTGTAATCAAGGAATATATTAAACAGAGAATTAAGGATTCTCAACACCTGAGTACATAAGATCCGGAATAAATTGGCAAAAAGCGAAATTATAAACTAACAAAATCTCTAAATAAAAAGCAAAGGATTTTTACTAAACTCGTAGAGATTGCATTTGGAACAAGTAATTTTGCCGAAGAAGGACCACCTCCAAACCAAAATCTTAATGTTCCACACAATGTTGTTATGGTTCCAAGCCTCTTCCCGGAAACAAATATCGTTTCTTGTTAACCAAAGAACTCACATTGTGGCAAGTCAAAAAATCCTTCGGTTACCTTCTTTAACCTTCTTTACACGACAAAATAAATATCAACTCATAAAATGTGAAATGCATTACTCCTCCTCCATATCCGGTTTGGTCACCCAAAAAGCTATCTCCTTCTAAATTCTCTTAACCATAAAACAAGTAAAAAATAAATGGTCCCTATTTTCCACATGGTTACCACAAAAAGCACAAATCAAAATTTTCAATAGAAAAATGAATACTTCTATACACCAAAAGCTCCTTAGTAGGAAGCCTATCCACAAAAGATCTTCACCCAAAAGCTTTAATCTTGAAAGGAACCGTCAATTTCCAAATTATACCCAAAACCTCTTCACACCTATTAGGGGGACCGAAAGGAATTCGCATTGAAGCATAAAGATCATAGCATGAAGACACCGAAAACCCCTCCATCGGATTCGGAACCCACACCACCGAATCTGAATCATTATTCACCCCTCGAACGTTCCCAAACGGGAGCGAAAATCCAAGAAACCTGAGGCAAGATTTAGATCCACGAGATCAGATTTAACAATACCACAATCACCCCAGTTCCATCTTCGTTCTATCCAACCACCCATATCCCCCACCGAAACATTCTTGAGACGATAAACCTCGTATAAAACCACAAAATGACATCCCCTAACCAATTAGCTTCCCAAAAGGGAGTGGGGAAACCATTGCCTAAAGTATATTTACAATTAGACACGATCGGATCAAAAAAAATTAAAGTTTCCTAACCTTGTAATATCCCGCTACCAAGTAGAAAAAACAGTTGAAAGGAACTCCACCACAAAACACTTGAGTCGAGATATCTCCATAATGAGCCTTCAACACACCATACCAAAGAGAGTCATGATTATGGGAAATTCTTCATCGCCATTTGTTGAGAAGAGCACAATTAAATTCCAAAATATTTTTTATTCCAATGCCCCCCTTATCATACGGTAAAGTAACATTTTTCCAACACACCCAATGTATCTTCCTATTGTCCTCCACAACCACACCCCTCCACACAAAAAATTTCCTTGAAGTCTAGTAATTTCCTTTGCCACCTTAGTCGGCATCTTGTAGAAAGACATAGTGAAGATGGCTAAAGAACTCAAGATAGATTTCAAAAGAGTGATCCTCCCTCCAAGATTGAGAAAATGATGTTTCCAACTAGCTAATCTATTCTCCATTTTAATCAAAAGAGGATTCCAAGAGGAAGCTTTCCTTGGATTATATCCCATAGGAATACCAAGAAAAGAGAATCTACTACCTTCCACCTTACAAGAAAAGAAAAAAGACGCGGCTTCCAAAAAGTTCTTCGACACATTGATATCGATCAACTTACTGTTGTGGTAATTTATTCCGAGACCCGAGACAATTTCGAACACTCTCAAGACCATCTTTATGGCCCTAACTTGCTTCCAAGATCCATCTCCCACAAATAAAGTGTTGTCCGCAAATTGAAGAATGTTAACCAAAGTAGTTCTTTTAATGACAAAGCCATCAAATTCTTCAATTTCTAACGATTTTCTAACCAACTCCGCCAAGCCTTCCGCCACTATGACAAAGAGGAAAGGAGGAAGAGGATCCCCTTGACGTAATCCTCTCCCCACCTTGAACTCCTTTGTAGGAATACCTATTCATAAAAAGTGACGAACGAGGGAATCGAATGAAAATTCGAATCTCCGGCTCAAAACAATTAACTCTTTTATTTTTTGTTTTAAAATATGTCGCGAGCACCAAGCTTTATTGTTTTCAAACAAGAAAGAAGATGGAAAAGAGGAAAGCTGAAATACCCTAAATATGATATGTGATGCGACTAGCGTAAACTAGACGCAACGCATTGGGGAGAGACCAGGGTAAGAGGGTTGGTTATATAAAGAGAAGGTATTAGCACCCTATATATCTATAGTTTTCTATAGGAAAAAATTTATGCATATTTTGTATGTTTGTGTGTTTTATTTTCTATGTTATTTCGGGAAAATTTCTCCTTTGGGATTTAAGAAAGGTAGGTTAGGCAGGAATCTAAGTTTGTTTATTATTATGCTCGCAAAGATCATTGGGATCCTCTACATACATATCCCCTAATGGGAATCAGAGCATCTGTAGCTCGGATCTAAGGGAACTAGGGTTTGTTTGGTTTGAGGGAGAAAGAAGTATACTCACCAAGGGTGAGACCTTGTGCCTACGTATTATTAAAAGGAGGTTGAGAAAGTTAGAGCAATCGTAGCTCCCACTTATGTTCTAGTGGAAGCAATGATGATTTTATTAAGAGACAAAGACAAATGTCATCTTAATGAAAAATATATCTAATCTATTTCATCACATACATTTTTGAAAACTAATTTGATTGTTTAAATATTTCATTGTAAGCATTGAGTGTTTTTCTTGAGTGTACAAGCGTTACCGCTTACAAGTTAAGAAATATGTTTGAAAAATGTTTCAACCTTTCATTGTAAGCATTGGGCGTTTTGCTTGAGTGTACAAGCATTTCCACTTACAAGTTAAGAAATATGTTTTGTTTGAAAAGTGTTTGTTTTTGGAAAAGTGTTTGAAAAAGTATGTGATGCTATAGATGAGATACTTCTTCCATAGAGATTATACATGTCTAAATCTCTTAGGATAAAGTTTTGTTATTGATTAGGGGAATTCTTTTAAGAAGCTTGTCTGTCCTTGTATTGTAAGCCCAAGAGGAGGCTATCCGAGGGACATCGAGGGTCCTTGTATTGTGAGCCCAAGAGGAGGCTTTCCGGGGGACATCGAGGGTCCTTGTATTGTGAGCCCAAGATGAGGCTTTTCGAGGAACATCGAGGGTCCTTGTATTGGGAGCCCAAGAGAAGGCTATAGGGTATTGTTGGTTTGGCTTTAAGAGTGATTTCATCGGGAAACCATACTCTTAGAGTTCTATCCTAGCGAAGGTAATTCTTTGTATTGGAATCCCAATAGAAGGCTGTTAGAGATTTCTAGGTCTCTTTCTTGTATGATGCCCAAGAGAATGCTAAAATCAACGAGGGAGTTCTTTTGCACGAAGCCCAAGATGAGTCTAACTCAACAGGGGAGTTCTGTTGTACAAAGCCCAAGAGGAGGCTAACTTAACAGGATAGTTATCTTGTACAAAGCCCAAGAGGAGGCTATGGGAAACCTAGTTGTTATACTAGTTGTAATGACATAAACATGAACAAGTATATGAACAAATATATATATATATATATATATATATATATATATATATATATATATATATATATATATGACAAAGTGTGTGTGCATTCACAGGAGTTTATGAAGGAAATATATAAACAAGTATATAAAACAAACAAATAAAGCTAGTGAACTTGAATATATACAAAGGAGTGTGTGAATACAAAATATAAACAAGTGTTTTAAAACAAACGGATAAGCTAGTAAACTTGAATATATACAAGGGAGTGGGACTTACACCTTAAGGGAGGCCCACTGGAATAAGAGCAGATTCATCGGGAATAATGCTCCTCTTAATGTCAGTGGAATTGGTGTATAAACAAGTGGAATAAAACTAGCGAACGATACTAGTTTATACTTGAATATTTACAAAAACTTTAATATGTAAAAGGAATTGAATATGTACAGAAAAAGGGCGGATATGTACAAGGAAAATAAATATGTGCATAGGAGGGTTGGGACTTACACCGTAAGGGAGGCCCATGATCAATTTGATTTTGAGTTCGAAAGATTTTCGAGGAAAAAACCTAGTTTGGTTTGTATTTTCAAAGATTAATCGAAACGATCATGGAAAAGAGGTGTGTAAGTAAATTAAAATGTTTTTGAAAGTTTTGAAAAGGTTTGAAAATGAGAGATATTCACAAGAAGTTTTGAAAAAGATTAGGTTTGAAAAATCAAGAAGAAAACATTTTCAAAAGTATTTAAAATACTTAAAAACGTCTATTTTAAACCTAATAAAAAATATATCAAAAGAAAACATTTTTGTATTTTTTGACATAATCATAAAATAGGTATATTAAATGACAAGTGTAAAATAAAATCATCTCAAAATAAGAAGTTTTGATTGGTTTTTGAAAATGTTGAAGTTTGATAAAAAAAAATGAAGAAAACTAGTGATAAAAATTAGTTTTGGTCTTGGAGAGGATTGAACTCAGGACCTTAGGCTTGGAAGTGAAAAGTTTTACCACTGATTCATGTGTTTGGCTTTTCATTTACACGCCTTGGTTTAATTATATGTGATAATTAGTTTGGAAGATAGTTTGAAAATTAGTTGAAAAAGTGAAAAGAAGTGAAAACTGAAAATAAAAAGGTCTTAGGGGGATTCGAACCCTGGACCATAGGCAAGACAAAGGACTAAGAGGCGCGTGTTCTACCACTTGGGTTGCTATACATTCCTTAATTAAAACACAAGCATAAATATATATTGTAAATTGGATTTTTGAATTTTCTAAAAACTGAAAAACGTGCCAAGCACATCATATTCTTCCTCATGATCATTGATCAATAACTCCTTCATTTTTTTTGATGAAATTGAATGATGTAAACATCAAACTTGATCGTTTTGAACTCAGGAACATGATGGTGATGTTTAATTTCATTTATTTTAAGCTTATGATGATTGATTTCATAAAAAACTAGATGAACCCTAATTCTAAGAATTGATCATGAAATCGTGTATGGACCATAATTTATGCAATTGATTGAGGGTTATCATTCAGTATGAGTGCAGAAACAAGATGGCATAGCAATTTTTGAACTGGAATGCATGAATCATAGAATTCGTAGTATGAGCAACTTACCTCTTTGAACTGAAATTGAATTCCAAGTTAGAGTGTTTCCAGAAGTGTTTTGATGATTGCTACAGCTTCACTGGACCTTATGGAAGGTGTTTGAATGCTCAGCTTGGATTGAAATGGTCTGGATCATTCTGCCCAATTCCAACTGCAACATGAGCAAGTTGATGATGATGGTGATGATTCTGGAGTTACAAAAGTGGGAGGATGGTTTGGATCACTTTTATATGGTATGTAGGTGATGTTTGAATGATTAGAATGGAAAACGCATAAGTGAATTGAGTTTTGACAAGTTATGGCTCAATATGCATGTTTATGGAGTTTGAAAGTGATTTCTGAGTTTTGGTTGATTTTGTGATGGCTTGATGATTCTAACAACTTTCTAAGGATGTTTAGAGAGTGTTTGAAGCCAAAGATTGGTTAGAAATTCCAAGATTTGAAGATTGGCAAATTCTCTCATTTTTTAAACTTGAAACTTGGAAAAGAAGAAAAAAGTGAGAAAGATTATTTAGGATTGCTTTGATGTGATTTAGAAGTGAGAAATGACTTCTATTTATAGGCCAAAAGGTCTGAAGATCAAGGCAAGGGTAGGATTGAAGGATTTGTGCAAGTTGCCTTAAGTGGTAAAAATGGAATCTTTGTCATAAATGCACATGGTTAATTTCTAAACCATGGTTAAAAATACCAAGTGTTCTTATCCTCCTCTAAGCCAAGGTCATCATATATTTCTCTCTTAAAACCTATCTATTTTAGTGGCAAGGCTTCTAGAAGGAAGAATTTGCAAAAAGTCTTGAAAATTTTGAAGAAATGGCTTGAAAATTATGGTTATGGACCTCTAAGTTTCAATTTCAAAACCCTAAATACACAAAATGTTTTTGCAAGTTATTGGACATTTTGGAAATATTGGAACAATATCTACAACTTTCATGTTTTGAATTTTTCTTGAATCAAAATGGATCTAGGTGAAAAATGGCCATGAAAATGGTGAAAAACATGATAAAAACACTTGAAAATTTTTCAAAGTGTTAGAAAAATTTCAAGTTTTGACTTTTCACACATTTTGATTTTTTATGATCATGATGGAATATTTGAAATGATTTGATGATTGAAAAAATTTGAATTTAAAAAATTGACCAAAAGTCAAAGTTTGACTGATCTAAACAGTTAACTTTTTGTCAGATGATTCAGAATTTCTCTGAGAATCAATCATGGCTTTTGAGATGTTTTGAACAAAGAAATTAGGTCAATACATTTCATTGATTATTTTTATATCATTCTCCAAGAAATTGGATCATTCATTGATCAAAAAGTCAATGATACACCATCCTCGATCAAAACCCTAATTGGTCGATTAAAGATAGATCTTGAGGAAATGATTGGAATTTGAAGATCAAATATTGATGATTGATGAAGATAGATCAATTGAGGTGAGTGAATACTAAAACCCTAATTGATCATATCTTGAACAGATGAATTTTTTTATCAAAACTCTAATTTGGCTCAAGAAGCACACACATGATCTATCTTGTGCTAAAATTGTTAGTGATGAAATGATGCATATGTGAATGATATGAGATGGTATATTAGGTCAAAAATTGGTGTATGACACTACCATTCACAAGCACTGACATCTTACTTTGAAAAACCAAGAGCTTCATCCATTTTTTCCCCAAACCCCATTTTATTTAGCATATACCTCAAAAAGTTCCAAGACACTTTGTCATACGCTTTCTCAAAATATACCTTAAAAAGAATGAAAAAATTTCCTTCTTTCCTCGCATAATCAACCACTTCATTTGCTACCAAAACGCCGTCAAGAATTTGTCTTCCCTGAACAAAAGCGGTTTGACACAAAGAAATGATCAGATCCAAAATCCTTTTCAATCTTTCCACCAAAAGCTTAGCGATCGCCTTGTATAAACAACCCACCAAGAAAATGGGTCTATAGTCATCCAAGCAAATAGGATTTGGAGATTTGGGAATCAACGCAAAAAAGGAGGATGTGATCGCCTTAGAAATAACATTTCCCCCTGAAAACAATTGCAAAAACGAACAAAATCATCTTTTAAAAAGGACCAACAATTCTTTATGAAAAGAAAAGTGAAACCATCCGTCCCCGAGCTTTTGGAACCACCACAACTCCATATCTCTTTTTAATCTCGTCCTCATTAAAGTGAGATTCAAGAAATGAGGACTCTTCCCCATTGATCCTCCTAAAAGGAATCCCCTCCAACCTAGTTCTCACTCCTTCCAACTCTATAAATTTACCAGAGAAATGTCTTCGAACTTCCTCCTTTACTTCCTCCACTGACTCCACCATTCCTCTCGGAGTTGGAATAGGCCCAATATGGTTTAGTCTTCTTTTTTCTTTCATCGCGCGATGAAAAAATCACTATTGGAATCTCCTTCTTTCAACCATTTACACCTTAATTTTTGGATCAACATATTTTCTTTTATTCTCAAATTCATCCAAAATCGACTAGTCGCTTCCTTCCTTCCTTTAATGATATTTGGATGCATGTTCTCCCCTTCCACCTCCAACCTGTCACCAAGATTAATACCCCTAACTCCCTCATCGATCTCCAACTACTAAAAGAAAACCATTCATTATTTGTATTAAAAGGTTTTGGACCTCAATCAACATTCTCCACTAACACCCACACTGGACAATGATCCGATAAATCTCTATCTCCAACGAATTGACCAATAACACCCCAACGATTCACTACATTAGACGACAAAAGGAATCTATAAATCCTACTCATACTCTTTCCATCACCTCTATACTAAGTAAACTTCTTGCCTTTACTCGGAATATCCACCAAAGAGGTCTCATTGATAAAATCCAAAAAAAGCTTCATCTCATTGTTATTCTTCATCCTCCCATTCCTCTCTCTACTATCCTTGATTGCATTAAAGTCCCCCGATAATCCACTACCCGTCGTTATAACCCTTTTTCAACTCAATTAGTTTGCGTCATCACAACTTTTTTTATTGAAGTCATAAGAAGAGTATATATTCACCACATAGTAAATGTTCTCCTTCATCACCAATTTAATGCCTAGGTATCCATCCCCTTTGAATCTATAAATAACTTCTACCTTGCTAATCTTCCACATAGTTAATAGGCCACCCGATCTTCCTATCGAATTAGAGAACGAATAACCGATATCACAATTCCAAAACAATTTAGCGGTACAATCTTGTAAACTAGTTAATTTTGTTTCTTGAATCAAAAACACTATCGCATTGCCCTTAGATATCAAAGAACTAATTCTTTTTCTCTTGAGGACATTGTCGCCTCCTCTAATATTCAAAGAACCAATTATCATTTGCACCGATCAGGAAACTCCTTCCTCTCTTCCTTTCTCTTTCTAACTTCCTTCTCCATATCTTCAATGATTTTCACAAAACTTTTACACCCCTCCACATTAACCACACCAAGAGCAAAAATAGTTTCCCAAAGTTTGTCTCCATTATTACTATCTAAAAACTCCCACTTCTTAGCATTATTGCGATTGATAAGAAAATTTCCAGTTTGCTCGCTATAACAAACCGAAAGGGAACCACAATCCTGTTTTGCCGGTACAGATCTGAAGGACGGAACAGACGGTTCGCAACCAATCTTTCCTATGAAATGTTCGGCCGACTGCCCTATCATCTTCTACATCTGCTCTAAAGTCGTCCCTTTTCTTCTGATTTTCCTAACAGGGAAATGGTGCTTCTTGCTAAGAATGGAGGACAGGTCTATCACTTTTTACGTTTCGGCTTCTTAGAATGGTGTTTTAATTACAACCAGCATAAGAGCATTTCAGAGCAGCGAAGGTATTGTTCCCTTCCCCGTCATCGCAAACGGCTGCTCCCTGAATTCCACCCTTCGCCACACTCATCCCTTTCGCCTTACATATAGTTGAATCAAATGAGTCAATGTTATGCGGACTACCCCTGTCGCTAGTCGATTCCGCCACAGAATCTGGATAAATCGTATCAGAAGGAATATACAGCACGGGTCTGCTTCTAACAGAATTGGATTTTACAAGAACATTACCCGAAGAAAATTCCTCAATGGAATCTTCCGACTCACAAGAATCAAAGTCCTCGCTCCCCCCCTCATTATCAGAACTATCCTCGTCCTTCGAGGCTAACGAATCAAACCCAGTAATTTGAGATTTTGAAGTACCTGATCCTTGGCGTTTGCATCAATGATCTCTTCCTTCATGACAATGTCGAATATCACGCCATCAATGTTAACACTGACCGATTCAGAGAGGCTGAAGGAAATCAAAACTCTCAGCAAAAATCTGCCCATATCTACACGTAAACCCTCAGTTGTGTTCTTGTAGAGACATACAAACGACCCCAAGGAATTGGCTATCTCCGTAAAGAAGGCAGCATTCCAAGCATGAACGGGAACCCCAAAAACTCTAATATATGCCATCATTTCCTTATTCACCTCCCTCTCACTCCACCTCTTAACCTCCACAAAGCATTGTTTCCACCATAAATATCTCTCCTCAATCAAATTTTGAATGACCTCTAGAGTGGAATCCTCGAGAAGACATAGATTACCCCCGAGCAGAGTCGCCTTAATAGAAAAATAACCTTCCATCTCTAACTTAGTTTGAATTTCGAAAGTAGTTCCCGGAATAGTCACCTGACCCACAAAAGAATTCGAAAGACGTTTCTTATCTTCCTCTTTTGAACTAAAAGACAAGAAGCTCCTACCTTCTTCCCTCCCCTTCGCCTACCTGTTAACGACAACATCCACGAACGATTTCCCTTATGTCTTGGAAACGAACCTACCCTTGTTGTTGTTGACAAACTATTTACTTTGACCCACCGCAACAGACCCAAGCTGCCTCGACCTTGCTTCGTTGAAACAACCTGACTCCTTTGCCGAAATTCTTTCAAATCTCGGGACATTGGCATGAATCTTCTTCCCTAAAATCTAAATGTTGTCTAGTTTCACTGCAAGAAGTCTTGCATCCTCCATCTCCACAAAACGAGCAAAACCAAATTTCTTTCCAAACTTATTCCTCCTTGGTGAAATAGCGACTTCCACCACCTTCCTGATGCATCCGAATAATCCGAAGATGTCCTTCGTAGTAGTGTTTTCATGAATTTTTGAAAAGAAAATCGAAGAAACAGGATTGTCTAGCCATTGCTGTTTCCAACCTTCTGAGTAGTTGTCCCACTTTGGGACCCAATTGCGAAACACTCTCCTTCGAACTTCCTTCCAGCCATCCGCCCGTGAGGATGAGACCCACCGTTCATGGCAGCCGGAGCAGCCCTAAGCCCCTTTTAGAGAGTGGGCAGAGCAGAATGTTTAAGAAAGAAAGCTCAATTTCTTCTTTTTATATTTATTAATAACAGAAAGGCGTCTTACACATTTTTATATTAATAGATGACTAAATGTAAAAAGATTATTTATTAATTGTATATGTTTTTTATTTTTATATTGAAGATATTAAAATAAATTAATTCTAATTAAAAATTTTAATGACAAAAATATATTTCATATATTGTTCCTATAATAAATTTAATATTATACTATAATCATTCTCATTTTTTTTGTTTGATTGATAGATATAAAATCAATTAAATAATTAACTAATAGCTAATTATCTTACTTATGAATAACACGTTCCAACAATATTTTTTTGTTACTTATTTAGAGAAAAACAACAGAAAATTCTGAAGTGTGCAAAAATTCTTATTAATACATTATAATTGTTCTAACTTATCTATCGAAGATATTGAAATATTTCTTTTAAGTTATTAATTAATGTCAAACATATGTTTCATGTGTTATTTGCAAATTAAATTATAATTAACATATATAAATTATTCTTATTTTTATTTAAAATTAAGATATAAAAAGCTAAATTTAATTAATTGATAAATAATAAATAATTTTGAAAAAATTTCCCTTCTTTTACTTTTATATTAAAAATACATTTATTCTTAGTAATTATTCAACCATATTTTTTTTATTTTGTGTATGAATTATATAGGTAATATAAAAGATTAAAATCAATTCTATTTATTATATTCTCTCCATAGTGTCATTTTAGCATAAAACTCTTTAATCAAGATAGTTGATTGTTAGAGTTATTTTTCTATTATATTCTTATTTATTTTTTCTTTTCTAATAAATTCACACACGCTCTCATTTATTGAGAAAGTTAGGGTATAATTGACAAATTATGACATTAAACTATAAAAATAATATTTAAATAAAAACAAAAAAAATTCTATTAAAATGACACTTAAAAAAGAACGGAGGGAATAATTTTTTTTAAATAGATATAAAAAATGAAATTAATTTTTTAACACACAATTATTCCGAATTATATTTTTTAATGATTTTAGTGATATAATTAAAGAAAATATTGTAATAATAAAATAAAAAGAAGTTGATAAATAATAATTATTAATTTAATAATGAATGAAAATGAGTTATTTTTAATCAAAAGAAATTTTTTTATCCAAAAATAATAACAAAAGGAAATTTTAGGACAGCTATTAAAATTAATGTTATCCGATTTTGAATGCTATTAACTATTAAGACAACCTTCTGTGCTTTGATATGACTATGAACAGACAATACAGTTAGTTGCATTTAGTATTTCCATTGTATCTTATTTTCTATAAGTGGTTTCTTGTTGTAGTATGTATGTAATAATTAACTCCATCTACAAATTAATAATCATGAACCAAACATGGTCTAAGCTGGACTATAAAAACTCAAGATCAAGCACTTATGTTGTCACTTGTCTAATTGATTTGATCCAAAAATACACTTTCTCACTCAAATGGCCTCTATCCGTTTCTTTTTCTTAGTTATTTTAATCGCTTTGTCACTTTCAAGCATTGACAAGGTTCAAAGTGTTGGGAATAGAAAACTTTTGACACTATCATTTCTTAATGTAGGCAGAATTCCAGGCTTGAAGTTCCCTACTTTCCCACCAGGAACTGAATGGCCAGAGTACAGGTTGCCTCCACCGCTATTCACTTTTCCACCAGTTACCACAGCAGCTACTACCAAACCATGATGGTGTTCTATATAAGTGCTTTGAGGTGGTGGGGTTCTTCGATATTCATATATATTTACTAAGCAGTCGAATAAAAGGTTCATGGCTATATATGCACAAGCTCTCGCTAGCCATGTTTACTTTCTGTAAGATGAGATATTTATAGTAGAACTTGAGTTTTATGAGTATGTCTCTACATGTTTTAGGTGTACCATGTTTGGTGTGTGGCTGGAAAATTAATCTATGTGTACCAAGATCGGTTTACTGATGCAAGTAAACAAAAGTAAAAGGGTATAATAGTATTATGCATGTGTTTATATTTTTGGCTGAAATTATTCTTTTAAAATATTTTTGAAAATTTAATAGCATTGTTAAAAAAAATTAAAAATATTTTGAATACACCAATATTTTGATATCTAAGACAAAAAAACAATGACAATCTATTAAAGAAAAATACGATTTTTATCCTACTCACGGTTGAAAATTAAGTGTGAGAAAGAAGTCTCACATTAATTAGAAAAAGAAAGATTGAACACTATATAAGTTAGAGAACTCACGCTCCTATAACCTTAAGATTTTAGGTGAAAATGTGGTCTATCTCTCACAAAGGTGTGTCTCAAATATGCTCCCTCCTCGGAATCGCCCATAACATAATCATTGTTCTTCTTTCTTTCTTTTATATTGTTCATCGTTATTGTGTGGTGATATCAATCTTGTTCACCAAAATTGATAGAAATTCATCATAAATTTTGGTGGATTTTCAACAATGGTATCATGAGCTTATGGTTTCGAGATAGGGACCAGATTACTTGTATCGAAACACTTCCCGTTGGTGGTAGGTAGAAGGTGTTACGATGGTACAAGTGTATGTGGAAGTCAAGTGTGAGGAAGAAGTCTCGCATTGGTTAGAAAAGAGAAGATTGAAAACTATATAAGTGAGAGAACCCACAGACCTATAATCTTAAGGTTTTAGGTGGACATGTGGTGTACCTCTCACAAAGGTGTCTCAAGTATACTCCCTCCCCGGAATCGCCCCTAAGAATTACTACTCATACATTGTATTTAACTGTTCACCAATACTATGAACAGTGAAATATTATAATAATATCTTTTTAAAAGAAATTAAAAATATATATTTTTTAAATTTTTTTATACTTATTTTTTCTTAGATTGACAGAATACGGAAACAAAATTATGTGATAACAATTAACAAAATGGACAAGGTAGAGTATAACAATTAACAATGCAGGAAACAAAAGAACACAAGGAGTTGTTAACCTAGTTTGGTTCTAACAAACCTACATCTGGGGAAATACCAAGCCAAGAATGAAGTTCACTATCAGCAATATTAATTCATAAAGGAAACCTTCATGTTTACACTCCTCACTTAATCAGACTACTCAATGACCCTTCTACCTAAGATACCACACTAAGATATGAGAACATCTACTCATTTCCAATCACCTCAGTGATGTCTATTAATCACTATCACCCTATCAACTGTAACACCCTGTTAAATATCCCTCGAATAATATAATTAACTCAGAGTTAACATGTCACCAAGGGCGTCACAATTTATTTGAAAAATATAAAATTTCAATACATATGTCATGCTTAACTGAGGAACATAATTTAATCAACACATGTTTAACACAACGGAATTATTTATTCAAAACTTGAATAATTCAAACCAAATAAACATCAATCCAAAAAGGTTAACGCCTTAATCCATAGAAATAATTATACAACTAAAACAATTAAACAATTTAGAGTGTAGTAGTAACTATAAAGACAAACGTTCCCCAGTGTTACAAGACTAGAGCATGACACCGACACGTGATAATTAAATAGCATAGCTCTACGAGCCATCCTCACCAACGCCTAAGCCGCTAAAGCTTCAATCTGAAATCATCAAAGTAAGGGTGAGACTACATCATAATTAACATGCATTATAAATTCGTAAAATAAATAGAACTTCATAAGCTATTACTTCACCCTATTTAGCATAATAGAGTCAATCCTTCATTCCACAAAAGCACAATTCATGAACATGTATCAAACACAACAACCAAATTATAACACATGAAATCATTCTATCATGTTATAATCCATACAAAATGCAATGAAAGACTCTATGCATGTGGTACCAAAAGTGAACTACGTCACACACTGATCCATAATCACCCGGATACAGTTACAACGATTTGTCCATAATCACTCGGACATGAATCCAGCCTTACCACCCATAATCACCCGGGAACGGTTATTGACAATATTCACTAATTCCACACAATGGGAATTAGCTACCACCAAAACGTATATGCATGCACATCATAAAAGCATGCAACATTCAACACAGGTTATGATAACATCATACATCATAAACCATCATCAATCCAAAACATGATAACCATCATTTATCATGAATATCATCAAACAGCATAAACATGCACAAGCAATTACTGCAACATCATCACCAAAACATGATAATCATCATTTATCATGAACATCATCCAATCGCATAAACATGCACATCATAGCGCATGCAACATCATCAACCAAAACATGATACAATCATTTATCATGAACACATCCAATTGCATAAACATGCACATCATCAAGCATGCAACATCATCAACCAAAATATGATACAATTATTTATCATGAACACATCCAATCGCATAAGCATGCACATCATCAAGCATGCAACATCATCAACCAAAACATGATACAATCATTTATCATGAACACATCCAATTGCATAAACATGCACAAGAAATTACATATTCAATCGTAATGCTATCACCAACATATGAATACAGCCATCAATATGCACTCATACATCATCACACAACATAAACATACCATTGCATCTACATCAAGTATGCAAATAAGAATAAACCACATAATCGTAAAATCAATGCTTTTCAAAATAAAATCAAGTTATTGTTATTTTCTTCATTTTATAAAATAGAGTATTTAATTTAATAAACAACATCCAAAACGGCGACTAAAATGGACTTACGGTTTGAAAGTTATGAATTTTTAAAGTTTAGTATTTTTCAAAAAGTATTAGTGGTAATCGGTTCCTCCAGGGGAGTAACCGTCCCACAACCATGTGAAAACACGCTGATGGAAAATATATGGGGAACTCGGATTCTCCTATAGGGGATCCGGTTCCCAGACCCAAAAATCAGTTTTTCAAGTAAAATACACAGTGGTAACCGATTTCCCCCACAGGGTAACCGGGTTCCATGATCCCTGTAGCAGAAAATCACTATTTTGACAGCATTCTTGATTCTCAATCCATTCAATAGTCCCAATTTCAAACTCATACACAAATAACACCAAAACACATCCCAATACATGATTCCAATGCCACAACAGCACACCACAACATCATACAACAACTCTATAACACCAATTGCATCAAGAATGTCAAAAATCATGCATTTAGGGTCAAAACTCATAAACCTAAAAATCCTATTGGGATTCCTATTCTCTTACTCTATTCTACCATTCTCAAAACTAATAATACATTATAATTAGAGCAATCACCTCTTACCTTAGCCAATTGCTTGAATCCCTCTTGAGCTTTAGGTTCCTCTTTCTCCTTTGCTCTTCTTCTCTTCTCACGTAGATTCTCTTTTCTCTAAATTTTGGTTTCCAATTCCTTTTTCTTTCTTATTATTCTATTATAATAATAACAACAAAATAATTAGAGGCTTTTACCCCCATACACTCATCTCCTCTACTAATCACCACATAAGCCCAATTCTTTTTCTTTATTTATTTTCCAATAATTCTAATATTTCAATAATTTCCAAAAATCAAATTTAAATTAATTAAATAATTAAAATTCCAATTTAGTACTAATTTAAAATATGGGGTGTTACAACTCTCCCCCACTTAGAATATTTTTGTCCTCGAAAATTCACTTGATACTAATAACCGTCGATACGACTGTTGCATCCTTGCTTCCAACTCTCACATCATGTTTGGCGTCATTTCAAATACCACTAACCAATATCCTTCCTAGTCAACTACCATAATCTCACACGATTCATTGCTATCGGGTTAAGAATGCATCGGTTCATCTCATTTCTTGCCCCATAACTCTAGGATACATAATCTATCACTTCATCACACCGCAACACAGTTATAGGAACCTCCACATAACCGCAATATCAACAACAATTATACACAACGCTAGTACCACAAGGCTACATTCCAACAATCGAGCTTGCAATTTAATACATTTATCGAAATGGATGTAACACCAATAATACATATAACCCTTCACCTAATAATTCCATTTTGAAATTTCTAATAGTTGCATAAACTCCACAACTTCTAACGTGTAATTTGTGACTTCAAGTTTCACATCTATCTTCAGACTCGCTTTAATACCCTTGTAAATACCCCTCGAATAATATAATTAACTCAGAGTTAACATGTCATCATGGGCGTTGTAACACCCCGTTTTTTTTCTCTTTTTTTTTTATAAAAAAACAAAAGCTGGTGTATATATTTTTAAAACAAACGGAGTGCACTAAATTAAATGGGAAACCGACTTTAACATATTCAAAGGAACTACCACATATAATTATTTTCAAAAAGATGACTTTTTTTTTTAAAACTGAATAATATTATATGCATCAGTAGTACTTCTCGAGGAAGTAAAGTGTATGTACCTGAATATTACAATTTCCAAAATAAAACTCTTAGTTCATGACATATATACATAAGTGTGTCATGGACTCAGAGCATACTGCAGCCAAAAGATAAATACAAGCTGCACACTGAAAGTGTAATAGTATCATGTACAGTCATCCAAAAGTATCAAAATAAAACTACGACTATGTCATCATCTACATCAGTGTGGTCATGTCAGACTAAGCCTACATAAACAAGCTGAAAACTAGCGGGGACAAACACAAGGGTGCTCGCCACAAACTAGGCAAGAGCTCTCGGAAGGTGCTCGCGCCCGGGATGTAGCCTCATACACCTCCTCACTAGGATCCTCATCGTCCTCACTAGTAACCAAATCAATCACCATGGGCGGAGTAACTAAGGGAGGTGGGATCTCATAACAACTATCCTCCCCTAGAGATCCTACTCCAGCAGCAGTCGCTGGCCTAGGCATCGTCTCCCCCAATGTCTCAGCAGGTGCTGAAGGTCCGCCCACCTCAAAACCTCCCTGAGTGGTGGCTCCCAAACCACCAAGTGGTACTGTACTGTCCTCTGAACTCATATGCGTCTCAGGCTGAGGGTCCACCGGTGGGTTTCCCGATGCTCCCAAGATCACATGAATCGGAACGGGAAAAGGCGTCGTCTGCCAAACTTCACTCTGATGGATCTGGAGGGTGCCGTAGTGAGTAGTAATAGTAACTCGCCCATAATAGTAAGTTGTGCTCGAAGCTGGGCCTAAACTCCAAGCACTAAGCCGATCCCTGTCAATAAAATTCCATGTAGTCACCGTCGCCAACTCCAGCGGCGGCATCGGATACTGTCCCATGGTCTGGTTGGGCGTTAACCCACAACATATAGATAGTAGAGGGTCACAAACTAAAAATAGCATACATGAAAGAATACACACATGCAAGTACAACATGATATACAACAATCACAATATTTATTTCAATAAATAAATCAATGCACACAAAAATCCTAATGCCGACTCTATATGAGTGTGATCGCCCTAACCGGGTTCCTCACATGCATGAATTCCGGAATTTTACCTCTCCGCAGAGAGTCGTAGGCACACCCTACTAAAATTTGTGGTCCATCCCCACAATGAGGCATCTCCTCATGATGACTAGTCTTTGAGGACTAACATCGACTCAATAAATCCCGCAGGATTAAGGTGGATCCATTCCCGATAATCACACCCCGTGAAGACCCACTTGGCCAACACGTACTATGATATGCATGAGCACATATATGCAAATGCGCCATAAACACTTCTCAATAGTCAATTCATATATTTATTCAAAATCATATGAAAGCACATTCTCAAGTTTAGCATCACAGCATAAACACACATCCCCAACTGGGCACACAATCATTCATACCAACACATATGCATTCGATCATATATAATATCGTTAGAAGGTGCCCTTACCTTAGCAAGCTTCTCGATTATAGTCTTTGTTCACAAACCGTGTACTATCGAGCCCTAAGTCACGCAACGTTTTACCATTAAAACAAATAATATTTTCCCTTCACCAAAAATTAGTGATTCTAATTTCTATACTATATATATATATATATTAGACTCCAAAAATCTAGACACACACGTAGGCCCTTGTTCCTGTGTTAACTACTAACCAAAATCCTATGACCATTTACTTAGTAAATTTTTGTTAATACCATTTGAAGTAAAGAAGTGTCAAGTTTTATCAATTGTGGATATTATTGAAATACTAACTATAAATTGTGTTAACATGCTCACAGTATATTCTCTATCAATTATATATGTAGAGTCATGTTTATTAACTTATAATAACTTTCAAAAAGATTGATTCAAAAGAACTAGGATTTTTTTTTTTTTTTAGATTTTAAAATAATAAATAAGATAAACACATAGTGATTATAATCAAAATAATTTCATCAAAATATAACCAAATACTATCTTTAAAACAGAAACTAATTTGAAAGAAAATTAATACCCATAAACCAGAAAAATTTTCCAAGACAAGTTATATGAACATAATAACCATTTAAAATTCAAAGCTTATGTAGTATCAAATCTTTCAAAATTTAAGCTTTCTAAAACCAACAATTTTCTAAGAATCTAAAAAAAATACCAAATATATTTTTTTTTTTTAAGCATTAGACTTATAACCTTCGGACCTTCATCTTCTAAAACTTCTTCTATCAATTTGTTTAGTTACTAACATAAAACACCAAGACACAAATCAACACACAAGATCATGGAAACATCTAAAAGGACCAATTTCTAACTTAATATTTCAAAATCAATTAATGAATTTTTTTTTATAAGTTTTTTAACACCAACTAATACATTGATTTGATCATTATACAAAAAAAATAGAAAATTCATACCAAGTTATTTTCCTATATTTTTCAAGTAAAGAAATTTAATGGAGGAAAAGAAAATACCTTAGGTTTTGTAGCTAGCCGAAGAGAAAAAAAAAGTGGGGTGGTGAGTGTTTGATTTTTTTTTAACTACTAACATGTATATATCTGCAAGCTAATACCATAACCTATGCATAATCTATGGCCATTTAGATAGGATAAAGACAAGTAATAGCCCTTGGATCTCTCTCTCACAGCCTAAAGTAATGATTACCATAAAACAAATATCATGATATTATCTAACCTTGAACTTATCTAAATGATTAAAAATAACCATCCTAAGCCAACGTGTAGATCTTTCATATTTAACATTTGGTTAAAGTTATGTGCCATATAAAACGGAGTAAAAATGGTATAAAAGACACGGAATGAATAATAGCCGAACGCGCATTTGATCGGAAAATAAAAATAAATATATTAAAATAATCTATGCGAAACGAAGTTTAATAAAACAGACTGAAAATGTTCAAACTGATAAATAAAAAAATACCCGGTTAATTAAGCTCTAACAGGTAAAAATATGACCGTAAATTGTGTTGAAAAAATAAAACGAGCTTACCGACTTAATCTACGCGTACATAGATTAATTAAATAATTAGATATATGTCAAAGCTCGAAAAATTTCGTCAGCTAAATTCTGACAGTGACAAATCGCATCGACCGGCCAGCCTAATAAACTCATTTAGATCTTGACAAAATAAGAATAATTTACATAGACTTGATAAACCACTGGAACATTGCTACAATCTTACTAAAGTTTTGTCAGCACTACGCTATGATCTTAATAACTCTATGTTATTTATGGACAATCATCGAGTTAACGATCGAGAAAAGTCTAACTTCCTTAGTAACCTTACAACCTAATACTTATTGTTATTTTAAAACTATGGGTCTTACAGGCGTCACAATTGATTTAAAAAATATAAAATTCCAATACATATGCCATGCTTAGCTGAGGAACATAATTTAATCAACACATGTTTAACACAACGGAATTATTTATTCAAAACTTGGATAATTCAAACCAAATAAACACCAATCCAAAAAGGTTAATGCCTTAATCCATAGAAATAATTATCCAACTAAAACAATTAAACAATTTAGAGTGTAATAGTAACTCTAAAGACAAACTTTCCCCAGTGTTACAAAACCAGAGCATGATACCGACACGTGATAATTAAATAGCATAGCTCTACGAGTCATCCTCGCCAACGCCTAAGCCGCTAAAACTTCAATCTGAAATCATCAAAGTAAGGGTGACACTACATCATAATTAACATGCATTATAAATTCATAAAATAAATAGAACTTCATAAGCTATTACTTCACCCTATTTAGCATTAATAGATTCAATCTTTCATTCCACAAAAGCACAAGTCATGAACATGCATCAAACACAACTACCAAATTAAAACACTGGAAACCATCATATCATGTTATAATCCATACAAAATGCAATGCAGGACTTTATGCATGTGGTACCAAAAGTGAACTAATTCACACACTGATCCATAATCACTCGGATACAGTTACATCAATTCGTCCATAATCACTCGGACATGAATCCAACCTCACCACCCATAATCACCCGGGAACGGTTATTGGTAATACTCACTAATTCCACACAATGGGAATTAGCTACCACCAGAATGTATATGCATGCACATCATAAAAGCATGCAACATTCAACACATGTTATTATAACATCATACATCATAAACCATCATCAATCCAAAACATAATTACCATCATTTATCATGAACATCATCAAACGGCATAAACATGCACAACTAATTACTACAACATCATCACCAAAACATGATAACCATCATTTATCATGAACATCATCCAATCGCATAAACATGCACATCATCAAGCATGCAACATCATCAACCAAAACATGATACAATCATTTATCATAAACATATTTAATTGCATAAACATGCACATCATCAAGCATGCAACATCATCAACCAAAACATGATACAATCATTTATCATGAACACATCTAATCGCATAAGCATGCACATCATCAAGCATGCAACATCATCAAGCATGCAACATCATACAATCATTTATCATGAACACATCCAATTGCATAAACATGCACAAGCAATTACATATTCAATCGTAATGCTATCACCAACATATGAATACAGTCATCAATATGCACTCATACATCATCACACAACATAAACTTACCATTGCATCTACATCAAGTATGCAAATAAGAATAAACCACATAATTATAAAATCAATGCTTTTCAAAATAAAATCAACTTACTGTTATTTTCTTTATTTTATAAAATAAAGTATTTAATTTAAGAAACAACGTCCAAAACGGGGACTAAAGCGGACTTACGGTTTGAAAGTTGTGAATTTTTAAAGTTTAGTATTTTTCAAAAAGTATCAGTGGTAACTGGTTCCTCTAGGGGAGTAATCGGTTCCCACAATCATATGAAAACACGCTGCTGGATTATGTTTGGGGAATCCGGGTTCTCCTATAGAGGAACCGGTCCCCATACCTAAAAATTAGTTTTTCAAGTAAAATACACAGCGGTAACTGGTTCCCCCCATAGGGTAACCGTGTTTCACGACCCTTGTAGTAGAAAATCACTATTTTGACAGCATTCTTCATTCTCAATCCATCGAATAGTTCCAATTACAAACTCATACACAAATAACACCAAAACACATCCCAATACATGATTCCAATGCCATAACAACACAGCACAACATCATACAACAACTCTATAACACCAATTGCATCAAGAATGTCAAAAATCATGCATTTAGGGTCAAAACTCATAAACCTAAAAATCCTAAATTGGGATTCCTAATCTCCTACTCTATTCTACCATTCTCAAAACTCATAATACATTATAATTAGAGCAATCACCCCTTACCTTACCAATTGCTTGAATCCCTCTTGAGCTTTAGGTTCCTCTTCCTCCTTTGCTTTTCTTCTCTTCTCACGTAGATTCTCTTTTCTCCAAATTTTGGTTTTCAATTCCTTTTTCTTTCTTATTATTCTATTATAATAATAATAACAAAATAATTAGAGGCTTTTACCCCATACACCCATCTCCTCTACTAATCACCACATAAGCCCAATTCTTTTTCTTTATTTATTTTCCAATAATTCTAATATTCCAATAATTTCCAAAAAAAACAAATTTTAATTAATTAAATAATTAAAATTCCAATTTTGTAATAATTGAAAATATGGGGTGTTACAGCAACTGCATCAACGGATTGGCTCCTAACACAATTAGCTTGGAGATACCTCACTCCAAACACAACTAAAACAATTTGAAGATATCACACTTCAAACACAATACAAAACAGTCACATATGTGACACAAACCAAACTTGGAATTGCTTCACAGCTTCTTCCAATGACACAACTATACTCATTGCTTCACAGCTTCATGGTGAGTAAAATAAATTTCTTGCCTACAAGCTTCGAGGCACAAACTAGTGACCATCCCACAATCCGGGTGGTGCACTTACATGGCTAACCCTAAAGATTAGCTTGGAGATACCTCACTCCAAACACAACTAAAACAATTTGAAGATATCACACTTCAAACACAAAACAGTCACATATGTGACACAAACCAAACTTGGAATTGCTTCACAGCTTCTTCCAATGACACAACTATATTCATTGCTTCACAGCTTCATAGTGAGTAAAATAAACTTCTTGCCTACAAGCTTCGAGGCACAAACTAGTGACCATCCCACAATCCGGGTGGTGCACTTACATGGCTAGCCCTAAAGATTACATCTTTCTAAAACCGGCTAAATTACTAAAACTAGGTTACAACTGCTTATTTATAACCTATTATCCAACTGGATTTGGGCCTTCAAAATAACAGCATAAGTTGTAACAAACTTCTGCATAAACAAACTTTTGCAGAGATAAACAAGCATATAACTTCTGCTACAATCAAGGTCCTTGCTGATCTTTCTCTTTAACTCTTGGACCTCCATATAGCCTTTAAAATCGCGCCACATAAGATGCATAATATTTTCATAATATTATGCTCTAATTAAAACTGAACTGTAACAAACTTTGTCAGTTCAGTACGTGATGTCTGATGTCTCGACATCCTCTTCGACATGTTGTTCCAGATGTTGAAACATTTCAACACAACATGTTTCATCATTAAATAAAATTCCAACCTGCTTTCTCCTTACAAGTTATAAATCCTATTTAACCTATTGTTTTTGTATTAGTTTTACCAAACATAAAGCTAATCCCAAAAAAAGAGAATCAACAATCTCCCTCTTTGACTTATTTTGGCTAAAACTAATTTATATAACATTTGTATTGCACAAGCAGAATAAAATATACAAGGGTTTAAACAATTTAATCCATCAGCAGAAATCTAGAAGTCTTTAGTAGTCACTGTTTATGATATTTCAAACTTTACAAGTGACAACCTTCAGTCTTCTTTTATGATGTTGAAACATCACACTAGGACATCTTTCTGGAAGGTCCAACTCCAATGTTGTCTCTCTTTTAAGTATCCCACAGATCACACAAGGTTTCTCCCCCTTAAAAGTTTCTCTTCAGAGATAACATAACATAACCACTTCTCCCCCTTTTTAGCTATAATATGACAAAGGATTCTTGAAGGAGAACTCACTATAGCACAGGAAACATAACATCATAGACTACATCTTCACAAAGAAGGAGAAATACTGAGTCCATTATGCACATAAGGAATAAGATACTAAATACTCCCCCTCAAACGGAGAACTATCCTACGACACAGAATGACACGACATCCTCTTTTAGAGCATAAGAGGAAATACACTAACAGAAGAAAACACTTGAAATAACATTTATAGACATAGAGAACCAGACCTCTATATTGGATAACTCATAACACAAGACAAAATTCGTGTTCATAACTCAAAAACAAGACACGGAACAAAAATACTTGCAGAAAATGGAAGAACCAACAGACTCAGAGTAGGATATCCTATTCAATATCTTTGCAAAAACAGCTGCAAAGATTGACCTCATACTTAACAACGTCTGAACACTACCCTTTTCCCTATGTTTGCCACAAGTTGACAAACATAACCTTCATAGACTCTAAACTTACCCATATCCGATAGAAGGACATGAGAGTAAGACAAACGAAGACACAACAAAAAGTGAAGGGAAGAAAAAGAAACAAAAAAAAACACTCTAAATACCTGAGCAACTAAAATAACATACCTAAACTGTAATAATTGTCTTGGTCAAGAAACACTACTTCAATATGAACCGCATCAGGTGAATTTATGCATTGGCTGAAGGAAATGAATTCCTTTAATACAAACCGTTTATTTTGGAACTGACAATTTCCAAAGCATGCACCAAGTCAAAACATGTGATACACACCATCAATACAAGTCTTAAATGAAAAGTTTAAGAACTATCCCTGCTGGTCCTTACTCGAGAACTCTATCTAACATCTGAGCTAATAACAATATGAGTATCTTCAACCTCATCTCGATGTGTTCTTGTTGCTCAGTGAAGATTGGTGTTATTTTCATACATGTCTTATGATGGAGAGATCTAAATTAGTGTTCCTTTCTATTGCTCTTGGTGTTCTTGCTTATGATGAAATTGCAATAAATTGAAAGATGGTTAGTAATCAAAGGTATAAAATCGAATGAAATTTGTATAATGTAACATGAACAATTCAAGAACCATGTATTGATTATTCGAGTATTTCAACTTACAGATGAACTAAAACCAAAGAAATCATGTTATTATTCAATTCAATATTCGAAATATGGAAAAAGTTCTAAACACATTTAAGTCGTATGAACCAAAATCGGACAGCCATGAACATAAACAAATAATGCTCAAAAGAAATTATTCCAATCATGCTCAATCATCAACAGCAATCACAATTATGCTATAATCGATTTCCTCAATAAAATTTAAAATGACTCATGCTATTAACACAAATGAACGCGACATTGATATTAAAACTTAGACATCTGAATTCATCCCAAACTCAATACAACATCACCATCTCAACACAAATTAGCACAAATAACCACATGGGTAATAAAATATTATTCAAAATCGGCTTAAACAAAATGATATTTTAACATGTAGCTTCAAAACGCGATTTGGACATTAAACATCTACACTTTGAATTTGAGGCAAACAACTCAATGACATCATAAACAATATCAAAAGCTATCACCACAAACTCATTAATACTTATCTTGAATAAAGTACTAACAATGTCTCAAACTCTTGATCCATTTAACACCGATAGACATAAATTATTAACACAAGAAAATGTCAACAGTTTAACTTAAATCTGAATATCACACAAAAGTAACAGCAAGATGCAAGAACTATGAATAACTCACATAATCTGAGATGAATATCAACCGAGATAGAATCTTCCGAACAAGATTGAGCAAAGATGGGTCGCGTTGAATCGGGAAATATACCGTGTTATCTCAGACAGTGATCATTGTTGATTGACACAAGAAGAGTGCAACATTGACAAAATAGTAATGATAGTGTTGCCACATATGATTTGGTGATGGCGCAAGAACGGAGGGAATCACGAGATGGCTGGGTTTGATCGGTGGCTACAAAGGAAGAGACAGATGGATGATACTATTACGGCGGAGGGAGGGAGGTGATACGAGAGTGAGAGAGACGCGAGAGTTGGAGTTGTGCGGTGTAAGGAGTTTGTTATTATGTTGACCGATGATAGCGGCTTGGATGGAGTATCGACGGAAGGAGGCTGGGAGTGTGACGAGCAGAGGGAGGCGTAGGAGACGTGGCTGTTGTGGGTGGAGAATAAAGTATGTTGGGTGTGTGACGAAGAGGGTGAAGGGGTAGGGTGGTGATAGAAGGCAGTTCAGATGGAGGTCGGAGGGAGTTGGTTTTACGGCGGGTCTGTGAGTTACAGGGCGGAACAGGGGACGAAAGGATGAGGAGAGACATATGGGATATGAGATGACACAAGTGAGTATAAGGAGATAGATGAAGAATAAGGGTGGGATAGAAATTCGAACACTAAATTATTTAAAAATAAATAAAATGAATATATTAAAATAAATTATGGATCTCAAAGATTAAAGAAAAATTATTAAAACTGGTTAAAATCGAAATAAAATGAAAATAAAGAATACCCGACTTTAAAACACTTACGATTAAGAACGAGACTCAAAAATGTATCGAAAAATTAGAGAGAGCATATTTTCATGATCTACGCGACACGTAGATTCATAAAGCAGTGAGTTAAAGGCGAAAATTTGAAATATTTTCCACGTTAATTTTCCGTTCAGTGTCGAATCGCTTTTAACGGTCTGTTTATAAAACCGAAATATCAATATCATCGACATATAAATAACTTAACACGATGCAAGAAACATGTAGAGAGACAAAGATGCATGAAATAAAATAACGGGTATTTTACAACTACAAAACGATGTGAATGTCAATTTAAATTGACTTTTGGTCAACTTAAATACGACTAATGATGCAAATGCGATGAATGGATGACAACTCAACGCCAATGACCTAATGGAGGCATATGCAAGTGAATGTGAAACCTAAGTCAGATAAATTAAAGTTATGAGGAAAAATTTTGGGGTGCGACATCTGCCCCTATTCAATCATCTTAAACCTGATAAGTGAGAAAGATTGATAGCTTTCGAACATTCATGGTGGAAGAGAATTGAATACCAAAAGATCCCCAAAAAATTTGCCCTATGCGAGATACCAATGTCAGATAAGATATCTTGACTGCAGAGCCAAGGAAGAGATGCTTGAGGAGAATAAACTTGTTAAGCACCATCAGAATGTCTTAACAACAACAGTAACACTGAGGAATATCAAGAGATCTCAACAACACTGAGGATAACCATGTAACCAAAACGAACGATGAACAACAAGCCTTAACGAAAATGCACTGAGATGAAAAGGAGAAAAAGATTAAGCCATCTCTAAACGTCTTAACAAAAATATATATATTAAGAGAAATGGAGACAAAGTATACGATAAAGTCTGAAATTTAAGGAACAATTAATGCTAAATGCAACCTATTATTGTCAGAAATGTATTCAATATAGACAAAGGGACTAATATTTATTTTACTATGTTCCCTATTTTATTGAGAATCTATTTGAAAGGATCTTTGAACACATTTTAGTTTTGTTTCAAGTTGAATTTCGGAGAAAAAGATAGAAGGACTTTCTTTTCTTTTTTAAATTAAATACACAACTATATTTTAAAATAAATAAATATGTGAATGTAGTATAACCATTCATCATTTTGTTTTTTATTTTTATTTTCTTTTAAATATTCCATATTCATATATACATATTAGTATAATCAAATGCAAAATCATTCAAAAACTAACTCGGAAAAAGTAGAATGTGAGTGTAATTGTTAGAGATCATCTTTGACAGCATTATGCGTCAATGTGCGTCTATGATTGAAATTAGATGGTAAAGAATAGTGACCAAAACCAAATGGTTTAAGTCTTGCAAACACTGCTACAGCTTAAATCACATCCATCATGTATTCAAAACTCTTCATGCTTAAAATAATACATTTTAACATTTGAAGTTATAGAGTACATTTAAATAATGCAACAATCAAGAGAGAAGTTGATCTCTCACAATTCCATTCCTTGACCAAATTCTTCAATTGTTTTGGTTGCTAGTGTAACGACGTCCATTAAAGCACTGAATGACGCGCGAAGAAATCTGGCTTCGATTGCCTCAAAGTGCCTGAAGAGAAGGAGGATGAGGGAAAATTAAGCAAGACTACAGATTCAGCAGTAAGCCCTTAGAGCTAAACCAAACATGTTGCAGTAATCATCTATTTATGCAATAGATTCCAATGCAAACTCATATCAAAACAATGTCTTTTTAAAATATAGCCTCAAGAAAATAACATTTATTGCATTGCAGGAAATGGTGAACAACTCACACTATTAGCTTTCCATTAGAAACTGTCATGTGCCGTTTTACTTTACCAGGTTGCAACTGCAGAAGACATAGAAATAATGAAAACTAGTTGAGAAACTACTACTACAGAATCAGAAAGCCGAATCTTCAAAACTCACTTCCTTGTCAACAATTATGGTAGCATACACAATAGAAGCATGCTCTTTAGATCCCAAATCCACTTCCAGGTCACTGCAATAGTGAACAGTATAGTAAATAATTTTGGTGCACAATCTCACACTTTTCATTACAAGCTTTTCTCTTCTAGTGAATGTTCGTAACTATGAAAATCTTTCCACTATGAACATCTTCCCAGTTCCCCCAATTGTAGTACATGTACATGTATATTTGTTTTCATGTCATAGTAAAACACTACCATCAATGATGTGATTACTAGTGTAAACTAAACTCAAATAATTTTGAAACCATCAATAGTTTTTCAAAACAATATTGATATGAAACTCTCTGAGTGACCGCAATTAAGGCGGAAAGTCCAACATACCCCCTCACTCTTGGGCGTGATGAGCCCGAAGCGTGGACGATGTGGAGTGACCGCAATTAAGGCGGAAAGTCCAACACACCCCCTCACTCTTGGGCGTGATGAGCCCGAAGCGTGGACGATGTGGAAAGCCCAACAATGGATCTAGGATAGACTCTCATACCATCTCAAAATTTGGGTTAGGTCTAACTTATCCCTACAAAACCGGCTTGTAGAGTGAGGATTGTCCCCACTTATAAACACAACACAGGCCAATATCTCTAAGCAATGTGGGACTAAATTCACCCCTTCAAAGCCAACACAATGAAGGTGTTAAAGACTACAACGAAAGAAAGCCAAAGTGCCTCAATTAAGGTGACTAGGGACGGACCGCAATTAAGACGGAAAGTCCAACAGAAACAGATAACCATCTTATACACATTGCTACACTAGGGGTGTTCAAAACCAAACCAACCCAATAGAAAACCGCAAAACCAAACCGAACCAAACCGAAACCGCAAAAAACCGCATTTGATTCGGATTAGTTTGGGTCATTTTTTAACAAAACCGCATGGTTTGGTTCGGTTTGCGGTTTGTATTTTACAAACCGAACCAAACCGAACTAAACCGCATTATGTTACAACTTAAATTTTACTTAACTCGCATCTAACCCAAATCTAAATCTATTATACATAAACCTTATGATTACAGACAATTTTCTCATGTTTACAATTATGATTTCATTTTCAATCTTTTTAAATATCTCCTAACATTATCACTTCATCTTCACCACTTACATCTTGCCTCTTATCTAATATCTACTCTCTTATATTGTTTCCTTTGCACGTTCTTATTTTTTATGCAATTTTTCTCTCTTTGAATTTCATTTTATCACACATCTTTATCTCTAATCTCTCCTCTCTTATGTTCTTTCTTTTTCATCTTCATTAATTTCTCATCTCATCTCATCTCTTCTATTTTTTTTGTTTTATTATAATATTTTTTATATTGTTTTATGCTATTATTTTATGTTTATTATTTCACTTTTGTCTAATCTAACTTTTGCATATTAAATGAGAAGTTATTGTTCAAATATGATTAGTTTTATGGTTATAATTTAGTAGTGTATCATGTATGAATGACCAAACACAAAGTTATGTTGTCATAGATATGTGAATGTATGACTCAACAAATTATTTGTAAAAAACCGAACCAACCGCACCGAACCAAACCGCATTGGTTTGGTTTGGTTTGGTTTTTTTTTTAAAAGTCAACCGAACCAAACCGCATGCCTTTTTCTCTGGCGGTTCGGATGATTTTTTGCGTCAAAACCGCCCAAACCGCACCGCGAACACCCCTATGCTACACTACGACAAAGTCAAAACTAAAAAGCACGAGTAACAAAAGATAATAAAAATTTTCTTTGAAATTATAAAATCTAGAAAAAGAGAAAGAGATTAACCAGCTAAAATCCCATTGAGATCAAGGCCGTGTGACATCCATGTGTGATCCAAATAGCTAACTCTGCAATAACTTCAAGCAACTAAAGTGAGAGAAACTCTAATTGGAAGAGTTTTAGGTCAATTTAGTATTGTGACCCAATACAAGAGGTTTTTGTGGATTTTCTGCAATGAAAACGAAAACACTGTGCACAATCAAATTACATTGGAGTGGATTGAGCCCGATCCAACTCAGTTCTTATGGATTAAGCTAATTTAACCACCTTACAAAAACCCTTAGTTTTAGGATAGTCCAATACAACAACATTTAAATTGAATTTGAGAAGAACTTCAAAAGTAAAAGGTTTTCGTAATAGAAAAAATGAAATGAAGAAATAATATTATAGTAGCTTAAATGCACTTTTAGTCTCATTTCTTAAAACGGATTTCTGGTCCTTACATTCCCAAAATCGAGCTTTCCAAGCTCAACAACCGTGAGATCTCGAAACTTTTTTTAGACGAAAATCGAAAAAACAAAATGTTAGAGGAGCTTAGTAGAAGGTGGATGTTGGAGAGTTTTGACACATCATCATATATGATGGGGACTAAAAACTCTCAAGATTGTAAAATAAGGGATTAAAAATCTAGTTTTAAAAATAGAGTAAAAAGTTCATTTTTATCAAAATAGGAAGAACAAAAGTGCATTTAAACTTTAATCAATTAATTTAAAATTCATTACCTGATAAATATATATTATATGTTTATGCATGTCATCAGTGGCGAAGCCAGGAAAATTATAAAGTCTGGGCAAAAAATTTAAAGACTAAGACTATATATTCGTTTTCGACTAAGACTAAGACTATATTCGACTAAGACTATATGTTATTCGACTAAGAATAAGACTATTCGACACTGAAATTGAACCACACATCGTTGATCTTATTCGACTAACACTATATGTTCTTTTTCTTCTTTGAAAGAGAAAATGAGGCAGCAAGAGCATACAAAATTAAACAAAACTGGCTATATCAATCAATTTTAGAAAGAAAAAAAGAAGTAGAAAGCAGAAAAATGCTTGATTAATAACGGAACCTTCAAAATCAGTAAATGTTGATTTTTTTTTCTGTTCTCTATCTCCAAAATCAATATATGTTAATTTTTTTTCTGATCTCTATCTCAAATACTATGATATATAGGACTGCTACCACCCCTTCAAGAAGCTCTAGTCTCAAATGCCTATGTCAAAAATTCAGCCAATTTAAAAGTTAACAAACAAATACTTATAATTAATCTACTTTGATAATTTCAATGGTGCTTCCCTCTGATAGCCATCTAATGTCTCAAAACATAAAGTAGCACCATATCATGTCAATTTGCAGTATTGAGACATATGTCAATAAAGAACCAATCCAACACCATTTAAAAACTCACATGAATGAAGAACTCATTATTTTAAGAACCATTTTCTATAACTCATTAGAACTCATTAGAACTCTTTACCCACCAAGTTATCTCATTTTCTATAAGAACTCTTTAAGAACCCATTTTCTATAATAAATCCATTTAAAAGATGCTTATTGTTTCAAGCTCTAAAACCACCAAATTATCACATTAAAAGCACTAATCAAATTCATAAAAATTTGGACAATTGAATGGTTGTAAAATTCCTGAGTCCATTGGTGTAGCTTTAGTCTTTAAAAATTTCAATTTGAAAAATATTCGAAACTTGGCTACTTCTTGCAGTAAAAAGATGAAGAGAGCAACTCATATTTTGAAAGAGGCTTCTCACTAAAAAAAAATGAATCTTTTTTTATAAACTGGGTTTATTTGATTTCACTTTCATCAACCATTTTAATGATTCTAAATCAAACTCAAATTCATAAAATCACCATTCCATCAAAATCAAATTCATAAATCAAACCCATATTCAGAAAACAAGTTACCTGCCTGGTTGAGCAACTGCAAAACGGAGGCACGGAGGAGCAGTGGCGACGACGGGCTACGGTGGAGGAGGGAGGAGAACGAGCGAGAGGAGGGAGATGACAGAGAGACTGCACCGAGCCCTTTTTTTCTTACCAAAATCACGGATGCTTTATCATTCAAATTCTCCAATAACCTTTATGAAGTAGAGTTAGACTCATGGAGCAAAACAACCGTTAAACAGCCCAATCACATGGGAAGCAAATCCCTATTGTAACACATAGTATCCTCAAGTATGACAATCATTGCTCAATATTTTGGTCCTCGCTTTCTTTACCTAATTTAAGCGAAAATTTAACTTGCAACTTGCAAGTACCATTTCTACGTCTCCACCATTCTTATTTAACATCTTCACCAATGGAAATTAGCATTGCGCGTTATTATCCCTACATCTCCATTCAGCAGATCGTGAAAGAACATAACATGATCGCAATGGAGGCAGAGACAGAAAAGGGGAAAAATGCTCTGCCATTGGAAACGGTTTAATTACTTGAACAAAATAGAGACTTCAAACTTTAAAGATAACATTTCCCTTAACTAAGAACCAAATTTCACATATTGACGCAATACATATAGAATACACTAATATTCAGATGATGTAACACATAAACTAGTGGATCCAACATGCTACCAAAGTGAGAAAACGTATGTGCCTAATAATCACTTTTACATGAACCACTGAACCAAAATCACCTTTGACGGCAATTAGGATCCATGATTGAATCAAATTCCCAAAACTTTGCAAACATAGAATAAAAATCAACAGTAAAGATAATAAAGCAGTGGAGGGAATGTGAAATCGACTCACCGAGAGAGAAGAAGTGTGACAGTGGTGGTCAAACAGGTCAACGGAGGCGGAAGCTGCGGTTTCTTTCGCGGTTCTGTATTCGGCCGTGAAGTGAAGGAGGAGGAGAGAAATGGAAATGATGGCTTATCCTCACCTTGTACCAGTTTTTTTGGCTCCAACAAGAAGAAAAAGAAAAGAAGGAACACCCTAAACCTAAAAATAGATTAAAAAGGAGAAAAGTAATTAGTGTTGGAATGTGAAGTTAGAGACCACCCTAAACCTAGATTATTACTACTTTCATCTTAAATTATAAAATTAAGATATTATTAATTAACCCCTTCAAAGCCAACACAATAAAGGTGTTAGGGCTGCAAGCCAAAGTGCCCAAAGTGTCGTCGCAATTAAGGTGAAAAGTCCAACACCCCCCCCTCCCCCTCCACGCTTGGACCTCAATGAGCCCAAAGCGTGGATGATGTGGAAAGCCCAACAATGAATCTAGGATAGGCTAAGATACCATCTCAGAATTTGGGTTGGGTCTAATTTATCCCTATAAAATCGGCTTGTAGGGTAAGGATTGCCCCCACTTATAAACACAACACAGGCCAATATCTCTAGGCAGTGAGGGACTAAATTCACCCCCCCTTCAAAACCAAAGTGTCGCAATTAGGGTGACTAAGGGTCTTTGACCATTATTGTAGCTCACCATATGTATGCTATGCCTCCTTATCCATACCTAGCTACTGACTATGGTACACAACTGTCATTGTTCACACATCACATGTGGATTGGGGCTTCGATATTGGTGCCGCATACGCACCATTTTATGGTAAGAGACTATGATCCAACTACTCGATACAACGATCTATTAGATCGTGTTCTTAGACATCGTGATGCAATCATATCACATCTCAAGGGTGTGTATATTTTAGGCTTTCAGTTTTGGGTTGTATATTCATAATGATACCATGAGTGCTTTAGGCGCCTCAAGATATGTTTTCGATACCGCTATACAATTACAACCTGTCTTTGCTCAATGGATACAAAATACTCATGCTTTAGCACTGCACAACAAGCTAAGAAATCCGTCGGACAAGCGGACTCACACCTCTTACAACCAACACCTCCTGTTCGGGGTGCTATTTGCTTAGCTTTACATCCATCCCAAGGTATCATTTCTAATACATCGTGGGACAGGCTCGGACACATTGAGTACATCCTATACATGTATCATAAATCTTACCGAATGTGACATTATATATATAGTAATTTTTGATGTTCAAAGCGAAAATTATCGATCTAGTAAACTCGTAAATGAATCCTATATTTTTATATACCGATGAATCAATGATTTGTGATAATATTGTTAAATGGAAGGATGAAATAAGACTTAAACAAATCGAAGAAGCACCGGAGAGCATTCTTTATGGTCTAATAATGAGAAGTTTTGTATTACTATTCCAATCAATGTTTAGAAAATATATTCTATTACCTTCATTGATAATCACAAAAATCTCATTCAGATACTCTTATTTCAAAATCACAATGGTCGAAGATTTTAGGGATTGAGAAGAGAAGTGCATATTAAATGCACCTATCGTATGCCCAAAGATCTCACAACGCATTGCCAACAAATCGGTTCGGGAGGGTATTCGATAAGGATCTTATGCCCTTTGTTCAAACCTTGGCACAATAAAGTACGCTCATCAAGAAAAAAATATATCTTGAAAAAAAAAGATCCACCGAAAGAAAAAACTTCGTTTTTAACAGTTATGGAACACAAGTCGAATCGTACTTGAGGATCATGTCCCAAACCCTTTTGGATTTTGGGTCCCATTTAAAAAAATACAAAACATTTGAAAAAGATTTTAAAAATCGTTTTTAGAGTTCTCAAAGTTTTGAATGAAAGAAAAAGGGTTGTTAGAAGAAATAGAAAAAGGATTCTATTCGGAACATCATAGGTTCAAAAAGAGATGAATTGAGTGAAAGCAAAAAATTCAACAATCGGAAGAGTAATCCAATGATTGAGGAATCGCCTGTTATAATTCAATCTATGAATGGGACAAATTTCACGGAAAAAAGGACATTATAGCTATTCTTGGGTTGGACGAATTATCCGAAGAGGATCGCTTAACAGTAGCAAGAGCACGAAAAATTGAACGTTTCTTATCACAACCTTTTTCGTGGTAAGTATTTACGGTTCCTGTGGAAATATGTTGGTCTAGCGTAAACAATTCGAGGATTTCAATTGATTCTTTCCGGAGAATTAGATAGTCTTCTGAACAAGCCTTGCAGGATGGAACCTGCAGACCGAAGCGATATTTTCCAACGAAGGGCTTTTTCAAATAAGCCAATTCATTTGGGACCCCGCATCCAACTTTTGCTATTCCAAGAGGATCCTTTTGGATCCGTGTTTGCACATCAAGAATTTTCTCCAGATGAAGAGATGTCAAGGATACTTTTGACTTCCCAAACCAAAAAATTTATTGAAATATCTAAATAAACTGGTTTAGGAAGGATATGCAAGAAGAATTTCAAATTTTTGATTGATCGAGAGATGGTTGAGAACCAATAGTTCAAGATCAAATGAATTTTTTCGTTCTAATACTCTATACGAGAGTTATCAATATTTATCAAATCTGTCCTATCTAACGGAACCTTATTGGCTCAAATAACTAAGACATTGTTGAGAAAAAATGGCTTTTCCTGCATTTAAATGGTTCTTACTATCTGCTCCAATAACGAACTTAATAATCAAATAAAATAGATACTTTATAATCAAAGAAAATAGATACTTTCTTTCTCGTCGTCTCAAGTCGATATTAGGGGATCTTCTCAATTGAAAGATCCCCTAATATTGATAATCCATATTGCCGTTGACCGAGCCTACTTGTTTTGAAGCAAATAAAGAGATCCCCGGGGTAATTTGTCCTATTCAGATATTCAGATATTCACGACCAATAAGTACAGAATTTTCTTTCTTTTCGGATAGGTCCTGTCCTGAAAGGAGAAAGAAGGTTGGCTATTCGGGATTCCTAAAGTCGAGACTAAGAGGAATGTATAAACCAATGCTTCCATAGATTTGATCGTGGTTTACAATTATAGCTTTCATATCTGTTTTGGGGGGATTATCTCCTGGAGAACGAAAAAGAAAGAACAAGAGTAAAACAAAATGGAATGATTGAAATCAAGATTTATCTAGTTCCCTATATCAAATTCAAATAACAACAAAAAAAGTGGAATCGAAAAGGAAAGGAACAAACCTATTTCTATCGACTCCTGTTTTTGTAGTTGGATCCAAGTTTTGGAATGCTCCAAATTTACTTGCGCATCCAAATCGGATCAATACCAAAAAACATCTCGAACAAAGTTCTAGCACCATGCCAAATGTGCCCAAAAGAAGAGCAGAGAAGCATGTCCAAAAGTAAACTAACCCTTGGATCGCTACGAAAAACACCATCCGATTTTAAAGTAGCACGATCTAATTCAAAAATTTCACCCAATTGAGCACGTCGATATATTTTTCACATGGCGGGATCACTATAAGCGACTCCATTGAGTTCACCACCATAGAATTCAACAAGTACACCGACTTGTTCGACACTATACTTGATTCGCGCCTTCGAAAAGGAACATCCGCTCTAACAATTCCGTCTCCGTCTACCAAAACAACGGAAATGTTTCAAAAAGTAGGCATCGACGTACAAAAGTTCACGCCTCTTTGTCTCTAAAGATAGGATGTCCTAACCAACCAACCGCTATTCCATCTCCATTGTCCATTGAGCCCGCTCTAAACAAACCCCCTTTTGCCGGATTATTACCAATGTAATCATAAAAAGCTAATTGGTAAAGATACATGTACTTGATGCCCGCCCAAGAAAGAGACCCAAGTCCTAGTAGACCGCCAAATGGTGATTCAACATGGATTCTACATCTTGAAACCAAGCCAATTTTGGAGACTTTGTGATAATGAAACCAACCAAAAAAGCATTAAGGCTGCAAAGACCAACGCACCAATTGCAGTACAATAGAGTTGTAATTCACTAGTTATTCCGGATGCTCGCCAAATCAAAAACCAGAGGTTATTTGTATTCATGAAACCTCCGCCTACATCACCATTCAATATTTCTTGGCCCACTATTGGCCAAACCACCGGCACTAGGTCGAATGTGAGTAGGATCATTTAGCCGACATCCGTTACGGTCGTCATTCGGTTCAAAGAATCTCCGTTCGAACCGTCGTGAGATTTTCATCTCATACGGCTCCTCCTTTATGTGGATAATGATAAACATCCATGGAATCCAATCAAAAAGATTGCAATATTCTCATTATCAATCGAAGGGACTAGTGTTTTTACACGAAATCTCTAGCCAACCTTTCGTAAAGGATCTTTTCTTAACATTTAGTAAGTTATTCTTGGATAATATAGTAACTTCAACAATTTCTTTGTCCTCAACGCCGCTTCATTTCCCGGAATTAGTCACTTCAACAGTCTTCGATGGGTATATGGGTATCCAAAATACGAACGACAGAAACAGATAACCATTTATAATTCTATACACATTGCTACACTGCGACAAAAAAAGATAATAAAAAATTTCTTTGAAATTATAAAATCTAGAAAAAGAGAAAGAGATTAACCAGCTAAAATCCCATTGAGATTGCGCGTCTGGTGTGACATCCATGTGTGATCCAGTAGCTAGCTCTACAATAACTTTGAGCAACTAGAGTGAGAGAAACTCCAATTGGAAGAGCTTTAGGTCAATTTAGTATCGTAACCCAATATAAGAGGTTTTTGTGGATTTTTTGCAATGAAAACGGAAACACAGTGCATAATCAAATTGCATTGAAGTGGGTTGGATTGGATTTAGCGGGTTCTCAATGGATCTACAAAATTTGAATTGGATTTATAGAAATACCCAATCCAACTAAGCTCTTATGGATTAAGCTAATTTAGCCACCATATAAAAACCCTTAGTTTTAAGATAGTCCAATACAACAACATTTAAATTGAGTTTGAGAAGAACTTCAAAAGTAAAAGGTTTTCTTAACAGAGAAAAATGAAATGAAGTAATATTATAATAGCTTAAATGCACTTTTAGTCTTATTTCTTAAAACAGATTTTTGGTCCTTCTATTTCACAACTTGAATTGAGGATCTCGAAGTGAAATTATATTACATTCCCGAAGTGAAATCGAATTGAGGATTTTTGGTCCTTCTATTTCACAAATTTCACATATTGACTTAATACATATAGGAAATTATTTATACACTAAAATTCAAATGATATAACACATAAACTAGTGGATCCAACATGCTACCAAAGTGAGAAAACGTTTGTGCCTAATAATCACTTTTACATGAACCACTGAACCAAAATCACCTTGATCGCGACTTTATCGTCTATTAATCGGGAGACTGCAAGTGCACAGTCCTATCACGTAGTTTTAAAAGATATCGAACCCACAGAGACTATAAATCGATCTATTGTTATCCTAAGTTACTGTATATAGCTAAGGCGAATAATTCTTTTAGATAATGGTTAAAGAAAAATATAAATAAAACGGATATCGGTACGTAATATAGTGAACCTAAGCGGATTAAATCGAACCTAAGCGTATAAAGATGGTTAACTTAATTGTTCTGTAGAGATTATCAGTTTAAAAACCCTCAACTCACACTTTCGTGGTCTTATCTCAGATTATACTCCTAAATATGTGTGCTCTCGCTAGCCCATAAGTGTTTAGAAAATATTCTTTGAAAACTTAATAGAATCTAATTCGTTTTAAAGCGCTCTCGCTGTATTTAAATCGAATGCCTGACTTTAGATATCCGGTTAAAACATCACACTTTCGTGGTCTCGATTCCAACCTATTCTACTTTTCTTACTTTCGTAACGAAAAGATTGATTTTAATTACAAAAAGTCATAACCAGAATTTAAGTTAATTAAGATTTTAGCTTAGGAACAATTTAATTCCTACTCTTACTACTATTAAATACCGATACCTACTCGGTTTAGCCGGACATATTTATTAATTCGGACATGCATAAATAATAAGGTTCAATATATTTAAACATCTCCATAATCAATTAAATAAATATCAAGCAACAATACTTTAAATAGAATAAAATAATTAGATTAAAAACCTGAAAAATAAGAATACTGGAAATAATCTTGTTCTTCGAAATAAACGAACACTCCACCACAAGTCGGCTGGATCTGCTCGGAGACTTCTCGAATCGAAAGGAAAATACGACAAGAAAAATAAAAGAAATATAACTGCCTAAAAACTAAAAAGAAAGGAAAATCTAAGACTAAAAATAAAAGAAGAATGTTGAAAGACTATAGCAGTGTTCGGTAAAAATGTCGACCCTTCCTTTAAAACTTGAACTTGTATTTATAGCTTCTTTCGTAACTTCCCGTTCCATTCTTCTTGCATGAACGTGTGATCGTGGAGAAAATATAATTGCCAGAACATGGGAGACGGACGCCTCCACTTGAAGAGAGGAAGTGTGAGACGTGAGTCTCACTTAAGCAACGTGGAGAAGGTGGGCCCTATAGATGGGAGGCGGGCGCCTCCAAGCTAAGTGGAGAGGGTGAGACGTGCGTCTCACATGACGTGGCAAGTGGGAGGTGTGCATCCTGGGCTTTGCTTGCTGGGCTTAGTTTTCACAATATTATTTTCTTCTTCTTAACTCCTCATTTTTGCTATATCACCCCTTGCTTCATTTCTTTGGCTTTTTAATAAGATTTTTCCTCAATTTTATTTCTTTGCTCATTTGATCCTTATCTAATACAAATACCTGAAACATTAAAAATACCAACGTAATACAAAAATAAAACAAAATAATTAAATAAAAATAGTAACATTATTCATGAAAATTAAGTCAAATATGTTATATAAATTCGTGTTATCATCGACCAAGATATAATAATCTCATGTTAGCTCCACCTCTAGAATTCACGCATACTCATCTCTTACCACTTCGTGAAACAAGAAACATCAATAAAGTATCATCAATTATCAACCACGTGGTTACGACCATTCAAAATCCCCATAAGCGCAGTAAGAGAACTTGATTCACCCCACTATCGCCTGATAGTTCACTACTACCCAGCATGACCCAGGGGGTTCTTGCTACACCTACCTCATGAGAACTCAAGTCCGCATCTCACAAGGTCATTGATATTCAAAGCCTTCCAACTACACTCCTTAGGATGCTAAAACCTAATAGTGACACGCGTTCACGGTTTACCCACTTGAAGATAACAAGCTAGATTAGAATGGATAAGAATTCAATCTGAATTGCTATGCCATGCACATACTCACTTGTATAGTGCGTGCATAAGAAGATCTAAGGATAACTCTTCACATAAGAATACCATGGTTCCGAACAGTCGATACAACTTCGATCATCTTGTGGATGCTTCATAAAGACACTAGTTTTAATTCATCTAATTACCCAACACCAAGCGTAGTTCTAGGACTCGTTCACAAATTAGCAAGAACGAAAATAGAGTAGCCCTTCCCCTAATCGGGTGTCCAATTCTCCCAATTAGAGATTTTCACATCTACTCTTCCAATCAATCATTTACCGAGTATTACACGCACATATTACGACATACCAAATGATTCAGAGTGAAACACCTTGTTCATTCAAGTACCGTCCGCATCACGTTAACCAGAAGGTTTCGACTTCTTCGCCAAAACTCCCAAAAGTCTTTCGTCCAACAGATTTTCAAGTCGCAACCACCACTGAAACCATGATTGAACAATGAATTTCTAATGGTCTCAGACTCCGTTCCATCTTGGAGTTCCTTATTACAATCCTACTGAAGTTCCATATGAAAATTATTCCACTACTACCGGTATCCACATAAGGTCTCACTTCATCCAATTGAATTCTAGGAAACTCCCGTTGTTCCAATCCTTACCATGATAGTTCGGTCATTGACCATTCCAGTTCGAATGCTCCATTCAAGCTTAACAATCCCAACACACTCCCAATTCAACAGGTCTCCACCATTTCAACTGAGTCGCTTAGGATCTTACACATCCTCGTGGTGGCTCCACCATGATTCTATCCATCGCATATGCAGTCACTGAGGTGATCAAGCCCAATCGCTGAATACTACGATAGCAGAAATCAGGCTAGCAACACACACCTATGAGGAAGAAGAGAATTGATAATGATGTTTCATGGCAGGGACAAGAATCGACCTGCTCTGAAACTAACTGTAACATCCCATACATATATGTCTAGAATAATATGTAGTGATGCTATAAATGGTACAAGAAACATACAACTAGATGAAAAAGACAAGAATTTAAAACCGAATACAATATAAATCTTAATCATAATGTATCCAAGAAACTTGTCTTCAACATCGCACAGCAGAAAGATACATGCCAAAAGGTCTTCCTGCCTTCTGCTCATCTGTTGTCCTCGAAACTAACCATCTAGCGATTCTACCACTTATAATCTGCTCCTGAAAAATAATAAGAGGATTCGGGTGAGATTACTAAATCTCAATGAGTTCCCCTATATTACAGGTTCACTCGGTTCTACAGGGTACATGCATCAAAAAAGATTCACCTAGAATTCAGGGTTTCCCTCACGGCTCGGTACAAGTACAAACATTGGTTAACACCACAATTGAAAGTCCCATAACTATCCAATACGGTGACAACACAAAACAACAAAACACACAATATACATACCCACACCCATGTGTGAGGAATCAAGGAGTCATACCTATCTCATCCAGGCTACCACAACTACACCCTCGATGAGTTCCCCAAGTGCCTATATGTCAAGAGACTTGTACAAACACACCACATAATGAATTCGAATCATTCCTACCTGGAATTTCATCTGAGATGAGTTCCCGCTGTGACATTGTCTATGTGGCATCACGACCCCATCACCAAGCACGTCAGTGGGTAACCAAGTGGGAAAAACACCATAAAGGCCCCTATCTTGCTCCACCATAATGTCATTCATCTCTTATACGTCGGTGAGTTACAAAGTGCAACACGCCTTCTTGACGCATAAGCTCATCGGGCGAAAGCCTAGTGACATTGCCTACTTGGCGTCACTAGATGGTAAGTAATCTGGTGACGTAGCATACATAGGGTCACACACTTACCAATACCAAGCACATAGATGCGTTTATAGTGGGAAACTCCTCAAGGACCCACACTAGCACATCGCCTTTGGTAGCTCAGGTGTAAAAATAATGGCTTAAAAGCCAAGACATCCATGGCATGAATATGTATCATAAACCGCAACACGGGTTACCAATGGGCATCCATATAAGTGGGAAAACAGGCTTTACGACCTGATAGTATGGTGTTGCTCTGATTCAAACATATTAACAATCACATCAATCCATAAATCTAGACATCCGAACGTTCGGCCAGAATGACGGGAAAATAATTGCATAAAGCATATTCTTGAAACAAAAGGACACCACATAATTATCGAGTCATTGGTACATATTCATCAATGTGATTTAGTTATTTCTGGACATGACATATATTAAACATAATCGACTTGTGTGATTATTTAAATATACATGAATGCACACTAGTCTCATACAATTTCCAACACATCTCATAAGTCATATAAGACTATGGAGACGTCTGATTCCGTAAATGGAACGGAATTACACTCGGGGGAATTAAACATACATTTCTTAAATTCCATTAATGTTAATCCGACATCATGCAACTAAAATATCTATTTGCCGTAACTTTTAGATGAACTAAAAGTATGATATCTAAGCATATTCATAAAGATCATTAAAATACCTTTCTAACGCTTTCGACCGTGCTTCGTTTCGAGTTGCAGAACTCAAGTTATGGTCAAAACAATAAAAGTCATTTTTCTGTTACTGAGCAATCGATTTACACTATATGCAAATCGATTGCACACTTCAATATTTGGTCCAGAAATCAGTTTTCCAAGGGAGCAATCAATTGGCATCCTGTGCAAATCGATTTTCACCTGAAGCAAAGTCAAAATAACATATTTTCCTGCATAAGACCAGCCCCAAGCCTTCCAATACATTCCTATTCGAATCCCATCATGTAAGAACAATCCATGACATATATTAGCATTATGGAAACACATTTCTCATCATTTAATCAACATGCAATGCATCAAGGTATCTCACTAAACCCTTGTTCCCAAATTCATACAATTCCATAAAACCTCAATTCTTACCCCAAGTTCTAACTATGGAACTCACCTTGGCTAAATAGAGATTTGGATGTCATCCTTGCTTCCATTAAACTCTTATCATGCTCAAAATTTCATCTTCATCATCAAGAAATCCGTAATACCTTTTTCTTCAATTATCAGCATGAACACCTCAACTTCAAACTCGTTTTCCTCCTTCAATACATAAGCTATAAACACGAATCAATATACCAAATTGAAGGGAATTTCGTGTAGATTCTAGGACTTCAAGAATTACCTGAGTTGGAGCTACGAGTAAAACGTTATGGCTTGATTTGTACAGTCTGCTCCATGGAATTTATACTACAACATCAGCTTCTGACCTCCATCTTTAAACGTGATTATATCCTTCCTCACAAATATTCATAACACAAATCACACATCCAGATTGTAGAGAATTTTGTGAGCTTTCCAAAAAGTCCGGAATTACCTCGATCGAAATTGTGATCTAGGAGATATGGCCACTTTAGTGCAAACTGTTGTTGGAGTACGAAAATAGAAGAATGATAATGAACCTTGAGCTCACTTCTTTCTCTCTCACTAATTCCTTTCAACAAATCTGATTTGTGTTATGTCATACTATCAAACATGGTCTTATAATCCATGCAAGAGTGTATAATATCAAAAATGTCCCTTAACTAAACCACATTTACAAGTATGTCATCTTGTTCAATTCCAACTAGTCTAGTTACTTTCTCTTCATAACTTTCACATATAGTTGTGCAAATATTCTCTTACTAATAGAATAAGGATGTTACATTACTGATTAAAATATTTAATCTTAACAGGAACATGAACTTACTGATCAAAATATTGAATATTAACAGAAACATTTTGATATATGAAAATTTATTATTGATCAAAATATTTTTGATAACAATACCTAAACAAAAATAATATTTGTACACGAGAACTTGAAGTTATTAATCAAAATATTGATTATTAACGGGAACATGAAGTTACTGATCAAAATATTTTTTTATTAATTATACATTCAATTATTATTTTTTCACGGGCACCAGATATTTTTCTATTAAAAATATACATATAAAACAAATGCGCGTCCCATACCAGAACCTGTATGAACGCACGGATTTGTTGCTAGTTGTGTATTATACAATTAAATTTATTATTTTATATTTATATATATTTATTTAAAATAATTATATATCAAGTTTTCACATACGTATAGAAACCTCTAAAATATGAAATTGAATTCTCTGCATTCAAGTTTTCACATATTCACGCATTCACACGACATCAATAATCAGATACAATGTATTTTATTATTTTGTTTTACTAGATTGTTGGTCAGTGCTTCGCACGGGTATTTTAGAAATAAAATTATATATATTTAATAATAGTTGATATTTGATTTTTTTATTTGTATATAAAATTATTTTATAATAATTTTATAAGCCTTTAAATTATGCTTACAATTATAGTATTAATTTTTTAATGAAAAAAATAATAAAATAGAAAAAAAAAATTTAATCAATAATGTGTGAGATTAAATTACATATATTTATATTATATCTACTTAGTACTTACATCAACATATTCTCTAGACCTTTATTTGTAAGAAATCGTAAAATTTAGAACTTTATTTTATGTGAGATTCATTTACCCATTATATTAATAATAAATTTTAATTAATAAATAACTTTAGTTACATTTTTTATTAACTGTTATTTTCATATTATTTTTTAAAAAATATGTTTTTATCACCACACCAACTTTTGAAGTGCCACTTTTTATATTATTTAACTCACCCACTCATTCTATTAATGTAAAATTTTAATTAATAAACTAATTTAGTCATATTTTTTATTTATTACTATTTTTATTATATTTTTAGAATATTTTTTTTCATCATACCAATATTTTATCTCCTTTTTATTAAACTCTTTTTTATCATGCCCTAGCTCAATGGTCTGTAGCGATCGTTACGGAGGAGAAAACGGAAGTGAGAAAATCTCAACAGCCCAGTTTCCTCAACGCGCCTCCAAGTCTATAAATAGGACTCTAAATCCTCATTTTTCACACGCTTTCTTTTCCGCTTCCTTTACTGTTACTCTGCCGAATTTTCCAGTATTTATTTTCCTTGCTTTTACCGATTCTGGTTTATTAGTTTTAGTACTTGCTTTCATTTTCTCGTAGAAAATTCCACATCGGGGATTACTGCGAATCTTTGTTGATTCTAACCTTACATCAGAATCGTACCTTTTTATTTCCTTCATCGCATTTAATTTTTGGAGCAACAAAGGGCAGATCTCACCGACCTATGGGAGACACCTGAAGTTAGCCAAATATTCTGCATTTCTATTTTCAGGTCTAATTTAATTATTTATTTATTTTATGCCAAAATTTTCTGAAATGCGTGGTTTATTTGAATTGTCTGATATTGTTTATTTTTGTTGCGCTATAACTGAGTTATACAACATGCTAGGCTAAATTTAGTTATCGGTATGTAAGGTCATATAGACGATGGGGTTTAGCAACGCCATTCGATTCATTCCGTTTTAAAAAGAATAATGTTTTGGTTTCAATTACTAGTTCTAAATACCAACTATTTTGTTATGAGAGTAAAATACAGATTAGAAGTTAGGATCAATAAAACGAGAGTTTGAGATAATAACTAGACAATAGTAATTGTGTATCAACTTAAAATACAACGAGAGCGCTTTTAAGTTGATTAGGTTTTGTTTGTTTTCAAAAACTATTTTTAAACTCTAATTGAAATAGCGAGAGCACTCACTTAGGTTTGATTGTAGGATCTGAATCAGTAAACACGAGAGTGTGAGAAGAGGGTTTTCAAACAAATATTTCCTACTGAAACTGTTTTGATAATTCGAGTCCAAGTCGATGAGTTGCTAAATCCCCGAAGTCCAACCATTACATACCGATATCCCCCATCTGAATCTAAACTAAATTATAATCAGTTAGGTTCCCTAAACCCAATTATTTACATTATTAGCCTTAAGATTTACGTAGTAACCTTAGATAACGATAGATCGACATTTAGTTTCTTGGGATTCGATAATCTTTAAAGCTACACGTGATAGGACTGTATACTTGCGGTCTAGATTCTTTAAGACACATAAAGTCGCGATCATTTACATGTAAAATTGAAACCAAAAATAAACATTCGCTCTTACTAAATCAAATCTTTTACATTTTCAATGCGCGGAGATAACCTACAATAACATTAGATCTTTTACTAAGACAATAGACAAATTAACTATTAGACTTTTAAATACCATAACTATATTCAACTTCTAATTCTAAAACATGATACTTAGACTTATTACTTTTCAACATATTTTATCTCCTACTAAATCAGATTTCTTTAAATATATTTCCAACATGTGGAATTTTTGAATATTACCTTAAATAACATATATGATAAATTCTTAGAGAGAAGAATACTATAAAACTATTAGTTTTATAATTTATATGTTAAAATCCATATAAAGGTAAATTATAAAAGTCTCAGACCTTGTTGAAAAAGTATATAATATTGTTGTTCATATATAATGTTTAAATTAATTGTCAAATTATTTTCTACAATACAATCCATTTCAAAAGAGTAATTCAAAATTATGATGTCAATGATAAGAACATGAATAACAATATAGGATATAAAAAAATTAACACATAAGATTCTATTTTTTGATAAAATTCTTAAATATTATCAAATATGTCTTCAAAACCTGCACATAATGGAATATTACGAAAATATAAAAGAAAACCTAAAGAAAAATTAGAAGATTGTGAAAATAGAAAAGAAAATATAAGAAGAAATAAAATTTTAGTGAGACAAAATAAACCTAAAAGTTGGTGAGTCACTCTATCCCTCTTAAATATTATTATAATATCAATAAAAATTCAACCATAAATAAGAAGCATATAATAACAATATAATGTAGAGTACATTCTACCTTAAATAATATAAATATAAATCAAATAGTAATTTTAATAATTAAATATTTCAATTTTAAAAATTATAAATATAAATTTGTTTAATTTAATTTATACTAATATATTGTGTAATTTATAATTAAATTTATTTAATTAAATAGTTAGCTTTAAATAATTTCTTAAAATCGTCCATCCTTTTAACTTTTACTTATTAATCAATATAAACTTTGATTAATTTAATTCTCCTCTAATTTTATTTAAACTATATATATTATCTCATTTTTAATAACTTTAATATTAAATTATTTTATCCATAAATTTATATATTCTTATAGTTTGTTTACACATATATTTTATTCTTACTCTAAACCTTCATAATCCTTTTTATATAAAAATTATTTGGGAGTTACATTTAAAAAAAATATTAATACTAAACTATATATATATATATATATATATATATATATATATATATATATATATATATATATATATATATATATATATATATATATATATATATATATATATATATAAAGAATTCTTTTAAATATTAAAATGTAAGCTATTAATAAGAGAATTGAAGATTTAATACTAAAATAATTGAGAATTAAAATAATAGGATTTAAAAATGTAAGAATTTAAAATTATGGTTTAAGATGATATCAATATTTATATTAATTAATATTATATTAATATTTATTATTTTTATATTATTATTAATTATATTTACTTAATCTAAAAAAATTATTTGAATATTCTAAAAAAATTGTATTAGATAATAAAGAATAGAGATGATGCCGTAATAGATTAGAGTATTAAGTAGATTGATTTGGAAGTTACAAAATATTATTTAAGTAAGTATAAATATATTATATACTTAAGTAAATTATAATATAATCCACCTTATTTATATTATTTAAGTAAATATAAATTATAAATTATATTATATACTTAAGTAAATTATAATATTATATACTTATATTATATACAAAGTATTATATACTTAAGTAAATTATATTATATACAAAATATTATTTAAGTAAGTTATAAATTATATTATTTAAGTAAAATATTATTAGTGATTGTTAATCATAATCCACCTTTTTTTTAGATAATATTCTACCGTTTTAACAAATTATATTTATTAATAAAAAATTAATTTGGAGTTAGTGTAGAATTCGAAAAAGAAACTGTAAAAACTGAAGTAAATTAACTAATGATGGTTACATTTTGATTTTAACAAAATTTTTAATTATAGAATTTATTTTAATCGACCTGTTTTTATGAAATTATACACCAGTGTTTTAACAAAATATATTTAATAATGAAAAAAATAAAAATGTGGAGAATTTGGAGAATTTGAAGAGATACAAACTATTAACTAAATTACTTATAATTATTTTATTTTAAAAAAATAGTGATATTAAAATTGAAATTTTATTTTTTTTTGTGTGTAAGCAAGATATATTGAAGGGAGAACTAAGAGTTCTCCAAGCTGTTTATACAAAGCACGAGAATAAAACAATCCGACAAAAAGAAAAAATTATCAACCAATTACATTTTCGAAAGAAAGAACAAAGGATCTTTGCTAAAATCATAGAAACTATAATTGAAATGGATAATGTTTCATATGAAAGACCACTTCCAAGCCAAAATTTTAATCTTCCATATCATATCATCCACGCTCCATTTGTCTTCCCTAAAGCAAATGTCGTTTCTCATGAGCCAAATAGACCATGTGGTTGCCATCCAAATCATCCCCACTTTACTATCTTTTATCTTTTTCTTTTTACAAAAAGAAAACCAATCCCAAAAATTTGTATTACTTTCATCATCACTATCTACCGATTTGTTTAACCAAAAAGCGATTCCTTCCCATATTCTTTTTACCACTCTACAATCATGAAAAATATGTTCATGAGATTCCCTCTCTATACTAGAAAAAGAACACAAAAAGGGAGGCCTCAAAACCACATTGTCATGAACGAGAGGCCTCAAAATAAAGTCCCTTAAAATAAACTTAAGCTTCAAAAGATTGACCTTACCTGAATCGGAAAGATTATTAGAATTTATACCAAAATCCCCCCACACCCAAACACCCCCGGACCAACCACCCATGCCTGCTACCGATACTTTCTTCAAAAAGGAAGAATGAAACAAGTCTAGAAACACATCTTTCAAACAAGAATCTCCCAACCAAGTTACTTCCTAAAAAGGTGTATGAAAACCATTTCCCACTTCACTTTTGCAATAAGAATAGAAAGGATCATGAAAAGAATCAACATCACTAATTTTGAGAATATCCTTCCACCAAATGGAAGCGGTCTTCAAGCTTAACAAGGAATCTTCGCCACAAAGAATCTTTGTCGAAATGTCATCATATTGGACCTTAAGAATGTCTAACCAATGATTTCCATTCCCTTTTAATATCCTCCATCTCCATTTACTAAGAAGAGCAAGATAGAAATCGGGTAAGAATTTCACCCCTAAACCCCCTAGATCAATCGGATTACAAACTTTCTTCCAACTCACCCAATGGATCTTCCTCCTTCCATCCACCTTACCCCATAAAAGTTGCTTTGAATACTCTCTAATTCCTTCGCCACCTTCTTAGGCATCTTAAAAAAAGACATGGTCAAAATGGATAAAGATCAAATAATGGATTTCAACAAAGTAATTCTTCCACCAAGATTAAGGAACCTATTCTTCCAACCGGATAATATTTTCTTCATTTTCGAAATCAAAGGAGACCAAGTAGAGTATTTTCTAGGATTAGAGCCAACCGGAATACCTAGAAAAGAAAAGGAACTAGACTCCACCTTATAAGAAAGGACAAAGGAAACGGCTTCCAAGAAATTAGGATTAAGATTAATACATATTAACTTACTTTTATGGTAATTAATTTCAAGCCCCGAAACAAGCTCAAAAGCTCTCAAAATTGCTTTGATGACCCAAATTTATTTCCAAGAACTTTCTCCAACTAAAAGAGTGTCATCCGCAAATTGGAGAATATCGATTGAGCAACTATCTTTGATACGGAACCCACAAAAATCACCCAACTCCATTGATTTTCGGACAAGCCTAGTCAAACCCTCCGTGACCAACATAAACAGGAAAGACGAAAAACGGGTCGCCTTGTCTCAATCTCTTACCCACCTTGAAATCCTTTGTTGGACTACCATTAACTAGAACCGACATATCACTATGGAAAATTAATAGCTCCATCCACTTCCTCCAAGTTTCACCAAACCCCATATTTACCAACAAGAATCTAAGAAAACCCCAATCGGCTTTATCATATGCTTTTTCAAAGTCCACTTTAAAAATGAGACAATTTCTCTTTTCTTTCTTAGCAAAATCTACCACTTCATTAGCCACCACCACTCCATCCAAAAGTTGACGGTCCGGAACAAAAGCACTTTGATAAGTAGACACAATTGAGTGAAGCACTCTTTTGAGTCTACCCGCTAACAACTTGGAGATCATTTTGTATAAACAACCTACCAAACAAATAGGTCTATAGTCATTTAAACCAATCGAATTCGGAGATTTAGGAACGAGCGATAAAAAAGAGGAAGTCACCGACTTCGACAAAACGGAATCGGAGTGAAAATAATTAAAAAAATGGATGAAATCTTCTTTGATAAACGGTCAACATCTTTTAAAAAACAAGAAAGTGTAACCATCGGGACCCGAGATCTTAGAACTACTACAATTCCAAATCGCTTCTCTAATCTCTTCTTCTACTTAATATAATTCTATTTAATCTCCTTATTTTAAGAAAATTCTATTAAACAACAAATGTTAGATAAAAGACCACCTAGACAATTAGGATTAGGATTTTCACCAAAGTTGTCATCATGACAATTATATTAAGTAGATATTTTCTATATTTATGAAATTATACACCAGTATTTTAACAAAATACATTTAATAATAAAAGAAATGAAAATGTGGAGAATTTGAAAGAAAAAAAAGTGATATAAAAAATTGATTTTTAATACTCATAATTTTTTTCTTTATTTTAATATGTTGAAAATATTTCTCTGATATATTGAAAAGTCTTGCTTACAATGTTGTAACTACACACCTAAATAAGAGAGAATAGAAAACCTAATGGGCTTTGAATAATGGGCCTCATTCCTAATATTATCATTTACTATTTACACTATAATATTTACAACACTCCCCCTCAAGCTGGTGAATGGATATCTATCATTCCCAGCTTGCAAGTAAGTTGCCTGAATCTTTCTGTTGGTAAGCCTTTTGTTAATACATCTGCCAGCTGATGCCCAGAAGGAACGTAAGATGCAGTTATCAATCCTCTATCCAACTTCTCTTTGATAAAATGTCGGTCAATCTCAATGTGTTTAGTCCTGTCATGCTGAACAGGATTATGAGCAATACTAATAGCCGATTTATTGTCACAAAATAATTTCATAGGGCCTTCACACTGTATCTTCAAGTCTTCTAGAACTTGTTTCATCCACAATAGTTCACAAATTCCTAGTGCCATAGCTCTAAATTCTGCCTCAGCGCTTGATCGAGCCACTACACTTTGCTTCTTACTCTTCCAAGCTACAAGGTTACCACACAGAAAAGTACAATAGTCCGACGTAGATCTTCTGTCACTCACTGAGCCAGCATAATCCGTATCAGTGTAAGTCTCCATAGTTAGATTTCCACCTCTTTTAAACAAAAGTCCTCTTCCTGGAGTTGCTTTAAGATATTGTAGAACGCGGTCTACAACCTGCAAATGTCTCACCCTCGGATCATGCATGAATTGACTCACCACACTCACTGCATATGCCAACTCTGGTCTAGTGTGTGCCAAGTAAATCAATTTTCCCACTAATCTCTGATATTGACCCTTGTCAACTTTGTCACTTTCCTCTTCAAAGCTTATCCTGTGATTTTGTTCAATGGGAACACTTGCAGGTTTGCATCCAAGTTTGCCAATTTCCTGCAAAAGATCAAGCACATACTTCCTTTGAGAGATAAAGATGCCTTGCTTTGAGTAAGCTACCTCAATTCCCAAGAAATTTTTGAGTTGCCCAAGGTCTTTCATCTCAAACTCTGTTGATAATTTCTCTTTGAGCAAATGTCTCTCAGTCAAGTCATCTCCTGTAACAATAATATCATCAACATAAACAAGAAGTACAATCAGTTTTCCTCCCCTTGAATGTTTAAAAAACAAAGTGTGGTCTCCTTGACTTTGCTTATAGCCCAAACACACCATTGCCTTTGTGAATCTTCCAAACCATGCCCGAGGGGACTGCTTTAGTCCATATAAGGCTTTCTTCAATTTACACACCTTGTTAGCTCCATTTGTTATGCCAACACCCGGTGGAATCTCCATATACACTTCTTCCTTTAAGTCTCCATGCAAGAATGCATTTTTAACATCAAACTATTGCAATTCCCATCCACATGAAGCAGCAAGAGATAGTAAAATTCGAACGGTGTTCATCTTTGCCACTGGAGCAAATGTCTCCTCATAATCAATACCATATGTCTGAGTATAACCTTTTGCCACTAGTCTTGCCTTGTACCGATCAAGTGTGCCGTCAGATTTATGCTTTACAGTATAGATCCATATGCATCCAACTGGCTTTTTGTCTCTTTGCCTTTCAATAATCTCCCAAGTACCATTTTTTTCAAGTGCTCTCATTTCCTCATCCATAGCATGGACCCAATTTTTATTTTGTAATGCTTCTTCAACAGATGATGGGATTTTCACAGAATCAACAGCTGCAATAAAACTTTGATATTGTGTGGAAAGATGTTTAGTGGAGACATATTGAGAGATAGGGTGTCGATATAAGGAGGGACAAGATCTTTTATCCTTCCTCAAAGCAATAGGTAAATCAACTGGATTAGTGTCACAAGTATCAGAAATGGGACAAGCATCACTGGAAGAATCATTTTCAATACTTACCTCCGGTTCAGACGATTGAATTTGTTTCTGGAGAAGGTCAGGTTTACTTCTTCTCTGATACACTAGAGTTGGTGTCGGAGGTCGATTCTGTGAAATGAAGGCATTGAAGGACGGAACAATCGAATCGATTCGGTGTTGAACTAGGACTCAAACTCAAAGTAGGTGACAACTCGGGTTGAAGAGGTTCAAGAGAGGGAACACTGATAGGTGCTCTAGGGAGGCTAGGACCAAGGATCAGAAACTCGGACTCAGATTGTGACTCTGACTCTAAGTCACTTAAGTTCTCCCCCTGAGACTGAGAACGAGTGAAGTATGACACATTTTCATGAAAGGTGACATCTTTGGAGACAAAGAATTTTCGACTAGGAGGATGATAACATTTGTACCCTCTTTTGTTGGGTGCATAACCCAGAAAGATACATCTGACAGCACGGGGATCCAACTTGTTGCGATATTGTTTGTGAACATGAACAAAACCAACACAACCAAACACGCGAGACTCAAGAGTATGTAAGATAGGAACAAATGGAAAACGTGAGAGCATAAATTGAGCAGGACTATTATTACCTAACACTCGAGATGGGACCCGGTTAATTAGATAGGCAGCAGTAAGAACTGCCTCCCCCCAATAAGAGGTGGGAACAGACATTTGAAAAAGGAGTGATCGAGCAACTTCAAGTAAATGACGATTTTTTCTTTTTGCGACACCGTTTTGTTGTGGGGTGTCAACACATGTGAATTCATGGAGAATGCCATGGTTACGAGTGAAGTTGGAAAAGGTATGATTGACATATTCTTTACCATTGTCGAAGCAATTCTTTTATGCTTTTCCCAAATTGTGTTTGTATCATATTATAAAATTGGATAAATATTTGTGGTACTTGGATTTAGTATTCATCAAGAAAATCCAAGTTACCCGAGTACAATCATCAATAAATGAGACAAACCATTTTGCACCAAAATATTAGAGGTAGGGCGGTCCCCAAACATCGAATGAATCACATCAAAAGGTTCATCACTTTTATTAAAACGGAAGGAAAAGATACACGGTTGTGTTTTGCCAACCGACAAACATCACACTTAAAAGACTCAAGAATGGTGTAAAACGATGAAACATAGACTTAATTATATAAAATTGAGGATGACCGAGACGCTTGTGATGAAGCCAAATTTGTGAGGCTGAAGAGGAAGACTGAGACTGGAAACAGGAGGACAACACCTTTGGATGGTCATTAGAGAAGTAGTATAATCCTTCCTTTTCCTTAGCAATTCCAATCGTCTGCCCCGTGGTAAGGTCCTGAAAAACACAATGGGACATAAAAAAAATTACTTTACAATTCAGATCATGGGTAAGCTTATGGATGGAAATTAAATTGTGGGAAAGTGTGGGAACATGAAGCACAAATTGCAACTGGAATGGAGGTTGCAAGTCAATATTTCCAATGCCAATAACACAAGCATGAGAGCCATCAGCAACAGTGATATAAGGAATACTCGAAGATGTGGTATAAGAGCATAATAATGTGGAATCAAATGTCATATGATTAGTAGCCCCAGAGTCAAGAATCCACGCATTCTGAGGGATATTACCACAAACAGTAAGAGATCGGGAACACAAACTCTTACCAATAACTGCTAGAGACCCAGAACCAGAAGGCTTACTCATGGAGTCAAGCATAGACTTCAACCGTTCCACATCATTCTGACTGAAAGAGGAAAGATCAGTTCCCCTCTTTTCAAAGCTTTCCGTATCATGGGTATGTGTAGCAACATGTGCCTGATGTTGGTGCATGTTAGAACCGCCCGGCTAAGAACCCGCTCCTCCCATGGAGTTTGAAACACCTATCCTTTGTATGCCCTGATCGGTTGCAATGCTCACAATAGAATTTGTCACGACCATTCTTGGATGATGATGGTGGTGGTCCTTGTCTTGTTGTTTTGCTAGCTACTAGTGCTGACACATCAGGGGGGTGTTCATGAAGCATAGCTTGACGACGGGTTTCCTACTACGAACAGTGTAAAAACTTCATTAAGATCGGAAATTTTTCCTTACCCAAAATCACCGAATAGGGTCAATTGAGATTAAGGCACGCTAGGAAATCAAAGATCCTATCCCGCTCAACAACAATATTCAAGGTGGCACTATCCTTGCGACTCCATCTTCAAATTCGATATTGATCCAACTCAATCCAAAAACCATTGAGAACTCCAAAATAATCAGTGACCGAAAGATTTCCCTGCTTAGTGTTGAAGATTTTCCTCTTTAAATCGTAACAAGCAGACATATCTTGTTTCATGGAATAATTGCGACGAAGATACTCCCAAACTGTCGTTGCACTTGAGAGATACATGCAATTTCTACTAATTTCTGGAGATATGGAGTTCCAAAGCCAAGTAATAATAGCAGAATCATCTTTATCCCAAGAAGGGAAGTTAGGAGCAGTAACCAGAGGAGGATTGCCTTCAATATGATCAAGCATGTCGCAACATTTTAGAGTGTGTCTGATGAACTGAGACCATTGAAAATAATTTTTTCCGGTAAGCCAGTAACCTTTTTGAACAACAAAATCCTTAGCATTAAATGGGTGGATTTGGAGGTGGTGGATTGTGGGAGGTGGAGGTGGAGGTGTTTGTTCGTTAATACTCTCACCATTGAAGGGACAAGAGAGAAACAAACAAAGGGTTGCAAAGATGAGTGAACAAACCAAGAAAGAGGATGGGCTAGGGTTTCAGAGATGAGTAAACCAACCACCCAAAAAACAACAACAAACTGCAAATTGCAGTGAAAGAAAAAAAAAACTCAGCTCAAGGCGGCTAGGGTTTATGCGGAAGCGAGTCCCCCAAAATCGGGAGCTGTGATACCATGTTGAAAATATTTCTCTGATATATTGAAAAGTCTTGCTTACAATGTTGTAACTACACACTTAAATAAGAGAGAATAGAAAACCTAATGGGCTTTGAATAATGGGCCTCATTCCTAATATTATCATTTACTATTTACACTATAATATTTACAACACAATATATACAAATTATTAACTAAATTACTTATAATTATTTTATTTTTAATTTAAATAAAATATATTAATTATATATAACAATACTTTGAATTTAATTGGAGTTGGTGTGGAGAATTAGAAAAAATAGTGATATTAAATTTGAAAATCTACTTAATATAAATCTGTTTAATCTATTTATTTTTAAAAAAATTCTATTAAACAACAAATGTTAGATAAAGGTCACCTAAACAATTAGGATTAGAGTTTTCATCAAAGTTGTCGTCAGAACAAATTAGATTTATATTAAGTAGATACCAAAATTAAATATGAACCATTTGATCTTGATCAACCGGTTCACAATTCAATGAATGTGTGCGTGATATTTTAACTACAGGGAATCAGCGTCCCTAAAATGTTATAAAGTGGGTGGGTCACTTTTTGCATCCACTCTTGTCCTAACTCATTAAAACGTGGATCAATTCACACCAATATTTCACAACATTTAAAAACAAATGTTAGATAGATATTGCTTTTTCGGTGCCTTATTTTAAACAAAGACTTTTTAAGCATTCTTTCATCTGATTTAAACTCACCAAACTAGATAAATTATTGTAACAAAATAAAATCAGAAACTTTGTGTTGTGGTGGTGTCATAGTGATCGGTATTTGATACATTTTTCTGAATATCTACTCATAATTGGACTCCTGCCTTAGCTATTCAATCCAATAGATCAATAGTCAAAAATCTATTAAATAGACTTGCATCCAGAATTTTCCTTGTATATATCTAATTTTGTGAAAGTGGTTTTTTGTTGTTGTATGAATGTAATAATTAACTCCACCAAACATGGTCTAAGCTGGACTATAAAAGCTCTAGATCTAGCACTTAAGTTGTCACTTGTCTAATTTATTTGATCTAAAAATACACTTTCACATTCAAATGGCCTCTATCCGTTTCTTTATGTTAGCTATTTTAATCATTGTGTCACTTTCCAGCATAGCCAATGCTCAAAGTGGTAGCAGCAGCAGCAGAAAACTTTTGGCACCAACACTTCCTATTATAGGCAGAATTCCAGGCTTAAGGCTTCCTCCTTTACAGCGCAGAATTCCAGGCTTAAGGCTTCCTCCTTTACAGCCAGTGACTGAATGGCCAGAGTACAGGTTGCCTCCACCCATTATCACTTTTCCACCAGTGACTGCCAAAACAAAAACAACTACTACCAAACCATAATCACGTTGTATTTAAGTGCTTTAAAATTTATTTCTGGTGCCATTCTTCAATAAAAGTATATGTAATAATCAGTTGATATGTAATAGTCTGTGTACGGGAAAAAATCACTGTGGCTGCTGGGATTCGAGCCCAGGTCTCCACGGCCACAACGTGGAATTCTTACCACTAAACTACAGCCACTTGATGATATACTACAAATTTGATATATATGGAAAATAATAAAACGATGGAATGGTTACGTAATCTTCCATTTTCGTCATTAAAATTGAATACGTTTGTGGTTTAAATAATCCAAGCTTATGGATCGAAATACAAATTAAATTTCAAATCAACTACTATCAACTAAGTTTGAGAAAATCTTTTCTTTTATACTTTCTCTTTTTCATTTTGTTTTCTTTTATATCATTTTGCATTTTTGTTTAATATTACATCATTTTTATTTTGCTACTGATATTATTTTTTAAATATAAATGAAAAAGTAAGTTATATGACATTTCAATATATAGATACAAATATCTTTTTACAATATTTCCAAAAAATATATATTTCTTTTTTTCTTTTTAAAAAATAACAACAATATATCTAGATTATTCTTTTATTTTTAATAAGTCAAGAATTCAATAATAAAAGAAAAGAACATGATACAAGGAGAAAGGGGGGTTTGGGGTATGGATGTGGACTAAAGTCTAACCCTAAATATATTGGTAAATCTGAAATAAACAGAAAAGAGAAGAGGAACATCCTAATAAAGAAATGAGTGACATGATGAATCAAATGAGACAAATTGTCTGTCTATTGATTCCCTTCACGATAAATATGGTTGACTATGAAGGCATGGACCTAAAGTTTACTTTATAGTTAACTCAAATGATGTGCATCTCCCGTGACACAAAAAAAGAAGAAGAGTCCTTCAACATAGACATTGACATTATGGAATCTATTTCAAACCAAATAAAGTTTCACAAGAAATTGTGAGCTATGTCTACCGCGTGAATAAATTCTCATACATGCAAAAAGGAAAGACCTTCGACCAATCCAACATAGCCTTGCACAAAATTTCCCTTTGAATTCCTAAATAAGCCACCACAAGAAACCATCAGAAAAGCAAAAAAACCCTTCATACTACACTTGAGCAAACCCCTCAAAAGAGGCTGCCAAAGGACCTCCACTATCCTAGAAGCCTTAGGAGGGTGAATGAAGACTTTAAAGTTCTTTATGATAGTAAATTCGTGCACATAAGAGTTAGAAACTTTCTTAGTGATGTTGCCAATGAAGGAAACTTTGGCATGGATCATGTTCAAAGCAGTTTTCCAACGAATAGAAGTATCCTTAAATCGAACTTGATTCCTTATGCACCGAATGGTTTTCAATATAGAAACAACTGAAGCTTTAAGCGCAACCCTACATTGAGATCCCTAAGGCATATAACACAACAAAAGGATATCAAATATGTTGGTCATACGACCAACTTCCACCATAGAGAAAAAATAGTTCCAAATCTTTGAAGCAAGAGAGAAATGGAAGAAAAAATTATTCGTGGATTCTTGAATAGATTTACACATGATTTACATGGAAGGGATGTTGCAACTCCTTTGGCTCAGGCATAGATCAATAAGTATCTTATTGTGACACAACCTCCAAACTAGAAAATTCCTTAGTATGAGGGATGCTAGAGTTCAAGAGGTGTTAAGGCCAACTCATCAAAGGATATGGAGTGGACTTGAAGTCTACAACATCCTTTAAAGTCAAAAGGCCAGAGTTAAAGTGTAACCAAACCAGGGAGGCATCAATATGATCCAAAGGAAAGGTAAATTGGTTGAAAAGTAATGGTATATTAAGGATCAAGCTTAACACATTATTAGGGAAGTTCCACCTGACATCAAGGATAAAATTTGACAAAATGGACTTTCTGTTGATATTTTTGTATCATGAATGTTTGAAATTAGAGGAGACTCGCACCAAAAGTTAACCTAGAATTCTGTATTAAGATCATTGTCAATGAAACACCTGTAATTAGAGATAATGTTGAGATATTTAGGGTTGATACTACTCCAAATCGAAGAATAAATATGATCGGAAACAAGAAAGTTGTTTATCAAAATTCTACTTTTGAGAAGTAAACCCCAATCTTCATTGGAGTTCAAGACATCCCAACAAAATTCCAGGTTAGATGCATCATTAGGAACTACAAGAGATCTCATACCAAGGCCCCATTGGGAAGTAGACTTGTAAGCATCCTTCCAAATCATAATGACCATTTTAGTTTTCTCAAAATCACCAGACCATATGAAGTTATTAAAATATATGTCAAGAACTTTCAATCTTGCCACCAAAATTTGAAACCTTGAGAACATTGTTTTAATTTTTTTCATCTTCTTCTGTCTCGAAGACTTCGTACTTCTGAATGAGTGCAAGGGATTTGGTCTCTTTGACTTGTGTGTTGCCTCATGTATCACTCTCAGAGATTCAAATATTTTTTGAGTAGAATCTCTGTTTGTGATCTTTTCATACTCAGTGTTTGAGATAACATTCAAGAGAATCGTTCCAGCCTTGTGATGATTTATGAAATCTTTCTTTTGTTGATCAGTCATCTTTTTTCTATCGATCTTCTAACCGCATGCATTGATTGGATGTGTGTAGCTATCATTCACCATGTCCCAGAGATCAACGTCATAACCTAGAAAGAAACTTTCGATTATGTCTTTACAATAATCGAAGTTCTCATTATAGTTGTTGTTTTTAACTGGTTCTTTCATAGTGTTTTTCTTGCTAGGATCTTTTTCTGACACGGTTAAGTGTTAACACCCAGAACCAGGCGCTCTGATGCCAATTGAAGAAAAATAAAACACAAGAAAGGGGGTTTGAATTGGGGTTTTCAAAATTTAAAGCAATAAAACATGTTGGTTATCATGGTTTACTTTGAACTCAAAGCTACTCCAGTCCATCCGCCAAGGTGATTTCGCCTCTCTCAATCGAGGTCTTAATCCACTAATAAAATAGGGTTACACAATCACGAAGACAACTGTCAACGTCTTCTTGAGATCTAACCACAGTTTGGTTTCTCAAGGAAAATAAATTTTAATAAATATATAGTGTGTCTAAAATATGCTTCTAACAAGTGATATCACAACTGTGATGTTTACACAAGTAGTAGCACAAGAAAATATTCTAAGAGAAAATATACGAGAGATTTTTAAGCACTTGTTCGTATGCGTTTTGTTTCTTAATCTTTCATAGACCTCTTTATATAGAGCAAATTCATGAAACCGTTGGAGACATATAATTCTGATTTTGGAAGGTTGTTGATTTGATATTGATTTTTTTTCCAAAAATACAGATCTTGTTCCAGTCATAAAGTTCCAACCGTTACTTTATAAATGTCATTAATGTCACGTCGGATCTACATCGTCTTTGAGTTTCTTGAACTTGATTGCTTGTACTTAGAACTTTAATATGATAAATATGTTGAAACTTCTTTGTTCTTTCATAATTTTATATATCAGACTATAACCTGCAGTTTGGTGCTTCAGAAATTTTAACATCAGAACTTCTTTTACTGACGTGTTTGGATTTGCTTCTGAGTTTCTTATACGCGTATTCCTTTCAGAGCTTCATAGCGGAATTCACTCATTATCTTCTTTGCTTTTTCACCAGAACTTCTCTGTACATTCAATCAATCGACTAGAGAGCATAATTGTTCTTCACAATAATCATGTAATTGTTATCATCAAAATTAAGAATTATATGTAGAATCAAATTATATTCTAACATACTGCACCGATAAGCAAGAAGCATAATGGATCAATTGGTCAAGCAACAAAAAAGAATTATTGATGTCCGTCCTCAGGAGGTCTAAGTTGTGTACTTATATGATGTTGTTCGTATTAGCACTTCTAGAGTAGTTAAATAGTAGTTTTCCTTGTTCTTTGTTGGGCCTTTGACCTTCTTGTATCACAAAAAAAAAAAAAACACATATGATCGTAGGTAATCATAATGAATGAAGAAAAATGGTTGAAATACAGTATGAAGTAGTCACATATTTTTTAAATAATACCAAAATTACCCTTAAGCAGTATGTGAAAGAAGCACCTTTTTTTTCTCACAAAATCAATATTTTGCAATATTAACATAATGGTTTGTATCTCGGTAGTGATCTTAGTTACAAGGTTCTTGCTAATTTGGTTTGAGATTAAATTTAATATATGCTTAGAATTAAGAAAATTTTATTTGTAATTTCATAGCTTATGTGATTCTTTCATACTGATGTAGTATATGACATTTCTTATGTCTTTGATTAATAATATTACTCTTCCTATAACGAATGATTCACTATACAATTTCATACATGTTAAGAAAATATAAAAAAGAAAAAGTAAGAGAGCAAATAATATGTTTACTATAATAATTATAATTATGTATTGAAAATGACGAAAGTTTAATTAAATAGAAAGTAAAATTGAAAAAAAAAATTATTTATTTTAAGACACTATTTTATTCAAAATAAGTCACTCATTATAAAACAAAAAGAGAAATTTTAAAACATATATCGATGTTGTAAAAAAAAAAGCTATTAATTTGAAGTGATTGAATAATTTAATAGGACAAAATACTATTAATTTAAAGGTTTTCAATCAATTAAAAAAAAATCCTAACATGTCATAACCTGTTATTCTAGGTAAAAATGTCAACATCTCCATGGTGGGTAAAAAATAAAAAATTACTTGATCAGGCTAAATGCTATCATGAAAGTAAGTTAATCAATTAGAATTAAAATTTATTATAAGTTGGTTATAAAATAAAATATTTTTTCTCTTTAAAATTGAAAGGATAAGAAGGAAAATGGGGTTCTAATTGGAAATTAGAATTCAAAGAATTGTTAACTAATTATCGTATTAAAAAAATAGAACAATGCTACTTTGATATTAAGAATGACACTAAATACTTATATTTCACTATTGATTATTGTTTATTGTGAATAATGTAAAAATATCCGTGAACAATAGACGTGAATAGAATATGAATAATAACTTTTATTGGTAAAATAAAATTAGTTAATAATATATATAAAATTGATTAATAAATAGATGAAGTTGATTAATAAACATTCTGATATTAAAAATAATATAGTAATAAAATAAAATAAGTTAATGAAAATTAAAAAATTAATTGATAAAATGGTGAAGTTTGTTAATAAATACTTTCTCCGATTCTTTTATAATTGTTACTTTTAAACTTTTTCCACAAACCAAGAAAGATAATCATTGTTGTTACTTTTTAACTAATAATTTTTGTTGTTACTTTTTAACTAATAATTTTCATTTTATTTATAATACCTTTAATTATTTGTCACATGCATTTAACTTTTTTTTTCTTTTTGCAATAAATAATTAGAAGTAAAATCACAATTAAAAAGAAAAAAAAAATCTAAAAGTAACATTTAAAAAGGAACAGATGGAGTACCTAAACACATCATTAAAAATAATTTTTAATAGTGAACAAAGTTTGTTAATAAAAAATAAAATATTAATTAATAAAATTATGAAATTAATTAATAAATATTTCAATATTAATAATAGTTTTTAATAATAAAATAAAGTTGATTAATACTAAAACGTAAATGTTAGTTAATAAAATTATAAAATTGGTTAATAAATATTAAGATATTAAAATTAATTTTTAGTAGAAAAATAAAATTGGGTAATAAATTATAAAATATTAAGAGTTTAAATATTTTAATTTGACTTAGCAAGATCCATAGTCGTCATTGATTGTTAATGTAAAAATGTTTTACACTTCTGTATATTTCTTATTTTTTCAAATATGTATTAATTAATAAAATTATTTCTTATTTTTTCAAATATATATTAATTAATAAAATTATGAAGTTATCTAAACATACAATTTAGTACATTAATTTAAAAAGATATACTTTTTAAAAAGAAAATATTTATCATTATAATTTTTTTAATTTTAACCGTATTGATTAATGGTTTGTTTGGATTATAAAGGAAAGTGAAAGAAAAATAAATAAATGGAAAGAATCTTAAAGGAAAGAAAGTGAATAGAAAATAAAGATAAAGTGAAATGAATTTTTAGATGTTTGATATGAATGAAAGTAAGAATAAAGTGAAAGAAAAGAAAATTTGGATTTTATTAAATGACCTAAATATCCTTATATATTATATTTATTAACTTAATAAAAAAAATACTAATATAAATTTATAAGAAATATAATAAAAAATACATAGTACATAGTAGTAAGTAAATAGGTAATGAAAATTTATAAAATATAAATAGTTATGAAAGCTTTCAAAAAAGTGAAGGGTAGTTTTGTAATTTTAAAAATTGAACAGCCAATACATATTTTCCTCGCAGATTTGAAGAGAAAGTTTTGGCACGTGGGATCCACCTAAATTCTACAATCTTTCCTCCACATATATTTCAATAAGCTTTGTTTCCACTCACTCTACCTAGAAGCAAACAATGTGTGAGAGTGAAATAGTGTAAGTGTAGAAATTAGTGTAAAAATAGCATTTTGTAAATAACATCCGTGCACGACTTTTAAACTGGTTGACGTCAAAGATCAAATACACACATAGAGGCTAGAGCAGAGAAGTGAGCAAAGACTCCACAAATTTCAGCATCAGCAACAACGACGCAACTCAATCGCAACATTCACGTAATTCTTCTCTTCATTCGATACTCTCTTACTCTTTCTTCCGATTCATTTCTAGATGATAATGCTATGTGTTAATTAGGGAAATGAAATTATGTCTCTTGTTAGATAGATCTATAATTTATGTAGTTTTTAGTATGTTATCAAAGATTTACAGGGTCTTGTAATTGACATTGCAGAGGCTTTATAACTACTGCACCAATTTTTGGTAATTAATTTATGTTTACTTAATGTGACATTGCAGGGTCTTGTAATTGTGTTTTAATTGGATGGGGAGTGTTGTTGAAGGGAAGTTAAGGTTTTGTATTGACAGAGGCGGTACGTTTACGGATGTTTATGCAGAAATTCCGGGTCATTGTAATGGGCGAGTTTTGAAGCTTTTGTCGGTTGATCCATTGAACTATGATGATGCGCCGGTTGAAGGGATACGGAGGATTCTAGAAGAGTTTGCCAATGAGAAAATTCCGCGCAGTTCGAAGATACCTACTGAGAACATTGAGTGGATAAGGATGGGTACAACTGTGGCAACGAATGCGCTTTTAGAGCGGAAGGGAGAAAGGATTGCTGTGTGTGTGACTCGTGGGTTTCGTGATTTGCTTCAGATTGGTAATCAGGCTCGTCCTAGTATATTTGATCTTACTGTGTCAAAGCCTTCGAATCTGTATGAAGAGGTTGTGGAGGTGGATGAGAGAGTTGAACTTGTTCCGGAAAATGAAGAAGAAAACTCGGGTGATTCTTTACCTGTTGTGAAAGGTGTTTCTGGAGAGCTTGTCAAGATTGTAAAGCCTCTTGACGAAGAAGTTTTGAGGCCTGTACTGAAAAATTTACTGGAGAATGGAATTAGTTGTCTGGCTGTTGTTTTGATGCACTCGTACACTTTCCCGCAGCATGAACAACAGGTTGAGAGGTTGGCGTTGGGTCTGGGGTTCAGACATGTTTCTATATCGTCTGCTTTGTCTCCCATGGTTCGTGCTGTTCCTCGTGGTCTAACTGCTAGTGTTGATGCTTATCTGACCCCAGTTATTAAAGATTACCTGTCGGGATTCATCTCTAAATTTGATGAGGGACTTGGCAAGTTGAATGTTTTGTTTATGCAATCAGATGGAGGACTTGCGCCAGAGAGTAGCTTCTCGGGGCACAAAGCAATTCTGTCTGGCCCTGCTGGGGGAGTCGTTGGTTACTCGCAAACTCTGTTTGGTCTTGAAACAGAAAAGCCATTGATTGGCTTTGATATGGGAGGTACGTCCACAGATGTGAGTCGATATGCTGGAAGTTATGAGCAAGTGCTGGAAACACAAATTGCTGGTGCCATAATTCAAGCACCTCAGCTTGACATAAACACTGTGGCTGCTGGAGGTGGTTCAAAGTTGAAGTTCCAATTTGGCGCTTTTCAAGCTGGACCAGAATCAGTTGGGGCACACCCAGGACCTGTGTGTTATCGGAAAGGTGGTGAGTTGGCAATTACAGATGCCAACGTAGTTCTAGGTTATGTCATTCCTGATTATTTCCCATCCATATTTGGGCCAAATGAGGATCAGCCTCTTGATGTCAAGTCAACAAGAGAAGAATTTGAGAGGCTTGCGAGGAATATAAATGCTTATCGAAAGAATCAGGATCCATCTGTAAAAGACATGACGGTGGAAGAGATTGCACTTGGCTTTGTGGATGTTGCTAATGAGACAATGTGCCGTCCAATTAGGCAGTTGACTGAAATGAAGGGTCATGAGACAAAGAATCACGCACTTGCTTGCTTTGGAGGTGCTGGACCCCAGCATGCTTGTGCTATAGCTAGGTCTCTTGGTATGAAAGAAGTGCTTATTCATAAATTTTGTGGGATCTTAAGCGCATATGGAATGGGATTGGCAAATGTTGTAGAAGAGGCGCAGGAGCCTTATGCTGCAGTTTATGGAACTGAATCTATCTTGGAGGCTTCAACGAGAAGCTGTGTTGCTGAGACAAATTAAGCAGAAGTTGCAAAGTCAAGGATTTAAAGAGGAGAGTATTTCAACGGAGACATATTTAAACTTGAGATATGAAGGCACAGACACTGCCATCATGGTCAAAAGGCAGACAGCTGAAGATGGAAAACCAATTGACTATGCTACTGAGTTTGTGAGACTGTTTCAGCAGGAATATGGCTTTAAACTCGAGAACAGAAATATAGTGATCTGTGATGTAAGAGTCCGTGGTATAGGAGTTACCAATATATTGAGGCCACAGGCGATAGAACCTGCCTCTGGCAGTCCTGTAGTTGAAGGCTACTATAAGGTTTACTTTGGAAATGGTTGGCAGGAAACACCTCTCTATAAGCTTGAAAAGATGGGGTATGGCCATACGATGTCTGGCCCAGCAATCATTATGAATGGTAATAGCACTGTGATTGTAGAACCAAACTGTAGAGCCATTATAACCAAATATGGAAACATCAAAATTGAAATTGATTCACCTCTGAGCAGCATTAAAATATCAGATAAGGTTGCAGATGTTGTACAGCTCTCTATTTTTAATCACAGGTTTATGGGTATAGCCGAGCAGATGGGAAGGACTTTGCAAAGAACCTCAATTTCAACAAATATCAAAGAACGGCTTGATTTTTCTTGTGCTCTATTTGATCCGAATGGGGGACTAGTTGCAAATGCACCTCATGTTCCTGTCCATCTAGGAGCGATGTCTAGTACAGTTCGGTGGCAACTCAATTATTGGAGTGACAATTTGAATGAAGGGGATGTTTTGGTTACTAATCATCCTTCAGCTGGAGGTAGCCATCTTCCTGATATAACTGTTGTCACACCTGTTTTTTTCAATGGGAAGTTGGTATTTTTTGTTGCAAATAGAGGGCATCATGCAGAGATTGGGGGTATTACTCCTGGAAGCATGCCTCCATTTTCAAAGTCCATATTGGAGGAAGGAGCTGCCATTAAAGCATTTAAGCTTGTTGAAAAAGGCGTCTTTCAAGAACAGGGAATTGTTAAACTTTTAGAGTTCCCAGGCTCCGATAACCGTGGAACTAAGATCCGAGGAACTCGCAAGATTCAAGATAACCTATCTGATTTGCATGCACAAGTAGCAGCAAATCAAAGAGGAATTTATCTAGTCCTTGAGCTTATTGAACAGTATGGACTGAAACCGTTCAAGCTTACATGAATTATGTACAGCTGAATGCAGAAGGAGCAGTAAGAGAGATGCTGAAGTCAGTTGGTCGTAGAATTTCATCAGAGTCAAATGAAAAGTCTGTGACAATTGAAGAAGAGGATTACATGGATGATGGATCTGTTATTCATTTGAAACTGAGTATTGACTCTACCAAAGGAGAAGCAGTTTTTGATTTTGCTGGGACTAGTGCAGAAGTTTATGGTAATTGGAATGCACCAGAAGCTGTCACAGCTGCTGCTGTCATATATTGCATTCGCTGTTTAGTGGACGTTGATATCCCTCTCAATCAAGGCTGTCTGGCTCCAGTGAAGATTCTTATTCCAGAAGGCTCATTTCTCTCTCCTAGTGATACCGCAGCTGTGGTAGGAGGTAATGTCCTTACATCTCAGAGAATCACTGATGTTGTATTTACAGCATTTCAGGCATGTGCTTGCTCACAGGGTTGTATGAATAATCTCACATTTGGAGATGATACTTTCGGGTACTATGAAACCATTGGAGGTGGGAGTGGTGCTGGACCTTCATGGAATGGAACCAGTGGAGTACAGTGCCATATGACAAATACAAGAATGACTGATCCAGAGATATTCGAGCAAAGATATCCAGTGATTCTGCACAAGTTTGGACTTAGAGCAAACAGTGGGGGAGATGGATTTCACAGAGGCGGTGATGGGCTTCTCCGGGAAATAGAGTTTAGGCGCCCAGTTACTGTTAGTATTCTTTCTGAGAGACGTGTCCATGCACCAAGAGGACTGAATGGAGGAAAAGACGGTGCACGTGGTGCTAACTACATTCTTAAGAAAGATAAACGAAAGGTATATCTTGGTGGTAAAAATTCCGTTGACGTGCTTCCTGGAGAAATTCTTCAGATTTTGACTCCTGGGGGTGGTGGATGGGGTTCTCCAATGTAAGGTTTCTTTCTTTTATATGTGAAAAGTCAATAAAATAGTGTCATGTTTGATGAGTTACTCATGTGGTGTCAAGGGGAAATGCACTACACACTGATACAAATTAATAGTATTCAAATAATGATATTTCTGTCTCAATTTCTTAGTTCAATTATTTTCAGAAATCTCCACCGTAGTTTAAGCATAACAGGGCATTAAATATTGTCCTTCAAGGTAATGTTTTTACATAGTGATAATACTATGTTAGCATTCCTATTCTCAAAATTCGATTATGACATGAGTATCTATTGATCGATCACAACTTTTCAAGGTTTCCATGTCTCATATTCAGAGTTAAATGTGTAGGTAATATAACTAATCACCCATAAATTAAATTAGACACTTTTCTCTGCGCATTAATTCATGAGATGAACAAGTGCGTATAATGGCAAAGAACTAGAGGAAACACAATCAATTCATTGGTATCACAATCCCATCGTTGATATAGTTAGCATTGTGAAAAAATATACAAATAGGTTGCATCAATGGCATACATGGCAAAGAACTAGAGGAAACACAATCAATTCATTGGTATCACAATCCCATCGTTGATATAGTTAGCATTGTGAAAAAATATACAAATAGGTTGCATCAATGGCATACATGGCAAAGAACTAGAGGAAACACAATCAATTCATTGGTATCACAATCCCATCGTTGATATAGTTAGCATTGTGAAAAAATATACAAATAGGTTGCATCAATGGCATACTCAGTTCTCCCTAGACAGTCTTAAAATCTAGAAACAGATCAAACCAGATAACAGGGAAGCCAAGATTGTAAATGCTACAAAGTATATCACAGCAACACATAATAGCTAGCACTAATTAATTCAGCCCCACCATTGGTGTACTGCAACTCCCTCATCCTTCAGCCTTCCATACAAAGCCAAACACTCCCAATATGCTCTACCACTCTTCTTTCTCTTCCCATTCTGCCACCACTCATTGTTACATTGGAGGAACAATTCATCCACCAAGCAGATTGTATTTTTCCTCACCATTTCCTCCACCACATCCGCTTCAGCCTTCATCACAACATACTCATCCTCCTTCACATGCCTAGATAACCAAGCAGAACTTACATCAGTTCTGGGCACATCCCGCTCATCCGACGCAACCTGTAAACTGTGAATTTGAAATTTGGTTCCCTTCTTTGGGTAGTCTCTCTCAAACCATCCAATAGCTGCTTTGTTTTCCTCATGCAAACCCACACCAACAAAGACTCTCCGCTTATAATGAAACAACCGGCTGAACATCATCCGATAACTATATCAATGAAGTTGCCATCGAACGTTTTTTATCTCACAAAAGGAGAAAGGTGAACACATCGCGAAAACCTAAAAGGGATAAGACACGGTCTTGCGACCGAGAGATAGGGTAAGAGAATCTATTACGCGAAGGGAAGGTATTAGCACCCCACACGCCCGTAGTACTCTACGGTATCCACTTCTATTTTCTATCTAATGGGTGTGTTTATATCTATTTACTGCTTAATTGCTATATCTGTATGCTAAAAGAGAATGCATGTGAAAGAAAGGAAAATAAAGAAAACACGGGGAAAAGAAGGAAGTATTTACAAAGTTTGCTCGATCGAGCCCCGTGACAAGATCCCTCGCAATGGGAAGTCGATTTGTTTTGGTGGGTTTTGTGTTTTTACTTATGAAAAGAGTTTTAAACACAAAAGGTGCAAAAGGTTTGAAGGTTGGTTGCTTTTACCTTTGAAAAGGAGTTTGAACCATTATTGAAAAAAGAAAACAAGTTTTAGTTTTATTACTGCAAAGATGCTAACTTTATCCCTAATGTTATCATGCATGGATTACAACCTAAGGTCTAACTCGAATCGCTACCTAAGATAGAATCGAGAGAATCCTAAGGAACATGGCAAAGGTTTACAACCTAAATCTATGTCTATCTCGAATCGCTACCTAAAGTAGAATCAAGACGACAAAAGGAATGTTTACATAAATCTACTCGAACACAGCCGCGTGCACAAATGAATGGTATCACGCGTGACAAAGTTATAGTGTGAAGAGCAAATGAACGCATCGCCGTAAATACGAACCCCAAGAAAGCGTGGAGAGTCAGAATAGGGAACTCTTGCCACTTTTTTATTGACTCGATAAAGGAAGCAACACGATTCGCGTGTGCGGGCTAACACGGACTAGAACTTTACGAGAGTCGGTTACGGACCCCTTTCGCTTGCCCATCATATCATCATGACTCGATAGCAAGAAATATAAAAAGCGGGACTTTGCTTGGTGGTTCCACGTCGGGTTGCCTAACCACTCTGACCTATGCAAGCACAAATATAAACACTTACTGAGAATGACCTCCCTATGCACGGATGAGGACTTTAAACAAACCAAGCACAATTAACACACAAAAGCGTCCTAAACGGGTCTTTAAATAAACCAGAGGGGTTCCTGAACATGCTCCAACTACGGAAGCCCCTTCATACATCTCTATTCCTACTTCTCATGGCAAGGAAAGCGGTAAAATCCTACTTTTCATGCTCTCTAGAAAAGCGGTAAAAGAATGCGATAAAAAAAGTAAAGCTAATACCAAGCGGATAATAAATCCGAAGAGCACTGCAAGCTAAAAATACTCCGGAAAACTTCGAGTACTGCTGACACACAACAAAGAAATCCGGTGAGCAATGTGCGAAGGCACCAAAAGCATAATCGGAATGTGTGTCATACACATCCGAAGCAAATACACCTGTATAAGATTGCAATCCAGACAATACAGACAAAGGATGTGCATCGATATGCACGGTTAAGAACGCGTGTTTCTACACATTCGACGTAAATCCAATGAACCTGCAAGAAACTATCCAGACAATACAGACAAAGGATGTGCATTGATATGCACGGTTAAGAACGTGTGTCTATACACATTCGACGTATATCCAATGAACCTGCAAGAAATTACAATCCAAGACAAAGCAGACAAAGAGTGCACACACACATGTGTTCAAGCAACAGATATGGATTCTACACATCCAAATAAATCAGATAACCTGCAAGAAATTGTGAAAACCAAGCAGACAGATAAAGAGTGCACACACATGTGTGCAACATCAAGATATGGATCCTACACATCTAAATCACAAGTATAATGCTCCGTGTAGCTTGCATAAACAACAAGGTGTTAGAAATAGCAATGAGGCTTTTAAAGAAAGCACAAGATGCAAAAGCGATTATTCACAAAGAAATCGAAGCATAAAGGATGACTTCCTAGTAGGGCAGCAGCTACCTATTCTAAAGCTTGCCTAAACATCTCTAAAAAGTAGAGGAAAAGATATCAAAGGAAACACGCAAGAGCAACCTAAAAGAACTATGTAAGTATCTAACTAGTTTCTAGGAATTGAACTACTAAAGGTTAGCTTTGAAGTTCTATTTAAAATCCTAATATGAGGCTTACATTTATCTACAATTAAATAGGAGAAAATAACCTAAAATTCCTAAGAAACACATGGCACTACACTCCTAAAATTAGTCAATTCAAACGACAAAGGAGAAACATGCTTTTAAACGACACAAGCTAATCGAAACTTGAGAATTAAGCAATTATTGAGTTAAATTAGGTATTAAAAACTACAAGTCAGTATCTAATCCCTATTTAATGGTCTCAAGCAAAATGTACAAGAAGAATCATGGTTGAAACATATTTATGCACAAAACGAAGTTAAAACGATTAATCGTCGCTCTAAGGGTTAATTATCATGGTATCCTAATCATATGACTCAATTATCAATTGCAAATCAAGGTGTCAACTACCTAAACATGCCAACATGTTATTCAAGAGGTTAGTTGAGGGTTAGAACAAGTATTAGACATTATATGCAAAGAAATCAATTTCTAACTAGATGAACTAGCAAACAAATATGCATCCTTGTGTTCACTCAAAGGAAAAATCGGATAAAGACCTAAAAGGATCTAAAAGATTATTAGAAAAATACCTAGATACTCCTAATATATCATAGAATCAGAATATAAATTTTAGGAATTTTTGTTGTTAAGAAACGATCAAAAATCGTACCGAAATGCAAGGTGTTATGGGGAGAATCACATTTAAACATGTTATCGAAAACAATTAAAAAGGGACCTAAATTTAACCTCAAAAAATCTCAAAAAAGTGACAAAACTCTAAAAGTACTAAACTATCAGGAACCTATTTATTCAGATTTGTATTGTCAAGAAACGATCAAAAACCACATCGAAATGTGCACGGTATCATGGAGAAATTGTTTCTAAACATATTATCAAAAATTGATTAAAAACTAAAGAAAATTAATTGTTAAAAATCCACAAAGAATATCAAAAATATCCTAAGATACTAAAAAGTCAGAAACATATTTTTATGTATTTTTTATGAGTCGATGAAATCAAAATCGGGAGTTAAATTGACAATGTGTTAATGTTGTGTAAGCATAACTCGGGGTGTGAAACTGAATATCTAATTTGCACTAAATCTAGTGTTAACAGCAGAACTGGACTTAAGCAGGGGGTATGAGATAGCAAGGTTTTAGGCCTAGTCCATTTCTACACTAGGTCCATTTATCCACACAAAAAAACAACCTTATCAGATTTTTATTGAATAAAAAAAAGAAACACGTGGCAAAATCCTAGCGGCCAGTATGGTAAAAGCATGAACTAACAGAGAAAAAACACTCATAGTGCTGAGAGAACAACCCGCCGGAAAAAGGAACTTCCGGTTATCTTCTCCGGTGATTCCGACGTCAGGGATTGATAGGCTTCCACAACAGTTCACGAAATTTACCCCTCTCCAAGCGAATTTTAACGCTGATTCTGAATCCTAAACTCGTTCTTACTAACATACACTCAAAATGCAGAAAAATCCATTCATGAATTCAAGATCTAGAAATCGTAAATCCAAAGATCAACACATTTTCACATCTAACACTGACTTATGGTTGTTTAAAATATGAACACGATATGGATGATCTTATTCATGTATGCTCTGAGAGAGATATCGCATGACTTACCGGTGTGAAGAGCGTAAATGAACAAGAAAATTCCGCATCTTCCTCTGGATCTTGAAGATGGAAATGACAGTTCAAGAAGTTACTCTCTGTTGAGAAGATACACTCAGTGCTCGTGTGAAGAAGAAAATGGAGCGAGACAACGGTCGAACTTGCTTCAATCAACGATAGATCCAAACATACTCGAAATTCTGAGGAGAGCGATGGAACATTGCTGATTCTTCTACACTGAGAAATAAACTCAATCTTCTTGCTTGAACCTTGGAGAAGAAGATGAAGTATACCACGTCGAAACTTAATTCAGAGGATCTTGAAAGCTTTTCGAGATCCTCCATTTCTCTGCAAACTTTGAATCTTGCTATGGGAGAAGAAGAGCGATGAAGGAGAGAGTGTCACGGTGGTATCCCATGAGAAGGAAGAATGGAGGTTGAAAGTGGTTAGGGAGGAGAGGAAGAAAGTTGTTATGGAGGAGAGATGTTTCTGTTACGGCGGAGCAATGGTGGTGGAGAGAGTTTGTTACGGTTGCTGTAACCGTTTTTTTATAGTGAGAGAAAAAGAGTTGATTACACCAAGGAGAAGGTGAGGATGAGAGGAAAAAAGTGAGTCCGTCCCCTGAGAAAGAAAAAAGTGAGGTCGTTATATATGACAACCTGTCAAGAAGTTCCTCCTTTTATTTCCAGCCGAAATTCAGCACACAACATGCACGAGATCAAATGCTTCACCAATTAGAGAAAAGATGAGTTGTCATCCATACTATATAATTCAAATCTCACTTAATCAAAACATCTGGAGGAAAGAAGATTAGAAGTTCTGAAAGAAAGGGGATCAGAACTTCCGGAAGAAAGAAGATAAAAAATTCTAGAAGAAAAAAAATCAAAACTTCTGAAAGAAAAAAGGTTAGAAGTTCTAGAAGAAAGATGGTCAGAAGTTCTGAGAGAGAGATGATCAGAACTTCTAGAAGAAAGGGAGTCAGAAGTTCTGGAAGAAAGATGGCCAGAACTTCTGGAAGAAAGGGAGTCAGAAGTTCTGGAAGAAAGATGGTCAGAACTTCTAGAAGAAAGGAGATCATAACTTCTAGAAGAAAGAAGGTTAGAACTTCTAGAAGAAAGGAGATTAGAACTTCTGATTTTTGTTCATAAAGTTTTATTATGTCCAAGATTACTTAAATTGCAAAAAATCTTGTTTTCTTCCGATTCTTCCGACTTTTCTCAACAAATGATCATATTTTCGCAGATGTCGACTTTTGACAATAATTTTGACCAAAAATTCCACTCGGTCAAACTTTGACTTTTGTTAACTTTTCAATACATGCACTCAAATATGCTTTTATCCGATTGCTCTTGATTTTCTAATGAATCGCGTGGATCAATAAGTCATATACAGATACATCAAGACTCACAAAAGGCCATAGAATTAGTTCGGACTCACATATTCGACCACGACCTGCTCTTACTTGAAACCCTCAATCAATATACCTAGAAGAGGAAATCAAAACCCCAAAACCTTGGTTCTCGAGAGATAATCAGAATCTTCCGGATGCCCACATCTTGTATATTGAGACGACGCTTGAAATAACAGAACCTCAGATATTCAGCTTCTATGAATCAAACCTCTTCTTCAGAACAGTGTATACTCTCATAATCGGAAAATCCCGATCTCATGGTTAATGCACAAATGATATGCATGCAATGCACCTATTGATCAAGTGTAAGCCAACTATTTATTAAAAAACGAAGAGGGCAAATTTTGGGCTGCAATATATAACCATCAAGAGAATCACCCAACAAATCAGGGAGGTATTTGATCTTCTAAGTTATTGTTTACTTTGGCATAACCCTGTCTTGGCGGCTCAAGTAGCACGTCTTCGAGACCCTCTAAAGCAGTTGTCTTTTATCTACTGTTGTAAACTGACAAAGCCTCCTCTTCGGTGAAGAATCCACCAAGTTATTTTCCACACCAATTTTCCTCAACGCTACAAAAATAGAATCATATCGCCTAAGATACACAACTCTATAATTAGATTATTTTCTAAAACCAGCATTTGCCGAGTAGTCATCAACGCGCAGAGGGAAAGCTACAATGCCATTAACTTTAAGAACACTATCCGCAGAAACAGCGTCTTCAAAGCTTGGACAGAACACAAAATCATAAGCCAATTCTTCATGATGCATAACCACATCAACCTCACTGTTCCAATTCAGCAGAGAATCACCACCTTCAAACCCACCTGGAGGACTCATAATAAGAGCCTTATCCTCCTTCTTAAGAAGACCCTGATCACCCAAATCATGAAGAGTGGAATTCAAAACATCAACATTGATGGACACAGAAGTTGAAGCAGCATCGAATCCAGACAAAACTGACCCTTTCAGTAAGAATCTCAAGACAGGAAATGCGACAAGAACAAAAGACAAAAACAAAGACCGTGACACAATGCGTAAAAACCTTGCATCAGGAACCTTAATCACCAAGAAAGAACCGGAATTAAAACTATCTCTTCCACCCTGCTTACCCATTTTTGTTAAGCTGAAGAACTAAGACCCAGATGTAGAAAAGAGAAAGATGAAGAAACAAGAGGAAAAAAGGTGGAGATTTTAGCGAGTGCAGAACCTTGAAGCTGTGTGGTTTCCACCCACAAGAACAACAACACATGTACAGTTTCATCCTCTCTACCTCCATGGTTTCTCGTTTTCCTATCAGAGCGGCATCGTTTTGGTAGCTTTGCTTTACCCAGTTGTTGCTGCCATGAGGGAGAGAGAGAGAGAAGAGAAATTGATTGATGAAAAAAGGAATGAATGGGCATTTATAAAGATATAAAAAATGATTATGCTTAATTTAGAAGTTGAATACTATGATTTTGGTGCGCGTACGAGAAGTGTATTGTGATGTAACAAATCGATGTTGTTTAGTTTTTGGGTAAAATTTAGGATTTCTTAGGTTGGATAAGTTGTTCATGTTTCATTAAATTCGAATCGGATTGTGTTTTTTCTTTTCTGAGCTTAGCTGGCACAAATTCTCTATTACTTTTTTGACGCCATAATATTTTTTTTCCTATTTTAAATTTATTAATATTTACAACTTTTATGATTAATATTAATAATAATAAATTAAGTAAATAATTGAAGAAATATAATTAAATTTGTGAATTTCTTAACCCACTCTATGAGGTGAAATTAATTCCTATCCATTTCCAAAAATGTATCTTTAAAATCGAAAGTATAATTCTGGTGTGCACTATTTTCTAGAATATTTGAGTTAAAATCAGAAGAATATATTTGATTTCATATCGGAAGTATACCTCTGGTACTGGGCATGACAGTTAGCAGAAAAATAAGACTAAAGTAATCAGTAATTTAACAAACTATTCAATTTATAAATCGAATAAAAGACCTACAATTTATAAATCGAATAAAAGCCCAAAAATGTTATCCAAAATGCATTTCATAATAATGGTATCTAAAATACAAATTTGATACAATACGAAATTAAAAAATTAAAGTCAAAATACAAGAAACTTAAACTATTGGGTATGGCAGATGATGAGTCAGCCGATCACCCTTGAGGCGTCCCTCCGCTGTCTCCTATATAACAGGGCACCCTTAGCCCCGCCATGATGACCTCTAAAACTCCTCTGACATTGGATCCGTCAAGAAACAGCCCTCTGTCAATGTCATCCCTAATAAGCTCCATGATACAACAACACTTGGGTAGCACGTCTCGAGCATGACCCCTTCTCGCTTGCTCCTCCTCTGGGATCTCCTGATGAACCAACCTGGGTGTTAGACGGTGTGGAAAATGATCGAGAGGGGGGTGAATAGATCACCTCTTTATTGTTACGGATTAAAAATTATTTATCAGAGTTAATGATAAAACTTGCGGAAAGAGACAAACGGTCTTGAATTGACTTCCATTTATTCTGAACCAGCTACTAGAAATTCGGACATGCGATAGTTTGTTGCATTTTAATTGAGATGAGAAGGATGAATTAACATAGAACTTATGATGAATTAATGCACTTATCACTATAACACTATTTTCAATGAATGAAATCAAGCTAGCACTTTTGTCAAACAGTTGGAGTATGCTTGTTTAATGATCAACGACAATGGAGTTTTGATAAAGAGTTTCTTCCAGCCTTGTATCAATGAACAGAAAATTGCACACCAATTGAATCACAAACGTAATGCAAAAGTAAAGAGAGAGAGAGAGAAAGAATACGATACGCAGAGCAGTTTGGTAAGGAAGTTCCTCACGTTCGTCATCGCGTGTGGGTACGTCTCCCTCTCAATTTCCAAATTAGAATTGAGAACTTTCTTTATCAATATGCTGAATATTGTTTACAAGGTTGCAATACAAAGACAGAAAAACAAATCACACTGATCTTCTTCTTCTTGTATCAACCTTCTCTTGAAGCTGATCAAGAATACACCTTCAAGATTCACAGATAATTCACCACTTCCACGACTTGTTTGCGAAATCACCCCTATCTCCAAACCCTACGCTATGGCTGAATCTGCGATGTGCAATCGTGACTAACAAACCCACAAGACACCTTCGTTCTTGCTGGACAAACCTTCTGGTTTTTCCTCGAAACCCCCTTCCAATCTTCAACTCAGCTAGATCACCGATCGTACCACTGAACATTATCTCTTTGATCCATTGATCCAACAAGCAATGTTAATTATGTGTCAATGCTCTTGAACCAAGGTGATTGAGAAGATGATGAAGCTGAAGTATCTTTCAGGTTTCTATGTGCTCAAAAAATGGATGCTCACCAATTGTATTAGTGACACCTATCAAACTAAATTGCCAAACTTTCTTTCATATAGAAACATAAAATGTTAGAAGAAAAACAGACTTATGAGTCGACACAAAATGCGTATGAGCCGACACAAGAGCTCAATGTATTGATACAAGAGATTTTGTATCGATGCATACTGTATTAAAACTGATTCCAGAGAGTTGAGATACATATGAGTCGATACAAACAATTATATATCAATACATACTGTTATTAAAATGATTTCCAGAAAGAAAATTAAAGTATGAGTCGAGGCATAACACGTATGGGTCGATGCAAGTGACTTATGTATTGACACAAGAGCTTATGTATTGATGCATATTGTATTGGAATTAATTTCAGAGAGTTAAGATCAGTATGTGTCGATACAAGTTTCGTATGTGTCGACACAAGTCACTTATGTATTGACACAAAAACTAAGTCATGCAATAATCCAGAATCTGAAGTCTTGTATGAGTCGATACAAACATGTATGCATCAATGCATACTGTATGAAATTTATTTTTCCAAAAGGATGAACTGGTTTGTATTGACACAAAGGATTTTGTATTGATGGAAACAACAAACAGAACTGAATCCCAATTTTTGATATATTTATGTATTGATGAAAAATGGTATGTATTGACACAAGATACATATGAGTCGATCCATGGTTATATGTTTTGATGCAAGACTTAATCTCTTGAGCCTTCAAATTCACTTGTATCGACACAAAACACGTATGAGTTGACTCATACTGAATGAAAACTGTTTTTATGAGGTCAGAAAGGTATATGTATCGATGCATGCCTTTTTGTATCGACCTAAGAGGTTAGTACATGACTAAAATAATACTTTGACCACTTTTATGCATGTTATCATTTGGTCATACAAGCACACATGTATATTGACTCAATTAGACAATCAAACATATATGTATTTTCTATCACTCAAAACTATCTAGCATTATTGCACAACATTATGTAAAAGGTTTCTCACACTGGGTGGATTCCCTGGAGCATCATGTATCATGTATGGATGAGACACCCTGAAGAACCACAACATGTAATCGTACGCGTAACTCTAGTTGTCTGGAGCCACAGTACTCCTGGCCTCCTCGGGTACAAGATGATTCTTAAAATCATCAAATAGCTCATCCATCTCCCTCATCTTCACTGTCGGAGGAGCACATACAGTAGGATGCCGAGGAGTGGTCTGGGAGAACCCGAACTGACGCGTCACCCACTTAGGCATATAAGGAGAAATATTCCGAGTCTCGCAGGCCAACCAACCTGTAAACAGTAAAACATCATCAAACGGTATCTTCTCACGGTGGTTAGCGTAGGCAGTAAAGTGAATGTCCTCATGCACTATCTGGTCCAGGTAAACTCAAGACGACAGTGTCGACTAGTTCCTTCTGAGCGGCTTGTATACACATGAACGCGTCATCTCCTCAGTATAAACCTCAGCAAGTGACCATCCAGAAATGTGAGGGAAGTGCTGTAGGATCCATCCTTGAAATAACAAAATTAAACCAGTTAGTTTCAGAATCAGAGTGAACAGTAATAATTTATACCGTCAAGAGAGATATGATGTTAGTAATTTTCCTTGTCCCCCACTTAGTCCCCTCATCCAACTTGGTATACAAGTAAATTAAGCAGGCAACCCCTCATTTCCATTTAGTGATCACCTCAAAATCACCAAACAACCTAAGGTACATGATGTCAATGTAGGTGGCACTGTTGTCCACAAATATCTGGGTTCTAACAAGATACAAAAGGTATGCTCTCATGGCATATCCCATGTGAAGGGTAACCTGCTCGGGATCACCGTCGGCAGCTGTAGCAGGCGCAAGCTCATCTGCAAAAATCTCCGGCAATCATATATATCTCACGTGGCAACTACGTGTCTTATCAACCTCCTTCAGGGCCTTATCCAAGGTAAATCCCAACCTCTCAACTAACAAAGTAATGACCTCGTCTTTCTCCAAATTCTAGTGATCCAAAAACTTCCCTCTGATCGGCAGGTGAAGCAGACACGCGACGCCATCGAATGTGATCGTCATCCCGCCATGTGGTAGATGAAACTAAGATGTCTCATGGGGCCACCTCTCTACAAAAGTGCTGATCATCCCCCAATTGACCATGGTATATCCATAAAGGGTCAAATTTCTCAACCCTTTAAGGTGTAAAAGATCATCAAACCATGGTTTGAGAGGGGGTATAAGCCTGTTGATCTTCCTCCCATGGCTTATGACCTTCAGTGAATCGCGATCCTGCAAGAAAAAAAATTTATTGTTAGAATTCATAATAATATTCATAAAATATTTAATAATTGTAATATAAATGTAAATTTCATACATCTTCATCCCATATATGTATAGCCACATGAGTCAGATAAAGAGGGAGCAGAGATAAGTCAGAATGTCCCCCTCCAAAGACCTAAGGGACCTGGGGTGCCACCAGTGCCTCTGGTATCTCTGGTGCCTTTGGTGGCACCAGTGCCTCGGGTACCTCGGGAGCTGGGGGTGTAGCAACATGTCTCATCTTCAATGACCCCCGCCTGTGAAGCAAATGAGGATGCCGTCTCAAAAATCCACTGTGGTGAGGATGTGCATCTGCGGTAGGACAGAGTCAGCAAAGGACGGATTGGAGACTCCTGTCTGCTATGGGAGGAAGATGTAGAAGGGGTAGAATCGGAACCAACATAATATGCATCCGACATAGCCTATCTAGATGTCGAAGGAGCCTATGTTGCCTGACTCCTCTCTCTCTGCACAAAAGCATGTTGTGCAATCCAACCATGTCTTAAACGTGACGGTCTCTCAGACGTATCTCATGTATAAGTAAGAACGAAACATTAACATATGGCTTACAGTGGAAAAAGGGAAAAAATGCAGACAGAAAATCGGAAGTATAGTTTCAATTTTGTTCTTACCCAAAATCGGAAATAAACCTCCAATTTTTGGAAATTCACGTGGTACGCTAGAAGAATATGGGATGAAATAAGAAATTCACTTAAATTTTTAATATTTCTCTCCCTGTTTCAAAATGAATGTCGTTCTAACAAATAAAATTTACATCAAAATAAATGTTATTATCACTTTTCAATGTAGAAATTATTGTTATTTTTTTAACAATGTCATTTAATTTATTAAGTACACTACTTTTAACACATTTATAAAAAACTTACTATAATAATAGTATAATGTCTTATGACATTATATTATTATATTTCTTAATCTGTGTAAAAATCTTAAATGATACTCCTTCCATTTTTTATTATGAGTCGTTTTAGAAAACAATTGTGTACTATAATATAAGTCACTTTACATTATCAATGAATAATTAATGTTATTTTTCTTATTATACTCCTATTTTTTTAATTATTTCACAATTATATAAATTTATCTTTATCATGTCATTAATTAAACATAATTTTATAAAACATTCATAATTTCTTATTTTCATACAATAATCATTAACTTTCTTAATACATATAAAAAATCTAAAACGACTTATAATAAAAATAAAAGTATTATTCATTTTAAAACAGAGGGAGCATTTACTAAGAGTTGTGCTAATATTTTTTTTAAAAGACAATAAGATAAGGCCAGAGGCGGATCCAAGCAATACATATTGATGTGGCTAAATATAAAAATGTATATAAATTAAATATATTAAAAATAAAAATATTATTGTTAAAAGCAATACATTCATAAAGAATTTTTTTTTTATTAAATATGAAGGATTAGCAAATATAAATGTGAGAGAGAAATTTGAGAGGTGATGACCGTGTTTAAAAAATTAAGCTGGCTGAACTGAACAATCAAAATGGGAATTGGAAGAGTCATCAATCTGATTTGAGCACCAGATGGTTAAGCACCCTGTCGTCGATGAATTAAAGTTTCTACTGTCGAGGAGGTACATGCTTCTTCTCATGTGGATGTTCCTGTGATTATGATGACTTTTGAGCAAATTATTGAGGAGGTTGTGTTTGTCATGGAGTCGATTCTTGAGCATGTTGTGGAGCCCATTTTTGAGCAGGTTGTGGATCCAGTTGTTGATTAGGTTGTAGACCATGTTCAGAAGATTGTTGTTGAGCGCATTGACAAGCTATCCCCCACTAATACATACACCACGACTCGTGTGTCTATGGTGCCATCAGTTCACATTGATGGAGCCTTTCTAAAAGGACCTTCAGACATGTCTGCTTTTGTTGAGAGGTGGTACCTAGAGACATTCTTTCATCTTTCATTTGGGAAAATAATAGTCACATTAGATGATGTCAACGACCTATTTTATATCTCGATCGCTAGTCGTTCTTCACACCTTCTTATATTAACCATGCGGTGGTGCACATGGTTATGGATGATTTGGATGTCGAGGCTTTGCTATAAGTTTGGCTTTAATCGAGGATTTCTCCTTTGGATGTCTTGGCTTAGAGTGAGGTGCGGAGCATGTGGAGGCTCATAGGTACCAGCTATCGCTAGGCGTACATGCTACATCCGTGGCATGTACTCTCTACGTACAAGTCTGGAGTTTACATCGGTGTTTGTTACTTGTCTCTGTTCAGCACCATTGACACTCATTGTTTGGCCTTTTACAAGTATACTTGAATTTATTTGATGGTTTTATTATTTATTGTAGTTTATTTAGATAACCTCATGAATTCGGTAAACCTTGATGGCCAGATTTATACAGTTTTAGCTAGGTTAGCCGACGTAGCTCGTGGAAGATCTGTGTAGATTTGTTTTATTTTGATTGTATTATATGTATATTTTGTGACACACAAACATCTTATTTATTACATAATATTTTGGCGATTACATATTTCGGATGATTCTGTATGTTTTAGCATCTTGATTATGTCGTCGACGGATCTTTGGATCTTCTCATTCAACTCGATCAGACCTCTATTTATCCTACAACGAAATGATTTCCAGATGATCTTCACATCTTCATCGGTCTTTAATTCAATCAGGTTATATTTCACCATTCCATTTGTACAAATCCAATCTTTCTGAAACTCAATCCTTGTTACCCTCCTGTTATTAAAGTCAGACAACAATGCATTCAACATTTCTTTTAGGGTGGCAATGGACGTGCTGCCATCCAGAAGCTTGAACTCAACAGTAGTGTTGCATCCATTGTAATACACTTATGCCTTAATCAAAAACTGAGAAAGAGACATTTTTTAAGATGTCTTTCTCTATAACACATGCCCTTTTTTATACAAATTATGATGCATTCTAGACCACAAAGACGTCGGTTGCAATCATAACCCTCCAAAATTTCGATAAAATCTCGAAAGTTAAAAAAACTTGAATAAATAAACTACCGACACTCCCTAGTAAATTTGAAAGATTTCCCAAATATGCCTCAAGCAAACATGTATTTGATTTCTACAACTCAGAATCGTCTTATTTATAACGAGCTTAATTATGATCGATAGAGTCTACATTTAGGGTACCAAACATTAACTTCCAAGATGACTGCTTAACAAAATAACATATATGACACAATCATAAGTAGTGTGAATGATAATCGTGGTGGTCTTTTCTTTCTATATGACTATGGCATAACTGGTAAAACATTCATCCGAGGGAATTTCTACAACAATTAGATCAAAGAGAGATATTGTTTTAATGGTGGCATCGAGTGGAATATCATCGTTACTTATTCCTGGTGGAAGGACAACTCATTCAAATTTTTCCATACCAATACAAATCATTGAGAATTCTACATGTCGTATTAAGCCAGGTGATCCTCTAGCTAAATTAATTATTAAGGCAAAGCTTATTATTTGGGATGAAGCTCATATAATTCATAAACATTTCTTTTAAGTTGTTGATAAATCTTTTAGGGATATACTTAGAGTAAAAAATCCAAGAAGTATGAATCTTCCCTTTGGAGGAAAATTTGTTGTCTTGGGCGGTAATTTCAGGCAAATCCTTCCCGTCATTTCAAAAGGGACCAGACAAGATATTGTACATGCTAGCATTAACTCTTCATATCTTTGACAATTTTTTTGAGTCTTAACATTAGCAAAAAAACATGTGGCTACAATATACATCTTTGTGTTCAAATATTAATGACATAAAAGAGTTCTCAAGTTGGATTTTAAAAGTTGGGGATGGAAACATTGGAGAAAATAATGATGGAGAAGCTGAAATTATAATACCCGATGACTTGCTAATTAAGAATACAGGCGACCCTATTGCTTCAATTGTTGATACCACATATCCTTCACTCTTGGATAATATGATTGATCCTTATTTTTTTCTTCAAAATAGGACAACCTTAGCACCTACAAATGATATTGTTGATACATTGAACAACTACATTATGTCTCTAATTCCAGGTGAAGAAAAAACATATTTAAATCTGAGAGTCCATGTTCTCTTGGTGAAAATAATAATAGTCTTGATGATACTCATACTCCTGAATTTCTTAACACCATTAATTCTTCAGGTCTACCAACACATGAGTTAAAACTAAAAATTGGTGTTCCGGTAATGTTGTTGAGAAATATTGATCAACAATCATGTTTATGTAATGGTACTCGACTTATAATTACACACATGAGAACTTGTGTACTAGGGGCAAAAGTCATATCACAAAGTCATATCACAACTTTGACTCCATCTAACCTAAGAATTCCCTTCACATTTCACCGTAAACAATTTCCTATTGTTATCTCATTTGCTATGACTATCAATAAAAGTCAAGATCAATCTCTTCAAAATATGGGTATATATCTTTCAAAATCTATATTTTCACATGATAAATTATATGTTGTTGTTTCACGTGAAACTTCGCGTGCTGGTTTGAAGTTGCTTATGTGTGATGATGAAGGTCATGTCTCCAACAAAACTTACATCGTAGTTTTACATATAAATATTACTATTTATTATGAATATTTTTTTGAATTTTCTTTTACGAATATGAAACAACAATGTTACTTATTTATTTTTATTCTTTCTTCATGCAATGCAATATGATCATGACTCATGTAAATGTTAATTTATTCCGTTAATTACCTATTCTATTCTATATTTTTATTCTATATTAAGTCGTAATTACCATAATTTACTTTCCGTGCATGGCCCAGGTACAATTACTTGTCTGTAGTTGAACTTTCTTTTCCACAAAATTTTTGGAAGTTCAAGTCTTTTCATATCATTCATCAATTTACTATACATCAGAAGACACATCACATGTTTTATATCACATAATTACTGTTTATATTTTTCACGCGTGTGCATATTAAGAAAAAGCAGACGGACAGTGACTGGATGCTAGCGTTTCACAACATCAATAAGTCACAAAACAATAAAGCAACAATAAAACAAAAAAAAAAGTTTGGTTAACAAGTTTTGGAGGTTTCATGTTAAAGTTGCATGTGATTAACAAATTTTGCTACTTACAAATCCATGTCTTCTCATTGGCAGACAAAGAATACAACTATCAACAATAATTCTGCATCGAGATTGATATCAACATGATACAATCCAGTGACTACTTCTGGAATGAACAAGTAAAAAGTCAACAATAATTGCTACTTACTGTTTAGCCAACTTGCTTATTTGCAAACATGAAATGACTCTTCACTTTTGTTACTGTATTCAATTTTGTTGAGTGCTAATTATTGTTCATGTTGCACTTTCCATAAAATTATGATTACACACAAGAAAATTATTATTATTCATGTTATTTGAATTTCATAGAGTTCTCATTAAAAAATAATTAAACTTAAGAAAAGAAATGAATTCTGACCAAAATAAAGAACAAAAAGTTCAATCCAAACAACAAATTAATATGAGTGGTATCAATTCAGAAGCAGTTGAGAATTTCTTGTGTCTCAAGATATTGAGTTTCTCCACCTTCTAGCATTCTTTTTGATCTGTTCTTCAGAAGATGGAATGTGATTACCAATATCATGATTTTCTCCATTTGTGATTTTTGTGAGTTTGCTCAGTTTCTTCCACCCACTAGTCCAAGCTGATGTGTGTTTTTGCTTCATCAACTTGTCGAAATTCTTCTGCAGATTTTCCATATCATGTTGAAGCTCCAAATACTTTGTTTTAACACTCTCTAGTTCAAATTTTAGTGTGTTGATGTCTTTTTTAGCTGTTGTCCATCCTTCTTGGAAGGATTGCGGCGTCCCTTCGAGAAGTGTTTTCCTGTTTGTTACCATAGGTTGGTACTGAGATTCAACGCCTCCGCCGACACTGACACCGACGCCTTTTAGAGAACTGTTGTTGGCTAGTGCATTGCTTATCTTGATTTGCTCAGAGAATAGAACTTGGACTACTACCCGTAACGGAAGCCTTTCGTTTTGAGCAGCGTGCATGCACGCGTCGATGGAGAGCTTTTGACAATCCATTACGCGACAGAGGCGTTTCCTTTCGTGCTCGGTTAGTGTAGGATGTGCCTGAAAAGTGATTGTTACTTATAGAATCTAAAAAGTGTATTTGTTCACATTTGAGATGGAATCGCAATTAATTACCTTGAGATATGAATCAATAGCTCGGTATAGTCCATCATCAGAAACTCGAGCCGATTCAGGTAAAGCTTCAGCAAGAACCTGAAATTTTGTCAATGAAAGGTTCCTATCTCTAGAAACCTCTGTGAGATAACTGTCCACAAGTCTTGCCACTCTTGCCTTGGCATTCAAGTTACTTCCAACATGCTTGTGATCAGAAAAGGTTTGTCTACTAGGACTACAACCTTCAGTTTGTTCTTGAATAAGAAAATGCTCCAAGAGTCTCTGAACAAGATCCACATCGAACTTAGTCTCGCTTTTATCATAGCAAGGAATTAGAAGATCAGAAAGTGTAGCTTGCTCGAATTGCATTCCAACCCTTTTCTCTAAATCAGTAATCAAAGCGTGCGCAACCTGTCACATACATAGTTTGAGATTTGTTAGAATCAGATGCATATTAGGTCAATACAGAAATAGAAGGCAAGCGGGCAACAAGCTGCGCCGAAATCAGATGTATATTGTTTAAGATAGTTATGATTACGATCTCAAACACAGCCTACCTTTAACATGTTTGCCATTCTCAGAAGCCTGAGAAGGAAGCTACACGAGACGCTATCTTTCTGCGGTGGAATTATGCTGATGAGACTTTCAATAACCATCCTTTGATCCTTAGTTTGAAGACTTGAAGTTTCATCTCTAGTTCCAGCAACAATCATATGAAGTCCACCTTTCCAGCTACCATTGTCACCGCCGCTGCTAAAACTACTACTACTATTGATGCTTGTTTCCTCTCCTTGGATTGAAGCCTCGTTTGCCGCTAATCCTGGTAGCCATTTAGTTGCATAATGCATTATGCCAGCGCCGATCAGTTCAAATCGCATACCTTTTACCTTAATAGCAGTAATGACTCTGACAAAGTGATCAATCCTAAGGATTGAAACATCTTCAAACCACCAATCGGGTGGAACGAGTTGGTTCCTACTCGGGCTCGAGTCTTTCATTTCATTCCAATTCGGGCTTGAAACTTTCTGCGGCCTTCCAGTATACGACCACCTTATTCCTTTTGGATTAGCACAAGCTTTCCAAGCTATAGACTCGCTGCATCTTCGAATGATTTGCAGATTTTCCGCCCACGGTGACAACTTCTCCGAGTTCTTCAACACGACGATAGAGTCTCTCCACGAAGACAAAACAACATAGCTAAGAAAAGCTTCGGTTTTGAATATAAGGTTCCCTTCTTCTAAGTCCTCAGTCATTTCAAGATACTCAGAAGCACATCTTAGGCCAGAAATGTTGCTTGCTGTCAAATCAATGGCAACTCCATAGCAGAATTTGGCTGCAAGTTCAAAAGCTTCAGGCCCTCCTGGCAAATCATCCATGGCTATCTTATTCAACTCGGCCTCGCGAGAATCATATAGCATTCTGTTCAGCTTTCCGCTTCTAGATAGCAAAGGATACTTTCAAAGAAAGAAAAGTTCATCAAATTCAACACAATATGGTAATTTTTTAGTCCTAACCTTCCGATTTCGGAAAGGAGCCTTAGTAATCCAGAGTTCGCCAAAAGGTAAGTAAAATCAATAATTCTTTCATCCATGATTCAAAATCAAATTCTTAACATAAAATAAGAAAAGAAAAGATAGATAGATGGATACCTTGTGCAAGTAGAAGTTGGCTTCTCCAATTTGGACATGAAGATCACTTGGAATATCAGCAGAAACATACCTGCATGATAAATCAAAAGTTATATTATGATAATTGCTTAATTGAGAAGTATGAATAAAACATTAACATACCAAGAGTTGGCTCTTTGATAAAAGCCTTCAATCTTAACACCATGTTTGGTTGAGGTAAGAACATCACCCCCATATTCCCTTCCAATTGGTGTTACTCCTTCTGATTCCCACATGCTGAAGAAAAAATCAGATTCACAATAATGTGATGCTATGTACTAGGCTAAATATAGAAAAACTTTGAGTGAGAGAGAGAATAAAGGTAAATATCAAAGTTTATATAAAGGAGTAGCAACCCATATTGGGTGTTTGGACTTATCTCAAAAATGTCACATTCTATATTTATTTCATTCTCACTCTCACAATAAGTTTTGACTCAAAATGAACATATTTAGAGTGTTGATGATAATGATGTATCATGAGTTTCTATTTCATTCTTTTAGCTTTGTATAATATTTAAGTACAAAATATTTTCTTTCTAGGCTTGAGATTTGACCATACATGTCTCTCTAAGAAATTATGAACAATCTAGTATCTTTATGGCTCCCATCTAGAGAGGAAAGCACTGGTCCTACATAACATACTCCCAACCACACAACCGATGTTGAATATTAAGTGTGATATTTTCTTTTTCCCAAGCAATTATGTAGAAAAAGTTTTTAAACTTATGACCTCTTTAACTTTTCTAAAAAATGTTAAGCTATGGGTTTTTGAGTGTTGGAGTTAATAGATTGAAAAATTTGAAAACATGAAAAATAAAAGAATGAAAATTGAGTAAAATGTGTTTGATAATGTTGACAAGCAATTTTCAACTAAGGGGATGAGTCTAAAATAATGTGGAATTATTTGACTAAAGTGGTACAAGTTTGGTGAAAAACAACAAGATGTGTTAAACATAGAAATGATGTCGGTCCGAGGAGTTAGTCGACGAAGACAAGTAGATCATGAGGAGATGTCGATAAAGACAAAGGTCAAAGAGGTTAGAGAAAGACTGTATACAGGCGGAAACGGTTATCAACAGGCAGAGCCAACAAAAATGTGAGAATATTCAAATAATTCCACGAAGCCTAGAATGGGCTAGTAAAATCAGGTTACTTATTTAGGATGTTTATTTAAGCAAGTTTATGTATTTGTGTTAAAGGTCGCATTTCTTCACATTTAATAGCAATACACTCAAAGTACCCGCATCTAAGAGAAAAACGAGTTTCAAGCTTAATAATGTATGAATGCTTCCACATTTAAATTCTTAGCATTTTTACGGTATTTATTTACATCGCAATTGTCATTGTCTTTTGCCTCATTTATTATCCTTTTTTCAACCTAAAAAACACTCATCAACACATTAGTATGGAGTTATTGTAGCCGATCCTGCAAGTAACATTTAATAAGAGACTATCGATTATTTTGTGGAAAAACAAATAGATTGTGTATTTAAGAAATAGCGAGTTGAAAGGGGACATCGAATATTTTCAATAGTGAGAAAAAGTGTAATTAATTGAACAAAGTTAAAGATATTACGTACACTTGTAAGAAGATTAAACACACATCCAATTAAACAAATATTTTTGCACAACTTTTATATTTTCATTAAAGGTAAGAAAAACTAAAAAATAATTCCACAAACTACGTTTTCTTTATCGTTAACATGAACAACATTTACATGGTATTTCTTTCTTACACCAAACATGATACACAATTGTGTAGCCCTGGGAAGATGTTTCTATTATAGATTTTATCGGCCTCAACTTGAAGTTACAACAAACAATTTAATGAATTCCAAACAACAAGCTGATGTTTCTATGAAGATGAAATGGATACCGTAAGAAAATGGAGGTCCATCTATAGAAAGTCTTTTTAGTTTGTAATCTTATGTACAAACTATAGAGAAGTGAATACGTCCTTTTCTAATGGCTCATGTTCTAAGTTGGTGAAAAAGTAGATACTCTAGTGAAAAAGAAAACAATTTCTAAGTGGAAAAGGCAAAATATTTAAAGTAAAATTAAAAAGAGTTGGAAGAAATAATTTATAATAATGTAAAATTGATTCTACTTGTTTAGATTGGTTTTTAGAAGATATAGAATTATTTTTAGAGTAGTAGAATTGATTCTAGGTGATTTTGATGTATTTGTTTTATTAAAAGTAATATTGATTTTGTCTTTAGAATTGATTCTATTTAAAGTTAAAATTTATAATGTTTACATTCAAAATTGATTCTAGATGATTTTTATATTGAAATTTATTGTTCAACTCAATTTTATATAAATATATTTAAACATAAATCAATTATGATAATTTCAATTCTGTTAAAATCAATTTTCTCAAATTCATGTTAAAATCAATTTTGTTTACCACCAATCAAAATACTCTTAAGTAGATTCTAGTAGAATTATTTTGTAAGAGGAAAATTGATTTTGAAAAAATATTTAAAAAAAACTATTTTCAAGTTGAAATATATTTTTGAAGTTTGTTGAAGCCAATCCAAATATGCATATTAAGTCTTCATTTTCTCCCGCACTTTATCCTAATATTGGTGAAAGGGAAGAGCTTATTGCAGAAGTTACTTGTAAAGTCTACATTCAATTGTTGTGTCTTAATTCTAAGGAATTTTTTGTTAGTTTTTTTAAAGTTAGAAAAAACTGGCTCTTTATTTCTGAGTTGACTAAGAAAAATAATATGGTGGGGAAAATGGTGTTCTGCCTATTTAGCATGTCTTGGGATTGGTTTTTAGAAATTTCAGAATTAATTTTAGAGGTGTAGAATTGATTCTTGATAATTTTGAGGTGTTTGTTTTATCAAAAATAGAATTGATTCTGGTTTCAGAATTGATTATATTTGAAGTTAGAAAATTTGTAGTTTCTGCTTCTAGAATTGATTCAAATGATTTTTACACTGAAATTTATTATTCAACTTATTTTTACATAAATATATTCAAATATAATTATATTCTGCTAAACTTAATTCTATTAAAATCAATTCTATCAAACTAAATTTTAATAAAATCAATTCTGTTCACCACCGATCCAAACAAACCCTTGGAAAATTTTGAAATTTCCATATTAGCAAAATAGAGCTTCAAGTTAGTTGGACTATTTTGCAAGTTAACCAATTCTTTCCTAATTCTATTAAAAGGTGTTAGATTTAGTCGAACATTAGTAAAACTAGATCATTTGACCTTTTCCTTGTGTTCGTTGTTTCTAGTTGTTTGTAGCACCACTTACCAAAATAGGTATCGACACACAACAAAGTTCTGGTGAAGGCAATCATGGAGTAGCTATGGTGAAGGCAATCATGTAGTATCAGATTGGCATGACAAATAAATTCACCTTCGTATGGCACTGTCCGTCCCCGCTTCAAAATTAATAGGTAAAATCCAATTTAAACGGAAAAAAATGTGGGTGCAAAAAAACCCGCTTCTTATTTACGGGTGCGAGTGATTCTAATACCCGCCCCACACACGCATCCGCACCGTACTCATCAATTAAATTTAATTTATTTTTAATAGTTTTATTACTCATTTACATTTTTTTATGTTATAGTTTATATGGATAATTATTTTTTTTTAAAAAAATAAAATTTAAATAAAAATATCAAACTTTAAAAATATTTTTAAAATAATCAATTATTTAGTTTCATTATTAATTTATCTTTATTGAAAAAAATATAAATTTTAAAAAAATTATATTTTATTCGGACGCTTACGGAAACATTTGTTCTTTATTGGAGGCGAGACGGTGAATAAATTTTAGCCCAAAACAAATTTGAGAGCGGATATGAATATGAGTCTGAGTCTAAATGACGGACGCGAGTCTGGATGTGCTTATACTCACCCTAACCCATGCCGTTGTAGTATCATATATGTAAAGGAAACTTGAACTTCATCAAATTCTAAATTAAGCACCAACTCATGAGGTCGTTAAACTCTCTTAAGTCTTAAGTGAACACCTCTTTACCTCGTTATCCTTAAACGCTTCCTTTTTGTTTTGCTTTAATTGCCTTTTGAAGGCTCCAATACTTTTGCTTTTCTCCTTCAAACCTTCTATGATGAGATTTCGTGCACATAGGAAAAAGAGTGAGTATGCTTGAGAAATAGGGATGGGTGACTTAAATGAATGGGCTAAAATCTGGATTTTCACTTATGAACAGTTTGGGTTTGAGAAATATAAAAACATTTTTTATTAATTATTTGTTACGAAGAAAATAAGATGAAGATCAAATTGAATTTGCATTCAATTTTATTGAAATAGAAGGAAAAAAATTAAAAGAAAATAAGTTTTTGCAACACTATAATTCAATTTTACCAATGTTTTTCACAATTATATTCAAAATAAGTTTTGTTCTTAGGACTATTTAGGATTCTAACCCTTTCATAACTTTTTGAAATTTTATTTACTTATATATATAATTAATATTTTTTTGTTATTTAAATAAAAATTATAATTTTAGATATATTAAAAAACAAATATATCTGATTCATTATATAAAAAATTAAATACATGACTTATTAATTTAAAATATTTATTTTATTTTATTATAATAGTAACTATAGAACATATGTATCCTAGTTACCCTTGATTAAAATGAATTTTTTTCTAAGTCATCTATTGGTTTTTATTGTTAAATGATAATATATATATATATATATATATATATATATATATATATATATATATATATATATATATATATATATATATATATATATATATATATATATATATATATATATATATATATATATATATATATATATATATAAAATTTAAATTAATAATTTATATCTATTTAACTCAACTAAAAATCAATTGTGTTATCTCATCTAAAAATATATATTGTAATACTTTTGAAGTAATCATTAACCTTTCTCTTCTGGAATTTGTGTATATAAAATATAACTTCCAAAACTATACTTACTAAAAACATGGTATTTTATCAGTCTTAGATACATGGTTGTTAGAAATCAAAGTTTTATATTCATATTTTAGTGGTCAAACTCAACAACTCACAACTTATAAAATTTAATAAACACAATAATAACAACATGTGTGTATGAAAATAGACTATCAAACATGTTTTTGAACTCCAAAAATGCTTCAACTCAACATAATTCATAACATATGCTAGTATATACACTTTGTTGAGCAGATGCAAGACCCGAAAAATGAAACAAAAATAGTAAACAAGAAGAAGAACAAGAGGGAAGAGTTTCATGCGTACCATACATTGATTTACATGGAGAAGCTTTTGATCAAAAGAGAGAATGTTCTTTACAATTTGCTTCTCGGTTGTGGAAGAATTCAAATGAGAATTCCAGAGGCGTATTTGTTTGAGGAGTAATCTTTTGAAAAAATATGATCGCATTGTATATGACTTGGAGTCTTACTTTTATATATGTTTATACTTTGAGTTTTAATAGTAAATGATTTATGATCTAAATTTACACTATATGTAACCCGTAAATTTAATGATATAAGTATATGTCTAAGTCTTTTTGTAGTTATAAATTATTAAACCATATACTTCCTAATATTTCCTCTAATTTTATTTATAAAGAAAAGTTTATTTTTTATATCATAAAATAACTAAAATATTTAATTTATTATAGCGATTAAATATATTAATAAATTTAAAAGTGTTTTTTTCTTATACAGAGGTTATACTAATTTTTTTTTGTGAATTAAATTTGAACTTATATTATTGGATGAGTAATTATATTATTAGATGAGTAATGATTGGAAGTTAAACTGAGTTCATACTTTTCTATTGATGAAAAGACTGATGTCTAACTCCCTTTTCATTTGGTCGGTTGCAGTGGGAGGCAAGAAAAATAGTACTAGTAGTCTATAACCTAATAAGTTGATTAACCCTACAACATTAATATTACTTCAAATCATACAAGTGTGTCGTCATAGATCTCCAACACTCCAACACTGCTGCAGTCTGTACGCGGCAGCTTTTCAGTCTCGCACTAACACTTTTATTGCACGGTAGGTGAAGAACACTTTAAGTATCACTTTTATTCTGGAAATTTTTTCTGAAGTAGTACACCCTGAATTAAAACTTGCTAATTGCACACTATGCTACTACGCATTGAGTCAAGATCCTTTCCATTTTTTTCCTTTATTTTTCTTTTCTATTATTATAATTTCAAAAGAATATATAATATATAAAATTAAAAATACTTATCAAATATCACATTATTACATTTATATTATTATAACTTTAGTAATGTACAAAATGGAGAAGTATGGAAATGGAAAGACTGCATTTTATTATAACTTTTATTCAGGAAAATTTTATGAAGTAGTATGAAATTAAACTTGCTAATTGCACACTGTTAAAAAAATATATAATTTTAATGTTAAAATCTTTAAATAAAAAAAATCAAAAATATATTTTAATGTTAAAATATTTATATTAAAAACTCAAATGTTAAGTGTAAATTTTAAATTTTATCAATTAAAATTTTTTTTTTTATGATGTAGCATCATGTAAGTTAGTAATTACTACCATTGAGATGTAGCATCATGTAAGTTATAGGTCCAAAAATACTGATATAGGCCCAATATTAATACCCAAATGTTTTTGCATATAGGTTTAGTATTCATTCTTTAAAGAGACATTTATTTTCAAGGGAACTGTGGAAATGGTGAAGTTTGGGGGTACCTTTTGTTCCTTCTCCATCGAGCAGGTGTGCTGCATGAAATTCAAAAACTCTCGATTGTTCAAACATGTTATGTATTTTTTAGATTTGGGAAAATAACTTGTAACATTTGCAATATAGTTAATTTCAGGCATGTAAATTTTGTATTCAACTTATCATTCATTCGTATGTTCTTATTAATGTTCCAATGACCCTTAAAGAGACGCAATTGAATGGGCGCGTGCATTCCAAAAGGAGTTTGATGAAGAACAAAAGCAGATGTACGACAAACTCATAAGAGAAGAATTTCTTACTGAGGCAGACATAATTGATAATGATAGCGACGAGGTATCATGGAGATCGAGTTTAACTAAATCAAACATGCACAGACAAAATGCCCTGGTATAACAATTCATTGTATGTATTTCATATAAGTTTTAACTACCTTATGTTTCAATTTCTTACATGTGCTTGATGTGTAACATATTGTAGTATATTCTAATGGATATATCAAGGAGATGTTTTAGTAAAATGCAAGACGCAATAAAGATGGTAGATCTGGTTGATGGATAGGGGTATAACTGTGTCATTAAAAGAGCTGGAAGGGATCAATATGAGAAACATATTGGGCATGGATGGTACAAATTCTCCAAACAGAAAAAGCTTCAAGAAGGAGATGTGGTCGAGTTTTCCATGAAACCATTTTCGGATCTAATGTATGTGTGCTTAGTCAACCGTTGTTGATGTTGTTGCTGAGAGGGTTAACAGTTAGTAATCAAATTGTTGTTGGTTTTGATGTTTTGTGATTGTTCTTGTGTTGTGAACAATGATCCCTTGTGTTTATACAACAATGTCTAAGTTATGTAATGTTCAATGTATCTGAATTTATGCAATATATCAACTTAATGTATAATTATGTTAAATTTATTGTTATTGTTATTTTGTTTAATTTGCAATCTATTAATCTATCACTTTTTGGACTGATACAATCGAAACTGAATGTTAAAATAACTTTTAAATTGTATTAACAGAATGTTTAACATAACTTATAAATTATACTGCAGAATTTTGAACAGTTGCATTACTTAAAAAGTAGAAATTCTTATATCAAAATTGTTATAACATAACTGGTAACAAATCTTTCAAACTAAATTCATGGTTGCTGTGATTGGCATGCTATCACTTCCTGCCATGAACTACACACATCATCGATACACTACGCTGATTTTCAATCCGAAAAACCCAAGTTATTGCTTATGCGTACATTTGGTGATGGTAAAGAACTATTTAGAGGGGCCTCTCCATCAGATCCAAGAGTAGGAAAACATCTTCTATTGTGACCAACTGCACCGCATACACTACATGTTTGTGTCCGCTTACGTCTCCCCGATGTACCAACAAAACTTGGTCCACAACCTTTGCTTTTTGAACATGAAGGGTTACATATATTTTCTTCATCCTCTGGAACATGTACATTGTGTGGAACATCTTCATTATCATATTTCGATTTAATCCTACCAAGTTCTATTGTCAGATATTCTAAATTTGTTTTGTAATCATCAATATCCATACATGACAAGTCAGGAACCTCCTTGCTAAGATTCACCAAATTAGCATGTGTGGAAACCAAATGTGAATCCCAGTAGTGTGAACCATCTTAATAACATCCACTAATAGACTCCTTCGCAAATAATGACCAACGATCCAACACACGAGTCTTAGGAAATTCAACAATGTCAACATAAACCATCACAGCAACAATGTGCTTACAGGAAATCCCAATAGATTCCATTATAAGATATGAGCATATGATATCGTTGTTCGATGGGCAGTGGGATACACCTCATCCATGCCCTTCGCATCGATATTTTGTCACTGCATAAATTGTAAACGACACCATATCTTGAGTATCTATTACAGATATTAAGGATGCCTTTGTCAAAATAGATCGTACCATCTCGAATATCTCTTTTGTCCATTACTTCGAGGCTGACCTCTCAAGTGCCCTAAGAGTGGTCTGCAACACTGGCTATCCAAATTGGGATTGAAAATCTACTTGAGCCTCTCTAAAGCAAAAATATGTCACGCACCTATGGAACTGCTTAACAAAATCAGTCATATTCATCTTCGAGTGTACAAACTTACCTATATGGCTATGAAATGCTTCACACCGCGACGCCGTTCTTATTCCTGTAGAGAAATTTTCACGAATATGAGTTGTTGCCCACATCTTCCTTTTCTGGTACAATTCTTTGATCCAACTGTTTTCCTCTAAACCAAATCCCTCTACCATTTCATTCCACAAGTTATCAAATTTCCAAACATCATGATCACCATGCATGCATTTTTTGAAAATAGGGAAGAAATTGGGATTGCCAATGTTGAACATTGCATTTCGTAGGAGATTCTATGCACATAACCTGTGGTAACTGTTGGGAAAGACTTTCCTAATTGCATTTCTCATAGCAACATCACCGTCCGTTATTATAGATATTGGTGTCTTACCTTTCATTGCAACCAAAAACTTCTCCAACAACCATACATATGTCCCTTCAACCTCATTTGAAATTATGGCAGTAGCAAATATAATCGTCTGGTTATGGTGATTAACACCAGAAAAAACAATAAACGGGCACATGTACTTATTTTCTTGTATGTGGCATCGAAAGCAAGCACATCGCCAAATAGTTCATAATTCTTCTGACTTTCACCATCGCTCCAAAATAGGTTTTGCAACGTTACATCCGCATCCACCGTGTGTGCAACAAACATCAATGGATCTTTAACGCGAAGATCAATAAGATACCTAACAGCACCTTTAGCATCAGAAGACATTAGTTTCCTTTGTCTTGCAATTTGATTATGTACGTCCTTCTTTAAAAATCCTACCTTATCATACCCCCGGTAGCATTTGCGAATGAACCAATCATTTGGGTTACTTTGATTCCTGCATTCCCAAAATTCTTAATTTGTATCTTATCCGACTTACTAAGCTTCCTATTACCTGCCAACAACATCCAGTGCTTCTCCTTTAACAATTCATGACTATGCTCATAGGAAAATAATGTGACATACCAACGATGTGAAATTATATCAACATGAACCTGAAACTTTGCTCCACACCCACACTTTATTTCGTGCTTCGGACCACGCTTGCGATGCTCTACTTTGTCTTGTCTAAATCCTTCAAGGGTACACAAAAATGTTTGTTGAACAACATTTCAATTCTTATTTTTAATAACTTGACCTTTGCATACTGCGAAACCATTCATCTTTTCAAACCAACAGTAAAACTTGTACGCCATTTCCAGACTTCCAAATTGCAGCTTCGAAACATGTTCATTTTGCAAGTTAAACATGTCCATCTTTGCAATGTTGTCAAGATCGTCAACATTAATGCAATCGTTGGGATTTTGATCTGTACTCCATCCATGTCCTTCCCCATCGCTTCAGTCTGTATTCCAATATCCGTGCCCACCAACATCACCAGAACCGCTCGCATCATCGTATTCACCTCCATTAATTTCGGTATCTTCATACGCGTCTTCATCATCGTATTCACCCCTATCAATTCCAAAATCTTCATCCGCATCTTCATCGTCGTATTCACCTCCGTCATTTTCACCATCTTCATCTACATCTTCATCAACGTATTCATCTTCTTCAAACTCTGAATCTTCTTCGACTACTGTGTTTTCAATAACGAAATCCAGTTCATCGTCAACGTTTGCTTGCATTACTTTACATCCAACGGCGTCACAACCATCCATCTTCGATTCAATATTTGTGAGTTAATTTTTTTGAATCAGAAAAACTTGCTTCGGACACAAATCGGAAATGAAAGAGGATCGAAAATGGAATAAACGTAGAAGAAATCAGAAGGATAAAGAGGATCGAATGTGGATGAAATGAAGAAGAAATTCAAAATTTAAAATGGCAGACTTTGAGATGTAAGAGCGCGCATAATAAGAGACCTCTTGCATGATGATGATGATTATGTGTGTGGGGTTCATAGTTTGATAGTATATGGCAACAATCTAACGACTGATATTCATTTAAAAACAAAAGAAAAAATGATCTCTCACGTGAGGGACCTACACCACTCACGCACAGGAGATGTTGCCTATAAAACCAAATCTATCATCACCTATATTTTTGACACATGTTATTTTTATACATGCTCCTTTACATTTTTCTTATATTTTTGTTTGTTTACATTTTATTTTATTACTTTTAATTTATCTGTCATGATAGTATATATCATTACTTTTAATTTATCTTTCATGATACTATATATCATTACTTTTAATTTATCTTTCATGATACTATATATCAATAACTAGTTAATCAAATTTAATATTTTTATATATTTTAAAATAAAATCGATTGTTGATTTTGTTATGTATTTTAAATAAAATTAAATAAAAAAATTTAGTATAAAAAAATAATTTGACGACTATTGATTCTTATAAAATATGTAACATTATTTTTTAATATCTTTCTTTAATAAAAATGAAAGTTATTAAAATACATTAATCATACATGTTAATCATTTATATTTTGAAAGTGAGAAAAACATTGTTATAACATTTAGAAGCGTACAAACAAATATCAGTCACTAAATAATTATTTAAAATAATTTTAATCTCTGTATTTTATTTTTTATTTATAAAATTATCTATTTTATTTTATTCTTAAAATTAGTAAATTTAATTAATTCTGTTTTTTTGTCATATTTTTAACACTAAAAGATGATTTTTAATAACATTTGTACTTTTTTCTTTAAAATTTCACAAAATTTGTTTGCCTCAGATTTTCTATTGAAAATTAAAGACATGTTATAATTTTTATCTTTAAAGTTTTACAAATATTTTTATATGATAATTTATCATGATTTATAAGTGTTACATTATTTAAAAATGGACACATCTTAAAATTTTAATGCAAAAATGTGAGAAAGAACAAAGTTCTTTAAATATGAAATAGGAAAATTAATTTCGTGAATAAAGTAAAATAGAATAATTAAAATTATATTTAAATCATAATAATATATTACACTAACTAATTTTTCACACTTTTCACACATTCTTTTTCTTCTTTTCAGTAGACCAAAACTATCATTAAAATAAGACGGAATACAAAGAATGAATCTAAAGTCTGTTAGGGGGAAATCCGAGAAGGGAGCATATATTCGGGACACACTTTTGGTGAAAGACACACCACATCTTCACCTAAAATCTTAAGGTCATAGATGTGCGGGTTCTCTTACTTATATAGTGTTCAATACACATATCCACCTAAAACCTTAAGGTGATAGGTGTGTGCTCACTTATATAGTGTTCATTCTTCCTTTTTCTAACCCATGTGGAACTTCTTCCTCAACTTGATTCTCAACACTTCCCCTCAAGTGTGAGTCACAATGCTTGCTCCCCCTCACGATAACGGAACACCCACCACCTGCGGGAAGTATTTTGATACAAGTTAGTCGGTCCCTATCTCGAAACCATAGGCTCATGATACCACTGTTAGGGGAAATTCTGAGAAGAAAGCATATACTCGGGACACGCCTTTGGTGAGAGACACACCACATCTCCACCTAAAACCTTAAGGTGATAGGTGTGTGGGTTCTCTTACTTATATAGTGTTCAATATTCCCTCTTCTAACCAATGCGAGACTTCTTCCTCACACTTGATTCTCAACAAAGCCTGACCCTTAAAAGGAGTTACAAAAATTATAGCAAGGCAAGCCTAACTTACTGTGAATGAGGAAAGGAATCAAGAAAGGAAAGGCTTTGTTCCAAACAAGAGGCACCAAGATAGAAAGGTCAAGTAAAGATAACTTGTTTGCATACTAATTACTTTTATGAAGCATGTGAGTGAAAATAGGTTAACCAAGCGGTTCAACCAAATACATCACATTTTCTAGAGAACCAAAAAGGAATTTTTGAACGCAAGCAGCATAAGAGTCGAATCTGTTTCAAACCAAACATGATTTCAACTTAAACAAATAGCAAAGTCGACAACACAAATGATGCCCCACAATTCCACATGGAAGAAAGATGAACCCTCCACCAACCTAGCAAAGTCAAAGACGGAGTCTCCATTATGATTCCTAATGGGACCACCACAAGGAGCCATAAATGAGCAAGATTCGTTAGTGTTGCACTTGAGCCTACCCCTCAAGGAGGCTGCCACAAAACCTCCATAATGTAAGGGACTTTGGGAGGATGAATTGAGACTTTAAAATTCTAAATAATAGAAAAATCAAGGATATAAGAGTTAGAGACTTTTTTGGTTATAATTCCAATGAAAGATATCTCATCCAAACCCAAGTTGAGAGCAAACTTCTAATGCACGAAGTTGTTCACGAATCTAGCTTGATTTCTAGAGGACCAAATAAAATTCACAATGGAGATGATATAAGCTTGATAACAACCCTACACTCTGAGGGCTCTAGGACCCATCAAAAAATAGGAGAAGATCGATAATGGAATAAATGGGATCAAGACCTAGCAAAGAAATAACCGATTCTAAAGAGCGTTATATTGAAAGAATAAATGATTAAAGTCTTCTTAATGATGGCTACACAAACTCCATATGGATGTAGCATAACAACCTCTATGACAAAGGCTAATATCTGTTATAATCTTGTTATGGGTTTTATGAGCTGTGTAACATTCTTCTAAACTCAAGAAATTTTTCGCAATTATTTAAACAACTATATCAAAGTACATCACCAACAAGGGTGTCGATCTTCATAGAAAACATCATAATAATATATCTTCCTCTGTAACACGGGTTGTAACAACTATACACCAGATAATATGTATTTAATGTAACACCCCATTTCTTAATACTAGTAATTATAGTAAAATACACGACATATATCAGAGTAATCCACGAATGGGATGTCACATAATTCAAATTCTCATAAAGTTTCAAAATACTTTATTCCGTCTTTTTTTCAAAATAATTATTCAGCAGCGGAAAACAACTTAATTCGATTTCATGGCATTCTAGCCTCAACAATAATAAAATTCTACAAAATACGTGATTCAACATAATTCATGAATTAAGATACGTAACAATAAAACGAATAAAGAACATAGCAAGTTCCCAAATCCAGTGTTACGTATCAGAGCAAGACTCTCTATATTCAATGAGCACACTAAAGACTCCAAGCTATCATCACGCTCCTACGAACTATTCTCGACCACCGCACGTTACACGTGGAGGCAACATCACAATGAAATGGTGAGTAATCACAATTCATTACAAAATATATAAGAAAAATACATAGTAATTATAAACAACATTAATCATGACATATGCACATCATCATTTACCAAGTATTGTACTCACACCCTCATATCATAATTATATGTACACATCTTCATCATAAATCACCAAAACACACCATAACACATCATAACACTTTAGTAACCCACATTTCACAACAAATCAACATTTATGCAACATTATGAAATTTAGTGCAATGCAATGCATGTGGTACCATTTGGAGTAGAACTCCCAACTTAAATATATGCCAGTTTATCGAGGCATTTCAACAAGGCATAAGCCTTAAACTTTCAACATGGTGCCATCAAGGCCAACTTAATCATGCAATATATGAAACGTTATGAATGACATACAACAACATCAACATCAACGACAACAATAACAACAACAACAACAACAACAACTTTAACATGCATCGGTTGCATCATCAACTTAAACCAACATTGGTGGGACAAATCAACTTATTCGGTTGTACTTGCGAATCAACATATTCGACATCATTTACACAAAACAAACCAAACACAATTACTTACTAATATATCCTGACTACCTCGACAATTTATGATCGATTTCGAACAACTAATTTTTACCGCATATTCTACTAATTCGGCTAATTCCGGCATTGTTTTCATTATTATGCTATTACTGCTAGTTAACCAAATCTTTTGTTAATTTTTCCACTGATATAATTGATTTATATTCACTAAATAATTACCTTGATATGCTAGACCAGTTTCTACTAAAATTCCATGTTCCTGCTAAATGATAACTCTTATTGCTAAATTGTTTTTGATCACATGCCTATACCAATTCTCATCAATATAACATTAATTGGCATCAATTTCATCACATTCATCATACTATCCAATCATACCATATTATATTCACACTTCCAAATCATTAGTACAAATCACACCATCAAATTAACACTCATCACTAAATATTACTTAAGTTACAGCCTCATTAACATCGTTTAATAAGTAATCATGTTTATCATCAAAATAACACATTCCTAGCATAACAACATACAACAAATAAATCTTATAAACACATAGGTATTTCAAAATTATGCCTCAAAGCACTAGTATAATTCAATCATATTGTAGTTAATCTTGTTAGCTTTCCAACGGTTCAAACAACACATCAATCGGACTCCTGAAACTCAAGTTGTGGTCATTTTACGAAAGTCCAAACAACCAACAATTCTACCACCTGTCGCCCAGCAAAAATTTAGCGTCGCCTGGAGATCCGTCGCTTTTAGCGTCGCCCGGCGCTGCGTCACAGACAACACTTCTCCTCCTGCGATTTTCCATCTTTGGAGGCCTTCTGGAACTCTGAATTCGATTCCGTAAAAGTTCTGGTTTCAGAATTTCGTATCCTATGATTCTATACTATTATCAACAGACTATAATAATTATTTAAAGGTTCTAACATCATATATTCATCAATGATTCATTCATTCAACACATGGTTTTTGCTCAATTTCATCAATCTTTATGAAAATCATTACACAAAACACAAACCTACCATTATCTTAACCCGATATCAATCATAATAAGCGATTAAACCCCTTACCTTAGACTCATAGCTTTGATTCATGTTCCAAGCTCTACGGTTGAATTTCTCTTCTCTTTTCTTCGTGCCCTAGCCACTTCTCACTTTTCTCCAATAATTCACGATTGTAACAACTGAGCAAAAGAATTTCAAAATTCCTTATTTAACCCTTGGACCCTTATTATATTATTCCACTTCCGCCCTCACTTAATACACATAACTTTACCATTTAGCCCTTCTTGTCTCTACACCATATTTCTCTTATTTTAATAAATATAATAATTTTAAATATTATAATTAAATCCACTAAATTTCAAATAATTATTTAATTTCTAAATAATTATTAACTAATCAAATACTCCTCATATATTTCTTATTCCAACACTACTCCATAACATACTATAGCCAAACACTACTATGCATCATATAAATCACAATAATTCCCAAATAATTCCCAAATAACTAATTAAATAATTAATTATGACTTTTGGGGTGTTACATTTAATATCTTCAAATCATTACAGCGGAAATCATAAATCGTAAATCATACTTATTCCAAGTACTTCACATAATTCATCAAAATAAACATCATAATTAAACATGGATATCAATACTATGAAAAGATAATTTAGAAAGCATCAAATAGACATGTAATTCTCAACAACGATCCCAACCCCATTGTTACATATAATAGAAAGACTCCCTTATTCTATTGAAAATAAGTAAAGCATCCTGAAGCTATTGATCCGCTGTCGCGCGCGAATCAAAACGAGTAATTTTTGAAAACGTAGTATAGCGACAATGACTCGAATCGTCTCACAAGGATTCTTGATTATTACTAACCGAAGGTAAATCGAATTAGGGGGTTGGTTTGATGATCGATTAAGAAAAAGCAGAAAATAAGCGGTTAAAATAAGTGATTATAAAATAAGTCAATCTAACTGATTCAGTTCCTACTATCATCGATTATTATAATTTTAATACCTGAAGCAGATTGTCTATTCCTATTTGGATACAAACCCAGTGACAAGCGCAGTGAAGTTTGTGAGATGTACGATCCTATTGTCCGAATTAAGCAAACGGGATAAATTTTCATGGATTAAGCAAACATGATTGATCAGACACAACAACGAATTAAGCAAACGCGATGAGTCTAAGTTAGGATCATACAATCAACCAAATTGAATCAATATATTTTATGCAATTGAATTAAGCATACAATAACACAAAATATTATTGAAATGAATTAAACTGAAATTAACATTATAATAATCTCAAGTGTTGGAACCTGAATACACTAGATCGACTCTGGATGTTTAGTTCCTCATCATAATCGTCAAAAGCAAAAAGTATTTTTTTTGAATAATGAAAGGTCCAAACCAAATTACTTTAGCGGCTGCTAGGTATACCAAGAACAAGGATTCGGGTCATAACCCAGTTGGGTCAAAAACACAACCCAGACCCAAACAAATGACCCAAAACTTAAATATAAAAAATGCTGCAACTTCAACGACTTTTTCAACCTTGCTACAGTCCGAATCAGCTTCTGGCCACAACTAGAGAGTTGTAGATCTTTCTCTTAGCTTTCCAACGCATGGTCAAACGCCTCAATCCGATTCCTGTAGCTCAAGTTATAAATGTTTCTGCGAAAGCTGCAAATGCTGAAAATTAAATACGAAAATGAAATAAGTGCAAAAATAGAATAAAATAGAAAAACAATATAAAATATAAAAATAATCAAAGGAAAACAAGGCAATTCTTAGATACAAACATGGAAGAATGTGCATGAAAATGCACTGATCACTATCCTCTAAGCTCCTACTGACTACTCTTAATCACTTGCGTGTTACCGATGTGGAGGCAACATTCAAACAGAAAGGATGAGTAAATCATAATTATTATATAAGACATAAGAAATAGATATAGCAAAATATTCACATAAGTAAGGTGTCATGCTTCATCACATCTTCATATTATAGTCACACCTTCTCCAATTCATCAATTACGAACACATATATCAGCATATACAATGTATCATCATTCACCAATAAAACACATCAAATACAATGTCACATAGAATGTAACGCATCATCATAGACTCATGCATGTGGTATCAAAACTTCACAGATGACTCAGTCATCTTCGATCTTCAAAGATCTCCACCAATAAGATCAATTCCCTTTTGGAACCAGAGCACTTCACTGATGCACCCAATCTGCACTAAAGGATTATTGTCTTCACTAGACAATTGTAAAATACATATATAAAGATAATACATATATAAAGATAATATAAATTAATAGAAAAAGTTATTATAAAATACATATATTTAAAATATCTATATATATATATATATATATATATATATATATATATATATATATATATATATATATATATATTATAAATTATTAACATTTGAGAGAAATGATAATATTATAAAAATATCTTTTATGCTAATAGTTAATGAATTATGTTTTAGATTTTGCATGTATATGTTGGATTTTAGCAATTATAAATATATATCTCTTATGGTACTGTAAGAGTGACAATTTTAAAATTTTAGAGCAAAAAGAAAAAAAATAAGGGTTCAGAGATTAGAACAATCTTTTAGAGTTATTTAGAAGGATCAGACAATATTTCTTAATATCTTGAATTTGTGTGATTACTATATTGACAATTTGAGAGATTGAGAAACACTTGGTTAAAAATTAGTGTTTGTTCTTGAAAACTTTGAAAGTTATTTTTTTACCTCTTTTGTAATCTCTTGTAACAACTTTTGAAGTAAATTTTAATGTTGTTCTCCCCACATGTGTAGACAATTTGATCAAATTGTATAAACAAATCTAATGTGTTTTGGTATTCTTTTATCTTCTTCTGTCTATTTAATTCACGGTCTTATATATTGATTACTATAGTTGAATACCATTTTATTTTGGTTGTCATTATTCTTTGTTTTCAAATATTAAATTCTTTAATATGAATTGAGCCTTACATTTTCACAACAGATTGTTTACTTAAAATCTTTTATTAAAGTATTTATACATTGAACCATTTTTCTCTTATATTTTGAAATAAAAAATTATATTTTTCTCTTATATTTTAGGACGGGCGTACATGCGTAAAAGATGAAAATGTAATAGCACGATGGAACGATATGCTAGTTTTCTCAATCCCATATAAGAGACTATGAGTAGTGTATTCTATAGTCAATTGATAAAGCCTTTATCAATGATTTTGATTTGTTGATGTGACTACAACAACCTCCCATGAGCTCAAGCGTGATAGATTTTAATTATGTCAAGCTTATAAACAAATGAATGGAACATTAGTGGTGGAAGAGCTTTAGTGAGAAAATATGTTAGTTGTTTATTAGTGTATTTGGATTTAGTGGTTTATTGTATAATGGGCTTGTGAGTCATTGGGATACAATCTCTTCTCATTCTTAGTAAGCCATCTTATCCATAGAGTTATGGCTATATATATATAGGTGGCTATGAGAGAGTGTAAATGTATGATGGAAAACTCCTATTTGTATCAGAACTTCTGAATCATTCTTAATAGAACTTCTGAATCATTTCTTGCAGAACATCTGGAAACCTTGTTATCATTCCTTCCAAAACTTCTGGAAATCTTATTATCATTATTTCCATTGAGAATGCAAACTAGTCATAAATCTAACATGGTATCAATCACTGTCGATCCAAACTACCTTCCGCTGTTCATTTCATCATTCTTATGCGCTTGCTGAGAAGCTGCAACATCTTCCTTTGTGATTTAACAAACTAGTTATGTTACACGTTCTTGCTCTATTGCTTCAGAGAAGCTCAATCAATGGTTGCATCACAGGATAACTCAGAGTTTCATCCCTACACAACGACGCAGTCGTCGCCATTCAGCAATGCGTCCCATCACACAATGTTTGGGCCCAAACTCTCCATCAAGTTGCAAGAGAAGAAAATCCTTCTTTGGAATCAACAAGTTGAAGGTATCATTCTTGCTCACAAACTACATCAATTTGTAGTTAATCCTCAGATTCCTACAATGTTCAAGAACGGCGAAGATCGTCGCGCCAATGTTCACTCTGATGAATATGAGGCTTGGATTGCTCAAGATCAAGCCTTGCTCACGTGGCTTCTGTCCACAACTTATGAGTTTGTGCTTCCACGTGTTCTTTCTTACAAGCATTCATATCAAATCTGGGAGCAGATACACCAGTATTTCACAGCGGTCATAAAAGCCAGGGTACATCAACTTCGTGCTGAGCTGAAAGTCACCAAGAAAGAAAATTGTTCAATCTCTGAGTTTGTGCTTCGCATTCGTGCAATTGCAGATGCGCTTCTGGTAGTTGGTGAACCAATCTTTGAGCGCGATCAAATTGACTATATCTTGCAGGGATTACTAGAGGAATATAATCCATTTATCATGATGGTATATGGAAAGATGGAACCTCCTACACTCTATGAAATTGAGGCACTGCTGTATGTACAAGAAGCTCAACTTGAAAAATATCATCAAGAGCTTTCTCTTGCTAATGCCACAATAAATGTTGCCTAATCTGAAGCCAATTTCAGCTCCAAGACCACCAGAGGTGGTTCTCAGTACTAGTGAGGCAGAAGTAACTCTCGAAGCGGTCGGTCGTCGATATTCTACATCTATTGGAAATAGACCAACTTGTCAGGTTTTTGGGAAATATGGCCATGTTGCTATGGATTTCTGGCATCGATATGATGAAAACTTTGAGTCAGCACAATCAAAGAATCAAGCATCTGAGTCCAATGAACAGGTGAAGGATGAGAAGAAAGATCCATAGGCCAACTCAGTCTAAGCATCAACATATCTTACTCATCAAGATGACCTACAGGTCCCAACAAATTTAGCGTATCAAGCAAGGCTTGTAGACTCAGGTGCCATTCATCATCTTACTCATAATAGATCTTTACTGCAACATAAATAAAGTTATCTGGTGTCAATAAAGTTCTTGTAGGTAATGGCCAAAGATTAAACATTGAGTCTGTTGGCTTAGCCAACATCAAGACTTCTTCAATATCTCACACCAACTTAGTCTTGAAGCATTTACTTCATGTACCCAAAATCACTAGAAATCTCTTGTCTGTGTCAAAGTTTTCTCAAGATAATAATGTGTTTTTTGAATTCCATGCTAACACCTGTTTCATCAAATCTTAGGTATCTAAGGAGGTTCTTTTAGAATGATTCCTGGATACTAGTGGTCTCTATAGCTTCTCCTCCGGTCATTGTAATCTCCATTGCAAATGTTGTTAGCTTGTCCACCAGAGATCATTCTCAAGTTCTTTCAAATTTTGCTTGTAATAAATTGTTTGTTTGGCATAATAGGTTAGGACATACAAATTGTGTAAATCTCAAGTCTATACTGAAACTCTATAATATTGCCTATCCAATAAAGACAATATTGATTGTTATAGTTCTTGTAATGTTAGCAAATCTCACATATTGTATGCACATTTATCCACAACTGTTTATTCCAAATCCTTTAAACTTATACATGTTAATTTATGGGGACCATCTCCCAATCCTTCTAGTCAAGACTATTTGTACTATATGGCTGTTGTTGACACTTACACCAAGTACACTTGGGTGTATTTTCTATAAAAAAGAATCTGAAGCTTTAAGTTGCTTCACCCAGTTTTTTGCCTATGTTCAAACTCACTTTCAAGTACCAGTAAAAGCTGTTCAAATTGATTTTGGGGGGGAAATTCCGACCTCTAAAATTTTTTTTGAATGAGAAAGGCATAATTCACAGATTTACCTGTCCACACAGTTCACACCAAAATGGAACTGTGGAAAGAAAACACAGAAGCATAGCAGAGATGGGCTTAACAATTTTGGCTCATGCTAATATTCTTGTTGAATTTTGGGATCACAACTTTACTCAGGCAGTGTATCTTTTAAATAGACTTCTCACATCTAATTTTCCAGCATTCACATCTCCATTTCATGCTCTGTTTAACACCATTCCTGATTATCAAGGAATAAGAGTTTTTGGCTGTCTTTGTTTCCCTCATCTTAGACCTTTCAATAAGCACAAACTCCAGCTCGGAAGCTCTGAGTATGTTTATTTAGGTGTATCTCCTCAGCATAAAGGTCACAAGTGTCTTAGTAAAGAAGGCAAGATTTATATCTCAAAGGATGTTTTCTTTGATGAAGCAAAGTACCCTTTTACTGCCTTGTTTCTCTCTGGTGGCACGAGTCAGTAAAGCACTTCATGTTCTGATTATGATCTTCCTATGTCTAGATTGATGTTGTACAGAAATACTTTTGAAAATACTACAGTTAGTCAGTCTTGTCAGTCTAGCCCTGCTCAGTCTTTAGATGTAATTGATCATGCTGTCATTCAAAATATCATTGATAACTCTACACAACAACCATTACCTGATAATTCTCCTCAATATCTAACACACATCTCCAATGGTCAAAACAATACTTCTGTTCCTGTTGAATATGCAACTTCCTTGGACCAAAGTGAGTCTGCTCATGTATTTGTGCCCACACAGACCATTAGAAACTCTCCTCTTGTGTCCACTGAGTCTGAACTATCTCCCTCCATTCATGACACAGTGCCAAAATCTGGTTTTTCAACCAATAATCATCCCATGCTAACCAGAGGCAAAACTGGTTGTTTAAAACCCAGAGTCTTTCTAGCACATGCTGAACCTGTCACAGTTAAACAGGATCTGTTACAACCTCACTAGTTTGAAGCTATGCAGCAAGAGTACAATGCTCTAATGGCAAAATATACTTGGAGTCACACCACTCGTCCTTATCACAGAAAGGCAATATGATGCAAATAGGTGTTTAAGGTGAAAGAAAATTCTGATGTCCCACTCAACAAATACAAAGCTAGGCTGGTTGCTAAAGGTCTCAGTTAGCAATACGATTTTGATTATCATGAAACATTTTCTCCTGTCATCAAACCTGATACTATCAAAGTTCTACTCACTCTGGCTCTCACATATCAATAGGATGTTCAACAAATTGATGTTAACAATGCTTTCCTAAATGGCTCTCTTTAAGAAGAAGTCTACATGAGTCAACCACGGGTTTTGAATCTACCAACAAATCTCTTCTGCAAATTAAATAGAGTTTTGTATGGGCTTAGCTCTCGGTCTGGTATGAGAAGTTGCACAAGACACTCTTTCAATTTGGGTTTGTGGCAAGTAAATATGATCATTCCTTGTTCTTGTACAATCATCAAGGAGTCACTTTGTATGTCTTGGTATATATGGATGATATACTTGTCACAGGTTCTTCTGCTCCATTAGTTCCCAAAGTTATATCCAAGCTTCACAATGAATTTGCCCTGAAGAAACTTGGTAGGCCAAAATACTTTCTTGGCCTTGAAGTAAAATATCAGCATAATGGCACGCTGGTTCTTACTCAAACTAAATATATAAAGGATCTGCTTAGTAGAGTAAACATGGAAGAAGCAAATAGTGTAGCTGTTCCTATGCTCAACAGTTGTAAACCTAGCAGGTTTGGCACGGATAAAATGCAAGATCCTTCAATTTACAGATTAATTGTTGGAGCCCTGCAGTATATCACTTTGACACAACCAAATATTGCTTACTGTGTGAACAAAGCTTGTCAGTTCATGGCTAACCCCTTAAACAGCCATTGGAGCATGGTTAAACGCATACTCAGATATCTCAGTGGATTTTCTACGCATGGTTTGCTTCTGTCACCTGCTATTGCTACTCAAGCGCTGTCAGTAAGAGCATATAGTGATTCAGATTGGGCGAACGATCCAGACGAAAGAAGGTCAACATCTGACACGTGCATATTTGTTGGACCCAACTTGATCTCGTGGAGCTCCAAGAAACAAACTCTTGTAGCTCGCTTGAGTGCTGAAGAAGAGTACATGGCATTGGCGCATATTACAGTAGAGTTACTCTGTCTACAATCACTACTCACCGAGTTAGAGGTGAAATTCTTTCCTCCAACTCTACTTTGTGACAACCTTAGTGCTGTCTTACTGAGTCATAATCCTGTGTTGCACGCTCGCATTAAACACATTGAGTTGGATATACATTTTGTTCGTGAGAGAGTTGTGGCAAATAAACTTGAATCCAACATGTACACTTCTAAATGGATGACATGCTCACTAAGCCTCTCTCCACTGCATTTAAAGATCTCAGAGAAAACTCAAAGTTGTTGTTGTTCGGTTTGCAAGGTCATTGCATAATCCATGTCTCATGATCTTGAGGGGAGTATTAGTGTATTTGGGCTTAGTGGTTTATTGTATAATGGGCTTGTGAGTCATTGAGCTCAATCTCTTTTCATTCTTAGTAAGCCATCTTATCCATAGAGTTATGGCTATATATATATATATATATATATATATATATATATATATATATATATATATATATATATATATATATATATATATATATATATATATATATATATAGCTATGAGAGAGTGTAAATGTATGATGGAAAACTCCTCTTTGTAACAGAACTTCTGAATCATTCTTAACAGAACTTCTAAATCATTCCTTCCAGAACTTCTGAAAACCTTGTTATCATTCCTTCCAGAACTTCTGGAAACCTTGTTATCATTCTTTCCATTGAGAATGCATACTAGTCATAAATCTAACATTGTTCATATGAAGAAACTGATAAGAGTTTGACGATCTCTTTTTGTACCTTTTAACAAACCATATGACAATATATATCAAGATTCTTAGTTGTTTCATGAAATATAATATTTGATGTTATGTGTATTGCACTCTGGTTATCACAACATGTGATTTTGTGCAAATGATGCTCAAGTCCTTGAGTAATTTGAGTATCCAATGTAGTTCACACATGACTGATGATAAAACTCTTTATTCAGTTTTAGATGATGATCTTGAAATAATTTATTTTTTTTTGCACATCAAGAAGTACAAGATGCATCGAAAAAAGAAGTTACTAGAGATCAATCGTCTTTTATCTAAGCGACCTACTAAGTTTACAAAGTAATTATGTTGAAATATGTCTTAGAACCGTAAGTGATGTAGATAAAGAAAATATATTTTGAGATTGTCAATAATTAAAAAACCATAAAATAGTCAACAATTGAGCCTTAAAATTTCAGAATAAATTATATACTTAAAACATTTTATTAAGGTATTTATATCTTGAATCTGACGGAAGCAGGGAATAATAGATCATTGGTTTTTGGCAGACGCGAAACATCATTGATAATTAAAAAAACATTAAAAAAACTTTTGTCATAAAATATAAAAGAAATACAAGACAAATATTTATCAATAATTATCAATAATTAATATATAAAAGTATGATAAATATTTGTCACAAATAAATAAATAAGATTAATATTTTTCTTATATGAAAATAATTAATATTTTTATTTTTATTATATAAATATATATCAATAATTAATATATAAAAGTATGATAAATATTTGTCATCTAATAAATATTTATCACTAAACAAATATAAAAGTTAATTTTCCCACAAGAATAAATCTTCTATTATTATTAAAGAGGTTATCATATTGTTATTTTTTAAATTAATTATATGATATGGTAAAATTATAATTTTTTATTAGATCATAATGTAAAATTATTTTATACTGCCAATATATTATCTTTTAACATTTATATAGAAAAAGAGATATGTACTAACAGTATAAAATAATTATATACTGTCAATCAATCACTATCATGTTAAGTGTCAAATTATATTATTATTTTTGAATAAATTATATGACATAATTAAACAATAAATTTTATTGGATGACCTATTTTACACTTGTTAGTATACTACCTTTTATTTTCTAATATCTATTTTGTTAATATCATAAAAAAATATTTTAATTTCTCTAATAATTTTAAAATAATAGCCTAGTTTTATTTTTATTAAGGAGTATACAAATTTTACAATATTTTTTTAATTAAAACTAGATACAACCAACTAAGACTAGGTGGTCCAAAGCGAGGGTGGGTGTAGATACTCTGAGCAGATTCAGTAGGGCTCCTCATGCAAATGTAACTCACCTATTTATTTCATGTGATAATAGTGAATCATCATTAATCATTAATATGTAATGATGCAGAATATTCACTTGATATGTCGCACTCATTTGGATCTTCTCTTTTGGTCTCTCCATTTGGTTGAGTTACATTAGATGATTATGGTATTAAAAAAAATTAGATGATTATGGTATCTTCTTTTTAGAAATGTAACTCGTGATGAGTATTATATGTATACACTTCTTAATGCTCTAACCTCATTTAGTGCTCTAACCTCAAATTTACAATATTTACGAAATATCGTTAGTTTTATCTTTTGTAAAAGATAGATCACTGTTTTGAAAAATACAAGAAAATATAATTAATGACTTAATGATTATGCCAACTATATTTGTACATATAATGTTTTGTTGTATCTGAGATTGGTAACATTATCGTCAACCTGTCATGTGAGTAAGTAAGGACAATAAAGTTTTTTGATTAGATATTAAACAGCTACATATCATAAATAAAAAATAAAAATACCAACTGCATGATGCTTCTGTTTCCTAACAGCAATGCGGATAAGAAAGGTAGGGTAGGTATGGGAGAACAGCATATACATTATGTATGTATCTATCAATATGCCTATTATGATAGATTAAATAAAAACAACTATTTTGTATAGTTTCTTAATACATTATTTACTATCTCGCATTTTAAAATGAATTGAAAAGAAATTCTGTCAAAAATATTTTAAAAAGAAATGCATGAATTATAAAACCTAATGGTTATAAGAGTAAAGGAGAAAATAAAATTACCATGATATCTCGGCATGAATTTCAGACTACTAGAGTGTCAGATTGTGAAAGCTAAATAAAATAAATAAATAAATAAAATTAATATTTCATAATAATTATAAGTTGATGCATAAAATATTAAATAAAATGGTTAAGTTTGTGATACACCATGACCGTCCTAAAATAAATATCACATTTAGTAGAAAAAAATGTTCTAAAATACTTATCACTTTAGATTATGGTTAAATAAGTTTGGGGTTCCTATAAATAATCCAAAATTTGATTTTAGTCTCTATAAAAATTTTCTTCAAAGAATGGTCCTCGTAAAGTTTTTTATCCACAACTTTGGTCTTTGCTGTCTATCTGAGCTAACAGCAGCTGACGTGGCATGCCACGTTGCACACCACGTCACTCAAAGTCAATAATGCAAAAATATGTGTTAGATTGAGGGGGTTTTAAATCTCTCTAAATTTGTGGAGTCTCTTTCTTGAATCATATATTCCCTCATTCTTCATCTTCCAAGTTGAACTTTCTTGCTCAACTCTGTTTTTTTTCCACCTTATTGTTTTTTCCATTAATTTTTCCTAATTAAAGTTTCTCTTGAAGATATATGTGCTTCAATTTTTACAAGAACAACTATCATTGTTGTTTTTCAAATACAGTCCCATATTTCCTCCAACTCCTCCCCATAGCTAAAGCCGATTCTACCACTCAAATTGTTGTTCTCCAAGTTGATCTCATTAGCCGACTTCAAAAGAAACCCAAATTCCTCGGAACAAGACCTTCAAGGTTGTTGTTATCAACGCCAAGATAAGTCGATTTTTCAAATAAACCCCCATTGAATGAGGGATTTCACCAACCAAACCCATTTTAGAAAATCCTATTTTTTCAAGACCACCTCGTTTTCCCCATATTTTTGGAATCTTACCGAAATGGTTGAGCGTAAATCCAAAAGCTCTAACTTTTCAAGTGAATAAAACTCATAGGATTCTACAAGCAAACCCATTTTGACTCAAGTTTAGTTTCACAAGTGAGCGAGATTCCCAACCTGCGAACACACCCTTTGAAGTTGTTAAGATCGAGATCAAGAATCTTCAATTTCTTCAGCATTCTGATTCTCGCCGGAAAGATTGTTTCTTGAGAGATTAAACTTCCATGGTACGAAAACCACTGATTTTCATTGGAAGTTCGTCATAAAATTCGTTTCCGACTAAGATGAGTGTTTTCAGATATGTGAGGTTGTAGATAAATGGTTGAAGAGTTGAAAAGATATAGGCATGCGTCCCACGCATTCTTCACCAATTGTTAGTTCAAGTTAAAGTTTCTCTTGAAATCCTTATTCACGAACAGGTTTCAAATTCTAATGAATATACTAATGTATTTCAAATTCCAACGCATTTGAGCTCGTGCAACAAGATTTAAAAGCGCATATACCTCATCATAAATTTAGAATTCATACATTACAAAGGAAGTTACGTTCAATTACAAGATTTTCCTACGAAGAAAATTAGCTAGTAGTGATTATCATACGAACAAGAAATGATTAAAGTAAGATCTGGATGCGTAAACTTGAATCGATGATCTTGATATGATCGAAAAAACTAAAGCACTATAGATGAAGATAAATCGATAGAAATATTGGATCAAAGATATAGCATCATATCCAAAAGTAAAGAAAATAAAGAAAATTGCAATGGAAAAGAGTAGTTGGGAGAGAGAGAGAGAGAGAGAGACCAAGTGAATTTTGTGTAGCTAACTTCTTAATGCTTCAAGAAAGAGACTCCACAAATTTAGGAGGTTTAAAATCTACAAATTGAGTGACGTGGGGTGCAACGTGGCATGCCACATCAGCTTCAATTAATTCAAAATAGACGGCAGAGACTAAAATTGTGGGTGAAAAACTTTACGAGGACCATTCTTTGAAGAAAATTTTTATAGGGATTAAAATCTGATTTTGGGTTATTTAGAGGGACGAGAGACATATTTAATCTTTCAATTGTACCCTCTAATAAATACTCTTAATTTTATATTTAATCTTTTAATTGTACTCTCTAATAAATACTCTTAATTTGTTGTTTTTTCACTTAACATTAATGTTAACTTAATGCGCAAATAGTTAATCCGAATAACTTGGTAAAATCATTATTCTCTCTTTTTCATTTATTATTATTTCTTAATGTGTGCAAAATTGTCAAATGCGACAAATAATTTGGGACGGAGGGAGTATTATGAGAGAGAGAGAGAGAGAGAAATGGAATGAAAATAAATAAATTTGCATTTGATTGAATTGAAGGTTACAATATTTATTTATAATCATGTTTTACAAATCGGACCGGTCATTAAATCGATAAAGGCACTAGGTATAAGTTTATTAGTCAAACTAATAGATCACTAATCGAATTACATAACTAAATTAGATTAAATTAAATAATTCGGTTGAATAAATCGGTGTTTATAACAAAATTATATATTTATCAAATCGGTTGAACCAAATAATTCAATTTCTAAAAATATTACGACACTTACAAAATTTCAAAATATTATAATTTTACATGTTCATCCTTTAAATTCAAGTTCTAAATATAATCACCGCTCACAATAAAATACTACAAAACACAAATTTAAATAAATTTTGAATCAGGTCTATTTAATTAAAGTTTAATTATTATTTTTTAATGAAAACAACGTCGTTTTGTTTGAGAAAAAAATATGCATTTTGAACAATTAGTTTTTGAAAATCATCGACTCATCGATTTTCTTGGTTTTGATTGGTTTCTTTGGTTCCGCATTCGATAGCATACCCGATCCAACAATCAGACTAAACCAGTTACCTCTCTAATATCTAATTTGATTTTTTCGGTCAACTGATTCGGTTCGATTCTTTTAAACATTGATTTATAGTAATAGTTTTGATTTGAACCACATACTTTAAACTTAACTGATATTCCCTCCATACCAAAATATAAGAGAGAGAAAAAACAATTGTAAGAAAATAAAAATATAATCACTTGACTCGTGGTTTTCTTAAAATAAAGTGTTTAAGAAGATGTAAAATCAATTTTAATTGTTTGTTGGTTATAAACTGATGAGACAAAATGTAAATTAAATATAATTTGCATTTAATTTTATCTTAAAAAAGATGAAAGTTGATTTTTTTTCTCTGATATTATTGGACGGTGAGTGTATGAATAAAAGAAGAAAATATAATTACATGATGGAATGATATGCTAATTTTCTCAATCTCATATAAGAGATCATGAGTAGTGTATAATATAGTCATTGGATAAATCCTTTATCTAACGTTGTGATTTATTGACGTGACTTCAACAACCTCCACGAGCCGAAGCATGATAGATTTAAATCATGTCAAGTTTAAAAACAAATGAATGGAACATTAGTGGTGGAAGAGCTTTAGTAAGAAAATTGGCTATTTGTTCATATGAAGAAATTTATAAGAGTTTGGCAATCTCCTTTTGTACCTTTAATGAACCATATGACAATGTATATCAAGATGCTTAGTTGTTTCATGGAAATTAAGATTTGATGTTATGTGCATTGCACTCTAGTTATCAAAACGGGTGATTTTGTGCCAATGATGTTCAAGTCCTTAAGTAAATAGAGTATCCAATGTAGTTCACATGGGGTTGATGATAAAATTCTATATTCAATTTCAGATGATGATCTTGAAATAATTTGTTCTTTGTTTTCACGTCAAGAAATACAAGATGCATCAAAAAATGAGTAACTAGAGATTGATTGTCTTGTATCCAACCAACCTACCTCCTCAATTTGCATATGAGTATCCTAAATTTTAAAGCTCATAATCTTTATAAAAAATGTGTTAGAATATTTAGGTCACAATTGTAATGTTACATGTGTTAGGACCATTATTTAATTAGTTAAAGTTATAGTTGTCTAATTATTAATAAGTTTATGATTAATAGCATAAATGTCACGAAAGGTAATATTATTGTGTAGATATCATAAGTCAATATCTAATTTGATGAGAGGTCAAAATAGAATATTGAAAACTAAGAAATAATCCTAAAGTTATTTATAGGGTTATGATCCCCATTTAGAAAGCGGCTTATTAGGAATTTTCTCTTTATCCCTATCAGAGGAGAATCAAAGAGTTATAAAGAACTCTACAAAATAGAAGATCAAATACCTACAAAACTTTGGTGATTCTCAATAGCAAATTCAGGTACGCTTTCGCTTTCATTCTCATAATTGTATTTAGATATGAATTTAAAGATTTTATTAAGGATTATGTTCTTAATTTCTATATTGATAGAACTTATAAGATTTGTGAATGAAGAACTAACAAGTGGTATGCAAGTCATCCATATCTTATTCAATTTGAGTTTGAGATTATTTTTAGTTTTGAAATTAGATCTATTTTGATCTTTTAATTTGTTAAGATGATGTAATTTATGTTTTTGGCCGTCTTCGTAAAAATCGTGTTGGATGCTAAATCAAATCCACAATTTTTGAATTTTTTTTCAAATCTAACAAATAATTGTAGAATGAAATTGCACTAGTTATTTTATTATGGTTATTGCACTTTGATAAATATGTTAAATTGAAGTCATATTATAATTGTTTTTATTATTTTGTGGAAACTGATACATGGAGTTAAAGGTTGGTTTATTTATAATTGTACAAAAGATTCCACGTTAGTCCTTCTTTCCGTCCATTTTTTCAAACGGTGCACATGACTTGGCAACATTCATTTTTAAGGTCATTAATAGTTTGAAAAAACATTCCAATACTTTTGTTTTAGAGTAGATTTGAACCCAGGACATCTGGTTTGCAAGTAACATCAAATTTCCACTACACCATTCCACAATTGATGTTTATTGTTTCATTCAATATTATTACAAAATTTATTATTTCTGGTATTCCAAAGTAAGCACTCCCATCTTGCTCTTGCTTTGTGCAATTTTATTACCAAGTTTATTTATTATTATTATTATTATTATTACTTTGATTTAAAAAAATAAAAACTGAATAATATTCTATTTTGCATATAAATAATACTTTTACCATATTTTTTGCATGAATAAATTATTAATAAATAAATAAATAAATATTATATGTTTTAAAAATTTGAATATTATATTTATAACACCAAATAATATATGTTTAAAAATGGTATAATATATAAGGATATTATTATTATTTTTTTAAAACGAAATAATATTAATATTATTTTTTTAAAAATCCAGAATATTAATAATAGTATTAAATTTACTTATATTATTAAATTTAAAATAATAATCATATTATTATTAATAATAATATTCAGGATTTAATAATATTATTAATATTATTTTTAAAAATCTAGAATATTAATAATATTATTAAATTTACATATATTATTAATATTATTATTAATATTCTGGAATTTTTATTATATTATTATTAATATTAATAATATTATTAAATTTTTATTAATATTATTATTAATATTATTAATATTATTAATATTAATATTATTATTAATATTAATAATATTATTAATTTATATATATTATTAATATTATATATATTATTAAATTTTATAATATTAATATTCTGAATTTTATTAATATTATTATTAATATTAATAATATTATTAATATTATTATTATATTAATAATATTACTAAATTTACATATATTATTAATATTATTAATAAAATCTAAAATATTATTATTAATATATTTAATAATATTATTAATATTCTGGATTTTTAATAATTTTTATAATATTATATATTTACATATAATATTAATATTCTGAATTTTATTAATATTATTATTAATATTAATAATATTATTAAATTTTTATTAATATTATTATTAATATTAATAATATTATTAATATTATTATTAATATTAATAATATTATTAAATTTACATATATTAGTAATATTATTAATATTATTAATAAAATCTAGAATATTATTATTAATATATTTAATAATATTATTAATATTCTGGAATTTTAAAAATAATATTAATAATATTACTAATAATATTATTTTATAAATTTAATAATATAAATAAATTTAATAATATTATTAATATTCTGGATTTTTAAAAAATAATATTAACAATATTTCGTTTTAAAAATAATAATAATATCCTTATATATTATACCATTTTTAAACATATATTCGGTTTTATAAATATAATATTCAGTTTTAAAAACATATAATATTTCTTTATTTATTTTTAATAATTTATTCATGAAAAATGGTAAAAATATTATATTTATGCAAAATAGAATATTATTCAGTTTTATTTTTAAATCAAAGTAATAATAATAATAATAATAATAATAATAATAATAATAATAATAATAATGAATAATAATATTAATAATAATAATATAATAATATATATATATATATATATATATATATATATATATATATATATATATATATATATATATATATATATATATATATATATATATATATATATATATATATATATATATATATATATATATATATATATATATATATATATATATATATATATATATATATATATATATATATATATATATAAATATATATATTTATTAATGTAATACACATGAAGCAAAGTGGTTTGGTGGTAAGTATAGTTTGTACCAATTAAGTGGTCTTGAGTTCAAATCCTTGTTTGTGCAAAATTTTGAATTGTTTTTAAAAGCTTATTATGCCAATGACCAAGTGCTACGTCATCTGCCACTGATTCCACGCGTACAAACCTTGTACAATTATAGGACCAGTTTAACACTTCCCTTAGATAAAGGATCAGAATGGACTCGGAGGTATACTTAAGGAACTAAAAAGTGTATTTTGCCTACAATTTAATATATGTACATCACATGAATAAAATGGAACCCTTTTTGGAAGAATGTGGTTTACTTTAATAATTAGACGAGACATGTGATCCTACGGATGAATTTATTTTAATATTGATGAAATAATTTTCTTTAATATATATATATATATGAAAATTTCATATTTATTAAAAAATATAATAAAAAATTATGAAATCAAAATATTATAACAAATACTAACTTGTTATAAACATGTTTGGAATAATTCTTGTAGCATGTTAATTGCTTGAAATAATATTGCTTCATCTTGTTTTATAATTTTTTGTATTGATTTTAAATTTACTTTAATTAATGACAATATTATAATATGTAGTGCATATTTATATAAATAATTGACAATGTCAAATAATTAATATATTTTAAATTAAATTTATGTGTAAAACTTAAATCAATAATTAAAAGTTTAAATTAAAACTTTTGTGAAAATCAATTTTAAAAGAAAAATAAATTATGCCAAAGAATAATTAATCATGTCAAAATCAATTGTATATTTTAAAAAAACAACATGTGTGATAGAGCATGGGTTAATGGTGAGTCAGAAACCATATTGCTTTTTCGTTACGTATGCTATTATTAATATTGGAGAAAATTGTGATAAGCAGTGCTTGGAGTTTTGTAGAAACCAATGAAAAATTTGCAATTTTATTTTCTTCATGATTCAGTGTTGATATTTTGGGCTTCTAACATTTGTAATATCAAGATTTTTTGTGTTTTTGTTGTGCTTCACACAGTAAAACGAACACAATTGGAACACGCGTATGTCTTTCTGGTTTGTATGGTTGTGCTCTTTAATGGTTTCATCAGTTAATTATGGTAAATATTTATTCAATTTTGGTTACATATTATATTTTTATACAATAATTTAGCATTTTAAATGACTAGTTGAAACGAAAAAGCTGTAAAAGTGGTCTCTTTTATAAAAATTATTTATGAGAAATGTTAAATAATTTTTGTTGTGTGTATGTTTGTCCATGCGAATATCAATTGACTCAAAGAATAGTTGATGGTTGGTGGGTTTCATACGCTTGTAATGACAAACATGTGATAATTATAAGTTCGACATGTGAATAATAAATCAATCCAAATAGGGGTTTAATATTCAACATGTTTTTAATCAATATTTGATCGTTACAACCAGAAAGTACCTACTAGCGCTAATATTAGTGTCCAAAGAATCAATATTGATGGTGCACTAGGTATCTTGAGATAAGTTATGTTTTAATTTGAACAAATTGATAATTCAGTTTCTTTTTATGTGAGTATGTTTAAAATGTTTAATTTTGTTCTTGTTTATCGCCTAATTACTTCAATATATGCTAATCAAGTAAGATTCAGGTTCTTAATGGGACAAATTTTAAGGAATAGAATGAGAATATGGAAATTATTCTTGGCTGCGTGAATCTTGACCTCGTATTAAGGGTAAAGAAACCACATTCTCTTTCGGAGTTTGGTTCCTCTGAACAGAGGAAATATTATGAGAAGTTGGATCGCTCCAATCGCATGAGTCATGTTTTTGTTTGTTATTAGGTCAATTTAGATCCAAGACAGAAACACGGTGGTTAGACTCGTGCAACTACTAACATTAGTGTTTCAATGAAGGGTTTTCTAAATCAGAACATCCTTATGTATCTTAACATGAGAATCGTTGGATTGAGACTTAATGACTATTAGTGTCAAGAAGTTACTAAGTCAATAGATATTAAGAGAAATTAAGTGAAGTAGTTAGAATGAGAAGGAATTGGTTAGAAATGAACCAAATGACAAACTAGTGATTTTGTTTCGTTGAATGGCATATTGGTCATTTGGGCATATTAGTAAGTGACATAAGGGCTTGTTTGGTGTATGGTTTCATTCATTCCAACTCCAAAGCGATTTTTGGGAAGTAGAGGAAGAGAGAACACGTGAATTGAGAGAGAAGGATATTTGCTCAAATCAACTTCTTCCCAACCACCATGGATGCATGTTGGAGCTTTATGAAACCTTGAGGTAGGAGCAAAGAAGATAACTTGAATCATCATCATCATCATCATCTCTACCTTCATCATACAACCTTCTCAATCCAAGGTGAGTTCAATAGATAAAAATTGGGTAGGATTTGGGAATGATGCATGAGAAGGGTTTAGAGTGTGGTTAAATCATTGGATGCTTGATAGATTCTTTGTAAAATGTATTCTATTGATGCAATTATATGCCTTGGAATGTGATTACATGATAGGATTGAATTTGGGATACCATGGGATGTTTAGGGTTGTTTGGAATTGGATTAACATGGGTTTAGAACCTTGCAAAAAAACTTGTTTATGGGTTCAAGAAATCGATTACCCTATTGGTAAATCGATTTCCTGTTCTAAAATGGTGAAAAATCACTTCTGGAGTGGTGGAAATCAATTTCCTGTATAGGGAAATCGATTTCCTGAAGCATTGACAGTAACTTTTGTAGAATTTTGAAAATTTGTAACTTTCGACTCGGGTATCGGAATGACACGCGGTTCGTATAGTTAGAAAGCTAACGAAGAGTACTTTCTAATAAAATTAGTCCCCAAACCAAAATGTTTGATTTAATAGTGATGGAACCCCCTTTAAGTGACTTTTTCCAAGTAAAACACACGTTTAAATTCCCTGGAGTGCAGAATTATTCCGGAATCGGGAACAGATTGCTTTAGTATCTAGTTAATGATAAGGTGTAATTGTTTATAGCTGGTATAATAATATGCATGCTCCTTAAAATGATCATAGATGTTGATTATTCTTAATATATGTTATGTTTGAAATGCATGGTATATTGGGCAATTGTATGAATATTGTGTTTCCAATTGTTTTGGGGTAAACGATGCGGATGTGTTGCCTGTGTGGCTTGATACACAATGTGATTGCTTGTACCGTGCTGTGTGATCTCGGTAGGCACCATGCCGTGTGATCTCGGTGGATGTATGCTTGAATCAGTAGGTCGTACGGTGACGTAAATCACTTATGACCATGACGACTGTGTGATCTTTAGTTCGTGCCTTGCTATGTGATCCGGGACACCTTGCTATGTGATCGGGCATATCGAAAGTACCGAGCTACCATTATGATGCGCTTGTGTGGGTCTGTGTGGCATTTCCACCTGATTAATAACATTGCGTGCTTAGTATGGTGTGGTTTTGATGCCACGTAGGCAATATCACTTGTGGTTTCTAACTCACCTTTAATGGTTCCATGTAGGCAAGACCATTAGGATTTTTCCTGTGTGCTCGTGTTTTCAAGATGGTGTTTTGCAGATAGTTAATCATATGCGTTTAGATGTTGGACGGGTCGTGACACCATATAGGCAATGTCGCTTTGTGGATTTCTAACGTCATAGATGGAATTCCACTTAGGAATGATCTGAATCATCGTGTTATGGTCGAGGAGTCTCTTGATGCGATGCATGGGTGTAACTCACCGAGGGTGTTATAATGTAACTTGGTTAGGAGCATTAACGTACTTTTGGATTCCTCATACATGGGTGCAGTGCGCATTCTTGTTTGTGTTTGGCTTTGTGTTTTTGTTACCTCATTGGTTAGTTATGGGACTTCTAATGGTGGTATTACCTTGTTGTGTACTTGTACATGGTCGTGAGATAAAAACCGGATTCTCGATGAATCAGTTTTGTTGCATGTACCATGTAGAACCGAGTGAACCCGTAAATAGGGTAACTCACCGAGATTTAGTAATGTCACCCCAATCCTCTTATTATTTTTGAGCGGTTTATAGTAAGAATTGCTATATGGATGGTTTCGAGGACTGCAGATGAGAAGAAGGCAGGAAGACCTTGTAGACGTTATCATTCCGTTGTGCGATGTTGAAGACAAGTTTCTTGGATACATTATGATTAAGATTTGTATTGTATTCAGTTTTAAATTAGTTTCTTTTCATCTAGTGTATGTTTCTTGTACCATATTTAGCATCACTGCAAGTTATTCTAAACATATATGTACGGGTGTTACAAGCAAAGCTAAATGATGTTGAAAGATACATATATGAGGGAGATGACAAGTCGATGGAGGTGGAAGCTAAAGGATATTTTAGATTGTTACTATGTATCTTATTTTATTTGGAATTGAAAGATACTTTTGTGGTTTCGCTCATTTAGACGAATTTAACTTGATTTCTTATTTAGACAAATCAAAGTTATTTGTGTTCATTAGAGAATAATATGTTTAAGCTACATTTTAATTCAAATATTGTTGGTACTGGTTCACTTATGAGTCATGATAATCTATATTTGCTTGACCTGATCCTATGGTGAATGCTTGAATAAATGAAAACGCCTTATAAGTCAAATGAAAATAAATTGGACTCTTGAGCGATTAGCTACTTTATTGGTTATTCATATTTAGGGGCTACAAATTTTATGATCCAAAATTAAATTCAATTTTGAGACAGGAACAACCACTTTTTGAGGATATGGAGTTTGGGGAAGAATAAGATTAAAGACTTTGTTTTAGAGGAAAAATCGAGTGATTCGGAACGATTCATACGATTGCTTTTGATCAAGCAAGTATGGAAACTCCACAATACATTGTTGATTTTCCTCCTACTCAAGATGATCTAGTAATTCATGAAGAACAAACTCAAAATCCTCAAGAATAAGTGTTACAAGAACCAATACCTCTGCGGAGATCCGTTGGAGAAATGAGAAATGCTATTAGGACGATTACATATTATTTCTTCAAGAACATGAGGAAAATAATGATAAATGAATTGAAGCAATGAAGTAGGAGTATAATTCCATACAAGACAATAAAGTTTGAGAACTTGTCCCATTACTAGAAGGTGTGAAACCCATTGGTACGCAAATAAAATTTTAAGACCAAAGCGGATTCTAACGGCAATGTGGAAAGGTATAAAAATAGTATTATGGTTAAGGGCTATACTCAAAAGGAAGGGATTGATTTTAAAGAGACTTTCTCTCGGTTTTATCGAAAGAGCTTTTAAGACAATCATGGCTCTTGTTGCACATTAATATATAGGCGTCCATCAAATGGATGTCAAGGCGACATTCTTCATGGATGTTAGCGAGACGAGCAATCCAGAATAGATCATTGGAAAGAAACCAAAAGGTTATAAGGTATTTAAAGAGAACAAAATACTATATACTAACATATAGGAGGTTAGACGAGTTAAAAATCACTGGATAATCTGACTCAGATTTTGTTGGATGCCAAATCAGCAAAAGATCCACTTCAGGCTATATATACATGTTGGTGGTGGTTCGGTTTCTTGGCACATTGCTAAGAAATTTTTGCTTCATCCACCATGGTAGGCATGTCTGGTGAAGCGACTTTGTAGGAATTTTGTATCCAAATGTGCGGATAGCAAGAGTCGCCACCGACTTTTATTTTATCCATTAAGGGAAGGTAAAATGCAGAAAAACCCCGTTTAGATTACGAGTTCGGGAATGGTTATGAAAAGGAAGGTATTAGCACCCCTTTCCATCCGTAGTTATCTGAACTCTTAGTGCTCTAGATCACCTTTTAAAATTGCTCTCTGTGTGTTTGACAAAAATGTTTTGAAAAGGAATATCGCTTTGACTTTGTAATGACTCATGTAGGAGTGTATACAAAGTGTTCGGAAATGTTTTGTTTTGAAAAGGAATTGAATTTTGACAAAAGTGTGAGGTGTGAAAAATATTTTGGTTTAGAGCAAGCAACTAAAAGACTTATTTACCCACTCGGAATTGGTTGTTTTTGTACTTCTACGTTCCTTTAGAATAGCGCTAGCCGTACCATTAGTTGGTAGGTAGCTCCATTCGTTGGATGTAAGCGGGACATTCGAAGGGACATCGGATGGTCATAGAAGGCAACTTGTAGGAAGTGTCCTAGCACATTTGAAGGGACTATCATCATTTTAGTGGCACGATCAAGGGTCAAGATCATGTATTCGGAGGCGACATCGTGGGTCTTATGATCTTTGTATCGAAGGGACTATGATGATTTGTTTGAAGGCAACGGTGCTAGGATACCTCTACGTTCGAGGGACTTGACCATTTGTATTCGTAAGGCAACGAGAGAGAATTACCCTAAGGGGTGCATGTGAAGAAGTGTGTTGATTTCGGTATTTTATCTTGCAAATTAGTGGGCTATGTTCAATTTTTAGTCTTGCCATACGCCGTTACTAGCAATTGATAGAGTCGGAAATTAAAATCGGAATGTAAAGATGGGAAAGGTAAATCCTCACGCTATTGAGGCTTTGGGCGGATACATAATTTAAAACGGAAAATAAAGTCCTAAGTTAAACTATTACATCCCGTATCTGATTACATTATTGGAAAAAGAAAAGCGATAAAAGCGAAGTAAAGCGGAATAACTGTAAGGAGTGAGAAATCGGAAAATACGATATGAATCGAACAAGAGAAAAAATGTTAGAAAAATGCAAATTTTTATATGAGAAAAATATGACATGCTGGAAATAAGATAAATATGCTAAGATAAATTTTTGGGATTTTTTGGATGCAATTTAATAATTTAAAATGAATTAAAAGTGATTTAAATGCAAAATTATGAATAAAAATAAATATGCATGCAAAAATGTATTTTTTAATTTTATAAATTAAAATAAAGGTTTTCTGAAAATAAATGCAAAAAAAAAATTAATTTTTGATGATTTTTAAATGCAGAAATAAAATATGAAAAGAAATTAAAATAACATGCAAAATATTAAAATAAAAGAAAATATGAAAATAATATGAAAAGTTGAAGTTTGCAAAAGAAAAGAAAGAACCGGTCCCAGGCTGAATCGAACTCATGACCACGGAGAGGATCTTTGCAAGCCTATGTAACCACTAGGCCACTTGACACTTGGTGTTTGTAGAGTGAAAACATGGCATATAAGTGATGACGTCATGGACATTTGAAATTCAACGCGTTCGACAAGTGGGCCCGTGGAATGCAGACGAATCAAAAGCAGAGACTTGCCACGATCCCTCGCCGGTCCAAGAGGTCAAACACGGCAGGACCTCAGGTCGTCTTCTCAACCGGACCTCGAACATCATCCCCAAAATAGCAAAATAAATGGCAAAAGGTACCTGTCACCCTAAATCGGCCATGGCGAATTCAATGGTGATGTTATTTTTGGTAAAACGACTTATACAAGCGGTTCGAAGGGCGACTTAAATTGCCCTAGCCATGGCAAATTGGTTTCCTCACGTCTAAGCTTTAAACGATGGCCCGGATCCATCATATAAACCTCATGAACACAACCAAATCGTTAAAATCAATTGAAACCAACAGATAATAAATGCAAAAATAAAAAGTTTTGAATATGTATGTATGTACATCGATTGACACTTTAACCATTGGCAAGGGTGTGTACCTCGAAGCTTACCTCACGAAGACAATGGAGTGTTTTTGAGGTGGCAATTTGGAGTTTGAAATTCGATTTTCAAAGTTTCTTGAAAATTTTGACAAAATAAGGGTTTGGCTTGAGCTAGGGTTTCGTGTTGCTTCTTTGCATTGCTTGGTATTTATAGAGAGGATTTGGAGAGAAAATCAAGCAAAAAAAGATTGATTCTTGATTATGCAATATTTTCCATTTAAAACAAATCAAATTTTCTTAAAAACTTGATTTTTTTCTTTCCATATGCATGCTATCACGAATTTGGCAAGAGTCTTGGGCTTTCTTGGACTTCAAGGAAGTTATAAATCCAATCCTTTTCAAAAATACTTAATTTTCATATTTTATATAATTTATTTTGAATTAAATGTTATAAAATTCAAATATAAATCATAAAAATAGAAAAATACCAAGGCCAAGCATTTATGGGTCAAGAATAATGTCATGAACAAGTTTGGATCAAAAGATTATAGGCCCATTTGGAAAATTTTGCATTTTGACCAAAATGTCCTTTTGTCAATTGTCGAGTGCCCAACTTACGAATAGTGTATCTTGCTCAATGTTCCACATTTTTAGTGTTCTTGGACTTTTGGAAAGCTCTAAGAGTCCTCTAACCAACCTTTTGGTCTCATCTCAATTGGAGTTACCATGCTCAATATATCTTCAAAACAAAAGTTGACGTTTTGTTGACTTTGAAAATGACACATAATGTTTTGAGCTATACCTCTCAAATGAAGCATTTTTGGACATTCTTGTGAGACATGAAGTTGTAGAGAATTGAATTTCCTTCAAAACAAGAGGTGGTTGAAAAATTTACGAGAAAATGAGAAAGTTATGATCATCAAAGTTGATTGACTTTTCACCTAAAACCCTAATTTAGAAAGTTTGACTTTTGAGCAAATCTTGAGTTTTCTTGATGAATCATGATCAACCCTTGATCAAATGATGAATGTAACTTCAAAATGAGGATGTTGACCAAAATTATGAAGTTTGTTGTATGTTGACCACGATTGACTTTTTGTCCATCTGTTGATTTTCACCATCATCAGCGATTATGCGAAACTTGACTTGTGAAGCTTGAAACTTGACATGGAGAATCTTTGAAACATATGTGGGCATGAAGACCATTGGAGATATTGGAAGTCCATCTTGCCACGAGAGATACCAAACCTAGTTTGGGTTGATTGTCTGAGAGAGTTTGTCGATCGACTCTTGAGGAATCCTTGAGCATAGATGTATGAAATCTCTTGAGTAGATGGAGGGCAAATTTTGGGGTATGCAGTGCTACAGTTTATAGCATGTTATCACGGCATCCAACCATGGGATTAGGTTGAGAAACATTGTCATTGGGAACATGATTGTGGAAATAATTGAAAGCCACTTAAGTTATATTGTGACAATAAATCAGTCGTCCTGTAACAATTAGGAGCACGACTAAGTCAAAACATATTGACATCAAATTCCTAGTTGTTAAATAAAGATTACAAAGTGGACATGTTTCTATAGAACACTTGTGGAAAAACTCCATGATAGTAGATCCTCTTACAAAAGTCTTCCACGAGGTCTTTCATAAGCACTGCTTTATTACTTGCGGTGTTATACCTTTAGAGGAGTCTTTGGTTTAGTGGGAGTTAGTCAATTATGAATTTTATGTTATATATTTTGGTATTATGTATGCATACTATGGTTTTTTATATTTTCTAAAATAATAAAGTTTGATATTGGTAGTTTACATTTTGTACAATAAAGTTATTGAATGATCTCACTAAAGTAAAGTAGGACCGGTTGAAAATCGACATATAAAGACCAACTTAGGTGATTTCATGCTACACATTTCATGATGGATTTGTGTCATTTAGTTACATCACTATTGGTGATCATTAATGAGTTTAGTTATGATTTCTATAACAAATTATTTTGGTTACGACTAGTGATATGATTAATGGACGAGATAATTTGGATATGCTTAAGGAATATAATGGCGAATTTTGAGCTCATAAAGTCTAACACGTGTGTATGATTACATATGTGACAAATGAGGCCGCTAAAATATTTGGGTCACAATTGTAATGTTACATGTGTTAGGGCCATTATTTAGTTATAATTGTAATGGTCTTAATAATAAAAGTTTGTGGCTAAAAGCCTAAATATCATGAAATGTAATATTATTGTGTAGATACCATAAGTCAATATCTAATTTGACGAGGGTCAAATTAGAATATTGAAAACTAAGAAATAACCTAAGATTATTTATAGGGGTTATGGTCTCATTTGTAGACAACGACTTATTAAGAATTCTCTCGTCATCCCATCGAGGAGGATAATCAAGGAGCCATGAGGAACTCTACAAATTGGAAGATCAAATACCCACAAACCTTAAGTGATTCTCAATGACAAATTCAAGTGCGCTTCCGCTTTCATTCTCATAATTGTATTGAGATATGGGTTTAAGGTTTTATTTAGGTTTGTGAGCGAAGACCTAACAAAATGTCTTTATAACGCCCATTTAAATATTTAGTCATTATTTATTGATTTTAGATTATTTGACATAACTAAGGGTATCTAGGCATGACTAAGGGTATGTGAGAACTTATTTCTAAGTAAATAACTAAAATTAAACTTGATACGTGTTATAATAGGAATAATATTGATGAATGATGGAATATACTATTATTATTTATAAAAAATATTAGATATGTATAGTTGCCATTATTATTATTATTATTATTATTATTATTATTATATTTATTCCCATTAGTATTATTATTATTTTTATTAAGAATAAAACATAATTATTACAGAGAGTGAAAGAGAATTTGAAAAAACTATTTTCACGTAGAAATAGGGAAGAGAAGAAAGAAGAAAGATTACGGCAAGAAAGTATTTCACCATTGTTGAAGGATCAAAGCTCCAAACTAAAGTAAGAAGGGATAATGAGTTCTCTAAAGGGTGATTATAACATGAGAGTGTAGTGAGAGTTATTTCCCTCTTTACATTTTGTGTACAATTTATATAAGCTTTTTTTGTTTGATTGATGTTATATCAATGTGAAATCTATGGAATTGTGATTTAATTGATGACAATGGTGTGATTATTGTTGGTAATTGTTGTCGTTGTGGTGTTGTTCTATGAAATTCCAATATGAAAAATGTAGGTTAAGAAGATGATGAAATGAAGGATTTTGATGTATAAAATTGTTATAGAGTAATTGATTAACGAATTTGGATTGAGACTATAAGTTATTAAGTGTAAAAACACTATTTTGGGGTCCAAATTAGGAGCTTGGAAGTTCTCCTAACGAGAGGAAATTGTACTGTTACAAAAACAAGATTTTTGGAGTAGCGGATTGACCATACGCATATGAGGGAGGCCATACATGTATGGTGGACACTCCCGTGGGTTCTCGTGTATCGATGCAGCGCTACATCCCCAGCTAGCACGACCCTGTCCGAACACGTATGATACATATGAGAGAGAAGGTCATTCATGAGAAGTTTTGAAGAGGTTTTGGGAAAACCCCTGCGGTGAAATGCAGCGTATGAGGCATGAGCTCCGGGGTGCTGGCGTATGATAACACCCCTTCTAAAATATCCCTGAATATAATAATTAAATCGAGTAACATGCAATAAAGGACATTACAATTCAAATTAAAATATAAAAATCTCACAAGCAGATGAGTCATACTTCCTTTGAAGAACTTTATAAAATAATCAAAACCAATGTGTTCTACACAGTGAAAATAACATCAAAACCGGGATAAATTCAATTCATAATTATTCCACATAAACCAAAACAAACATAGTTTAAAACTATAACTCCAAAACAATCGTTCCTAGTGTTACAACTACGAGCATGACGACACACGAGATAACTAAATAACGGCTTTATAAGTCATCCTCACCAACTCTGGCTGCTAACTTTAATGAAACCATCAAAGTAAGGATGAGATTTCATCGCAATATAAAATGCATTATACGTTTCTAAAAACAATAAAACAGTTCAATACATTATTTCACCCTCATTAGCATAATCGATTTCATTATACAAACCATCACAGTTCATTATGCACATGATAATAACAACAACAAGATTATAACACTAGAAACCATCCTATCATGTCACAATCCATATGCAATGGGACTCGATGCATGTGGTACCAACGTGAACTAAATTCACACCCTTAGTTCACCATAAACAATGTTAATCAGCGATTAGCCCTACTTGGGACACGAATCTAGCCTACTTCCACTAAACCCTTTGAGTGGGTATTGGCTCCAGGTCCATTCCACACAATGGGAATTAACCACCACTAGAATGCATATGCATGCACATCAAAAGCATGCAACATTCAAATAACGAGTATGATATCACATCATTCCATACATATCCAACACCAACAAACATCACATGATAACAACATAAATCGGGAATAAACAGGGAACATCACATAAAGCATGTAATCCTCATTCTATCGTCGAACAACTCTAAACTCGTCACATTTCTATAATTACTTTTAGTTCACAAAATCGGAAAATTGACACTTTTAAAATAAAATCCATGAAATAGTAATTTCTCAAATTTATAAAATAGTATGTTTAATTTAGAAACGACGCTGCGAAACACTCATATCAGATTCGGTTTAAAAATACAAGTTTTTAAAGTTTGAAACATTTTTGAAAATAACACGATGTAATGGTTCCTCCGGGAGAACGGGTTCCCATTGTTCGAGCTCTCTGTTTTTATGAACTCGATTCCTCCATACTAGGAACAGTTCCCACAAAATTCTCCATTTCCTTTGTAATTTTCAGCTGGGAACGGTTCCTCCCGAGAATGTAGGTTCCCGATAACCAAAATTCCTTCTCCCACTTTTTGTACGAGAATCCGGTTCCTCCACATGAGAACGGTTCTGCATTTCGAAACCAAAATGCAACTTTTAACATGACTATTTCCAAAATCTTCCCTTTCAATCCCATACGAACCCATGCATCAAAAGCACCAAAATTCAACCAATACGACAACATAATGACACATAGCATAATTCCATCATCCCAATAATTCCATAACATTACTAACGGTTCAATTCACATAATTCGACATATTTAGGGATAATCCTACAAACCTAGATTTTCTAATTCGAGTTTCCTAACATACTCAACCGTTCAATTGAATCCCAAAACTCATAAGACATCATAATTGAATAAAATCACCCCTTACCTTGTGATAATTCTTGATTCGACGATTTGGCTTTTTCCTCTTTTCTCTTCCTCTTTTCAATGCACGTATGATGAAAACCTTCAATATTCCAACTCCTTCTCTTTTCCTCTTTTCCCTCTTTTTCCTTTATTTTATTCCTTTTATTATTCCAAAATAATAATAATGAAATAATTAGTATAAGTAGAGTGTTTTACTCCTACTTTTTCACCCACCTCCACCTCACACACCAAACCTTCCATTATATTTAATTAATTAATTAATTCCGATAATTCAAAATACCAATAATTAAGCTTCTAATTAAATTAATAATTAAAATTCTAATTATTTAATAATTGAATTATTTGGGGTATCAAACTCTTCCCCACTAAAAAAGTTTTCGTCCTCGAAACATACCTTAGAAGCAAAGTTCGGGATACGGGTCCTTCATCGCTCTCAAGCTCCCAAGTAACATTTCCACCTCTGGTCCTCCCCGAATACTTTCAGGCTATCTCTTTACCTCATATTTGTTTCAACTTCCGATCCTCGATCCGCGAGCAATGTCTCTACATTCAAATTATCTCGCACCTATATATCATCTCTTGAATCTCGTAGACGGATCGTGAATGTACTTCATCTAAGATACATAAAATACATCATGAAAATTCAGCGGCAACGGTAAGCAATCGATAAGCAACTTTTCCAACTTTCTTCGTAATCGAAGCGGACCAATAAAGTGCGAGTTAACTTCTTTGACTTAGCTCGATCAATACCGATCATCCGGGTAACTCGCATAAACACATGATCTCCTTCACTAAACTCGAGATCCTTCCTCCTCTTATCATGATAACTCTTCTTGACTACGAGAAGCTCGTATTTTCTGAATCATCTTAATCTTTTACGAATTACATTGGATAATCTCGGGTCCAATCATAACACTTTCTCGATTCATTCCAACACAATGGCGTCCGACACCTCACCATACAATGCCTCGAAGCGGACCCATACCAATACTCAAATGAAATCTATTGTTGTAGGTAAACTCGATCAATGATAAGTAACTATCCCAAGCTCCACCTTTCTCCAACACACAAGCTCATGACAAATCCTCTGTTGAATCGTTCTCTCCGTCGACCATCATACGCGGATGATAAGCGAACAACATGACTTAGTACCCAAAGCTTCTTGCAACCCCGTCAAAACTTTGGCGTAAACCTCGGATCTCTATCGACACAATACTAGAAGAAATACTGTGCAAACTCACGATCTTCTCGACATCTGACTCGCTTGACCTCTCCATCGGATAATCCATTCTTATCGAAATAAAATGGCGAGACTTAAATCGACGATCGACAATAACCCGGATAGAATCACAATTCTGTCCTCGGCATCTGGACACAAAATCCATAGAAATGCCATCCATTTCCAATCCGGTCTGAACAACGGTTCCATCGGTCGAAGCGGTTTCGATGTTCGATCTTACGACAAATCAGAATGACATAAACAAACTCGTGATTTCCTTTTTATTCCGGGCCACCAAAATAAATTTTTCAAGTCATGATACATCTTAGTAGCACCGGGATGAATACTCGATCCACTACGATGTCCTTCTTCCAGATACTCTTCCTAAGTTACGCAATATCCAAGACACATACCCTATCACCAAATCTCATAACGCCATTCTCGTCAAGTCGAATTCACCTCCTTGACCTTGGTTGATCAATGTAAATTTATCAACTAAACCAACATCAGTTGTCGACTCGAATCTCCTCCGAATACCACTAGTCGACTTCCCTGACTTAACCTATCGAGTAGTCTCACATACCAAACTCAAATCTCGATTTCTCAACTAAATCCATTCACGCACATCGACATATACATATGCAAGGACTTACACTTTCGATCGTGACCACGCGTTTGCCTTACTAGGATGGTAATTCAAGCCGAAATCATAATCTTTTAGAAACTCCAACCACCTTCTGCGCCTTATGTTTAACTCCTACGGTGAAGAGATACTTGAGACTCTTAGGGTCTGAATACCTCAAATCGAGAACTATACAAGTAATGCCTCCACAATTTCAAAACAAATACCCTGTTTGCCGACTCTAAATCATGAGTCGGATAATTCCTTTCATGAACCTTCAAGCATCTCGAAGCATAAGCCCTTTACCTTATCACGCATCAAAACACCACTTAAACCCATCAATGAAGCATCAGTACAATGAAAAGATATTGTCGAATTCGAAATCAAAATCGAACTAGTCGACCTCCTCTTGACTCTTGGAAACCGTTCTCACTCCAAAATCCCAAACAAACATTTGACCCTTTCTTATCAACAGTCAACGACAAAGCTAATTGAAAACCCTTGATGAACTTTCGTAGTAACATGCAAGACCGAAAACTACGGTTTGAAGCATTCTTCAACGCTTCCCATTGAGATACGCTTCTACCTCGTAGGATCAACAAAAATGCCATTCTTGGAAATCACATGACCAAGGAAGCTTACTTGATTAACGAGAACTCACACTTGGACAACCGCTAGAGCTCCTTCTCTTTCCAACAACTCAACCAATCCTAAGATGTTACGCATGCTCTTCACTCTTGAATAAATCGAATGTCATCAATAAAGACTACCACAAACTTATCAAGATACGGATGAAATATCCTGTTCATATACTCCATGAAAACACGGGTGCTTTAGTAAATCCAAATGGAATAACGAATACTCATAATGCCCATACCTGTTCTAAATGCAATCTTACGAATATCTTTTGTCTTCGCACGAATCGATGATATCGGATCTCAAATCAATCTTCACCGAATACACTCCGCACATTGTTGATCCATCAATCATCGATCCTCGAAATGGATACGATTCTTGGCTGTAACTTTGTTCATTGCTTGTAATCAACACACGTCTCATCGAACCTCTTCTTCTTAACCAACAAGAAACTGGCGAAACACTCGAGCGGATAAAATTCTTCTCAAGTAATTCCTCAAACGCTTCTTCAACTCGAACAATTCGGGTGCCGACATGCGATAAGGCGCCATCGACACCAGACTAGTTCTAGAATCAAATCTATAGTAAATTCCACTTCTCTCTGGTGGCAATTAACATCTTAGGAAACACTTTTGGAAATTCATTCACCATTGGAAATTTATTACTCTTAGCTTTTCCTTTCGCTTCGGTCGAAGAATACAACATAAACACAACGACACCATCATTAACCGCTAAATTCATCACGCTTAACCGACATAGTCACATCTTCGACTTGACTTCTTGGGGAAAAATGGCGTAGTCTGCAAAGCAGGTTGATATGGACTGGTTGAATTCCACAGTTCATTCCGGATGATATCAAGTTGTTCGCGGTGAGCACACTAAATCCATACGAAACCTCTACCAAAAATCACAATAGGACAATTCCTACAAACAAATGAAGTAGTCCTTTGAACGGCCTTGAGTGTCGATAACCATACTTCCATCCATATTAGATATATCGATTTCAATCTTTTAGCACAATCGAAGCAATAAAGAATGTGTCGCTCGGTATCAATAATTGCAATCAAAGAGTGCGCCATTAATAAAACATGTACCTTTAATCAATGATCATCGGCTTAGTCTACGTCACGACAAAGCGAACACTTTACCACGGACTACTCTTTCTTGGGTTTTGTACACTGCTTGAACAGTATGACCTCTCATCACCCGGTTGTAACAAGTTACCTTCCTTGCTTTCTACAATCGGTAGCTACATAACCGGAGTTTTCCACGGTTGTAGCACTTCCTCGTATCATTCTTGCATTCATTAGCTCGATGTCCCATTTCACCACACCTGCAGCCAATAGGCATTAGAATCTTCCCACTAGGTTTCTTCCAACCACCGATCTCGATTATTCTTATCATAAGGTTTCCCACGATCCATCTTTGCTTCCTTCCGATCAACATACCTGGGAATTCGTTTGAGTATTAGCAAGATCCTCTTCCGAATCTCTGCAATCCACCGAGTTAGAAAACACAGCGGATACGGCGATACGATACCCTTCTTGATCTCATCACGAAGACCATTCTCAAACTTGATACATTTGGAAAATTCTCATATGCATCATTGTTGTAGTGAGCATAGTACTTACTTCTTTCGATAAATTTGGAAGCACACTCACTCCGGTCTTATGCCTGCTTGAGCTCCGACTCAATCTTTTTCCTTCCCGGGTCTTCAAGAAAATATCTCCTCGGAAAAGCTATCCGAACCATGATTCAGTATGACACCATCTTGCTCCATTTACGTCAGTAGCAACCCACGGTCATCGGCTTCTACTACATATGCGTTACCACCCTCACTTTCAGACTCTTGCGCACAATCAATCACTCGAAGATCCTTTCAATCTCTTTCAACCACCTCACAGCACCTTCGGGATCATGTGTGTCTTTGAATAATGGAGGATTGTTCCTCGAAAATTCCCAATTGTTCGGCACCAATACCGACTCGGTGATTCCCTCAAACCACCATTAGCATTCCTAAAGCCTCAACAATAACGTATCGTCTCTTCCGTTACCTCTTCGGCCATTGTTATGTAACATTACAAAACAAACTCATTAGAACACAAGTATCGACAATGTTAACTTGCTTCATTCGCGTACAAAGGGATATGACACCAAGACACTGGTCACTGACGGAGGCTATGCTCGATACCCTTTGTAACACCCTTCTAAAATACCCCACGAATATAATAATTAAATCAGAGTAACATGCAATAAAGGGCATTACAATTCAAATTAAAATATAAAAATCTCACAAACAGTAGTCATGCTTCACTAAAGAACTTTATAAAATAATCAAAACCAACGTCATGTTCTACACAGCGGAAAATAGCATCAAAAGCGGAATAAATTCATTCATAATTATTCCAACATAAACCAAAAAAACATAGTTTAAAACTATAACTCCAAAACAATCATTCCCTAATATTACAACTACGGAGCATGACGACACGGATAACTAAATAGCACAGTTCTATAAGCCATCCTCATCAACTCCTGAGCTGCTAATTTTAATCTGAAATCATCAAAGTAAGGGTGAGATTTCATCGCAATATAAAATGCATTATACGTTTCTAAAACAATAAGCAGTTCAATACATTATTTCACCCTCATTAGCATAATCGATTTCATTATACAAACCAATTCATCATTAGGTATTATGCCTGATAATAACAACAACAAGATTATAACACTAGAAACCATCCTCATGTTATAAAATCATATAAATCTTGAGACTCAATGCATGTGGTACCAAGCGTGAACTAAATTCACACTGTTCCATTTACACCGGAAATAGCGTTAATCAACAATGCCCATACACCAGCGGGACACGAATCTAGTCTCACCACCACTAAACCACTGGAGTACGGGTATTGGCTGCGGGTCCAATTCCATACAAGGGAATTAACCACCACGGAATGCATATGCATGCACATAAAAGCATGCAACATTCAAATAACGGAATATGATATCACAACATCATTCCATACACCAACACAACAAACATCACATGATAACATCATAAATCATGAATAAACAACGGGGAATGACATAAAGCATGTAATCCTCATTCAATCAATCGAACAACTCTAACGACATGTCACCATTTCTAAAATTACTTTTAGTTCACAAAATCGAAAAATCGACACTTTTTAAATAAAATCCATGAAATAGTAATTTCAATTTTATAAAATAGTATGTTTAATATAAACGAACCCCAAACAACCTCGAATCGAATTCTGGTTTAGAAAATACAAGTTTTAAAGTTTGAAACATTTTGAAAATAACACAGTGGTAACCGGTTCCTCCCAAAGAGAACCCGATTCCCACATTGTTCCAGAACGCGCTCTCTGTTTTTACTATGGGGAACTCGGTTCCTCCATACTGGGAATCGGTTCCCACCAAAAATCTCCATTTCCTTTCTAATTTTTCAATGGAACGGTTCCTCCCGAGAATCTTAGGTTCCCAATAACCAATTCCTTCTCCACTTTTTGTACAGAACCGGTTCCTCCCACATGGGAACCGGTTCTCGCGACTTGCAGAACTAAAATCTGCAACTTTTTGATAGCAATCTATTTCCAAACTCTTCCCTTTCAATCCCATACGAATCCACGCATCAAAATCACCAAAATTCAACCAATACACATAGCATAATTCCATCATCCCCATAATTCCATAACATTACTAACGGTTCAATTCCACAATTCAACACATTTAGGGATAATCCTACAAACCTATATTTTCTAATTCGAGTTTCTAACATACTCAACCTTTCAATTGAATCCAAACCCATAAGACATCATAATTGAATAAAATCACCCCTTATCTTGTGATAATTCTTGGATTAAAGCGATTTGGCTTTTCCTCTTTTCTCTTCCTGTTCTCGATGCGCATTATGATGAAAACCTTCAATATTCAAGTCCTTCTCTTTTCCTCTTTTCCTTTATTTTATTCCTTTTATTATTCAAAATAATAATAATGAAATAATTAGTATAAGTAAAGTGTTTTACTCCTGACACCCCCACTTCACACCTCACTTGAGCACTTCCATTATATTTAATTAATTAATTAATTTTGATAATTCAAAATACCAATAATTAAGTTTCTAATTAAATTAATAATTAAAATTCTAATTATTTAATAATTGAATTATTTGGGGTGTCACAATACAAGAGATGTCTGGGGAAATGATCCATAGCGTATGGGAAGGGTCATCTGGCGTATGGGCGGTGAGGTGCAAGAATCTCTATTTTCACGATTCCTTTCTTGTTTTGTGCTTCCGTAAGTTCTTTAGAGTGTAATAGTGGTATGACTTAGGTAGATATAGGATGGCTAGTAATAATGGAAACTAGATTAGAACCTGCGTAATGCGCGGTGTATATTAATTTGATTTTTGTTGAAATTTTAATTTTAGTTGGTATATTTTATTTTAATAAATATGATTAGTCAATTTATATTTACAATATTTTATTTTAAATTACATATTCATAATAATCAAATAAAATAAAAATAAATATGTTGAACTCTTGAAAAATAAATTTCTTCATTTTTTTATCCGTATAGTTTCAAATATATTTAATTTTATTATATGCAATGCTATTGAGATGGTTTATTTTTTCTATGTAATAATATAAATTTATGGTATGAAACTAAATAAAAAATGAGGCAAAAATAATTTTAAATTGTATAATTATAATAAAGAAAGTAACGAACTTTTAAATTTTATTTAATTCATAATATATGTTTTTAAATTTTTTTAAAAAACATCTGTATTATATATATTTGGAAGAAATTTAAATTAAAAATAGAAGTACTTATACAAAGTTTATAAATTAAATTCTATTGTGACCATTTAAATTTTATTTTAATGTTCTTATTTGCAGTTATAATACACTTAGATCTTATACTCTTTTAAGATTTATGTGAAATAAAATAAAAAATGAGTTCATAAAATAGGACACTCTTAAGAATAATTATAGTTTGCTTTGGATTTTTAGAGTGTGGGAAAAAGTTTGTGTATTGAAGACGAAAACCGATGGATTTCAATGTTCATGTAATAGATGAAAATGGAGAGTAGTGGAAAATTTAACGATTGAAGAGTAAAATTGATTAATTAGAATTTAAGAAAGTTAAATTGTATGTGGGTCAAATCAATTAAGATATAAATGAGAATTAGTGAAATACTATAAACATATATTAATTAAGAATTGAAGAATGAGAAAAAGAAATAAATCAGTGACACATAAGATATTTTATGACATGGCAAAATTATTATTATGTGGCAAAAAATTGATTAAGTGTCGATAAATAAGTGTGTTCTATTTTAATATATTATAAATAGATTATGGTAAAAACATGAAATTTTAAGGCACATGTGATGAGTAGTGTTGAATGATGTGATTTAACATGATGGCGTTATAAGAAAATGTATGTATATATATATATATATATATATATATATATATATATATATATATATATATATATATATATATTAAAACTTTATAGATTAATCTAAAATTTATAGGTATGATCTATATGATGATATGTTTCAATTCAACGGTTGATTTTAAAAAATATTAATGAAGTGACGTTTTTGAGAAGTGTAAGTCATGGTGTAACTCTTGGTGTAATTTGATCCTTCATATATATATATATATATATATATATATATATATATATATATATATATATATATATATATATATATATATATATATTGCATGATGATAAGGATGTTGGTGGTCGGTATTGGCGAAATGTTGTGGGCTTATGCCCTATTGTTGGCCTGTATTGGCGTTATGTTGAGGGCTTATTTCTTGTTGCTGCCTTATCTAGCATTATGATGTGGGCTTATGTCATGTTGGTACCACATGTATTGAGACAATGTCCGTGTCATTGCATTTCATCATTGTTGAGTTGATGTTGTGTTATGTAGATGATGTATGTGTTTTAATGTAGTGGATAATATGTGAATTATATGAATGGTGTGAATTGCTACTCTTTAGCATGTGACATTCACCGTATAATTATTGAATGTAATTCTCACCCTTTTTTATTGTTGTGGTTATGCACGGGAGAATCTGAGATAATTAGGTACACAGTTAGTCTTTGAGTGAGTATTATCGATTGAGAATTTATTATATTTTGCATTGTTTTATTTTAAAAATCTTATTTCATAGTTATGTTGAACCACATTTTGTGGAGTTTTATTGATGTTGAGGCCTTATATTTTCTTTATTATTTTGATTTTATAAGAAATAAAGTACTAAAGTGACTTGAGACTATGAGTTTTGAAGGATATGAAATCCATGTGTACTACGATATACATTCCATAAATTATATTATAATTATTTAAGTGGGGAAAGTAGGTGTTCTGGGTCTAAACTGGCTTGTGATTGAGATACATGATTACTTTAGGAGGCGAAATGTAGAGAGTTGTGTTTGAGATCATTGTCATTATATTTTTTAGAGAAGATGTAGATTTTGATCCAAAATCGAGGATTCATTTAGAATATAAATCATTTCCTAAGCCTTCGATTCTTGTGTTGATTCTATTTTTAGGATTGACTTTATGTTTGGTAAAACTAATAGCAGCAATAGGTTAAATAAGACTTATAACTGGGAGAGATTGAAGTTCTATTAATCAAAACATGTTGTGTTGAAATGTTTCTCCCAGTTATAAGACATCACTGGCATGCTTGAGCGTCAAAGTTTGTACGATTCATTTAGAATTATCTGTGAATATTGCGGGAATATTATATCGTATAAATGATCTTGAAGGCATTGTGGAGGTCGAGCTAAGGATAAAAATCGGCAGGATCTTGATTGTAGCGAAGTTATCACGCTTGTTTATCTCTGCGGAAAGTTTGTTATTCTGAAGTTTGTTACAACTTATGTTGTTATTTTGAAGGTCCCATCAGTTGGGTAATGGTTATAAATAAGCGCTTGTAACCTGGTTTTAGTAAGCTAGTCGGGTTTAGAAGATGTAGTCTTTAGGGTTAGCCATGTAAGTGAACCACTCGGATTGTGGGATGGTCAGCAGTTTGTACCTCGAGCACAGAGGCAAGTGGTTTGTTTCTCATTCGGAAGGCGTGAAGCGATGAATTGGTTGTGTCCTTGGAAGAAATTGTGAAGTAGTTCCAGTTAGTTTGTGT